>CM056053.1:147779789-148431689 GCA_029574335.1 Rana kukunoris
AATCCTGGTAGATTTTTGCCCGTACGCTACGGTGGCGTAGTCTATTTCTCGCCGCGTAATCGAAATACGCGATTGGGTGGCGTGAAGCATTTAAATTAAGCGCGTCCCCGCTGCGATCGAACTGCGCATGCTCCGTTCAGAAATTTCCCGCCGTGCCTTGCGCGAAATCACGTCGTTACATCATTCGTTGTTTGAGTAGCGTCGTTTACGAACATTCCTATTCCCAGACGACTTACGTTAAAAATAATAAAAGACGTCGGAAAACGTAGAAATTCAACGCGGGAACGACAGCCATACTTAACATGGGCTGTCTAATATTAGACCAGCAAAAAGCTGGTATAGTGTTACGCAAAAAAAAGATGACTAAAGGTGCCGTAAGAGATTGCGAATGAAGATCGTAATTTTGGGGATCGCCGGCAAAAGCTCATTAGCATACCCCGACGCAGAAAACGATAGGAAGTCCACCCAGTGGCCGCAATTTTATTGCAGCGTAGATCCGAATGCGTATGAACACGTAATCCATTCGAATTGAAGCCCGCAGCCGTCTATTCATGGTTTGAGGCTTCCGACTAGCTAGAAAACGTGCGTAATTTGAAATGACTCCAGTCTAACACCAGTTAGACAGGCGTAATGGCTCTGTGAATCTGGCCCATATTTATTATTTAGAAGGGTAGACATTAGACATGTGCACACTGAAATGTTTTGTTTCGTAATTTCGTTTTCGTCTGAATTTTTTTTTTATGTAGTTACTCTCGAAATGTGTTTTTATTTATTTTGTTTTTCGTTAAAAAAAATGCATTTGTCCGAAAATCCAAATTAATTAAGGTCAAATCTGTCATTGAAGGCTTATGGTGTCTGTCGAATGTTCTAAGGAAAAAAAAAAAAAGATTTGACAGGATCTTAAAAAAAAATGATTAGACGGAGCAACGAAACTGTCTCTCTATGTCGAATCTTTATGTCCCTCTATGTCGAATCTTTTCTTTCTATGTTGAGTCTTTTCTCTCTATTTCAAATCTTTTCTCTCTACGTCAAATCTTTTCTCTCTATGTCAAATCTTTTCTCTCTATGTCAAATCTTTCTCTCTATGTCTAATCTCTTCTCTCTATGTCTAATCTTTTCTCTCCATGTCGAAACTTTTTTTCTCTGTGTCAAATCTTTTCTCTCTATGTCAAATCTTTTCTCTCTATGTCAAATCTTCTTCATGTCTCTATAATGTTGAATCTTTTCTTTTTATGTAGAATAATATTGGACTAATATTGTTAAGGTTAGGCACATTTGACTGCAACGAAAATGAAAATAAAGCATTTGTTTATGTCAGGTCTTTCGGCTTTACGTTTTCTGTGCTTTCGTTATCGTTTGTTAAAACGATAACGAAAATACATGAAATTCGGATGAAAATGCATTCGGACGAAAACAAATGCACATGTCTAGTAGACATATTGAGTTAAACCTCTTGGAAACCAACAGCATAAGGTAAAGTTGTCATATCATTTCATACAATTGTACTTTTTACTGTATTTTTAATTCCAAAGCTGCCATTGCCTAAGGAAACTGACTTCTGACCCATTAACATACTTCCTTCAGAATATCCTGATATAGGCAGCTGATATTGTTGGAAATGTCAAAGGCAAACTCCAGCCTATGAGTGATGTGTTTTGTTAATGTCTGCTGCACTGAGTAAATGTTTCATGATGCAGGTTTACAAAAGTGCCTATAGATACTGGAAAGTACATTTCCAACTAAAAAAAATAATAATAATTCAAATAGCATTGCCTGTAGGAGCCAAGAGAGAGAGAGAGAGAGAGAGAGAGAAAGGGGGAGAGAGAAAAATAATATATAAGATTTTGAGGAATTAAAATGAAATAGGAAAATCCAGAAAAGAAGAATATATCTCAGAATGTTGAAACAAGTTTTTGAGCTCAGTGACTGGGGACTAGTAAACACAGGAGATATGTAAAATACACCTTTTTTTAAATGGAAAATAGAGTTAGGATGTGCTTTGCAAGATTTCCTAGTAAAGTAAATGTGTTAATGATTTCTGAATGTGTCTATGGTTAGAATGACCTAAAAAAGAAATACAAATGGATATCTGAAAAAGTAGATTAGAGTAGATCAAAGATGCTCTGCGCTAATATTAATGCAATAACAGAGAAACTGTTCTGGCGTTAAAAGACTAACATTAAATAAAAAAAAAATAAAAAAAAGAAAAAGAAAAGACTAACATTTACAAAAAAGCCAATCATGTATATATTTGTAGGAAAACAAACATGCAGTATATGTACATTTTCCTGTTTTATCTCTTTAAAAATCTTCCAAAAACTAAAAATAAACAAAAAATCTGTTAATTCTGGAAGAAAATCTTATTGAATTTTTACATATGTTAACAAGTAGACATATAGATACACACATTACGTTTTGGTATATAACATGTGACTATTTGTTCAGTTATATCAATCATTATAAAATGGATTATAATGGGTATTATAGGCTATTATATTTTTCCATCCATATCAGACAGTTTCTATAACTCTTCTTACATGTTGATGAGTTAATCGCCAGTAGGCGTTCAAATGTGTGATTTTTGTGTAAAGGTCTTGTATGTGTAGTCTGCCATGTATTGGGGGCTTTGTTGTTGATAGCGTAGAGATGTTTGGCTCTAGAAGGCATATAGAGAACCTGTATTCTATTTCACGTGTGAGTCAGTGTAATTTTGTCTCAGAAGGAATTTCCACACCTGTATGGATCTCTGTATGGAAGGGGGAAGGTTCAGAGTTTCCAGGGTTTTCGAATGTCATCCATGAGGAATGCTGTTAAGTCAGTTGTCAGGGTCAGCGTTTCTCTATTTCTACTCACAGTGGTGTGTTATGCCAGGTACACACGATCGGTTCATCCGATGAAAACGGACCGATGGATTTTTTCATCAGATATCCAATGAAGCTGACATTTATCAGTCCTGCCTACACACCATCAGTTAAAAATCCGATCAGGTCCAACGCGGTGATGTAAAACACAACGACGTGCAGAGAAAAATGAAGTTCAATGCTTCCGAGCATGCGTCGATTTGATTCTGAGCATGCGTGGATTTTTGACCAATGGATTTCCCCACAGACGATCGTTTTTTTCTATCGGTTTTTTAACCATCAGAAAATTTTAAAACAGGTTCTATTTTTTTTCACCGAAGGGAAAAAAACGATTTGGCCCACGAAAGATTGGTTCATCCGATGAAAACGGTCCATCTGATCGTTTTCATCAGACGGACCGATTGTGTGTACAGGGCATTACACTTGTGGAACCAATATTTAAGATGGTCCTATCTAACTGCCCAGAGATAGTCTTGTATATCTACTGATCTAGCACCTCCTACTTTTGGGATAAGGTTTTTCCGGGAGCGTCTAGGTTTTTTTTTCACCCCATTTGAATTTCTACATAAGATTCTACATTGTTGGAATGTAGTGGGAAGGGTATAAGGATTGGTAGGGTGCAGAATATGTATAAGATTTGCGGTAAGATCAACATCTTAAAAGCTGCTATTTTGCCTAGCCAGGATATTTCCTTTCTTGTGATTTCTTTTGTGGTGTTTCTGGTTTGGGCATTATTGGCCTAATGTTGACATCGGTTAGAGATGAGGTTGCGTTTGTCAGGGTATTTTCCTAAGTACGATGTGCCCTTTTTGCTCCATGTATACTTTATTGTAGGATGTTTCTGGTTGGAATTGATTTGACGCATGCGTGGAAGCTTTGAATTTCACCGTGTTCTGGTCCACGGGGATTTTGGTCCGATGGTGTGTACACACATCAGACCAAAAGATCCCTTCAGACACGTCCGATGAAAACGGTCCGTCGGACCTGTTTTATCGGACATGTCTGATCGTGTGTACGCGGCCTTACAGTTGTGTCAGGTGTGCTGACTCATGAATTTAAGTGCATCGATTTCTTTACACCAGTCTCCAAAAGACAGAACAAATCATTAGGCGCAGCATCTGCTTGAAGCCAAACTATCTACTGCATGGAATGACCCTTTAAATACCCAATCAGATACAGATAAATTGAAAAAAACTGTTTCACTGGTGTGATTGGCTATTGGGGTGAAAACAAGTTGGTATAGCAATGACTCCTTTAGTATAGAAATTCATCCCTTTTATGCTTCATTTTCTTGGATACCTAATTAACACCAGAGGTTGTAAAGATATATTTGTGTATCCACAATTATCCAGGAGAAGCCAAATAGCTACTATGATTCTAATCAAGCTATGATTGTCTACCAACTCTATGTTATCAGAGAGATAATCATCTAATACTGTATTCTCAATGACATTTTCCCATGTTTCCATCTTTCGTTTAATGGAATAAGGTGTTTAAAAAAAAGCTAGATTATTATCTCTTATCGCTACAGTGACCTGAGGTTGGCTGATTTCTGTGAGACACATGAAAAGGCAGTAGTTGTTGTGTTCTATTAAATACATAACTATATAAGAGGGTTATATCGAGGGCACACAATCAATAGAACTTCGTACCAGTGTACTGATACATACACCTTTAATTTGTGCAGATCCACTTACATATATATTTTTTTTTAATCTGAAAAAATGTTTTGCTTAAAGATTGCATTTCACACAAAGTTGATAAAAAAAAATGTAAACACACAAAAAGCCTTATATTTTACTGTGCAAAATAATTTCCACCAAAAAAGTGCTTCATGCTAAGACAGCATTGAGTGACCTTTGAACAGTAATTGCTCGATGTGTACATATTCATGACATACCAATTCCATGAATATGCTTGGATATTTATTTTTGTGCATATCTGTGTCCACAGTAGGAAATCAGTTGGCTGCTATTGCCTCTTTGCCTCTTTTTTAACATGCTAGTCATTGGTCTATGATGTTGATCCAAACACTTCACCAACATGAAACTGAAATGTGAAACATGTAAGTGCAGTGTTTTACATTACCCCTGACTTTATTAGCTGCTTGTTCAAACTTTCTACAGTTTACAACTGCTTCTTTTCTGGCCCTAATATATATGGGGGTATATGTGGCTGACAGGTCAGACATAAAGGGGAAGAACCCATCTGTTTGCTCTGTAGTGTAGACAGTGAGATGCCACTGTCAATAAGCAAAGCTGGGCTGGGAGGGGGCCTGGCACTAAATTGATTACAGTAGACACCATGTGCAGGTACTATGCCCTGCATTTCCCAGCAAGTATGCAAATGACACAAAATGACCACGCTAAGAGGGATCTTCTTCCAAGCCTAACGTGGTCAGTTTGAAATGGGAACCCAAGGAACTGGCAGAATCACCAGGTGTTTTGTAGCAACCTGCTCAATAAAAAAGTTACAAGCAACACTCTCTAAGCTTTATATATAACTGAAGGCATATAAGAGTTTTTAATTTTTCATCAATTATTTTCTGAAGAACTGAGGACATCCCTGAGGATGCAGGAGAATGATTCCCTTTGTGATGCAGGAGAACTGAGAACTCCCCTATGTGACGTAGGTGAACTGAGCAGGTAAGGTGTGCATATGCATCTCAAAGTTGGACTTTGTCTGGAGCCTAAGGCTAAGTCCACTTTTGCAAAACAAAATTTAATGCACATATATTTGCAAAAAAATATGTTTTATATATATATATATATATATATATATATATAAAAACATTTTTTTTTTTTTGCAAATATATGTGCATTCAATTTTGAAAATCCCAAGTTTTGGGATTGGAAATCTTCCAAAAAGTTGTTTTACCTTTAGTTTTATTGTAAGAAAGTTTTATTTCATCAGCCTGCATGGGCAAGAAAGAGTAAAGAATATGTTTTAAAATCAAACGTATCTTTTAAAGACATGATGACAATCGTCTTCTGTGTATTAGTGGGTGATTATGCCTGGAGAGACAATCAGAATATCGTAAAATAAATACCGTATTTTTCAGCGTATAACACACACTGGCGTATAACACGCACCCCAATTTAAGTTTCAGAAATAATGATGATCAGTGTCCCTCTGCAGCCTGTGTGTCCCTCTGCAGCCTGATGCCCATTTGTAGATTCACCATGTCCTCATACAGCCGTCATCTCCTGTTCACTCGGCATCTGCAGTCGCATACACAGTCCCGCCTCCGCCATCAGCATTGGACCAGCTCCTGTGACTGACAGAACACTGGTCCAATGCCAGTGGTGGATGCAGGACTGTGTGTGTGACGTCAGAGCCGAGTAAACAGAAGATGACGGCTCGGCTCTGTGAATTCCGGCAGCACTCTTTCCCCTCCGAGTTTGAGGTGCACTATCAGCGTATAACACGCACCCGTGATTTTCTCCCCATTTTCAGGGGGAAAAAGTGCATGTTATACGCCGATAAATACGGTAGCTTAAACTTTTTTTTTTAAGAATTCCTAGCTCATTGGTAGGCCTAAAAAAAGCTCTGAAATCTTCTTTAGCATTTGCATCTTTTAAATATTCCATATGCTTGGCCTAAAACAAAACCTTGGTCCTAGTAATTCAACTGCAAGCTAAATTTATAAGAAAAAGTCTAGAAAAGAGAAATATTTGATCTACACAGTAGTATTGTCCACAAATCGGGCCTCCAGCAGGGGAGGAGCTACGATGCAATAACAGCAGACATAAAGAACTGATTTACAGTTGAATAATTCAGCAGTTCTTGTGACAAGCAGAGATAAGTATTTCAACATTCATTAATGAATAACTAGCAGTTAAAATGACACTAAACTCTGGTTTAACTAATATCTATGCATGTTTAACACTAAAAAGTACCTTATTTTGCTCTCAGCGTCCTTCAAATCTCCAAATTCCTTTTTTGCTGCTGCTGTTATCCAACTTCCTATTAGAGGGTGGCTACATTTGTTCTCCATTGTCCCACTGTAGGAAGGTAGCTAACCTCTATTGCTAACTCCTGAGATGGACTACGGACTATGTGATGTTTAGTGTGCATATAGTAGTAGCACACGACTGCAACTAATATGCACTGTAGTTCTAACTAAATGGGGGAAAAAAGAGGTTTCGGAGCTCACTGAGGATTTTACAAGGAGGCAGAAAACACAGCAAGAAGCAATTAGATGTAAAATGTATTACATGACCTTTAATTAGTTGATGCGTAAGGGTTTTTAGTAGAAAAAGAATATCATTTATCGTCAGTTTTTACTGCTTTTTCTTTATGTACTTTCAATTTACAGACCTGGAACAAGCATGCTGTAAATGAGACTCAGAAAAGGGTCAGAATTCATTATGTTTATAATTGTTCAGCAGCTCAAACAGCATTGAAGCCAAAGTATTTGCATTGATCACTTTACAAATGTCATCAGGTGCCTGACTTATATCGGGCAGTTGATTTATTACGGTATATCTTACCAGCCTTGAGAAATGCCACCAAAACAGACAAGAAGAAAGAATTACAAGTATTACACTTATTCATTATCAAATTCTTGCAAAAAAAATTCTCTTGTATATTTTATTTAATGTATTTTGACAGATGTTGCTTTTTTTCAATAATAGTTCCTCTATGGAAAAGAAGTGGGTATTTTGATGTCTAGTTGAGTCAATTTGTTGTCGTGCTTTAACCTCATTAAATATGCTTCACAGGGTACATATTTTAGTAGAGTGTAATTTACATTGGCCCATGACATTTTATTTTTTGGATTTCGAAGATACCCATTAGTTTACTTGCCACTGATGTTTCACTGGCATTTAAATAGCAATCCATTACGCCTAATGTTTTCAGTGCTTTAAGCTACGCAGACAGAAAGAGCATGTCTTACATATGAAGTGTTAATGACTGTGAATGTTCTTTATTATGCTGATGCCGTTCAACATAAAAATCTCTCTAAATAATAAAGTGGTAGCATACAAGATATGACCCAATTTGACCAGATTGGATGACAATCTTTATGTCTGTGGGCTCTAGGAGACCATATTAGATGCCCCCGGCCAGCTGATCTGGAAGGAAAAAGTGATTAGGCATTAGTCCGATTTTTTTGTGAATTGCTTCCAGATGGTCTTGTTCTTTCTTGCTAATTGGATGATTTAATCTATATAAAAAAAATGTAGCACCGGTATTCTGCCTGCACATTCACCCACCCTATATTGTCAATGGCCACCTTGAAAGAACATTGACATAAAGTGATAAGAAACCTCACATGTTTCAGAACATTCATGGATGTGATTTTTCTCTTGTAATAAAAACTGACACAATGCAATAATTTACAGCTATGACATATTCTGCAATAAAATCATCCATGCACAGAATGTATTAATGTTGATTAAGCTATTTTGTTTTTATTTTGTACTCTACTACTATGGTTTTCACATCCGGGAAGTCATGGAGGAATTTTCTAAAGAAGAAACAGAGACATGGGGCATGTTAAAAGTTTCCCTTAAATATATTTTGAATGGAGTTGGAATAAATACCTGTATGCAGGGCTTTTTTTTCAGGGGGAACTTGGGGGAACTCAGTTTCACCACCTCTGGCTCAGACCCTTTGGTGCCTGCTTACCACAATCACTTGTAAACACAGAAGTCTGGTTTCTTTGTTTACAAGTGACAGCTCTGCACTCTGTGTGTAACCCCCTGAACTCTGCACTCTGTATGTAATGCAATCTTGGTATTTAATGCCCCTTTAAGACCCTACTACTGTTTTTGAAATCTAAAAAGGGTCATGGTTGAGTTCCTGCACCTATTGTCTGAGAAAAAAGCTCTGCCTGTATGTGAGAAGACCCCAGGTTCTATTAGGGGAAGACATGGATTAATACTCTGTTAACATCATATATTGCCTGTTTTCTAATAGATGATAGATTATTTCCAAGGTGAGCAGATTCACAAATAGTGCACAAGGTGGAATTGTATGTGGAGTTTATGGAATTTTGAATGTTGATAATCACCAATTTACTTTTTGATGCACATATATTTTTGGATAGAGTAAAAGACTTTACTTTGCATGATTTAAACACTATGGCCCGGATTCACAAAGCACTTACTCCGAAGTATCTCCAGATACGCCGACATAAGTACAAATGTGCACAGTCGTATCTATGCACCAACCCACAAACCAAGATACGTCGAAAAATAGGCTTCAGCCACCCGGCGTAACTTTCCTATGCCGGCGTATAGTAGGCGCATATTTACGCTGGACGCATGTGGTGCTCCTATTGATTTTCTATTCTAATACGCAAATGAGACAAATACGTCGATTTACGAACGTACTTGCGCCCGGGCCATAATATATGTGGTTTGCGTAAGTTATACATCCGGCATAAAGTTATTCCCCATATAGGAGGCGCAACTCATGCAAAGGTATTCAGTCCTTTACTCCTCTAATTTTACGTAGTTTACGTTGTACGTGAATAGGGCTGGGCGTAGGTTACGTTCACGACGTAGGCAGTTGTTTCGACGTGATTGTGATACGTCCACGGGACGGTGCATGCGCCGTTCGTTTTAAGTACTTGTCTGGCACTCAGCCCATTATTTGAATGGGGTCACGCCTCATTAGCATGGCTCACGCCCACTTCCAACTACGCTGGCTTACGCCGATGAAATATACGCCTGGCTGGTGCAACGTTGGGAGTATGGCTTTGTGAATTCCATGCTTGCCTCTCTGCGCAGCGCCGGCGTAGCGTAAAGAAGTTACGCTACGGCAGCATAAATATGCGCCAATGTATGTGAATCCGGGCCTATCACTATTTATAATATACATTATCTCACAAAAGTGAGTACACTCCTCACATTTTTTTATATATTTTATTATATCTTTTTATGTGACAACACTGAAGAAATGTGTTATGCGAAGATATTATGTGTTATGTTATGTGAAGAACACTGAAGAAATTACACTTGCTACAATGTAAAGTAGTAAGTGTACAGCTTGTATAACAGTGTAAATTTGCTGTCCCTTCAAAATAACTCAACACACAACCATTAATGTTTAAACCGCTGGCAACAAAATTGAGTACACCCCTAAGTGAAAATGTCCAGATTGGGCCCAATTAGCCATTTTTCCCTCCCCAGTGTCATGTGACTTATTAGTGAATAGGTAGCAAGTGTTTTAAATTTAAAGTGTTTTAAATTTGGTGTTATCGCTCTCACTTTCTCATACTGGTCACTGGAAGTTCAACATGGCACCTCATGGCTCTCTAAGGATCTGAAAAAAAGAATTGTTGCTCTACATAAAGATGGCCTAGGCTATAAAAAAATTGCCAAGAACCTGAAACTGAGCTGCAACATGGTGGCTAAGACAATACAGCAGTTTAACAGGGCAGGTTCCACTCAGAACAGGCCTCACCATGGTCGACCAAAGAAGTTGAGTGCACATGCTCAGAGTCATATCCAGAGGTTGTCTTTGGGAAATAGAGTTATGAGTGCTGTCACTAGCAGAGGTTGAAGGAGTAGGGCAGGGGTGCCCAACCTTTTGAAGGCTGAGGGCCACTTAAGCAACTTAGTAACCAAACACGGGCCAAAATGAGCGGAGTGGGTAGATGACAGGTCTGTGTCCAGTCTGCATATGCAAAGTATACACAGGCAGCCCAATCGACTCTATGGGGCCTCTGATCCAATCAGATGGAAGGGGACGGATCCACTACTCCTTTTTTTAGCAGATCGGATTGGAGGTAGGCAGGTGTAAACGAACAAAAATCTGTTTACATATGCCGCTCCATAGCGGTGAATGGAGGGTGCGATTGGGTCGGACCGATCATGTGAAAGGGGCATAAGGCTGCTTTTACACTGATTGTCTGTGGTCTACCCACACTGTGGGTGCGGCGCCGTGTACCTGAGGTTTTCATGCCGGTTAGCTGCACTTTACCATAGACGTCTATTATATCCTGCATGTGTGGTGCACTTTCTGAAAAGCCGCTTGCTTCCTCTACAGCCGACTTCATTCACAACATTGATGCTCTGGGATGGCAGGTCAGCAACCTGCAATCTGTGCTTGCCAACCAGCCACCCCAGAGCAGGAGGTCCCAGGCCACATCAGAAAGCTCCACGGGCCACATGTGGCACCCTGGCCACTGGTTGGGCACCCCTGGGGTAGGGGGGTCAGCATTACGCCGCACCCTGAATCAAATTGGTCTACTTGGCTGTTGTCCCAGCCAGCCTCTTCTAAAGATAATGCACAAGAAAGCCTGCAAACAGTTTGCTGAAGAAAAGCAGACTAAGGACATGGATTACTTGAACCATGTCCTGTGGTCTGATGAGACCAAGATAAACTTATTTGGTTCATATGGTGTCAACCATGTGTGACGGCAACCAGGTGAAGAGTACAAAGACAAGTGTGTCTTGCCTACAGTCAAGAATGATAATGGGAGTGTCATGGTGAAGGGCTGCATGAGTGCTGCCGATACTGGTGAGCTACAGTTCAATGAGGGAACCATAAATGCCAACATGTACTGTGACATACTTAAGCAGAGCATGATCCCCTCCCTGCGGAGACTGGGCTTCAGGGCAGAATTCGAACATGATCAGGACCATAAAAACACCTCCAAGACGACCACTGCCCTGCTAAACGAAACATGGACAAGCATGTTTCCAGACCTAAACCATATTGAACATCTGTGGAGCATCCTCAAATGGAAGGTGGAGGAGCGCAAGGTCTATAACACCTACCAGCTCTGTAATGTCATCATGGAGGAGTGGAAGAGGACTCCAGTGGCAACCTGTGAAGCTCTGGTGAACTCCATGCCCTAGAGAGTTAAAGCAGTTCTGGAAAATAATGGTGGTCACACAAAATATTAACACTTTGGGCCCAATTTGGACATTTTCACTTAGCAGTGTACTCACTTGTATTGCCAGTGGTTTAGACTTTAATGGCTGTGTGTTGAGTTATTTTAAAGGGTACAGAAAACTTACACTGTTATACAAGCTTTACACTCTCTACTAGTGTTGCTCACAAATATTCGCATTGCGAATATTCGTTACGAATATTGCATATTCGAGTATTCGCGAATAAATCGTATATCTCAGCGAATATTCGCTATTGCGATATTCGTATTTTTTCAAATTTATTTTTAAAACAGATCACATCCTAGTGATCTCCATCGACGTCTAAAAGCATTGCTGGTATGATTAGAGACCCTGGGCCGAGTAGCTGAGGCGATCCTTTTATGTTGCCGAGTATTCGCAATGCGAATATTCGTATTACGAATATTCGCGAATACTTTCTCTGCCCTTCTGTGTTTTGTGTATAAAAAAAAAAAAAAAAAATAACTTTAGTTTAGTCATATAAGTTTGTGTAAGTAGAGTTAGTGTTTAGTGCATATTAGTTTAGTAATCCAGGAAATGATCTCCGTTTTCGCATGTTGACGAGAATTTCGCAATCAATTTCGCATTCGCATTAGCGAAATTTCGCAAAATATTTTTTTTTTCATAAAATATCACGAATATTCGATATTAACAAATATTCTTCTATATATTCGTGAAATATCGCGAAATCGAATATGGCGTATTCCGCTCATCACTACTCTCTACTTTATATTTTAGCAAAGTGTAATTTCTTCAGGGCTGTTGCATGAAAAGATATAATAAAATATTTACAAACATGTGAGGGGTGTGCTCACTTTTGTACTGATGCTGTATATTATGAATTCATATAATTTTTTTAGCACATATACTGTATAAACAGTTTTTTTGGTGTATATGGTTTGAATAAAAATTCAAATTGTTTATTATTGATATGTTTATTGATCAGCACTGCAGCATAATTTATTGTTTATTCATGTAGTTTAAGTTCTGATTAAGTTCTGATACTTAATTTAGTGACTGATACACAGATTATTCTGACTTGCTGTTCTGTTGCACAGACAAATATTTTTATTTATGTTTTATTCTGTATATGCCACACAAATATTTTTTCTGCCATTCACAGTCCATAATTAATACCATTTTTTTATTTTGAAGATTCATTTATTTATTTGCTCAAAATCAATATTTCTGCACGCTCTTTTAATATGTTCTTCCTAAGTAAGCTGTATAGCTGAAATCCTATGAGGGTCTTTCTAGAGCCTCCATTATCCTATCTTAAAGTTAACTTTTATATTTTAGAAGCCACTCAAGAAATTATGTTTCTGAGTCTGTCTTTGTTTATGTAAAAATCAATCCCTTAATGGAAATGTTTTAAAAGAGAAATTGATATTTAAAGGAACTCTGTTTTAAGAGAATGTGGAAGCTTCCTAAGATGAACTCTCTTTTGTGAATGCTAGTTCTTGGCTGTAATGGAAATACTTTGGGCCAGATCCACAGACACCAGCCGCCCACGCGGGGTGTCCCATATACGCTATGCCGCTGTAAGTTACAGCGGTGTATTGCTAATCCTCAATGAAATGCCGCTGTAACTTACGACGGCGTAGCGTAAACGGGTGTAATTCAAATTTACTAGGGGGGGAGTTTTTTATTATAATTATGAATGACCCGACGCAAACGACGCTTTTTCTACACTACGCATGCGCCAGCCATGGACGTACCCTAGTGCGCATGCATGAAATCACGTCGCAAATAGTCAATGAAAACGACGTGTACGTAATATACACAATTCCCTATTCGCGAACGGGTTACGCAAACAACGTGAACGATGGAAAAATCGACGCTGGCCCAACGTCCATACTTAATATTGGCTGCGCCACCATATAGCAGGGGTAACATTACGCCGTACATACGCTTATGCAAACAACGTAAACACACTGCGCCGGGCGTACGTACGTTTGTGGATCACCGTATCTACCTCATTTGCATATTTTACGCGGACGCGCCCCTAGCGTCCAGCGTAAATATGCATCTAAGATACGATTTTGTAAGAAACTTATGCCAGTCGTATCTTAGCGTAAGGCCGGCGTATCTTGTTTTCTGGATAGAAAACAAAGACACGCCGGCGGGAAATTCAAATTACGCCGGTGTATCTGTAGATACACCGGCGTAATTCTCTGTGGATCTGGCCCTTTGACTTTAATGCTGTTTAAGCTGATGACCAGAAATAAGTATAGATTTAAGAAATTCTGACACTTTTCTGCATCCCATTTATACCATTCTTGTTCCAGGTCTGTGATTAAAAAGTACTTTTTCAGACACAGCTGGCAACTAGCATTTAAAAAGGAGGCCATATTGGCTGCCCCCATATTTCTCTCATAGCATAGTCATTTTAATGACTTGTTTATTGTTAAAGTTCCAGTAGAGGTATTTTCTTGTTTATGTATTCCACATGAATTATCAATAAATCTTGTAAAAAAAAAAAAAGAAACATTAAATTACCACTCGCCGACCAGCCACAGTACACATACTGCCACAGGTTGGCTCTATTGTGCAAAACGACATACCTGTATGTCGTTTTATGAAATAGCCAGTGGGCTGATTGGACAAAAGGGGACTGCCGGTCACCCGCGATTGCTTCCCAGAGAGATAGAGCATCAGTCTGCCGATGTAAACAAGGAAGACCACCGTTCTGATATAAATGAACACAGTGATTTTGTGTTCCCGCTAATCAGGAACAAACATCTCTGTGTTCATCCAGTTTATTTTGTTCAAAATTGTCAGTATTGATTTGTTTCTAGTGCAGTTAAAGTGACGCAGTGCCGTATCGCAATAAAGTGCCTGGTCTGAAAGAGGGTAATAACTTCCAGGGCTGAAGTGGTTAATCGAATGACTAGTTGTTTATGTCTTTAGTTAATGGAAGGCACTGAAGGGAGTCTAGGGTAGTCTTTTGTTTAGAAAAGTAATAATTTCAGTCTTTTATGTTACTTTCTATTTATCCATTGCAGCAACACTGGTAGCATAGCTGTAAGTGAATATTTGAGTATAGGTCACAGGCGTGCTTACTGGCTGTCAGTTTTCTCAAGTTTTATGTTCAGTACTGTAATAATGTATTGTTGTGAAAAAAAAAGACTAGATGATAAGTTGAAATCAGTACAACAACAGAAAAGTAATTCAGTAAAGGTCACCAACAAAAATATAGTGAAAAATCCAAGGTGAAGATAAATAGCAGTGAATCTTCCTGTGTCACCTGACAGTGAATTAGCATTATCACATGATTGATTCATGTTTCTTTGAGCAGACAGGTGATGTAGGAGGTTGCAGAACTGAAGAATGAAACAGTATTACCAAGCTGCCCAACTGTGTAGGATAGCAGAGTCTTAACACATAAATAGTTGTATGTGAAACTCAGATAGCACTATGATGGCATCTGCTGGAATAAAAACCAAGTTGCCAACAAAAGTATCAATTCTGGCAGCTTCAATGAATCACACAAGTTTCAAAATGTATGGTATGTAAACATTACAAACACTTTAGTATTAAGCAGAGGCGTAACTAGAACCTTCAGGGCCCTGATGCAAGAAACTATAAAGGACCCCCCTGACTTCTGGTCCTGGGACCCTTTCCAATGATCCTGGGGTAATTTTCTCCCATTGTGGGCCCTTGATAATGATCCTGCAACAGGACCCCTTCCTGACATCTTGGGTAGGGTTGACACCTTTTCTTCAAGCCAGACCCAAGTCTTTAGAAGCGTGCATCAAAGTATTTTCTTGTAGTATACACTATATATATAATTTGTAAATAAATAACAATTCTAATTGTATATAGTTAATCACAAGGCTCCCCCCTCACATGAGAGTACACATAGTTCCACTTTACATCTGAATATGCAAAGTGTCCCCTTTACTTCTGAATCTATAAAGTTCCCCTTTACATCTGAACTTGCAGAGTTCCCTTACACTGTAAGGGGGACTGTACAGACACTGATATAAGTGAGAACTATGGGGACTTTGATTTAAGGAAGAACAGTGAGAACTCTGATGTAAGGGGGAACACTGAAAAATGTGTTATAAGGGGGTCCCTGATAACTGGAGTCCCCACTTACATCATTGTTTCTAGTGTTCCTCTTTAAGCAGGTTTCCCAGAGCCCCTGTTACTTCAGAGTCTGTAAAATTTCCACTTGCACTGTAAGGGCCCTTTTACACATGCAAACCGATTGGACCAACCTGTGTTGCACCTGCCTGCATTTGATCCATTGAAAACAGATGGATGGGGATCCATTCACCATCCTACTAGTGGATTGGATGACAGTCAGACCAGCCCATAGAGATTGTGTCTGCTCTGCACAAGTGGAGCAGATATGGACCTCTTGTCTGCCTGCTGAGCGGAGAGGTCCCCGACTGAGCAGGCTGATCTGCCCATGTGAAAGAGCCCTAAGGGGGAGCTTTGATGTAAAGGGTGCTCTGGGAATCATGATGTAAGTGGGTCTCTGCTCACCAAAGCCCCCACTTATATCAGAGTCCACCTTTACATTACAGTCCACAGAGCTCTCCCTTACATTAGTGTGCTCAGAGGCTGGTAAGATAATAGAGGAAGGGATTGATGCTTCATTCACCATAGATGGAGGCTTGGGCCCTGGAGTTCCGCTACTGTGGTCATCAAGCACAAGCATGGCCTACTAGCTTGTGCTATACATACACATAGGCTGGCAGAGCATGCTGGGACTTGTAGTGCACCACACCAGGGAAACCCCAGCAGACTGTTGCGTTGGTAGAGGGGCTCTGGAGGTGACAACAATCTCTATTCACCCCCCTCAATGACTGACCCACCTGTGTGCTGCTTTGTTTTCAATCACTGAGAGTAGGAAGGCTGTCCTGGAGAGCTGTGGATCCCCTGTGGAGAGTTGCATCATCTATGGTACAAGCTGGCCTTTTCTCCACTATCTACCTGCAGGCAACTGGACTTTACAAGGCACAGAGCTGCCAGGAATTAAAATGTGGGTGGGGAAGTGGGGACACACAGGGGAAGGGGGCGGGAGGAGAAGATCCTGCTCTCTCTATCTCTTTCCTCTCCTGTCTATGCAAGGAGGGAGAGGAATTTCAGTGCGGGGTCTGGGCAGTGTGACAAAGAGTGTAATAGGCACTCTCTGTTCGTAACTGCAGCCAGCAACCGTGGAGCCATATACCAGGCTTTTGGACCCCCCACAATGGTGGAACTCCAGAAGAAAGCTCTATTTGTGGGAAAAAAAGGATGCCAATTTTGTTTGGGAGCCACGTCGCACAACTGCGCAATTGTTAGTTAAAGCGACGCAGTGCCGAATCGCAAAAAGGGGCAATGTCCTTAACCTGCATAATGGTCCGGGTCTTAAGTGGTTAAAAAGATTGAAACATTATTTTTGTAAGTACATTAACATATTAAAGATTATAAATGATTTTTCTGATCAGATGTATATACACTTTAAGCTATGAGGCCTCTAGCATGTTTTCTTCTACTACAGCATTTGACATTTTTAGTAGATTACTTTAAATTCCTGCAAGAATTCCTAAACTGACTATTGTTTAGACTAGTTGCAGTGCAATGGCCCAAAGCTGCCACAGTGCATAAAGACAATTATTTGAAACAAGAAGATGAAAAAAAAAAAAAAAGACCACTAGACCATAAATGTTCATTTCTATCTTTCTGCAAGTTGTTCCTTACAGCTACTTTGTGTATAGAATGATATAAGACAGACTGAATGCATGAGAAGTCAGAATTACACAGGGATGCTAAGCTGGGAGAAAAATCAATTCAAAGCATCTGCAAAAAGTCTATTCAATGAAAGCTTATGGTCTTGTTAGTGTGTTCCCTGAAGCCAGCTATACACCCCGTGCTCTTTATAGTCCTATTTGACCTGCTCGTATTTATCTTTTTTAAAACACAGTAATTCTTCTTCATAATTTGAAATGGTGTGCTGGTATTTGTCAGCTTCAAGGGTGTATAAATGATCTACTTCCAGAGCAGAGAGTTCACTCTTTCATGTGTCTAAATCATAGTACAAATTTTAACATAATAAACTGTTTACTGAGGGAGTCCGCATCTGTAAAAGACCCCATTGACGGCTCTTATAGCTTGTATTAAGGGCATACCAGAATACACTGACATATGGTTCAGCTTATATGTCCAGGTACAGAATGTACTTAGCTTCAAAATGATGGTGATATTAAGAAAGAATAATGCACAATGAATAAAAAATACAAAGGCAGTCCCTGTTGATCTCTATTTGAAAACAGTTGTTGCTTTACTGTCATGGTGTTGCAATAGCCACAATGCTTTTTGGAGCATTGGTCTGGAAAAGTCATACATCAAGTGAAATCAGAGAGACTTGTTGCATACCTTTTTCAGGTCAGTCAATCCAAAAACTTTTTTTTTACTAAATAATCAACCCGAAAGTCAGGAAACTAGAATATCTAGGAGATGATGACAATGACAGCCGTTTAATTGCTACAAGTTTACTTTAAGTGAACCTGTCACCCATTAACCAGTCTCACTTCAAACAGTAGAAGGTGCATTTATTTCTCCTTTTTATAGCCAGACCAGCAGGTTCTGAAATTGGTTTGACTGCGATAGTAATGGTACATTTTTTTTTTACTGCTTTCTTTACCTTTGTTAGGGAAATTTTTAATTTACTGTCTCAACAATAATTGGTTGCCAGAATAGGAAGTCAACTGCCTGGTTAATACTTTCCAGCTACTTTCAAAACTTCATTATGGTCTTTTTTTTTTTTTTAACAAGGAATAGTATTTCAATTCTAGCTTGCATACTCAGCTATTACCGGTGTCCCAATTCTAAATGGATTAAATGCTACCTAAAGTGATATTAATGTCTTTAAAAAAAAATAACAAACATGTTATACTTACATGCTGTATGCAGTGGTTTTGCACAGACCAGCCTGGATCCTCTTCTTCTCAGGTCCTTCGTTGGCACTCCTGGCCTCTCCCTCATGTCGAGTGCGCGCACAGCAAACAGCTTGCTATGGGGGGCGCCCGAGCTGAGCCGCAGCTCCCTGTGTCCATTCAGACATGGAGCCCTGATGGCGCCCCAGCTGTGTCTAAGCCAATCCCAGATGGTTGAGGCACTTGTGCAACATCGCTGGATCGAGATGGGCTCAGGTAAGTAGGGGGGCTGAGGGGGGCTGCTGCACACAGGAGGTTTTTTATCTTAATGCATGGAATGCAAAAAATCTTCTGCATTTAGATCCACTTTAAGATTGGTTGCTGCTGACATCTCCACATCATCATTTCCTCTAGTATAGTCTTATTAAATTCTATATATACTTATATATGTAATATATGTTCTATATGTAATGAAAGGTGGTAAATGGCTTGAAACTTCCTCTATTCATTAGGATTTTTTTTTTGGCCACACTGAATTTACTCCATTATAAGATCACCCCCCTCCCAACACCACCATCTACACTATGTTACACATTCCCACATCAACCACACTACACTCTCTGGCAGATTTCACCCACTCCCTGCACCACATTCTCTGGAAGTTATTTCCTTTTTTATTCATAGAAGCTTTTCTTGCAGATATTCATCCACTGTTCACAATATAACCAAACTCTTCAGTGCCTGCTAACAACAATCTTTCTCCAAATCCCTCTTCACAATACTGCCTACTTAATTCAGGACAACATACTCTCTGGGCCTTTGTACTATGTATGGTACCGAAACTCAGGGTCCTGTGATTACTGCCGTGTCTAAGCATTTTTATTTCCAATGTTTCCATTATGTTGTCCCTGAACACTATCATCACTGTCTTCTGGGTACTATAGTGGAGACAATAATCTAAGCAGATATTAAAGCAGCACTAAAATGTCCACTCTTGTAGTAATTCTTACGCCGCAAATACAAGATGCTGGATGAAAGCAGTATTAGAAAGCAAAAACAAAAAAATACTAACCTTACTTCCCAGTGTCCCTTCCATGTTTTGCTTACTTTTACTGACAGCACTAAGTATCACAGTAGGAACTTGGGAAAGGTCAGAATCCCAAGTCTACCAAGAAGTTTATCCAGCACTGTTTAGGAGCGCATTCTTGTGGGATTTGGGATCCTTAGCTTTCCCAGGGGTTCCACAAGAAGGCCCAGTGGGGTTAACCCTTTCCTAGGCCCCAGAGAGTAAGGTAAGATATATGCCTTATTTTGCAAGTTTTTTGTTACTGCTGTCCTCCAGATTTTTGTAATTAGAAGGTGAATGAATGAATGAAAACTTATATAGCGCAGCACATGCGAACTGAATCGCCTCTGGAAGGCTGCCACATAAGTGGACCTTGTATTTTAGTGCAAGGTCGACAACTGTGTTATTAATCACTTGAAGTTCACAAACCAGTCATGTTAAATTAATTTATTCATAAATAGAAACGCCTTTTCTAGTAAAATATTTAAAAAATATGTCCTATATAACAATACTGTGATTTTAGAAAACATAGGCCCAGATTCACAGAGCAATTACGCCTGTCTAACTGGTGTTAGACAGGAGTAATTTCAAATTTTGCGCGCCGTATCCGTCTTCGTAAGCCTTCGGATCTACGCTGCAATATTTTTGCGGCCGCTGGGAGGAGTCCGCGTCGTTTTCAGCGTCGGGATATGCAAATGAGTTTTTACGGCGATCCACGAAGATACGAGCGGTCTTCGCAATCGCTTTCATCTATTTTTTTTTTTTCTACGTACTGTTAGACCAGCTTTTTGCTGGTCTAACTGTGCGTAGCCCATGTTAAGTAATTTCTGAACGGAGCATGCGCAGTTCGATCGCCGCGGGAACGCGCCTATTTTAAATGCTTCACGCCCCCTACTCGCGTAGATGGCTTGCGCCGGGAGAAATACACTACGCCGCCGTAGTTTACTGGACAAAATCTACCGGGATTCCACGTAGAGCCAGGTAAAATACGGCGGCGTAGTGTATTTCAAATACTCTACGCGAATCTAATTGTATGTGAATCTGGGCCATAGTTTCTAGTGATATTCAAGAAGACAGAATATTGACTATAAAGATTCTAATAAATATCACACTCAAAAGTCTACACACCAACTCTTGTATATAACCACAATGAAAGACCAAGCATTTTCATGATTTTTCCTGTGATTGCAGTCCTGAATTAAACTTAGAGATCTGCACATGGCCATTTAAATCTGTATACATAAATTATACTTGATGCCTCTCTTTGTTTTAACAGGTATGCTGACTTTGCCTTCAATGTGCAGCTGTTTGTAACTATGGAAATGTATGAGATGGTTCAGAATTAAAAACCTTAGAAACTTGCTTACATAACATCACAATATCCTAGGTGCAATAATGTTTGAGCAGCATTCTGTGCAGTAGGAGCTATTATATATCACTGTTTATAACAAGGTAGAAGCTGTGCTCTGCAGGATAACTTCTTTAGAAAGGTTTGCTTTAAAAATGTACTATGGTTATCATGTAATTTATTTATAGGTACTTATTTATTAAAACATATCTAGTACAATATCTTAAATGAGTTACATATATATATATATATATATATATATATATATATATATATATATATATATATATATATATATATATATATATTTTAATATATATATATATATATATATATATATATATATATATATATATATATATGTAAAGTTTCAAAAGGGCTGCTATTTTCACAATGACAAAAAATAGATGCATACCGTAGGTATGCTTAGCAAAAACCATACTTCACATGATTCAATAAGGCACAATTGGAATCACAGAATTATAGGCGTGCAAACCTTGGCACCATGCAAACAGAGTTGATGATAAAAGGAGAATGCAAATCCAAAGACATGGAAACCTAAAAAATGTAAAAGTTAAACTTAGCTCTGCTTTGATTAAAAACACAACCTTGCTATTAGCCTAGTTCTCAACCTTTATTCTGCATGTACTATTTATTGCATTACACCAGGGTCTATCCTTTCCCATCTTTCTTTGGTGGGTATGGTAGTAAAAAGGAACACATTTAAAATTAAAAATTAACCCAACAAAATTAGCAATACACCCACCCCTCTAGCTAATCATTACATTAATTAAAACATGTAATTAATTGATTAATTAATTAATTCAATTATTAAAAAAAAAAACGAAGCTAAATGATATCCTTGTATTTTTAATTTATTTTTTAAGCTTTGATCGATTCCTTAGGTATAACAATGGTGAGGGGCATGCATAGCCATTCTGCCTAAAGTGCTATTTTCTGCTTCTGTGTGGCATTAACATAACTCTTAAATTAAGGCACTAAATGAGAAACACCAGTGTTCCACTACAAACAGTCTGCAAGCGTACTTTTATTTTTCGATCTTATGCTCCATACACACAATAGGAATTTCCGATGGCCTAAAACCTGATGGAATTTTCCGTCCAAAACGCTTGACATAAAACGCTACGATGAGCAGAGAAAAAATTATTTCAATGCGTGGGTTTTTTCTCCGTCGGACTTGCACACAGACTATAGGAATTTCCTATCGTTTTTTTTTTTCCATCAGGAAAAAAATAAAACATGTTCTATTCTAAACACTGACGGAAAAAGGGCAGATAGGGCCCACACACAATCGGAATCCATCCAACAGACTTCTTTCATCAGAAATTCCGATCGTGTGTACGTGGCATTACTCTCTCCCTTTGTATGCTTCCCACCCTCTTCATTGTCCAATATGCTCTAACTAACCTTCCTAACTCTTGCACACACAATGTCATAAGCTACTAGACACTTTGACAAGTGCCCTTCATCCCATTTAATCACCCTCTACCTCATTTTTCTTCTAACGTCTGGGGATATTGCCCCAAACTATTGTCCTTCGCCATATAATTTCCACCCCCCCCAAGACCAGCACCCTTCTTCTACTAATCCATACATCCACTCCTAAACCTTTTTGCTGGCGTTGATACAGTTGACCACCCACTATGCCTTTAAAAACTCCACTGCCTTTAACTCTGTGACTTTTCTCTTTCCTGGTTCTCCTCTTACCTATTGCAGTGCAACTTTAGTGTCACCTACAACTTTATCAAATTTTCGTCTCTCCCTATTTTTTTTATTTGAAGTTCCCTGGGGCTTTGTCCCTGGACCCTTCTATTCATACTCTTCACCTCTTCTCTGGGCTAATTTATGCCCCCCTCCCATATCGTAGCTTCCAATACATCTCTACTTCGAAAACATCCAGATATATTTCTCTACTTCTCATTACATCCTTTCAAGCTCCTCATGCATCACTAAGTTACTACATGACATATCAGTATGAATGGCACACCACTTCCTCAAACTTTATGTATCAAAAAATGAGTTTGCATTATTCCCCCAAACCCCCCTCCTCCAACTTTGCCAATGAGATCAATAGCACAACTACGAGTCCTTCCATTCATGCCAGGGTACTAGGTGTAAACCTAGTCACAACTAGAAAACTGCATTAAGACCAGTCGACAGTGTGGTCTAGCCCTTCTTCATGGAAAGTGCACTAAAAAGTGTCACAAACATGATGGCACTTTTAGGTGAGTTAAAAGGGGCTTTATATATATTTTTTTTAATAATGGGTGGATGGAGGTTTTGTGTAGCAGAGGGGTAGAGAGCGAACAAGCCGAGCTTCCCCTTTTAGGTAGATTTCCACTTACGTTTTGTTTCGTACTGCTACGGTACCAAGTTTATTTAATGAAACACAGACCATATAAAATATTTCCAAAATATTATATACATAAATAAATAGCTAGATTTTACATTTAATTGTGAAAAGTAGCACAGTTTAAAAATGATCTGTGTCAAATTTAGTCCATCCAAAATAACCTGTGCTGTAGTATAAAGAAAAGAAAATAAGTATGTTCTAATTAAAATCATAATTTAAAATGGTACACAGTAAAAACATTAAAGCGGAGCTCCACCCTGATTTTTATTTTTTATTTTAAATCTAAAAAAAAAAAAAAAAAAATGAAATGGAAAAAAATAAATAAAATACTCACCCTAAATAGGCTGTTGCTATGCGGAAGTCCCGAATCTGCCCTCATGATCCGCGGTGCGGTTTTCTTCCTCTTCCTCTTCTCGGTGTCTTCTTGAGAATGGGCCGCGCTGCATTCTGGGAACTGTGTGTATCCCAGAAAGCAGCCGGACCATTCACAAAGCGCAGCGTCGCTCGCACATGCGCAGTAGGAAACGGGCAGTGAAGCCGCACGGCTTCACTGGCTGTTTCCCTGACTGTGGATGGCGGTGCCGGGATCGAGGATCTGCATCGGCGAGGGCCGTCAGCGCGGGTGCCTAGGACAGGAAAGTGTCCTTATTCAAAGTCAGCAGCTACACTGTTAGTAGCTGCCGACTTTGAAAAAAAAATGCGGGTGGAGCTCCGCTTTAAATAGTACAAATAAAAAATATCTAACTCATATTAGCACGTGAAGCCCTAATAATTGTGCATCTTAAGTCAGCAAGAGGACTGAACAAATATGTTGACAGCTACTTGACAACACTAAACAGGTGTTCATTAGTACTAGGTGTGAGTGTCAAAGATGAATAGCAGTTCTGTTTAACAAGCCAGTGTCATTGCGCTCTCTCAGCATCATTGTCCTGTTATTTACACATTTTCTTTGAATATATGCTAGCATTGAAGTTCATTCTTATTATCTTATTACAAAATAAAAACAAATCAATCTTTTGTACAATTATGTAGCCCAGACCCTTTGTCGTATTCTTATTTTTTCTCATTACCCCATCTCTTATGTGTTACTAAATAAACCAACAGGCACATGACATTTTAAGGCTTATATCGACATTTAAATTCTGTTTTAGAAAATAATTTGGGTTGCAAAATCTTTAATGTGTATATATATATATATATATATATATATATATATATATATATATATATATATATATATGTATATGTGTATCAGGTACTTCTCCAGACTGATCTAATCTATTAAGGGACAGCTGTCTGGTGCAGCAGCGTGGGCTTTTTCACCCCCCCCTTTCTCTCCTCACATACAGACTCTCAGAACTGCTTGTTTGTAAACTATCTATTGGAGGTTGTCTGTAAACTTGTAAACTCCCTATTGGAAGAGCCTGAGCCAATCATCAGACAGCAGCAAAGGACTGTGGGGGAGGAGAAAAAAAGCCAGGGGAACTAGGCCAGAGCCTCTTTTTGCCTGCACCCCATCAGGAGAGCATCTCCTGCACTCTATGTGTGTGTAGAATTGTGGCCTTCCAAGGGGCACACAGCCTGCAACTCCAGCCCAGAGGAACAGATTGTTCATGCAGCTCCAGCCCAGAGGAACAGACTGTCCATACTAAAGAAGGACACCCTGCAACAGAATTCCGTCAGAAATTCTGATGTGAATTTGCTCAGAGAAATGTCCGATCGTGTGTACAGGTCATTACAGTTCCCAACTGCTATTTGGGTCCTAAAAATGTCACAGGGCCAAGCAGAGTATCAGAAAAGGGCAGCTCACAGCACATTTTGTCTAGCTCCGCAAAACACCTCAGAGACACCTGCTGACCGCTTCCTGCGCTTTTAAGACCTTTCTCACAGGTGGGTTAAGCAATCAATGATCACAATTCAAATAACTGAGACATATACCTGCCTTCCAGCACCTATTTATGTCATTGTGTACATTATATTAAAATATATCTGTACTTTTAGTTATCTTTTGGTTTCTTCTCACACACCTCCCCTCAGCACTTTCCCCCAAAGTCTTATATTTGCTTTTCTGAGATTTTAGGGAATTTTGCCGACTGGGGGTCTCATTCTTTTTTCCAAAAATCTCCCTGCTTGCCCTCTGCTTCATCTGTGCAATCTCTATTCATCTCTATGGAAAGGTTGTCTGCTGCAATGAATATTGAACTGAATGAATATTGAATTGAATATAGGAATGAATTGTGATTGGTGTTATCATGCAAAGGCTGTCCATTGCTGAAGATGAATAATGATATGCATCCATATTTTCCATAGGATTTCATGAAGGTTTTTGCAGAAGAGGATGTAGGGAGCAGTGGAGTAGGCATAACATGTGTAGGTGTGAATGGGCTGATATAGTTTTCTTCTCACACCTGTGGAGAAGAGATGGGAACCAGCCCAATAGAAATGAAAGGGGTTTCCACTTGATATTCAGTTTCATGCATTAAGAAAACTTTAATTTTTCTGCAACAAAACAAACAAGCGTGCATAGGTCCACAAGCTATCCTTTAAGCAACTTTGCTAAACCATTGTACATTTTTTGTATAGTTTTTGACCATTTGGTTTAATTTCTTTTTTAGATCAAACATTGTTTATTTTTTAAATATATTTAGAACAATTAAAAAATATATGCAAGATAACAGTACGTTTTTTTTTTTAAGTTGATGAAATATAATTATTGTATGCTTGCAATACACTTGTTTTCCATAGATAATTAAAGATGTAATTGTCTTCATCTGCAGTGATGCGCAACATTCTTTTTACATTAAAGCAAAAATAACCATGTATTATTATGCAAACACCTGTGAGACATTATCACATGCAGGTATATTTATGTTTATGAATATGTAAAATTATAGCCTTCTCATGTCTATATCAAATTGCTTGATATGACACCACAAACAAACAAAACCCATTTAGATGAGTTATAGGTTTATGCTGTGCATTTTCCGTGAGCATCAATTTTCCTCCCACACAGAAAACATTTATGGCTTTATATATAAAGCATGGGCAAAGAGCAATGGTATGCAGTAATCAAGGCAAACAATTAGAAATCACCTTTTATTATCCTGATTCATTCAGCCACAAAGGCTGGTATCAAATCATAATAGATTGCAGACCGCAGGTAAAGTCTTAGCAAAGGCTTTATATCCTCTTTCGAAATATTGGTAGTAATATGCATAGATTACACGTGATAGGTTGAGTTTGGGTTCATCTTACAAAATAAGCAACAGAAAAAGTGGCCATGGGCCTTTAGATGAGGCATGTCACTTCAAAAATAATAATACATAGAATGCATATGTTTATAAAATGTATTTCAATCAAAATGAAATATTCCATAATTTCAAAATACATAATGATATTTGAAGTAGTAAAACCATTAAGAAGGCCATTAGAACAAGCTGACACACAAAATTACACATGATTGGTAAAATAAATAATAATTGTGCTAATACATGATGGTATATAGAGGAACAAATATGTGATAGATGTAAGTTGTAAGAACCAAGCTGTCTTGACATCCTAAAAACTTGTGTTGGATCCTGTCCATGGGCGTCCGCTCCATAGGGCAAGGGGGGTCATTTGCCCCCCCCCTGGAATTGCCAGGGAGAGCCAGAAGCAGGGTCGAACTGGCCCTGGGGCCGATTTAAGCGGTGACTGCAGCGCTCCACTCCCATCTAGTTGTCCCTTATTTAGAGTGCCTGTCCCTCTTCTGGAATCAAATTAATTTGTCCCTCATTCCAAAGGGTTCCTCTTTTAGACCTGAAATAAATATGCTGTCAATATAGTGTAGTGTTTTAGTCAAGGGAAAGAGGTGCTGTGTAATGTAAAGGGGTCCAGTGCTGCAGGGTGATGTGTAATGTAAAGGGGTCCAGTGATGCAGGGTGCTGTGTAATGTAAAGGGGTCCAGTGATGCAGGGTGCTGTGTAATGTAAAGGGGTCCAGTGATGCAGGGTGCTGTGTAATGTAAAGGGGTCCAGTGATGCAGGGTGCTGTTTAATGTAAAGGGGGCCAGTGATGCAGGGTGCTGTGTAATGTAAAGGGGTCTAGAGGTGCAGTTGTGGAGAGGGGTACACAGTAGTGACAAAGAGATATTGAAAGATGCAGGGGGCACAGTGGGGTGTTTTTACAATTTAACCTAGGGGGGGTGCTTTTAACCCCTGCTAGTGGTCGAAGAAAGGGTAAAATGCGACTGTGTATCGCCGCTGCCGAAGCGCCCCCCTCTGAAAAAAATTAAGCGGATGCCCATGATCCTGTCCATTCATTAGGAGTAGCTTACAAAATAAAGACTAATTGCAGGTGCTTGTAGGTATGTTTTCTTTTACATTCCATATTTATTTAATAAATGTGTATTGATAAATAATATAAAATATAAAACAAGCTGGGAAAAACTATAGCAGGTACATATATTTAAATATTTAATTATGTATAATCTTAAGAGCCGGTTCACACAGGAGCGACTCGTCAGGCGACTTAGTCACCTGACAAGTCGCGCTCTGCTCTGTACTATATCACCGTTCTAATAGGAGAGACGCAAGTCGCTCCAACTTAGAAAAAGGTTCCTGTACTACTTTGGGACGACTTCAGGGCGACTTGCATTGACTTCGATACAGAAGTCATGCAAGTCGCCTCTAAAGTCGTGGGCAGATCGCCTTGCCGAGTCGCTTGGCAAGTCATGCTGACCCAGTGTGAACCGGCTCTAAAGGTATTGGTCATATAAGTTAAACAAAACAAGTACTAAAAACAGCATGGGCCCTATAAATAGTTGCCAAATATATTATTATTAATCATTTTTTATTGCACCAAGGTGAAAGAAAAAAGAAAGACTCAACAACTACATTGTCAATTCTCAATTTAGTTATATAGTATATATATATATATATATATATATATATATATATATATATATATATATATATATATATATATATATACTTCATCACTTTTTTAAAGCATTATTATTAAGGCAACATTTGACGTTGTTACTTTTTTAAGTGTGTAATACAAACAGAGATTAGAAAATTGAATTACATTGTGTTAGGTACTCTGACCAAGCTTTCCAGGCAAAATGGGCTTTTAATCAATTTGTCTCAAATCATCTGAAAATAATGCTTGAATTTTTTGCTGATCTTTGCAACGTTGGAAAGTTTATCTAAGATGAATGCTATAAACTATCTATTTTTATTATCAAAGTTAGTGTACCAGACACAGTTATCAAAGTGCACTATGTAGTGCCGATAACTATACTTGCTATTAAAATACTTTATTAAAATTAAATGTCAGCAACTTTGAAGCTTTTGGAATTGCCAAAAAAGCAATATTTACTTACACAAGCTAGTTCTAGAGATATGACCCAAATTGAGCTGTCTTCTGTTCAGTTACAAAATGACATGTATTGGGGTATTTCCTTTAATAGTATATATGAAATAGCACTTAGTTCATAAATGGAAGGATAATTACAAACAGGTCTGCTGGACACAGATACACATCCAGAACAAGCTTTCTGTCGGTGGCACCCTGACTCTGTCACCTGAGGGGGTAGGAGTCAGTAAAATTTGCTGGTGAAGCAATTTAAGTGAATAGAGATGTTATTGTTGATGTTGACGGGAACGGGCATTGTACTTGTTTTGTTGTTATTTGAACACAATACAACACAACACACGGAAAAAAACTTTACTAAGTCATTACAAGAGTCATGCACCTAGCAATGGGCAACTGTTGGAGCTAAAGCAGAGTTCCAGCATGTAGCTGCTGACTTTTAATATAAGGACACTTACCTGTCCATCGGCTCCGAGTGCATTCTTACTAAGGGAAACAGCAAGTGAATCTGTCTTATGGTAACACGTGTGTGTCTCCCAGAAGGCTATGGGGATAAAGCGGAGGGTCCGTAAATGATATAGGTTGCCGTGGTGCCCTTACACGGAAGTTGGAGTGAGTACCTGTTTTTGACAGGTATCCACCCCCCCCCCAAATGTGGCACCGGAGGGGCGAGGAAGCAGATTAGTGGAGCTTCCCTTGTTAGGTGGAACTCTGCTTTAAGAACACATGTCGATCGCTCCCTTTTGGTTAGATATATTTGTTAAATATCATTTTCCTTTCAATGTCCTTTCAAATCAGTATATCTAATTAGAAAATGGATAACAGATAATAATTTCCTGGCCTACCCTGGCAGAAATGTACTGATGCTAGGTCCACTTTAAACACTTAGGGCTGGTTCACACACAGTGTACAGCTGCTGGAGAGCTAAACTGCTGTAGTTTCCTCCCTGACAGCTGTCAATTGTGGCTTGCGGTAGGGGGGGGCGGTGTGGTGTGTGATACAGCACACACACATAGCTACTTTTTTTTTAACTCTCTTCACTTTATTTTAAGTGTAAAAAGTACACTTGATTCATGCCACTGTACTGCAGAGCGAGGCACTGTGCTGCGCTTCTGTGCAGTGACATGTGATCCAGTACAGTGTGATCTAACAAAATGAATCATATCTGCATTTTATCCCAGTTTGCTTCAGAGCAGCTCTGGGCTGTGTTGCAGTGTGAAGAGGACACAAAGAAATTAATTGTTTTTTGAATATCCTTGTGTTGATCAGCGTTTAACATTGCAGTATAATGCTGGTGGTCACAGCACTATGTACTAATCTTCAAAGCTATGTACTCATCTGCTGCTGAAAATATCAGTGTCAGGTGCCTGCAGTCCTGTTCTGAACAAATCCTTCACTATGATATCTGCACTGGAAGCAACTATTCTTCTTTATCAGATATCTGAATAGAATCATGTTATTTCTGGTATTGTACATGTAGTAAGATATTGAAAATGCTTATGGAATATGAAGGAAACTGATGCAAACATCCACAGTATCTTTTGAGATGGCATACAAGTGTAGTCATAAATAATGCAACTAACGGTAATATGAGCCTGTAAAAGTCTAATTTGATAGAATATGCATATACTGTATGTCCTAAGTTCTGCCTGACTGCAGGTCAACTTTATGAATTCCTTTCATGCTCTGATGTTGTCTTTTAATGTCCAAGGACTTCATAGTCCATGGTACCTTGCTGTCTACAAGCAGTGATTCCTCCTCTCAGCACCTCTGTAGTACAGAAGGCAGGCTCTGTGAATTATGTGACACAGTGGTGCCTATCAACAGCATAAGGTAGGACAGCCCTCAAAATTTCATTTGACGAGTCGATTTAAGCTGGGGGCGAGTGATGACAGGGATGCATGACCAATCTCCCTCCAATCTGTGCCTACACTTAAAGTCCCGATGAGATTGATGGCCGAAGAGGAAAGGTGCATGCTTGGGAAAAGTAGTCTGGTGAGCCGCGCACAGGCAGAGCAGTACACAGGTGCTCTCCTTACAATCCTCATTAAGCTATGGGACCTAACAGTATGACCTCTCTGAGCCTGCTCCCCTCCCCCGACCAATGTAATCAGAAGAAGAGGTTTTGGACAGCCACACTCAAAAATAAGTAAAATTCAAAAATAGCCCTTTATTGTGGTAAAATAAATGGATGCACTACAAAAAAAGCATACAGTGGGAACCAAAAACAGCTGACGCGTTTCGCATTGAGCTTCCTGGGTTCTAAACGGACATTGATTGCCTGGAGCTCACCTGGAGCGGTTGTCTTCCCCCCCCGACCAATGTAGCTGGAGAGCAGAGATCAGGGAGCAGGAAGTAATGAGTGAGGTGGAGGATTGCGAAAATTACCACTCCGGTGCAGTGCTCACTGAAAGTTGCCCTGACATGAGAGCGGCAGCCTTCCAGTTTGTGCAGTTTTCTTCTCCTTGTGCTCTATGTAAGTGTCCAACAGTTCAGCCTGAGCACTGTGAACAGAGTGGTCTCAATGTGTGCTGTGCAGTGTCAGTGTGCGCTGTGCTATGGTGTCAATGCCTGTGCAGTTGTGTGGATCTCAGCACTGGATTGTACTCCCTCCCGCTGTGCTGCAGATCCTCTCCTCACTGCCAGCCTAAATAAAAGGGGGACTTGGGGACATGCAAGTGTGGAGCCGCAAAAACAGGCTCCTAATGATGAGATGAATAGGAGAGGGAGAGAGAGAGAGAGAGAGAGAGAGAGGATGGATGGGAGTTGCAGAGGAGACAGCAAGAGAATGGGGAAGAGACCCAGTTCTAGTGCCCTGGCCCTCTGGTCTGCCCCCAGTGCCCTGTCCCTCTGGTCTGCCCCCAGTGCCCTGTATCATTTTGTTAAAGTTGTTGTTGGTAATATTTAATTGTGTAACTTGATTTAACATTTAACAGTGTCATTCTATGAGATAATCTACGAGGGCGTGTTTACAGGTGCAATTAGGCACAGGGCAGTGTATGAATTAGGTGGGGCAACTGGTGGCGAGTAACTCTTGAGGCCTGGCTAGTAGCTCAGGACTTGAAATTTTGAGCCCTGAGGTAGGATACAAGGGATCATGAAGCAGGCCTATTGGAAAAGACCTTAAGGGCGCATTCACACCTGAGCGTAGTATTTTTGGCGTTTTGTCGCACATTTTTTCACGCGTATTTCGGGCGTTTGCATACAGCATTGTCCGACGTTTTTGAACTTCGTCGTTTTTTATTTTAGCCAATAGGAAAAATGTTCATCTCTTTCATCATTTGTTGCTATGTTTGTAGATTTTTTTTATCTTCTTTTTTTATCTTCTTCCTGGGTGAATATTCTATTTCACAGAACAGATTAAAATGACAAAACACGCGTAGAAACGCTTGTTGTCGCGCTAAACGCTTGAATCGAGCGTTTCCATTAGTTGCTATGGGAATACAAATGTTCAAAAACGCCCAAATCAGCCCGATTCGTGCGACAAAAAAGGGTCCAGAACTTGTTTGAGCTTCAGGCGTTCAGCTTCAAGCGTTTTGGAGTGGAGATGTGAACCATCTCCATAGAAAATAATGTATTTTTTCCCCATTTTATAGCTTCAGGCTACAAAACGCTCACCCAAAGGACTATAAGATGAGATAAATCATAATGTGGGGAACCTCATTTGGGGAATCTCTTAGTAAGACCCTCTAAGGAATCATATAGCACCACAAGTAAACTAGTAAGGGTTCAGTGGAGTCCTTTGCAAGTTCACTATACATTTGGGGATTGTGAAAAAACACTCAGCAGAGGGAATATCAGCCTGCACTCTCCCACTCTGAGTTTGTTTAAATGTAATCATGTGTGATGGCCACATATATTTTTCTTTTTAGTAAGTTCATCAGGCTTATTTTTTTGTGCTAGTGCCTTGGCCATACAAAAAAACAAACAAGCAATTATATATGACATTTAAGTTCTTTTAGACCTCTGTCTGCAGATAACAGTCATGTGTGAGTGGTCATGGCATCTCTTGTGTCCCATCAATATCATAAACTGCTGCAATGACAGATGCAAAAAGTGTTGCTTAAAGCGGAGGTTCACCCTAAATGACAACACTATATCATGCTGATCATTGCACCACATACATCTACATAAGCCAAATATATATTTTTTAGGTGTTTACAATACCGTGAATTCGCTGTTTAAAGTTTGACTTCCGGGTTTTTTCCCGCGGGAGTAGGCATCTCCACTCTTCCCCAGCGCCGCAATGTCTCCTGCGAGGACGGTGTCATGCTTCCGAGGAGAAAATGCGGAATACCGTCCAGCAAATTCCATCACAACAGGGCCTGATATCAACCAGAAAGTTTACGGCGCAGGTCGCCGCAAACGCTGCTCATGCGCAGGAAAGAGCGGTGAATAAGGTGCGGAACAGAACTTCTAAGAAGATCCCAGCTCCTTGCCTCAGCACTCCTCTCTAGAACCTTTGGCCTTTTTGTAAGCAGTGATGCTTATATGGATGTTAGTCTGGAGGTGAAAGCATTCCTAGGCCATCTGAATTTGCATGCAACCCATCCTAGGTAATGCCTACATGTAATGCTGAGCCTCCATGATTAAAGGGGTTGTAAAGGTAAATGTTTTTTCACCTTAATGCATCCTATGCATTAAGGTGAAAAAACATCAGACGGTACCGCCCCCCCGAACCCCCGTTTTACTTACCTCACCCCTTGAAAGTCCCGCACGCATCCCCGTGATCCTCTTCAGTTCCCAGCCTAGCCGTTGATTGGCTAGGCTGGACAGATTGATAGCAGCACAGTCATTGGCTGGCGCTGCTGTCAATCAAATCCGATGACGCCACACGCCAGGGGGGGCGGGGCTGAGTGATACAGTCGGTGGCTATGCCTGCCGTTGTATCACAGGAGCACGCCCGCAAAAGCTTTCCACCATGCAAGCTCGCTCGCATGAAGGTGGAAAGCTCTTGCGAGGAGAAGCCGAGACAGCCGCCGAGGGACCCCAGATGACAGGGTTCGGGGACACTCTGTGCAAAACGAGCTGCACAGTGGAGGTAAGTATAACATGTTATTTAAAAAAATAAAAATAACTTTAGTGTTACTTTAAAAGGATTGAAATCCAATAAATAAAAGTGGTGGGTCAGGGAGAGTCGCATTAGGGAGCATAGGACTAGATGTTATAGGTAATTAATGGTTGTGTCTGCCTTACTGTAGCTTCTAATGCACACTATGAGATGTTTACAGCATACAGTAAAATCATAATAGGCAGTTTCAGTACAATAGTGGAAAGGAGCTTATAAACTGTGCAAGGTTGAAGTTAAAGGCTGGATTTTATCTTTAAGGCCTATTGTATATGATTAATTTCAGTCTTAATAATGTATTAAATATATCAAGTGAAGTTATTTTCTAAAGGTGCATATACAGTACACATCATAATAAGATGCAATTAAATCACTATATAAATGGAACTCATATGAACAAAAACAAGATGTTTTTCTTCAAATCAAATCAAAGTCTGTGCAGGTGAGAGCACAGCAGAGTATCTGATTTAAACCCCGAGGATAATTATATGGTGACTAGACCATATAACATACATGAAAGAACAACAATAATAAATCATAAACTGAATCAGTTGTCAAATACATAATACAATGAGGAGTGTAATGTAGTTGTCTGCAAAGGAAATAGGCACAGGCTGCATTTTTATTATAATAGTCAGTTTCAGGGATTATCACAGGGTGACCAATTTACATATGCTGTTCTATTTCTCCAATTGTCAAAGTTCCCTAGGGGGTTTTAGTAGCAGTATCTTCTCAATGAGAACTCTTTTCTGAAAATGAGACATCATTAGAGGCTATCATTTCATGCAGCAGGAAAGAGATTAGCAAATAAACATAACAACACATGCGCTAAACCATACGTGTATTCTACTAAACATAAACTAATCATAGTTGGATGCAACCTTTTTTTTTAACCTCCAGGCTACAAATAATAGCCTGGAATTGGACTTTAACTACTTGTCGCAAGGTGGCACGGCTAAGAGAAATTACGTACCTTACGTGCCGTTTTGTGCGCTAGCCTGTTTGGGCGCAATTGCTCCCTAGAAAGGCAGGATGGCGGCCTGCCAATGTAAACAAGGCAGATCGCTGTCCGGTCAGGTATGAACAGAGAGATCTTGTGTTCCTCCTGAGCAATCTGACTGGCAAAATTTTACAGGGCACAGTGGGGACAATTGATGTGGGGACAATTGATGTGGGCACCAGTGGGGGACAATTGATGTGGGCACAGTGGGGACATTTGATGTGGGCACAGTGGGGAGAATTGATGTGGGCACAGTGGTGACAATTGATGTGGACACAGTGGGGACAATTGATGTGGGCACAGTGGCGACAGTTGATGTGGGCACAGTTGGGACAATTGATGTGGGCACAGTGGCGACAATTGATGTGGGCACAGTGGCGACAATTGATGTGGGAACAGTGGGGACAATTGATGTGGGAACAGTAGGGACAATTGATGTGGGCACAGTGGGGACAATTGATGTGGGCACAGTAGCGACAATTGATGTGGGCACAGTGGGGACAATTGATGTGGGCACAGTGGGGACAATTGATGGCATGGCACAGTGGCTGCGTTTGATGGCACATTGGCTGCGTTTGGCATGACACAGTGGTGACAATTGATGGGCACAGTGGTGACAATTGATGGGCACAGTGGTGACAATTGATGGCATGGCACAGTGGCTACATTTGATGGGCACAGTGGCTGCCTTTGATGGGCACAGTGGCTGCTTTTGATGGACACAGTGAGGCTGCAATTGTCTTTTTTTTTTCATTTGTTTGCGCCCCCTCAAAAATGTTGAGCACCAGCCGCCACTGCAGGTTTCCCTTTCAGAAAATGGTGGCGGCAGCACCTGACAGTGCTGACATCACTGCATTCCAGGACAGGTAAGTGTCCTATTATTAAAAGTCAGCAGAGACTTACATTTTTTTTGCTGGGGGAGCTGGAGCTCCTCTTTAATAGCCTGTGCACACGATCCGAATATCAGACAAAAACGATCGTCCGAGGAAGAATCGTACAATTTTCGGATCGTGTGTACACTACTTTTGAGAGCTGATCACGACAGTTCATCCGATATTATTAGATCGAACGAGCACGAAAATTTTACTCGTACCATGTCCGATCATACGATTTTCGTTTAGTCAGTATAGTTGTTGTCCGAAAATACAATACAAATACATTACAACACATGACATCACTTCCGATTTTTTTTTTTTTCTGTCGTATGAGAATTTTCGTGACTTTAATAACCTATTTCATTTTACTTGCGACTATTAAGCGAAAAAAAGTCGTACGATATTCGGATCGTGTGTACGAGGCATAAGTAATATCTTTCAATTACTGAATTGTTTGCAACTGATGTCTACAGTCTGATGTTGACAGCTAGATTTCTGGTCAAATAAATTCAGATCGGTGCAAACACAAATTTATCTTTTAGTAGACTTGTGTTTATAACTGACAAGGTTGCATAATTCGAACAAATTTAATCTAAACGGATAAATCAGTAGCAGATGCAGTCTGGATTAAAGCCAGATGCTTTGCAGGTGTTTTACTTTACTGCTGCAAACTCGGAGTGAATAAATATCCTTCTTTGCAAGGCATATTTTGCAGATAATTCTGATTGCCTGCTATTTAACGAGTGTGTGTTTTCTCCTCAAGTTATGTTTGCCGTTACGATTGCCAACATCTTTGCTGTGCTATGAAAAGAGCGAATGCAAACAAAGGTATCAGTCATCCCATATTTGCTACAAACAAATAGCTCAGGCGGTGCATTTCCAGTATATCGCTTTGCTCTGGCACTGTAGTTTCATGGTGAAAGCAGGAAATACGGATTTCATCTGTCTGTAATGAGAATGTTTTACCCTTGAAAATTTACAAAGGATGTAATTAAAATTTTGACATGTATGGCAAGAATGGTTCGGCTGCAATGAGAATGTGAATATTAGCTCCAATAACAGTCGCACATCAAGGTGTTTCTTTTTGGAACGTGATTCTTTTCTGCAGCCATAACCATAGAAATCACTCTACTGTGCAATGCAAGTTGTACAGCCAGAACAATTTGTATTTGCAAGCAGTCCAATAAAAGTTACTGTATGACAGGTCATTGTGTCTTTTTTTCTGCTTTTTAGTGGTAATATTTTCAGAACAAAATTTAACTCATTGCCTTTCACTCAGTCTGGGCTAATAGCCTTTTTGCTATTCTGAATTACAGGGGAACATCACTTTCTACAGCGTGATTCCCCTGGATGAATAAAGGCCTTGTCTGGGTTTTAGGCTCCATTCACACTAATGCTTTTTTTGATGCATTTTGCAGGGAATTTTTTTAACATGGTTTCCTATGAAACATGTTCACATCAATGCTTTTTTGTGCCTCTGCGTTTTTGGAAATGGTCGGGGACTTTTTTTCCTGCAAAAAGCAGCATTTTGCATGTAATAGAATCCAATGGACCTGCATCAAAAACGCAAGTACTGCGTTTTTACCGCAATTTTTCCACGATTTTGCTGCGATTTTGCCGCGATTTGCGTTTTTTTAAACTAAATGTAAAAAAATGTAAATTGATGGCTAAAAAAAATGCAAAACGCAAATCGCGGTAAAACCGTGGTAAAAACGCACGTCAAAAAACGCAAAAAGCACTGCAAAAACGCTCAAAAGCAACTCGCATAGGTGTGAATCAAGCCTTATAGGTCACAAGGAGCTGGCAAGAGGCCATTGTATGGGGTGGAGGCTTTTTCTGGAACGCACACACTATTCGGGTGAATGTTTAAGTGCACCGTGGGATATATTGGATTTCTTATCACCTTATGGACTCCTTTGTTGCATTTTTTGCATTGTTTTATTTACTTTAATTAAGGGCCAGTTCACACCAGACGTAGTTCAGTTCAGTTTCGTGTACTTTTTTTCTACACAAGAGGCATGCACAGTGTTTTCCATGTATTCCAATGGCTCTAGTTGACTATAGTTCACACCATGCGGTCAGTTTCCGGTGCAGAAACTGACTGGAAACTGACTGCATGGTGTGAACTAGAGTCAACTAGAGCAGTGTTTTTCAACTCCAGTCCTCAAGGCACACCAACAGGTCAAGTTTTCAGGATTTCCCTCAGATGAAAAGGCTGTGGTGATTACTAAGGCAATGAAACTGATCAAATCACCTGTGCAAAATAATGGAAAGCCTGAAAACATGACCTGTTGGTGTGCCTTGAGGACTGGAGTTGAAAAACACTGAACTAGAGCATGCATTTTTAGTGCAGAAAACAAGCACACAAATCTGTACGGAAGTGCGTCTGGTGTGAACTGGCCCTTAGACTACACTTTAATTTCTGTATGATCATGTGCAAAATAAACAATATATTGTTAAGGTTTACTAGAATATTTAAAGGCACTACTCATCATTAGTAAAGATGTAGTACCCTGGTTCATTTCATGACATGGGACCCCAAGAAATATTATAATTAATTTGCTTTTAGAGTAGCTATGGTACTCAAGGGAGTTTGCTTGCATTACAGTACTTACTATTTGTTAAAGACAAAGTAAACTTCCCTGGCTTGTTTGTATCTATAGGTAGGCCTATAAAGCTTACCTCTAGGTGCTGTAAATATCTCCTAAACTTGCACCATTTAGGAGACATTTACTGTATGCACTGCCGATGATGTCATCGGTGCATGCACTCTGAAGGAACGGCCACCCGTGCCATTTCTTCAGCGTCCTGTGCTGTGACGGTCCGCTCCCCTGTGTAATAGCAGGAGGGACGTCATACGGCTCTGGCCAAAAAAAATAAAAAATAGGTTGTGTTTACTTCCACTTTAGGGCCCTTTCACACCAGAGGACCGTATGTCCGTATTTCATCCATCTGTTTCCCTATGGGATAGAGGGTGTCAGTGGATGGATATCCACTGACACCCGATCTAATCGGTGTCCCCTATGCTCCGATTTTGCAGACGGAGCAAAATCCTATTTTTCCATCTGTCTGTAGAGCAGATTGGGTGAACATAGACAGACGGTACGTGTTCATCCGATCCCACCAAAGGGTAGAGCGGAGATCTGACAGGGCGGTCCCTGCACAGTGTACAGGAACCGCCCTGTCATCTGACGGCTAAGCGGGGATTAATGGAGCGATCTCCACTGAGCAAGCAGATGAGACATGTACGAAAGGGGCCTTAAGGTTAATGTTCACTGTATTTATTTATATTTCTGATGAAGATACAAGGTAGCAGTTGTTGGTCCTTCTATCTTACCTAATTGCTCACTTCACTTACAATAGGTTATGGAAGCACACTTTATAATGTTTATAGATGTTGAACTGGAACAAAGCAATAACATTGTACGTTTGTTTGCTTAATCAAAGGAAAAAAAACATCTCTTGGAGAAAATATAAGTTCACAGCAAACCAGCTGCTTCACTCTGTAGGCAGGAAAAGTGATCTAAAGGATCACTTACTGTACTAGTTCATTCTTAGTACCCAATGCAGGAAGCAAGTTATTGCAAGCTTTATGCCTAGGTGACCTTTGGTTGATCTCCTCCAATGGTGATCCAGTTTATAACACTAGATGGTTATGGAGACAAAATCCCTGAGACTTTTCATGAGACCAGGATAAATGTTTGTTGGAACACCAAACACAGGATGGGATGTGGGGTCTAGTACAAGGGTCTCCAAACTTTCTAACAAAAGGGCCATTTTACTGTCCTTCAGAGTTTACAAGGGCTGGACAGTGGTCAGTGAAAGTCGAAAAGGTCCTGACATCAGTGGGAAAAATGAACACCCCATTGTTTGTTTCAGTAGGAGTCCCATTGCTGGTGTCATCACTGATGTCATTTTGCCCCATTGTTGGTGTTATTGAGAGAAACTGTGTCCCACTGTTGGTGTCATTGAGAGGAATTGTCCCCTATCATTGGTGTCATTGTAAGGAATTGTGCCCCATTTTTGTGTCATTATGAGGATTAGTGTCCCATCATTGGTGTCATTGGGCCCCATTGTTGGTGTAATTGAGAGACATTGTGCCCCATTGTTGGTGTAATTGAGAGAAATTGTGCCCCATTGTTAGTTTCAGTAAGAGAAATTACGCCACATGGTATCAGTGGATGAAATAGTTCCCCAAGGGCCAGATAGAAGCAAGCAAAGGGCTGCAGTTTGAAAACCACTGGTCTAGTAAAATACAGTGCCACGTCCCGAGAATATTTTGGAACAACAAATGTTAAGAACATAGAAAAATTGACTTTCTAGGCACCAATAGTAAAACTACAGATATGTTTATTAACATTTACCCCACAGGGGTTAGTTAAAAAGTGAAACAGACAATACATAACAACAATTAATTATTAAAACAGAACTAAACAACTACAGTAACAACTGCAGTAACCAAAAATTATCCAATGAAAATCCAGGAATAGTCAGCACTTTTTACAGAGAGAACGTGTGACTATGTGGTAACAGAATCATTTTTTTAGCTCCAATGGTGATCCAGTTTATAACACTAGATGGTTATGGAGACAAATCCCTAAGGCCCCGTACACACGGCCGAGGTTCTCGGCAGAAACCAGCGAGAACCTCGCTGGGAGCCGTATTCTGCCGAGAACCTCGGCCGTGTGTACGCTCTCAGCGAGCCCCACCCGTCAGGAAACCCGTCGAGCAAATAGAGAACAGGTTCTCTATTTGCTCGACGGCCCGTCGGGATGAATGGCTGGTTGCCTTTTCCCGACGGGCGGGTCGCCGAATCTGACGGCCGGCAGAGAACCTCGACGGGCGGAACGATGTGTTCCGCCCGTCGAGTTTCTCTGCCGTGTGTACGGGGCTTGAGACTTTTCATGAGACCACCCAAACAAAGACATAGAAACTTTCCTTACTGAGTTATTTTCTGATAAGGAATATAACCTATATACTGTATATTATACATAATTTCCTTTTTTTTCCTTATTAGGGTAGCTATTAGGACTTCACGATTAATGCTGACTTCCCTGCTTTAGGAAAGTAAACTGGTAAGTTACCCTTTGGTCATATTTTACCAGTTCTCCTATACCACTGGGTAAAAGTAATGGGGTTGTTCCCCTAATATCCACCTATTTCTGTATACAACACAGATGTAGGAATGTTAACTGCAGTTAACATTATCTTTAGTTCATATCTGAGAAACCATTTGGCTAGACATTTGCCAGAAGGCCATCATATTTTCATTAGGTACTGTTCGAGAAGCCATATTCAAACCTTTCCTGCATGTTTTCATTGGATCTAAGCCCTTCATGTGTTACTGACTTTTTGATTTATCTGTTGAATTTCTCTCCAACATTAGTTTGTAATTCTGTCCAAATGATTTTTGTTAGATGAGGCCAAATTCATCCAAGAATAAATTACGTTCAATATCAAAATGACATATTTCCCAGCATTAGTGTGGCACTGAGCATGAAGTTATGAAAGTCTGGGAAAAAGGCTTTTAACAGTTATAATAACTTTCCTTTATTATTGTACGCTAGCTTATTCATGTAATGTAAAGTTCTGGCTATAGTCTTGTATTTCTGTTATTGAGTTTACTTGAGTTAAAATAAGGACATACAGCAATAACAAACAACATACAACCACAAACAAAATAATTATGTGAAGTTGTTCCACACTGCAATACAACAATGAAAAGGCATCATACTGTATGTTTAGAAATAATGTATAGCAATATAGCAATTCTATGTATTTATTTATTTATTGATATTTCAAAGGAAAAAAAAATATTGCATCAAAATGTCATATATTCTTTTATATAGACAGGGTATGTTGTTCCTTTCCTAATGTTTTCCTATCTCTGCATCACCTGCTGTTACAAATATCATTGTTCACAGAGCTCTTAGGGCCCTTTCATAGAAATGATCTGCCCCGCGAACCTCCGCTTGCTCAGCGGGATCGCTCCGTTGATCCCCGCTGAGCCGGCGGATGACAGGGTGGTCCCCCCCACACTGTGCAGGGACCGCCCTGTCTTTTCTCCACTCTCCCCTATGAGGGGATCGGATGAACACGGACCGTCTGTCCATGTTCATCCTATTGGATACGCAGACGGAAGGAAAAATAGGGTTTTCCTCCGTCTGCAGAATCTGAGGAATGCGGAAAGCGGGCGAGATCAGGTGTCAGCGGATGTTAGACATGTGCAAACTGGAATATTTTGTTTTGTTTTTTCATTTTCGTTTGGAAAATAAATTTATTTAGTTACTCCCGAAAATCGTTTCGATTCATGTCATTTTCGTCAGGAAAGTTTTCGTCCGAAAAAAAATATTTTCGATGCTTTGTCGAATTTTCGTCGTTCAATTCGACAAGGCATCGAAAATCGTCGTTCTGAATACAGTGAATAGGTAGGAATTGAACGACGAAAATTCGACAAAGCATCGAAAATCGTTGAATTTTCGTCGTTCAATTTCTACCTATTCACTGTATTCAGAAGACGATTTTCGATGCTTTGTCGAATTGAACGACGAAGATTCGACAAAGCATCGAAAATCGTCGGATCTGAACGAAAACGAAAATAAAGCATTTTTTATGTCGGATCTTTCAGTTTTCGTTTCTTGCGCTTTGTTTTCGTTCGTTAAAACGATAACGAAAATACCAGATTTTCGAACGAAAATGCATTCTAACGAAAACAAATGCATATGTCTAGCAGATGTTCATTCGCTGACACCCACGATCTCATAGGGACCAATGTATGTCCCTTTTTCATCGACACACGGATGGGTGAAAAAGCAGACACACGGCCCGCAGGAAAGCTTATGTGTAGCAAATTTAGCAACTCATTTAAAGTGAATAACTCATCAACTCATCTAATGAAACAAAGGCTTCAATTAGACAAGGAGGGAATTAAAGTCAACTGTCTTTGGGTTGAGGGGTGCAGGTACACATTCCTGTGAACACCTGTAGAGGGAGTTTACTGAAACTCAAGCAGACAGAATCCGGAGCACCACCTGATTTCAATGTCCTACATAGAAAACCTGTTCCTTTTCATTTCTGGTAATATTTAAAACTTCTACAAATCTGAAAGAGAATAAAGATTGGAGTCACTGACCCACAGGACAGGTACATATTAGTAATGGACTTTTTCCATCGGATTTTCCGATCGCGTGTAGCCCCACCTGAGTATTTTCATTGGAAATTCCGATGAATTCCATCGGAGTTTAGATATAGAACATGTTCCATATTTTTCCGTTGAATTTCCGATGTGATTTGGCCAGGCAAATGCCTGATCGTGTGTATGCAGCATTAGGGGATGCATTCTATAAAAGAAAAAAATATTTTTGTACATGCTATCTATCAAATCTGGTAACTCATAAGGGAAATCCTATTTAGGGATAGCCTTTCTCACATTTCCCTATTCATTCACCTGTGACCCAGCTTTGGATTTTGATCTTTCCATCTTTTTATACCTCAACACTGGCCATGCAGTTCTTTCTCAGTGGCAATAAACTTTTGTTCAGCTTTCTAATACTTCTTATTTAGATCCAGATAACAAGCCTACACACTTGTTACAGCAATATTAATAAAAAATAAAAATAAAAATTCAGGTGTACCTACACTACAGGTGTGAGTGAATTAGCATTATAAACTATAGAGTATATAAATGTATCACACTCCCCCCACAGTTAGAAACACCTCCCTAGTGTTAATCCCTTCCTTGCCAGTGACATGTGTACAGTAATCAGTGGCTATTTTTAGCTCTGATCGCTGCATAAATGTCAATGGTCCCAAAAAAGTGTCAAAAGTGTCAGATCGGTCTACTGCAATGTTGCAGTCCTGGTAAAAATTGGTAATTACCGCCATTACTAGTAAAAAAAAAAAATGACATAAATATATTCCCTATTTTGTAGACGCTATAACTTTTGTGTAAATCAATCAATATACACCATTTTTGCGTTTTTTTTTTTACCAAAAATATGTAAAAGAATACATATTGGCCTAAACTGATGACATTTTTTTTATATATATATTTACAGTATAGTATGTATTATAGCAAAAAGTGAAAAATATATATATATATATTTTAATTGTTGCTCTTTTTTGTTTATGGTGCAAAAAAAAAAAAACGCATCGGTTATCAAATACCACCAAAAAGAAAGCTCTATTTGTGGGGAAAAAAGGACATCAATTTTGTTTGGGTACAGTGTCACACAACCTCGCAATTGTCAGTTAAAGTGATGCAGTGCTGTATTGCAAAAAATGGCCTGGTCATTAAGGGGGAAAATCTTCCGGTCCTTAAGTGGTTAAAGTGGTGCATGTAAAGCCATAATGGTTTTTAGGGCAGGATTGGAAGTAAATTTTCTACTGCTGTCAAAGAGTATTTTTTTTAGAATTTGGGGCGCCTCATGCTTTTATTGTGCCCTCCCCTAAAATACATACCATACCTGAATTAGGGGGGAATCCTATTCCAATTTTTTTGTGGGGTAACGAATTACTGGTAACTTTCATATAAGAGCTTTATTGAAGATCAGGGCCTGGTATACATGAAAGAATCCTTGACCATTTTTCTTACTAAAAAACAACTGATTGCTATAATTAATCTATAATTTCCCCACAAGCATACAAAGATCCAAAACCAATTAGCAGGAATTTGCTAAAACTGGAGCAGTCAGAATATAAAAGCCAAAAGCTTATAGGTTGTCATGCACAGCTGCTCCAGACTTTGACTGCTTCAGTTCTATAAATTCCCCTTAATGTATTTAATGCAAAGTTTAAAAAAAAAATCCAACAAAAGGACACAATGAACTGAAAAATCACAAACTTCTCATTGAAATGCAGAAATTGGTCCAGGTGATTTAACTGCTACCAAGCTCTCAGATTTAACATATTTACAAAAAGGTGGCATTCACCTAGACAAGTGTGCTCATTTTCACCCATTGAAATGAAGCACACATGTGAGCTGGTAGTTCTTAATAATTTATTTTATATGTGGGTGTGATGTGCTCTCTACTTTGAATGACCTGAGAGATGGTTGTTGATTTACTAAAGGCATGCAATACCGCTCCGACTCTTAATTAGCTTATCTCTTTAATATGTCTATAAGAATATTGAATAGTAGAACTGCAAGACATTTTTTCTTAAACACTTGATGTATTTTACCTTTCAGTTGTCTCGTTTACATTTTAAAAAGCTACATGATTTCACATTGTGCGGCTCTTCAGATGTGACATCCTTTAATATATTCATGACAAATGTGCTGTTAAAGAGATGGCTCCTGTAGTGCTAGATGGATTTGTAAAATCAGACTCACTTAATTCAAAATCTAAAACAACAAAATAAGCAAAAAATAAAAAAAATAAGCAAAAAAAATAAAAATAAAGACACTGGTATAGGACTAGGATATAGCTTTATGTTGCTGGAATGCCTGCAAAAATACTACATGGGACAAGGACTAGGGAGAATTCAGACACCTTTGACAAGACATGTCTATTAACCTATAAATAAAAGGAGTCTACAACCCTCCCTATTACTTTTGGTTAAAACATATAATGTGCCTGTTTAAGCTAAACTGCAGGAAGATTTAAAATATCCACATGAATACAGCTTTGTATATATATATATATATATATATATATATATATATATATATATATATATATATATATATATATATATATATATATAGATATATATATATATATAGATATATATATATGTATGTATGTATGTATGTATATACATATATATATATGTGTGTATATATATATATATATATATATATATATATATGTAAATATCAGCAACATTGGATAAAGTCAAGGGACCCATAATGAAATAAAAAATAAATTGTAGTCAGTGCTTTATTGCACATCACTTCAATGATAAACCTAGACCAAGGGTCATACATTTGTTTTTAATATTTACTCTTATGCCTTGTACACACGATCGGAATTTCCAATGAAAAAAGTCTGACCAAATTTATTTCATCGTATATTACAACCGTGTGTGGGCCCCATCAGACTTTTTTCTGTCGGAGTTTAGAAATAGAAAATGTTTTATTTTTTTCCGATGGAAATTTCAGATCGTCTGTGTGGAAAAAACAAGTCAACGAATGCTTGGAAGCATTAAACTTAATTTTTCTCGGCTCATCGTAGTCTTTTATGTCAAAGCATTTTAGACGGTCAGAAATTGGTCTGACAGTGTGTATGCAAGACAGCTGAACGGATTTCCGACGGAAAATTACATCGGATTTTTAACCCATCCTCATTATCTTTATAATTGTCAGCAAAAGTTATGTGACTATACCATTCGATTCCCAAGTTCTAATAATCTAGCTATTATTGATTCAGTTTTGGAAGTTTTGTTACTGCTCTGTTGCTTCATTAAAAATACTTTTATCTAGTATCATTAGTCATGACTATTATTATTAACCCCTTCCTTACCTTTTACCTGTGGGTGGACATCATATGACGTTCTTTTTTCCCGGTAGTCTAGGGTGCGCACCGCCGGCAACGTTCGTGACCCGGTGCGCGTGCCCGGCGACGACGATGCCTGCCGGGCACCCGCGATTGCCGGTGATCACGGCAGGAGTGTGGATCTGTGTGTGTAAACACACAGATCCACCTCCTGTCAGAGGTGAGGAGACCGATGTGTGTTCCCAGTAAAGAGGAACACAAATCGGTCTTCTCCCCTTGTGAGTCCCCTTCCCCCTACAGTTAAAATCACTCCCAGGGAACATATTAACCATTTCAGTGCCCCCCAAGTGTTAACCCCTTCCCTGCCAGTCACATTTACACAGTAATCAGTGCAGTTTTATACCACTAATTGCTGTATAAATGTGAATGGTCCCAAAAGTGTCCGATATGTCCGCCTCAATGTCACGGTCACAATAAAAATCACAGATCGCCGCCATTACTAGTAAAAAAAAAAAAAATGCCATAAATCTATCCCCTATATTGTAGACGCTATAACTTTTGCGCAAACCAATCAATATACGCTTACTGAGATTTTCTTTTACCAAAGATATGTAGAAGATTACATATCGGTTTAAACTGAGGAAAAATAATGTTTTTTTTTTTTAAATTGTGCTATTTATTAAATCAAAAGTAAAAAAATATATATATATTTTTTTTAAAGTCGCTCTTCTTTTGTTTATAGAGCAAAAAAAATAAAAACCGCAAAGGTGATCAAATACCACCAAACATAAGCTCTATTTGTGGGAGGGGGGAACATAAAGATTTCATTTGGGTACAGTGTTGCATGACCGCGCAATTGTCATTCAAAGTGCAACAGCGCTGAAAACTAAAAATTGGTCTGGGCAGGAAGGGGGGTTTAGCATATAGTTTTAGATCCTACATTTTGTACAAATCTATGAGCAAGCTATGCCTTTTCATTAGGAGAAACATACAGAAACATCTTGTGTCATTAATTAACTGATGTTCAGCAACAAGTGCTCTTCTCCAGTTTGATTCATTCATTGAATCAGTGATTTATTTTTAGTAAAGTGTGTTTTGAATACTGTATAATAAAACTTCCACACAGGCTGTTCAGTGGGCTGTTCCAATGTGTAATATTGCAATGTTGTTGCAAAATGAGGAAGCTGATTTTTTAAAAGTTCCTTCTATAGTTTTTCTATGTAGAGACAAAGTAAAGAAAAAACAAACAGTAAAGAACTATGCAAAGGTGTGTGTGATTGGCCCGCTAATTGTTTCAGATGTCTATACTAAGATTGAAGTCAGATTTTGGTCATCCTCTGCCTCAAAAAGTTCATTTTTTGGTAACGTTCTCCCAAAGGGAAATAATGTCTAAATGGAGGCAGACCTGTGCAGCAGCTGATTGGTAGTTATAAAGTCACTCCCATTTCACATTCACTTTGCAGATGGACACCGACAAACAGCTATTTCTTCAGAATAACAAAAAGGTAGTAAAATGCAAAAGAGTTTGTAAAAATCTGTGCAGTGTACATAGATCATCTAGAGAATAGATGTCAAACACAAGGCCCGTGGGCCGAATCCGGCCCTCCAGGCCATTTCATGTGGCCCTTTGAACCTCTCCTGTATCTGTAGGAAAGCTCCAGCCCTGCTCTGGTCCTACTCCAGACCAATACTTTCTGCTTTCAAGCAATGCATCCAGCTTCTTCCCGGCAGCAGCATAAGGAAACTGCACTGCGATGTAAGGGAAAGTGGGGGACTCAACTTCTGATGGTGGGGTGGCTCTTGACAGCTAATGTAAAGGGGAGGGGATACACTGGACATCTAATCTTACAGATACAACTGGCCCTTTTGAGGGAAATCATAATGCTAATGCAGCCCACAATAAAATTGAGTTTGACACCCCTGATCTAGAGGGCAATGTTTTTTTTCTCAACAAAAGTGGAGTAACTCTTTAAAGTTGTATTAAACCCAAAACCAAAAATTTAATATATTGCATCTTAAATTAAAACACTGACTATTCCCCTCCCTCCCCCGTACTTTTCCCTGTACCTAACAAAATTTTGTTCCTGCATTATGTACTGTCATATGAAAACCACTTCCTACTTCCTCTTCTATAGTGGGGTGTGTGTGGGCTTCAAAGCTGCATGGAATAGCTCTCAAGCAATGCAAAGTTGTGATTTGTGAACACCATTCTAGACAGAAGTATAATCTGAGCCCTGGCTACATAATGAGTCTCAGGCCGCATACACACCATGAAATAAATCCGATCAAATCGGTCTGACAGACCGTTTTGATCGGATTTGTCTGCTGGGATAGATTGGTTTGATCGTGTACACACGATAAAACCAAAATCCCCGCCGGCAGACAGCGTGGTAACGTGGCGGTGACATTGACGCCGCCACGTCACCGTCACCAGGAAGTTAAACACTTCCGCGCATGCGTCAAATCCATTAGAGGCATGTGCGGACAGATATGTCTGCTGGTTAGCGTACTAACCAGCAGACATGTCGGACGGACGGGTTCCCAGCAGACAGATTTTAAAGCATGCTTTAAAATCTGTCTGCTGGAAAAATCTGTCTGTTCGCCCGTACACACGATCAAATTTGTCTGCTGAAACGGTCTGTCGGACCGTTTTCAGCAGATAGATTCGATCGTGTGTACGCGGCCTAAGCCAAGGAGGTGTGTCCATGATAGCCTTGGCTCAAAGTAAGGCATCATTCAGAGCCAGTCCATACCATGAATCACATGCAATCTGGGTGAAAAGCTATTTCAGACCATCTATTTGAATAGGCTGAAATTGCACTGAACCACACAAAAACAAGTGCATGTACTATTTTATGAAATGCACAGGAACCGGTTTGCATTGTACTTCTCACATCATGTTTTAATATGGACTGGCTCTTATGCCCCGTACACACGATTGGAATTTCCAATGGAAAAATTCAGACGGACCTTTTCCATCGGATAGAGAACATGTTCTCTTTTACTCCGATGGAATTCCGATGGGATTTTGGTCGGACAAAGATCCATGTGTATGGGCTTTAGCCCAGATATGGGGCATTAAATAGTGTCAGAGCTATGTGGGCTGTGCCGTGTGTGTAGTGTATTTGCTACTCTGAATAAACAATTAATATCTTCAGAATAGTTTTCAGCTTTTAAATATAATACCAAATAAAAAACTGAATTATTTACTGCCAAAACATGATAGCATTTACGTTCAATCATTATTTTCATTGACATGCACAAGCTCTCCTTTTCTCCAGCAATTACTTGCAATTCCATTGCATAAACACCCATCATAGTCATCTATAGATCACACATATATATTTTACAGGTGAACAATCATTCACAGAAACACACTCTCAGCAAGACCCTAATAATGCTCTTTAAATGGCTAACCTGAGAGTGTTTCACAAGCTAATTGCATGATCATGTTGCTCACTACTGACTGATTTAATGGCCCATAAAACGTGGCCTGAAAGCTAAAAAATTCTTACAACCCGAGTGACAGTGTGTATTCAGGTATTTTCCGAAAACAAAATAAAAATGAGAAGAATCTATTTTAATACTACAAAGGAATGCATGCTTTGTGTAAATGAAAGCAGTATGCAAAGAGATTAACTGAACCACACCGATCAGCAATTTATACAAAGGTTGAAGTAAAAATAAAAAAACAAACAATAAAAGTTATTTGAGCAATCTGAAAGAGAAGAACATGCTTAGCAAGTAAAATGTGAATAAACATCATTTGTAAGAGTTTTTTTTTTTTTTTTCTTATAGAGATCAGGCGTTTAAAGTGAAACTGTTTTGCTAATACAAGTTAAAGCAAGAGGTTCACTTTATTTGCAGCCCCACCAACATCCTATACTTAATTTTCTTTCATTCCTCCACCTCTCCTTTTTGACCACCAGGAGCAAAGAGAGAAACTTGGAGCTTACATTGGGCTGAACACTGCCCCTGTCCCATTTGAGTGACCAAATACTAAGCACCAGTGTTGTCAATTGGGAGACAGAGGAGAGTGAATGACATACATTCTACATTTAGAAGTACATGGCATTTTTCTTTGTATATTCCCCATGGCTGAGTAGAGTGGCAAAGGAGCAGAGTAAAGGTACAGTAAGTATAATATGCTTGTGAAGCTTTTATTAACCATGCTTACTGGGCACATATAACCGCTTCCTGCCCAGGCGAAATTTTAGCACTGTCAGGCTTTAAATGACAATTGCGCAGTCATGCGACGTGGCTCCCAAGCAAAATTGACGTCCTTTTTTCCCCATAAATAGAGCTTTTTTCTATAATTAATATCCCATTTAAAAAAAAAAATACATTTTAAGTTCAGTTTAAGTCGATACGTATTATTATACATTTTTTTAGTAGAAAAAAAACACAAATTATTATTTATTTTTTTACTAGTAAAGGCGGTTAGCTGCGATTTTTGTCAGGACTGCGATATTGCGGCGGACACATCGGACACTTTTGACACATTTTTGGGACCATTCACATTTATACAGTAAGCAGTACTATTAATATGCACTGATTACTGTATAAATGTGACTGGCAGGGAAGGGGTTAACGCTAGGGGGCGAGGAATGGGGTTAAATGTGTATCCTGGGAGTGATTCTTGCTGTAGGAGAGGGGATTGACTGGGGGAGGAGACCGATGCTGTGTCCCTTGTACATAGGGACACACCATCGTTCAGCTCCCCCAGTCAATCCCCTCCCCCACAGTAAGAATCACTTCCAGGATACACATTTAACCCCTTCCTCGTCCCCTAGTGTTAACCCCTTCCCTGCCAGTCACATTTATACGTGGAGAAGAAGAAGAGCTAGGAGCGCCAATGGGGGTCCCCAGAAGAGGAGGATCAGGATCACTCTTTGCAATTCTAATGAACAGAGCAGGTAAGTATAACATGTTTCTTATTTTTGTACATCTCAACATTTTTTTTTTTTTAGTTTTGAAGTGGGGAAGACTTAGAACCCCTTGTACTGCTACCTGGGGCTCCATTAGAGAAATCTTTCACTTCCGTTTCACTGACAGTAAGGGGCTATGCACACCCGTGCAATCACAATTTACATATGCCTGCGGGACCTACATACATGTGAGCATAGGTTTCATTTTTATTATTTATTTTATTTTATGTTTTTTTACACTGTACCTCCAGATCTCTCCTATGCCTTCCAGAGCATCTGATCAAACCGTATTGTTTAAATTATTTACAAGCCAGCAACATCTTGTATACAAACAATTTGAAATAAGAAATTATGAGATCCTCATTGCATTCAGTTTCTGACGTCACAGAGGGGGAGGAACAACAGAAGTTTGTTACTCTTCCTAGTGCTACCGATGAGACCGGTCACATTGGCACCCGGCCCCCTAGTGGGATAGGAAATCCCAGAGAAGAAGACAAGGGCTGGTGGGACCCCATTCCGCCATCCTGTAAAGGTGATATAGTGGCTGTATAGCCACTCAGATCACTTTTACATTAAAACACGTTGCCTGCTCTGAAAATTATTCCTCGATCATTGCTGCAGCTGCAATATTTTTATTCAATTTGCTGGTTAATTGAAAAAAATTCAACTTTTATGCTCTGCTTTATTTATAGCTTAGATGAAGCAATATGGAAGGAGAGGGAGACAGGAGGATGAGTAACTGTTTATTCACTTGGGTGTGAGAACAGCAGAAGCTATTTCCTATTATAATGTATTTCTCTCACAGTAACATCACAAGCCTGAACAGAGCAGGGCATATAAGATGATTCTCTTACTTATCTTGTGTATGTAAATTTTAGATCACAGTGTGCAGTGAAATCAGAGTAAGCAATTACAGTACAGGAAAGAATCCACTGTACAACTGTGCAAGACTAAAGATAAAGAAGGAGTCCAGCTTTAAAAGCTGAGTTCACAGTTAAGATAAAATAATAAATGCACATATTTTTGCAGGAAAAAATGTGCATTTGTTTTTTTATTTTTTATGAGCCTGCAGGACATTGCAACCACAATCAGTAGATCACGGGTGCAATGTCAATGTCAATGAACTACAAGAGCACTCATCAACACTCTAGCGGTTTATTGAGAACTATAAGCCATCTGCTGTGCTGGCAGTCCAGACTTGCAGTTCATTCATTCACAGATTGCTGTGAATTAATGAAGCGACTGTGTGGGTGGAGCCCCGCACAGCCATGCTATTTTTGAAAGTGACAGTGGATGCAAAGAGAAGATTCCCCACTCGCTGTTGTGGGGGGCAATCAGGGGCAGTGCAGGGAAGACTTGGAACATGTTACACCTTACACTCTACTTTTGGGTGTAATGTGTGACATGCTTCAAAAACTAAACTTGTCCTTTAAAAAAAAAAACATAGTAATTATATTTTAAAAACTATGTATTTCCTTCAACTTTAATCTTAACCCTTGGGGTAACTCTGACCTAACCCACTTAAAATGCAGGATTTACTTTATTGTGCCAAAAGTATCAGCATTCTCACAGTCCTACACACAACGGCCCGGATTCACGTAAGACTTACGCCAATGTATCTATAGATACGCCCCCGTAAAGTACAAATGTGCGCCATCGTATCTCTGCACCGATTCCCCAAGCTAGATACAATGACAAATTTGGCTTCAGCTGCCCGACGTAACTTGCCTACGCCAGCGTATCGTGGGCGCATAGTTACGCTGGACGCATTCGGCATACCTATGTTAAATATGCAAATAAGTAAGATACGCCAATTCACGAACGTACTTGCGCCCGGCGCATGTTTTAAGCGATTTGCGTAAGGGTTACGTCCGGTGTAAAGTTATTCCTCATATAGGAGGCGCAACCAATTCAAAGGTATGGACCAGGGAACGAACGCTGTTGATTTCTACGTCGTTTACGTAGTATGTGAATAGGGCTGTGCGTAGGTTACGTTCACGTCTTAGGCAGTGCTTTGACGTATCTTAGTCAGTTATTTCGACGTGACTGTGAGCATGCGCACTGGGATGCGCCCAAGATACGACGCATGCGCAGTTTGTTTTTTGAAGCCCAGACCATCATTTGCATGGGGTCACACTTCATTTAAATATATCACGCCCACTTCCACCTACTTTGACTTACGCCGAGGTACGTGAATCTACCCCAACAACTTTAGCCACATTCACTAAACTTCAAAGTATGCAAAGTACCAAAGTTACCATGTTAAGCAGGATTGTCCTTATTACCTAAAAAATAGGCACAATGCATAGAAAAGATTAAAATGGGGAACACTGATGATAGATTTTTTACACTTACAGTAGTTGTAAAGGCACAAGGTTTTTTACCTTCATGAATTCTATGCATGAAGGTAAAAAAAACTTCTATCTGCAACAGCCCCCCAGCCCCCCCCCCAATACTTAATTGAGCCCCTCTCAATACAGCGATTTCCAGAGCCTTGTGTGTCTGGGGACTCATACTCTTTATTGGCTGTTGGCAGGTCAATCAGAGCCACTGATTATGTCATAAGACAGAGACAGCGGGGCCGAGTCACAGCTCTGTGTGTGAATGGACACAGAGCTGCGGGTCAAGAGCATGCCTGCTTAGGTGCCCCTACAGCAAGCTGCTTGTTATGGGGGCACCCGGCAGGAGGGAGGGGCCCTAAAAGAGGAGGACCTGGGCTGCTCTGTGCAAAACCACTGTACAGTGTAGGTAAGTATGACATGTTTGTCATTTTAAAGAACAAAAAACAAGACTTTAAAATCCCCTTAACCGCTTGCGGACCGCCGCATGTACATTTACGTCGGCAGAATGGCACGTACAGGCACATTGACTTACCTGTACGTCTCTGCCTTGACGCGGGTCGGGGGTCCCCCCCGGTACATGCGACTGTCTCTGCGGCTCTGGGAGCCATCCGGGATGAGGGGGCGGCTATTTGTTTTTGTCCACCCCCTCATGCTCCCAGCCAATGCGCGTGCCCCCCGCCCTGTCACTTCCTCCTCCTGTGTAAACACAGGAAGGAGGAAGTGATGTGATCTCTCCCTCTGCGTTTTTTTCAACCACCGCTGAGGAGAGATCACATCTCACAGTAAGTGTACACAACACTACACTGACACCAGGACATGTAGGCACATTTAACCCCTTGCGATCACCCCCCCCCCCCACCCCCTGTCACAGTGTCACTGAATGCAGTGATTATATGTATGATCACTGCAGTTAGTGTCAGTGTGACAGGCAGTCAGTGTTAGGTTCAGGGTAGCCCCCGTACCCCCCCTAATAAAGTTTTAACCCCTTGATCACTGCCCTAGTTAACCCTTTCACTCCATATTGCCAGCGTCACTAAGCGATCATTTTTCTGATCGCTGTATTAGTGTTGCTGTTCCCGCTAGGTAGCTAATTTTTTTTTATTGCAATTTTTTTTTACTAAAGACATGTGGCTAAATAAATGTTGGCCTAAATGTTTGACTAAAATGTAGATTATTTGATTTTTCTTATAACAAAAAGTAAAAAATATTGATTTTTTTTCAAAAATGTCGCTCTATTTTTGTATATAGCGCAAAAAATAAAAATCACAGAGGCGATCAAATACCACCAAAAGAAAGCTCTATTTGTGGGAAGAAAATTTTGTTTTGGAGCCACGTCTCACGACCGCGCAATTGTCAGTTAAAGCGACGCAGTCCCGAATCGCAAAAAGGGGCCTGGTCATTTACCTGCATTTTGGTCCGGGTCTTAAGTGGTTAATATATAAAACATTAATATTCATTCTACACAGCCCTTAGTAAAATTTGTATGTCTATTTATGATCTCATTGGAGAAAAATTATTTTAGTCACTTGGGATTAATGAAAAAAAGTACCATGAGAAAACACGGCAAAACACAAATCCACAGCACTCAAACACATTTCTTCACATAATTATACTCATATATTTAAGTTGTTATGGGCTAATATTTGCATTGACTTTTTCAAAATGTAAACTTAGCACATTCAATAAAAAATCATGTTTAACGAGAAAAAAAATTGAAATCTGCACTATTTTTTTAAATCTAAAAAACTCATGTTACCAATCTTTTCAATAAGATACAGATCACTCGACTAAATCAATATTGCCTCAGCCTCTTTTGAGTTTTCTGGGTACTATGTTCTTTCTGACCTTACATTCATACATCTGTTTACACTTGTATGAGGGCCAATTTCACACACCAATGCTGCTTGAAGGGACTGTATAGTATGTATTTTTTTTTTAGATATACAGCAGATTAATATATATATATATATATATATATATATATATATATATATATATATATATATATAAATATCAGCCTGGTAAATATTGCCATCCGTGTTTTTTACAAATCCTTGTTTCTAAGCATGATTTGAAAATATATTTGAAAGTATATTTGAAAATATACACATGGGGTAGCTTTCTTCTTTAAAAGCCGATATCCTTGCAAAACTGGAAGCCTCCTTTTACCACACCCACCTCTCTTCCGGCCATTTACAATTTCTCTTTACAAAATTTCCAAGCCCTCTTCAGATTGTACCATCATGTAACCCCCTATGACTCCTCTTTTGGGAGGGATCCACTTTTGATGCTATTAACTGATGCCGCAGTTACTCATGATTTCCCATGCCACCACTGGAGTCTTTGAAACCTAGTCAGGAAACCACTGATAAACCCAATATGAGGTCAACATTAACAGGCAGGGATATGGGCACTTGAAGAAGGACCCTCACACTTTGCATTCAAGAGAAGAGACTGAGTGCGTTGCATGGCCATTGCTTTAGGTGGGTATTTGAACTAATTAATTTCGTTTTTTTAATTTTGATTACTGTCCTTTTTATTTGGGGGGGGGGGGGGTTTGGCAGGCCAAACAATGCACAAGGTTTACTGGTCCTTCTCAAACTGCACATTTATATTAAACACCCTGAAACTGAAGCACTAAATATATTTTCTAGTAAAGTGATAGTGATTTAGAATCTTGTTTCTGTCTTAATGAAGGAGATTTATTCCTCTCTTCTTGTCCAGGTGATGTGTGCCAGACAGAACAGGAAGACCCAACAGCATTTCACTGCTTATTCTAAATACATTTTATATCACACAACAGTATTACTTTCAATGTCCTTTGGTTTATTAGCAATTTTTGAGTATTGATGCACATAAACATTTGAAAATAATTCAGCCCTTTGTTGTGATAAAATGTGTTGTGCACAATGAATTGAATGTATTCATCCACAAATAAATATCTCCTTTATCTATCTCTGAATACATGTTGCTGTCCCAATTGTCAGATATTCATATGTCTGTTAAACACAAATGCTCTGTTTAAAAAAAAATCACCTTTCTGTTAAATTTTTTGCCAGTTTGTAAATAAAGCAAAAATGCAAATGTTGCTTTTTTTCAACCATGGAAAAGTTGAACACTCTGTGTGTTGCATGTAAACAGAATACCCCCAGAAATATTTTTTTTTGCTGGTTTGATTGACAAACTGATTTTCTCAGATGTCTGCTCAGAACTTAAAGCAACATTTTAGACATTCCCTGCATTGTTCTTAGATTTGTTGCAGTGAGCCTTTTATTAATTATTATATGCTTGCAGAGTCCAATACAGGGGGATGCTTAGATGCAGACTTTTTATTTTTGCACTGGCAGTGTGTTGAGGGATTTATTGGAAATGCATGTCTTAGTATTCAGAGAACATAGGCAGGTAAGAACTTTAATCAAAATGGTTTCCATGTTTATAAATGGCTTGGAGAACAATGGAGTGCCATTTTACTTAAAAATAGTATCTACTTTGTATGTAGTGGCCAAAATCAATTTAGTGTCATAGCATTATTTTTATTTTTGATTGTGTATGACACATTACATTATAATGTAATGGATAAAAGGAATGAATCGTAGTGTTCAGGTAGAATATTGGACATCGTTCTCCTGCTTAATACCTTACGAATGAGGCCGTGAACTAATCTGTTCTTTTCTGATGGAACAAGAAACTGGGGCAAAGGGTAAAAGTGTCTTGGAAGTACTGTTTTCAACCCTGATGGGAAAACGCACATAGGGAGAATTAAATAGTTTTACAGTGCATCAAAGTGGTGAAGAGCAGCTGTTAATAGCTGGGCACTGACAGTGATTGATGGTGAAATGAAAATCAGGTGAGTCTCTAAGGAAATTTTGAATTAACATTTCCCTGATCTATTTTCTAATGTGTGAGTGAAGTTTCTTGTGAACTGATTAGGTTCATGCTTAATGCTGTTTGGTATAAGAAAACAAAACAAAGTGGTCATAAAAAGACGATTTAAAATACTGTGATGGGACACTAACCGAGTGTTGTTTACACGAGACTTCAAACAAACACTATTTGGTGCACCAAAATGGTATTTACTATATTGAATACAAATGTTATGCCTGCATAGTGTAATGTGCTAAATGAGACCTTAAGGACTCATGGGCTGAGGACTAAAATTGTTGCCTGTTCTTAAAATGCACAGTTAAAGACACCCCAGTGACACCATTAACGTCTACATCCCAAACTGTAACCAAAATTATTTATAGAAACATGTCTAGACCACTTCTCTACTTTGTCCGAGGGTACATTCATAATTGGAAATGACCTAAATGTGCATTAGATTCTCTCCTGGATGTCTTGTCTTGGTAAATGTGTGGTGACAATTACACAATAACAATATGAACTATACAATTTTTTTGACTGCTCACCACTCTTAAGCCCCATACACACTATCAGTTTTCCTACGCGTTTTTCTCTTCAGGTTTACCAAAACCATGTAATATGAGGTCAAACCTTAGGAGTTTTAATTTGTATGCAATCAGGCAGGCCCTTGCACTACATAGTTTTGGTAAACCTGAAGAGAAAAACCTTCAGGAAAACTGATAGTGTGTATGGGGCTTTATTCCAGGATCAGTCATTTCCTGCTTAAGCAATCAATCCCCCACCACATCTTGTTGGCCTCAATTTAAACTTGCACACGTTCAGATCATGCAAAAGTCACCACAATAGTGCAACTCAATGAAAAAATTCATAAAATGGTAATGGAAAATAAAAGAGTCCCTGCAACAAGATGAAGAAGTGAGAACTTCTGTTGAGTTGGAGTTCACTACATATTTCCACCTCAGCCAAGTAGAGACATCCCCACGGATGCTCTGGTAAGCCCATAAGTGCTCCATCAGTTCTAATGTCCCAAGGTTCTAAATAAGAAAACTAACACAAATTTCAGTGCTTCAAATACAGTATATGAAAACAGAAAAGGCCTCATAGGAACATTGGGCCAGATTCACATACACTTAATATTGCGCTGCGTAATCGAAATACTCTACGCTGCCGTATTTTACCAGGCTCTACACCGAATCCTGGTAGATTTTTGCCCGTACGCTACGGCGGCGTAGTCTATTTCTCGCCGCGTAATCAAAATACGCGATTAGGGGGCGTGAAGAATTTAAATTAAGCGCGTCCCCGCGGCGATCGAACTGCGCATGCTCCGTTCAGAAATTTCCCGCCGTGCATTGCGCGAAATCACGTTGTTACGTCATTCGTTGTTTGAGTAGCGTCGTTTACGAACATTCCTATTCCCGGACGACTTACGTAAAAAATAATAAAAGACGTCGGAAAATGTAGAAATTCGACGCGGGAACGACGGCCATACTTAACATGGGCTGTCTAATATTAGAGCAGCAAAAAGCTGGTATAGTGTTACGCAAAAAGGTGCCGTAAGAGATTGCGATTGAAGATCGTAATTTGGGGGATCGCCGGCAAAAGCTCATTTGCATACCCCGACGCGGAAAAAGACGGGAAGTCCACCCAGTGGCCGCAATTTTATTGCAGCGTAGATCCGAAGGCGTATGAACACGTAATCCAGTCGAATTGAAGCCCGCAGCCGTCTATTCATGGTTTGAGGTTTTCGACTAGCTAAAAAACGCGCGTAATTTGAATTTACTCCAGTCTAACACCAGTTAGACAGGCGTAATGGCTCTCTGAATCTGGCCCATTGTGTTTTATTAAGAGCTATTGCAGTAAGATTGCACTTATAACAATGAAAAAGTACACATTCTTGTTGCAGAGCACTTTTGAATGGGGCACCTTTTCAGATTCCCCCTACTGCCTGCTAAAAAAAATGTATACGCCCAAACCAATAAGTAGGAAGAGCCATCATGCCTAAAAGGAAACAACTTCTGTTCTGCTGTGCTCTCCCATAGTGGTCTGTGGATCCTCTGTCATTAAATATTTATTTGTAAAAAAACAAAGACATCTATAGATATAGATATATATCTATATATTTATATATATATGAGACTCAAGGACAATGTTTTATTACTCCCTCCTATCTTAAAACACCCCTACCTGCAAGAGAAGTTTCCATTCTATATCTGCCTTGGAAAGCACATGCTGAACCTGGCCTTGCACAGAAGTCACAAGGTACATCATTAAACCACTTTACACTTGGAACATTTCACTGTCTAGGTCAAAGAGCATTTTTTTTTCTCATGCTGTAAGTTGAGCTGTAACACTCCAGACAGTTGCATAAATAAAGTATGGACATTCTTGGCATTAGAAATAAAACATTAAAGGCAATATTCTTTGGAAAAATAAAAAGAGTCAGCAGCTTGTAAGTATTGTTGTAGGGATTTAGTCATGGGGTTGATTTACTAAAGGTAAAAAGGTGGTTCACTTTGGAAGATAATTTTCCCTTTGCTTAGTGAATGTAGTGAGATTTCACTTTGCAAAAACAAAAAACAAACTCATATATAACTTAAGGCTTGTTCTATATCATTGATCAAGAACTAAATACTTTATAAGCATCTGGGCATCTTAACACTCCTCTCTCTTTTGCTGGGCTATAAGTAAAAATAGGGGAAGGGAAAATGGTTCAAATATATTGTTCACAGAAGCACAGCCTAGAGAAACTAATGGAAGTTTAATAATGGATCTTCTGTCCCTAGTGTTGTTGGGCTGAAAAAAGAATACAAACTAAAACCTAGTATGTAATTGTATGTGCTCCTTCCACAATCACTGTCCACAAAAGAAGTACTTCTGCCAATTCTCCCTAGTCAAATATATCAATCTTCTTTCCATTGAGATTATAAGATTGTTCCAAGAGCTCCCATTTCGAGTATTTCATGTTTTTCTCTATATGTTTTTTTGATTGTTATAGTTCATGTTTTACTTTATATAGCAGACATTGCATATCATAAATGATAATAGGCCCTACCTGTGGGTCTTTTTGTGCAATACACCATGACATGTTTTTCCAAAGATTTTTTGCAAAAAATTATAAAAAATGAATACATCTAAGGATATCCATGGACACATCACCAATAATAGCTTTGTGTTATCAGTCTCATACTCCTTTCCATTATTTTTGTTTATCATATAAATAGGATATACGTTTTCTATAACAATGAAATAATATTTATCTACCTTAACTTCAAGCCTTTGAATATTGTGTTATTTAAAAAAAAATGTAATGAAAAAATACAGACATATGACTATGACAACCAAACACTGCTACCCATAATTTGCAAATCCAATTGGACACAAGAGAAAAGAGACTCTTGCCAACCATCATGCAGAATCCAACACTGTCACATTTTGTTCTATGCACTCTTGTAGTCCTATTTCAGCTATGTATGTGTTAAAAGTGCCAACTTTAATGTCCCAGGTCAGATTTGCACTCTGTATCTTATGTTTCTTTCCAGGCTTTTCTCACAGCCTCCATCATATGTTAGTAATTGAAAGTCAGAGCTCTGTGTCACTGTCAAGCTTGTGAATGTTGCTGCACTAGAAACAACATAATAAAAGGTCCTCTCTCCGGGTAGTACATGGTCCTTGATCACATTTCTAAATTTGTACCCAACTACCCCAACAGGTTTTCGAACAATGTTTTTTACCTTCTCTTTGTGGGCAAACCTATAGTCCCAGACCCAATTGGAGCAATCCTAAATCAATATCACACAGACATTACCATTGCAAATTCAGGTCTTTTACTTGAGGTCAAGATTTACATTATGCGTGCCATGATTCATGGCAAGATTGATGCCACTCTACATGATGCCCAAGTATACCGAAATCTGGCAGCTGTAGAAAAATAGTTCATTTTGATTCCAGGCTGTTTGAACCATAACAAATTACTTATTTCTTATGCAGCCACTATTGACCTTATCACAATGGCATAGGCCCCCCTGGAACCCCTTTGGTATTGTTTGCAAGAGCCTTCAGATTATCCCTGATTGACCACTCAAAGTAATGCATGTCCCTTCTAACCAACAAAATGAATAGTTTTAAATCAATAGAAATCCCTTATTTTGCTAATTAATTAGTGTAGGTGAGTTCACAGAGATTAGGTTTATGATGAGCTATATGTTTCTGCCAGTTATAAAATGTGCTGAGGGGCACAGGATTCTAATTCCTAAGGGTTATAATTCAGTTTATGAAGATCAGGGGTTACTTAAAGTGGAGGTTCACCCTTCAAACAAATTTCAGGCATGCATTGGAGCCCACCCACTCGACTGGCAGTATGCCAGTGTTTTTTGTTTTTTTTCTATACATACCTTTTTATGGGCTCTCGTCCCCTCCGGTGATCGCGCGTGACTGGGCGTTTCCAATCACAGGCTGTGATTGACATCCCTCAGCCCGGCGCAGACAGCACGTCACGAGATGCTGAAGGAACCCGAACTCCAGAGCGGCCCTATACGGCGCCTGCGCAGCGATGTTCGGTTTCCTTCGGCATCTCGTGACGCGCTGAGGGACGTCAATAACAGCCTGTGATTGTAAACGCCGAGTCCCGCGGGACTGCCGGAGGGGACGAGAGCCTGTAAAAAGGTATGTATAGAAAAAAAAAAAAACACTGGTAGGGTGGGTGGGCTCCATGGCATGCCTGAAATTTCTTTGGAGGGTGAACCTCCCCTTTAAAAAGACACAAATAAAAAGAAGGGTCCACAACCACAGAAAATTATAAGAATACATTCTGAACCCTGTAACAATTATCACATTTATATTTTCAGTATTATGAAATATAGGAATACCGGATACATTCATAGGTAAAACTAGATGTGTGTTCCATAATGCCAGATTGCATTAAAATATGATATTAGTGTTTTCTACTTGATAGAAATGATCAAATTTGCATGGGAGTTGTAATTGACAAGTTGTTTCAATAATGTATATTAGTTAGATGAACTTTGCTGTGAAAGCGGTTTATCAGACCCCATGTTAGGAGTTCTGAAAGAGAAATATTAATTACAGAGATGTAAAGGCAGCAAACAGTTGCTGAATTTTGCTCAGCTAAGAGCAAAAAGTTTTTTGGCTTATGCAAAAATGCTGATGTGATTACTAAAACAAGTAAATTATGAGTACACTATTGTATATCTTTAAAAATTCCCATTCTTATAGCCAAAAAGACAACACTGTGATGCTTGCTCAAATAGATGTATACAGCCACATCTAGGCTGATGCCTTTTATTTTACATTGCTAAAATTTGGCATTCTAGCTATCTGAAAACTGTGCCATTGCGTTTTAAATGGGTTATTGATTTTATCATCAGATTCACAGGATGCATTTTATTAATGGTCATGCTAACACCATAAGTCTTAAAGAGGGATATTTGTCCTAGCATTTTACATATATAATGTGCTAATATCCATGATGCTCAGTAGAAGAAAAAATGGTCAGGAACTGTACGTGCACTGACAAACAAATCTTTGGAATAAAACAACTGTAAAGCACCACTTTCTATGGGAAGCAGTTACCTCCAGGTGTCTACGTGTATATCCTCATTTATTGTGCAGAGTAAATTCAAATAGGAACTAACTTTCATGTATGCTGTTCTGCTTCTTGTCACCGCAGCTGCATTAATATTGGTTCATGGGGTTTACCCTCTTAGCTACATGCCAATAGTAAGATTCATACGGGCAGACTATGAAGTTCAGAGCCAGTTCTCAAAGAAAATGACTGTTGTTTTAATTAGCTAGACTTTTGTGTGCTCTGTAAGTGATAGGAGGTTTGGTGCCTACTTCTCAGAGTAAGTGGTGATTTACATTTTTGTTCCCCACATGGACGCTTTAAAGTGACTGTGACCTGTCACTTCTTTAAAAGAAATATAAGCAGCTTTATCATGTATTAGAATAAGATGCAGTCATGAGGTCCTTGTCATGATACTGAATGCAAGCCTTTGCTGTTGACCAGTTTAAGGTGCTGCAGGTGCTGCTCCTACCAAGCTCTTTGTTACATAGTTCTTTATTTATCCTCATTCATGCGATATGCAAATGATTGGTACTTTTACCAATATCAAACAAACACATACTTCTATACTTTGAATATTTTAAGAAGAGTAGGGGATATGGGGATGGGAGTGGAATGCAGTAGTGTGATCGTAAAGTGTTTTTGAGATTTTATTAAACCTTTTTTTACATTTATTAAAGTAAACTACCTAAAAAAGTTTTTTCAAGATGAAATTAATCAGATTGTGGTGCTGCAGCTGTATTTAGGCCATGTAAATGATACTCTCCAAAAATAAAAGTATACAGTTTAACAGCATATCCCTAGTATGTATTGGAGAGGAATTGTGTGTTTTTTTTTCTTGGCATAAAATGAGGATGCATTTCCTGTTATACAGTATTTTTACATATTATTTTGCATTGGTAGATATCCCCTATATCAACTCACACATTTCAATGCTCTTAAGTTGACAATCCCTTGTCTATTAGCCTTAAAAAAGTCCAGAATAATTTTTTAGGATTCACGTCAATTAAAGGTAACGTTCACAATTTCCAGATTTTACCATGAGTTTAAAGATCAGTCCATAAACCAAACCCAGGCAGATTTGCTTATTCCTACTCTGCACTCTCTTCCAGAGTTAGCAGTACCCCTGCTATTTGACACTGTTTTGTGTGCTGGATAGTGTGTCCCCTGCTAGATGCCATGGTTTTTCCCACTAGCCCTTGAGTGGTAGCAGTGAGGTAGCAGCCGGCAGGAGGGATCATGGTGCTTGGTGGAGGATCTGTATGCAGTTTTTTTTACAGGGAGAAGTTGCATTAATTCTTCTAGATGTAGCACCCTCTACCATAAGTAGGTGCTAGAGTGAGGATTTTTGTGTGGTAAGCTGTCAGGCAGGTACATTTAGGCAGGCCTATGCTTCAGGCTAGGCCTGCTTGTTTTGATCTGGGGGGCAGGGAGTGGTTAGTGTAGCAGTGGGTGTGACCACCTGTGCTTTAGTTCTTGGGCACCTCCCCTTCTTCCAGTGAGAATAATCTGAAAGAGGGGCAGGACTGAGGACTAAAGTGACAGGGAGCTCATGACCAATCCTCAACTGAAATTGGCAGAGTGCAGCCCACTGGAGAGAGTTTTTTTCAGCAGAGACGTGGAGAATGGAGTGCTAGATAGCAGCAGGAGGCCATCCCAATCTGGGGGTGTGTTCCCTCAGCAGAGGAGCCCAGGAGACCTTTGAGGGAGCCTCATCATTATACGGAGGATGTGACCTGGAACAGAAGGGCTGGAGAAGCTAATGGAACACATATCCAATTAAAGTTCTCCATCATGAAGTCAGGGCAGGAGAAGGTTGGTGAGTGTGACACAGTGGATTTCTGAAAGAGGCATGCCAGAGGCGCTGGGTACGAGGCCAGAGGAGAGACTGTAGGGTTCGTGTCAAATCGAGTGAGCCAGGATTTGCAAGTTGGGCTAACTGGGATCAGAAGTCCCCCAACTAATACAAGCTGCTAATGACTAGGCCGCCGGGGAGTAGTACTGCAGACCCCTGGCCTAGTAACAAGACAGCAAATTCAGAAGGAGATTTTGACCGGCTCTCTAGTCACATATCTCTGCAGGCAGTGCGGAGCGTTTTGCATAAAAAGGCTGTTTGTCTTTTGGTCCGTTTCAGGTCTGATGAATTCAGCCCAAAATTAGTGGCATGTGGCTCATATGTGAACCGAGCCCAAGGGTTTCAAGTAAGCTTATTACAATTATACAAAACAATTAAGAATAAGAATAAGACTAGTGTGGCAATAGACCTGCTTTTGATTTAGAGTTTTCATCCTGAATCAAAACTGAAATGGAAAAATTAGGAAAATAAGAAATAATCATAGCTGATACCTAAAGTGCATATATACTGTATGTATTATCTGTTTGTACAAATTCACACTGCAAAACATAAAAGTAATAGAGCTTGTAAAGGTTGATAGTGTTTCTTTGTTTACTGGAATCCAACATTCTGCGAACTAATCCTTTCTTTGTTTTAAGAGATCTGTATTTCCCTAATAGAAAAAGAAGAAAATGTTCACCCTCTAAAGGTTTGAAGCAACAGACCATGTATTGACCAGGTCACAATTCCATTGAAATGCATTACCACTTGAAAGTACCTTTCTCTTGGGGACCAACTTGGCTCTAAATTGACTATTAAAAGGAACACAGTTCCCAGGAGGGCAAAAAGGTTTTGTTAATTAATCTTGTGACCTTCTGGGTGGCACTGATGGAGTTTTAACAGAAAATCAACAAAGCATTCTAATCTTTAACTTGTGTAGATTCATGATCTTTTTATTCATTCTCACAAATACATTATAGAAAAGTTGACCTACTATTGTTACGGTTGAGTTATTTTCTGCTGTCTTTTAGACACTAATGAGTGCTGTGTGTATTGCATGATGCTGCAGGTAGATTATTTGCAGACATTTTCTTCCTGACCATTTGAGTTAACATCACCATTGATTATTGGATATTAGATTCCAGACTTTTAATTGGAACATATGTACTGAAGACTAATCTGCCTGTTCCTGTTTGTGCTTTGTATTTATCAAAGTAATAAGAGAGCTAAAGCTAAACTCCAGGCAACAAATATAATCTTATTACCTATTCATTAAAATTTTAAATATATTTTAATTGTTACTAATATAAACCAAAAGGGTCCCATGCACACTGGCTTAAAAAGCGCTGCTTCTACAGGAGTTTTGTGTTTTGCTTGTACTGCAGAAGCAGCTCAATGTTATCCTATTGTCCATGCGCATTAGGGCCCTTTCAAATTCCTGATGATCCCCCCTGTGAACCTCTGCTTTCTTAGCGGGGATCGCTCCACTGATCCCCGCTGAGCCGGCGGATAAAAGACAGTCCCTGCACACTGTGCAGGGACCACCCTATCAGATCTCCACTCTCCCCTATGGGGGGGATTGGATGAACACGGACTGTCTGTCCATGTTCACCCAATCCGATCCGCAGACGGATGGAAAAATAGGGTTTACCTCCGTCTGCAGAATCAGAGGATTACGGACCCAGATGAGATCGGGTGTCAGCAGATGTTTATCCGCTGATACCCGCAATCTCATAGGGATCGATATATGTCCCTTTTTCATCCGTACACGGATGGATGAAAAAGCGGAAATGTGTTCCGCATGTGTAAAAGGGGCCTTAGGATAATGAGAGGCATATTTTGAACTTATCTTTTAAAGTCAGGGAAACACACTTTCTGGTTTGCGCTTTTGATTGGAGCTTTATGGCAGAAAAAAATTCAAAATTCTCCAAAACTCTACTAAACTCTGTACAAAAAATGCTCTATTTGAACTTTTTGTTCTGCCAAGGGAACTGGAACTTTTTTTTAAGCTCAGTGTTCATGGGGCCAAACCAGCACTTATTTTAGATTCCCATTATCCAATGCACAGCACTCAACTTAAGCTAAGGGAGGGACAGAACTGGTTTTAAATAAGTTAGTGTTGTACTTCACAACACTGTTAAGCTGGCTACATGGGCTGTATCCACTGACCAGTGTATTCTGATAGCGGATGAGTCCCATTGTCAGAATACTATGGCATAGCAGGCAGGATTCATTTCTCCACCTCACTTGTGTGGGTAATGAAAATCTGTTGAAAAAAAAAATAGTAATATATTGCGAGCCATGGTCTACCATGTTTGAGGGCACTTGGCATCTGCTTACAAGAGAGGGAAGAGCAATGATGATCTTATGAATGTGACAATACTTTATTATTTCTCTGATCAGATCTGTTTAAGTGCACTAATCAGTGTGGCTAAACACTGGTGCCCATCAGATTGCACAGTGATATTTAGACACAGTACACAACAGCTGTAACAGGAAAGAGAAGGCAGGACTATGACAATGGTGGTAGTTGGCACAAGATGCCTATCTGACTGAAAATACAAGAGGTCTTTAAGCTGTCTGGCCAGAATCCAGCAAAAACAGTAACATTTTGTTCAGTAGGCTCCAAAATCATAATAATGACGCACTACATATTTAATGTTATTACATTAGAAAAGTGTTTAGCATTACTAGTATATGTAATTTTAATAATTCAAGTTATTTCACATGTACACTCAAATCAAAATTTAAATTACCGGCAATATATTTAAATTTCAGGTATCCTAGTTTATATTTCTATCCACATTTACATGTAGACCATGCTGTCCAGAAAAAAACTGTCAGTGACTTTGTGCTTATCCCTGAGTGCTAGCACTTTCTCATATGTACAGTGTAATTGTGTAGTCTGTATGGCAGCTCCTATAGTGGGGGGCACAGGATTTTTCCAGTTCCTTGTAATGCTGAGTCTAGCAGATAACAGAATATGTAGGACAGTATGTCTGGCGTGGAATGGAACTTGGTCCAGATCGAGCGACAGGAGCGCTAGACCAGGTTGGGGAGTGATTGCAGAGTGAGAGGCTTCGGAGATCACGTGGAAGACCGAAGTCCAGTATTGAGATAAATTAGGACAACTCCATAAAGTATGAAGTAATGTTCCTCGGTGCCCACAGTTTCTCCAGCACCGATCACTCTGTGTTTTATTGAATTTGGACAATCTGTCAGGGGTTAAGTACCATCTCTGCGTAACTTTGGTGGATAGTTCCCAGAGGGTAGAACAACTAGTAACTTTAAATGTGGCCGAGCAGGCTTTAGCCCATTGTTGGGTGGTGTATGGACTACCTAATTCCAGTTCCCATTTGAGCAGGGCAGGTGATTTTGAGAATGTGGACTTCTGTTGGAGAGCGTTATAGAAAATTGAGGTACCCTTTTGGGAGGGTGAGGGGTGTGTAAGAAAGGACCAAGTGGGCCGAGGTATGTGACGTTCCCAGTGGGGAGAGGCAGACAGGAAGTGTCGAGTTCTAATGTAAAGATAGATGTCCGAATTGGGTAAGTTGAATTCTTGTTGCAAAATGGGGAAAGATTTGTTCCTACCATTTGTGAAGAGATCATTGATAAACCGTAAGCCTTTTTCACGCCAATGTTTGTAGGATATCATGTCTATGTTAAATTGTAGAGTCTCGATCGGGATTTTTAAGGGGGTGTTGTCGGGGTATCCGTGGCAAATGTGAACAAATTTGTTCCATGCACGGATCGTGGCAGACATTGTGGGGGAGACGGAGGAGGGGAGTTTAGTTTTAGAAGTGGTAGAGAATAACCAGGAGGCTAGTGAAGAGTTGGGGAAGAGAGCGGACTCCAACCTTCCCCACGGAGTGTGTGGTTCAGGCAGAAACCACTCTCTGGATTGGGTAAGGACCGTGGACAGGTAGTAATGGTGAAAGTCCACATAGCCTGTACCTCCTGCCTTACGGTTCTTAATAAGGGTGGAGTGCGCGCTTCTGGCCCTTTTCCCCTGCCATATGTAGGAGGAAAAAGTAGACTGAAGGGACTTGAAGTATTGAGTTGGTATGTTAATTGGTAGAGTCCTGTAGAGATACAAGATCTGGGGTAAGTGGAACATTTTGAAGGCCGCTAGGCGGCCCGTCCAGGATAATTCTTGTGATGCCAACCTGTGTAGATCAGTTTGAAGTTTAGTACGAAAAGGGATGTAATTGTAGCGGAATAATTGGCCAGTAGATTTTGTTAGTTGGATGCCAAGGTAGGTGATGCTATTATCCGCCCATTAGTACGGGTAAAGTTGTTGCAGTAAGAGACTAGTGGTGGGGTTAATTCCTAGGTTTAAAACATGACATTTAGCTTAGTTGACTTTGTAGTAAGATACTTTACTGAAACAGGCTAGCGCCTCTTGGACCGCAGGGAGTGACGAGGATGGGTCAGATAGCATGAGTATGACATCATCAGCAAAAAGGCTGATTTTTTTGTTCTTGTCCTCCTACCATTATGCCAGATATGAGTGGGTTTGTACGGATGAATTGGGCCAGTGTCTCCATTATCAGGTTGAAGATCAGGGGGGAGAGGGGGCAGCCCTGTCTTGTCCCGTTAGTAATAGTGAAGGGGGAAGACAATAAGTCAGCAGAGTACACTCTGGCAGAGGGATTAGAGCAGAGGTGGCAAACACAAGGCCCGCGGGCCGAATGCGGCCCTCCAGGCCATTTCATGCGGCCCCTACACCTCTCCAGTCATCCTCCAGACCCTTACTTTCTGCTTTCAAGCAATGCATCCAACTTCTTCCCAGCAGCAGCATAAGGAAAGAGGGGTGCACTGTGATGTAAGGGAGAGGGGGGGACTCAACTTCTGATGGTGTGGTGGCTCTTGACATCTAATGTGAGGGGGAGGGGATGCGCTGGACATCTAATCTTACAGATACAACCGGCCCTTTTGAGGGTAACCATAATGCTGATGCGGCCCACGATGAAATTGAGTTTGACACCCCTGGATTAGAGTATAATGCCATTATTGCGCTATGTATGTGGCCTGTGAATCCAAATTTAGTGAGAACTGAAGACAGGTACCCCCAATGTACTCTGTCGAACGCTTTTTCAGCGTCTAGGGACAAGAGTATAGAGGGGGCTCCAGATGTTTCTGCTTGATGAATGACATTTATCATCCGCCTTGTGGCATCCGATGCCTGCCTTCCTTTTGTAAAAGGATTGTGTTTTCTAGTTCTGTGGCCGTGAAGGGTGCATTAAGCGATGCAAGTTGGGATTCAGACAATGAAGGAAGACTAATTAGTTCTAGGAAAGATGCTATTTCTTGTAGTGATGGTTGGGTTGTATTTTTATCATTCTTTAAGTTATACAAGTCAGCATAGTAAGTGCCAAAAGCATTCGAGATATCGTGGGGTTTCATCAATTTTTCTTTGGTGTGGGGGTGGGAAATGTATGAAATTTTTGATTTAATTCTGTGGCCTCGTATTTTTAATGCTAACAGCCTACCTGCCTTGTTCCCTGTCGCGTAGGACGTGGCCCTAACTTTTGTACAAGCCTTTTCAAATGAGTCTAAAAGTAATGATCTTAACTCGTGGCGGAGGGAAAAAATTCTAGCTTGCAGATAGGAAGAGGGTAGAGTCTTATTTTGGGATTCAGCGAGCTCTATATCAGCTGTCAGTTGATCTATTTTTCGTGCTCTAGTGCGTTTCGCTCTAGCTCCTAGTTGTATGAATACTCCTCTAACTACCGCTTTGTGGGCAGCCCACACCACCATCGGGTCAGCCACTGATTGGGAATTTAGGGAGAAGTATTCTTCCAGATGTTGCTGTATAAGACTAGCAGTGTGCTTGTCTCGTATTAGGGAGTTGTTAGCCCTCCAGAGATAAGAATTCGTCGGGGAGATCTGAAAGTCAACAGTTATGCTGACAGGGGCATGGTCCGACCAAGTGGTGGGGTGGATCGTTGAGGCAGTGATTCTCTGGAGTAACGACCTATCGGATAAGAATAGATCTATTCGCGAGTAGGTGTTGTGACGCGGGGAGAGAAAGGTATAATCTCTTTCACTCGCATGACAACACCTCCACACATCAAACAATTCATTCGATGATATAAAGCTTTTCAAGGGAGATGCATGTCGTTTGGGGCCTGCAGTGGAGTGCATAACCTGGTCTGGGACAAGGTTAAAGTCTCCGCACAGTAGGAGATGACCTTTTTGGGACTTTGTAACCTTCTGCATAACAGATTTGAGAAAAGATATTTGGCGTTCATTGGGTGCATAGAGTGAAACCAAGGTATATTGAACATTGTTAATTAAACAAACTAAAATAATAAATCGACCCTCTGGGTCAAGTATACTGTCTTGGAGCTGAAAAGAGATTGTGTCCCGGACAGCAATCAACACTCCCCTCTGCTTCTTCGTATAGGAAGATGTAAAGACATGGGGGAATTGACGGTGTTGGCAGCGGGGGTGTGATTGATGTAGCAGGTGAGTCTCCTGAACGCACAAAATGTCGCAGTTAAGCGATAATGCAGTCTTCCACATGGAAGAACGTTTGACCGGATGATTTAGTCCTTTCGCGTTCAGCGACAGTATGGAGAACGACATAGTGTCCAGATAAGGGATCAAAGTTCAAGAATGAAGACTTACAGTTACCAGAGGATGGGTAAACGTCTCTTATACTCCTGTGCAAGCTGAGATGGCTGAGGTTCCTGTGCGAGAGTGCTCCGAGGCTGGAATTCAGGTGAGGGCTACAAAACAGTCAAAACCAAAATTAATAACAAAAGAAATAAATACAAATCAGCAGGTTGGACAAATCCTTATTGCTGAGCAACTGAGGGGTAAAGTTTTGGCTCAAAAACGAGGAGCAGGGAGAAAAAAAACGGTCAACAAAAACAAGCGCAGCATACAGGCTGCTAGCCGGTGCGGACTGCTGCATAGTAGAGCATGTGCCTGATGTCATCTATAGTTGGCTCAATGTATCTTGGTAGCAAGTTGTTCCGTACGGCGGGGGCTCCTGTGGGATGGAGGAGGTTTCTCCATTGGGTTAGGGTAAGCTTTTGGTAGCTCTGGAATGATGCCCCAGGAGAGAAGTAGCTTTGCTCCCCCCTCAGCAGTGGAGATAGTGTGCGGGATCCCATTGTGTGTTACCAGGATGGTGGCAGGGTGGCGCCATTTGTAGATTATTTTGTGATTTGTAAGGGCCTTGGTCACGGAATTTAACTGCCTCCTCATCTGAAGCGTGTGTTGGGAGAGATCAGCAAACATTTGGATGTCAGCATAGGGAGCAGGCAGTGTACGGAGTGCTCTGGCCTTGGAAAGAATCTGTTCTTTCGCTTGGTAGAAATGAATGCGGAGGAGCACATCTCTCGGGACTGTGTCCGCAAGGTGGCGCGGTTTGGGGATCCTGTGGATGCGATCCACCGTTAGTTCAATAGGGGATAGTTCAGGCAATAGAGTGGAAAACAGGGTGCCCGCGTATGTGCGGAGGTCTGCAGGGAGGACAGTTTCTGGGACACCCCTAAGTTTTATATTATTGCGTCTGGACCTGTCCTCGAGGTCTGCTAATTTGGCCTTGACCCATTCAGTATCTTCTTTCTGAGCCATACATTCATCCACAAGATCATTCACAGTTACTGTGCACTCCTCCATTTTTTCCTTCATATATGACACCCTATTGCCCATGTGCTGCATGCCAGTAGAGAATTTATGCATCAATGAGGACAGGTTGGACATCAGTGAGGATTGCAGTAATATTAGCATGTCCTTCATGGTTGAATCCAGAAATGGCTGTCCCGTTGTGGGGAAGGCCGCAATGGAGGACTGCAGTGAGGAAATGGCGTCAGGGTTGTGGAGCATGGTACTCACATTTCCATGCTGCTGAGATGGATCCAGGCGCATCCGCGCCTTTGCAGGACTTCCAGTGCCGGGGGATACCGGAGGGGATCCTTCATGAAGTGGGGATGACATTCCCCCTGATGTGTCTTCCTGGTCACTGCCAGGGAGGTCCGTGTAGGCCACAGGCATCTGTCCCTTCTCTCCAGCGGCGCCATCTTTGGCTAGGCCCCGCCGAGCGGGCTGAAACGAGAAGGCCGTGAGCTTCTGGAGGTAACGTTCCTCCTTTCGTTTGCGGGACATTGGTTCCCCCGGGGTCCTCCTACGTCTCGGACGATGGAATTTGCGATCGCTTGTGCGGTGTGGCTGCTGAGGAATCGTCGCTGTATGTCCGGCTAGCGGGAGCTCCGGTTCTAGGCGTCCATTCTCCTCGCGCACAAGCCACGCCCCCCTCCTAACACCTATTTGAACTAATCTGTGTAAAAAAGATCTGTATACTTACCTATTTTTAGGCCACTCCAATCTGGTCACATAAACTCCCTTGTGCCAGTCGGCTAAAGGGGAGAGGAGAATACACTCCCCAACAGCTGGTAATGTCGGGGAGTGGTGATATCACCCTAACAATTCAATGACCCATCCTTCCATTGTTGGAGCTTAACCCCCTACACTGCAGCCACCACTGGCTGACACATGGGAGCCAGATCATGTGACTGGACCAAAGTGGCCTGAAAATTGTATACAAATCTTATTTACGCAGGTTAGTCGGAATAGGTGTTAGAAAGGGGAGGGAGCACGTTTTAGATTAGTTCCTGGAAGCTTATAATGTGCTGCAACATTCCGGACTTGCTTACATTTAGGAGGGATCTTAAAACCTGCCTGTTTGCAGAGGCAGAATGATAGGAGTATTGAAGTTAGGGCATTTTGGAGGGTAGTACTGCTGAATTTGTTTTATAGGGAATTGTGTGTTGTCTCTCCATTGGTTTTATGTGATTTTTATGGTTTTATATTGTATCGTATTGGTTTTTGGTTCTATATTGTTGTTATATTAAGTGATTTTAATCGTGGTACATATTGTATATTGTTACTATGTTAATTTATGCCTGTAACACCCGGTCTCATTGTGAATTGTTAAGGTCTGGAAGCATTTCGATACCTTCAGGTGATTCTACGCTATACAAGCAATAAACAATAAACAATAAACAATAAACATTCATACAGACCTGCCATATGTTCATAAAGTGCAATGGCTTCTCTACTGAAACAGGGGTAGCTGAAGCATCAGTCACCCATGGTATTGTCCTGGAAATCTAATTTAACTGAATCTACGGAGAATATGCATTGATATTTAAAGTCATGTCAGTTGGGGTGTAACACTGTCTTTAATTTTCTGTAATGACCCTAAAAAATTGCAGCACAATGAAATTCCAGAACCAAAGATTTCCTTTAACATTTCACCAGTCATAAGGCATTCCACATTAGCTTTTCTGAGGCTTTTACTTATGGGACCACAGGCATTATGCAAAAAAACAAACAAACATGCAAAGAGGAATAACGCAACAAACAAGGATCTCTTTCCAACATTTTATTATTAATACAAAACATCTTATCACATATCCATATTATATACTGTATATATTTTTATTTATTTTTGGAAATAATTTGGCCACGTCCTGATTCACTGGTTTAACCCCTTAAGGACCGCCGCATGTACATTTACGTCGGCAGAATGGCACAGACAGGCACATCAACGTATATATACATTGCTGCCTTGACGTGGGTCGGGGGTCCGATCGGGACCCCCCCGGTACATGCGGCGGTCCAGTTTGCTGTGCGAGCGATCCGGGACGAGGGGGCGGCGGTTCGTTTTTGTCCTCCCCCTCCTGATCACTCCCAGCCAATGCGCGCGCTCCCCGCCGTGTCACTTCCTCCTCCTTTGTAAACACAGGAAGAGGGAAGTGATGTGATCTCTGCTCTTGGCAGTTTTTTCAACCGCCGCTGAGGAGAGATCACATCTAACAGTAAGTCTGCACAGCACTACACTGACACCAGGACACGCAGGCACACTTAACCCCTTGTGACCACCCCCCTCCCCCTGTCACAGTGTCACTGAATGCAGTAATCATATATGTATGATTACTGTATTTAGTGTCAGTGTGACAGTCAGTTAGTGTTAGGTTCAGGGTAGCCCCCATACCCCCCCTAATAAAGTTTTAACCCCTTGATCACTGCCCTAGTTAACCCTTTCACTCCCTATAGCCAGCGTCACTAAGCGATCATTTTTCTGATCGCTGTATAAGTGTCGCTGTTCCCGCTAGGTAGCTATTTTTTTTTTATTGCGATTTTTTTTTTTTACTAAAGACATGTGGCTTAACCACTTCAATACCGGGCTTTTATACCACCTCTATACCGGGCCTATTCTGACACTTCTCTCCTACATGTAATAATCATCATTCTTTTGCTAGAAAATTATGCAGTACCCCCAAACATTATATATGTTTTTTTAGCAGACACCCTAGGGAATAAAACGACGGTCATTGCAATGTTTTATCTCACACAGTATTTACTGTGTTGTAAAAAAAATTGTTTCCTAAATTAAAAAAATAACAAAACAGTAAAGTTAGCCCAATTTTTTTGTATTATGTGAAAGATTATGTTACACCGAGTAAATAGATACCCAACATGTCACGCTTTAATTATGCGCACACTCATGGAATGGTGCCAAACTTCGGTACTTAAAAATCTCCATAGGCAACGCTTTTTTTTTTTTTTACAGGTTACCAGTTTAGATTTACAGAGGAGATCTAGTGCTAGATTAATTGCTGGCACTCTAACGCACGCGGCGATACCTCACTTATGTGGTTTCAACGGCGTTCGCTTCTGCACGCGAGCTATCGGGGACAGGGGCGTTTTAATTTATTTTTTTATCTTTTATTTATTTTTTTTACTTATTTTTATTTATTTTTATACTTGTTTTCATTTTTTTTCCACTTTTATTCCTATTACAAGGAATGTATACATCCCTTGTAATAGGAAATGTGTGTGACAGGTCCTCTTTAAGGAGAGATGCGGGGTCAATAAGACCTTACATCTCTCCTCCAGGCTGGAAACCATGAGATCAGTGAAAAAAAATTCACCGATCTCATGAATGGTTGCTTACAGCCGCAATCGCGGCTTTGTTTACTTACAGGGGACCCGGGCGTGACGTCATCACATCGCGTCCGGGTCCTCCGACGGTCATAGAGATGACTGGTGACCATCTGGAGGATGTCTCCTCCCTCGGCCTGTAAGAACAATCAAGCGGCGGAACCGCCACTATGATCATTCTTATGTCGTGCAGAATCGCCGGCTGAAGAAGAGGATATCTGGATGATGCCTCTGGCTGCAGGCATCATTCAGATATCCACCCGCAAAGCACAGGCCGTCAATTGACGGCCACTTAGGATGGGAGATCCCATCTCTGGCCGTCAATTGTCAATGGCCGGGTATTAAAGTGGTTAATACATTTTGACCTAAATGTTTGACCTAAATGTTTGACTAAAATTTAGTTTATTTGATTTTTCTTATAACAAAAAATATTGTTTTTTTTTCAAAAATGTGGCTCTATTTTTGTATATAGCGCAAAAAATAAAAATCGCAGAGGCGATCAAATACCACCGAAAAAAGCTCTATTTGTGGAAAGAAAAGGATGCAAATGTTGTTTGGGAGCCACGTCGCACGACCGCGCAATTGTCAGTTAAAGCGACGCACCTTGGCGTTGGCTAAGTAATCTCTGCTTACCTGAACTTTCATACCTTTCCTGACCTGAAACTTACCCCAACCTCACCTTAAACTACCTAATGCTAGCTGCCCATGCCGTGGTCCCATAAGAAAAGGAGAGCCTAATTGGCTACTCCCTTTCCCTTCCCATTACAAAAACAATGTATGACATAACAAACGTCCTACAATTAGACCATGTGAACTTGTTACATGTTCCTCCCATTCTCGTAGTCCACTGATATGTCCTCTGGCTTTCATACACAAGTATTTGGCTGAAAGTTGGAGGACATGATTGCAGAAGCCCAGTGATCTACTGATCGTGTGTGCACAGTTTTCCAGGTTTCTGCAGGAAAATATAATAAATGCACTTTTTTGTTTGCAACATATGTGCATTTATTTATTTTTTCTGTAAAGGAGAACTTATCCTTTGATAGGTCTTACTCGATACCATTCCAGGTTACATTATTGGCTAGATAACGGTCAGTGTAATTAAGATCTCTGGTTCATGGGTGTTTGTTACAATCCGAGCTGCTTTTCTTTCCTATGCAGGTCAATGTGAATGCAAAAGTTACTCACAAGCAGTTCAAAACAACTGATTTAGTTATTCGAAACAACTTAAAACAGCTAAGAAACACCTGAAAGCACTGGTGGAGCATCATAACAGCAAGGCTCCAAGACTGCAGGAGGTCCCATGAGGATGCTAAAAAAAATATCTGAATCTCAAGTAAAGTTCTACACTTTAATGCTGTTTATAGTGAGTCAATTTAATATTTTCAAGTCTTTAGACTTTATCAGAAAAGGCACCCTTCATATTTCTCTTGGCAAAATGTTTTCTTTAAAGTAATCAATCACACACAGTAAGCATGCATACTATTCGCACATGGAATCATCATTTTGATATTGACTGTCAAAATCACATGTAATTTCAAAAGAGTATTCCTATTCCAGTGAATAGAATCTCATTCAAAATGCAGACACCGCCTTTTAAATTCCGCAGAAATGTTTAATAAATGCATTTAAAAAAATATATATATATTCTTCCAAAATAATATGAGGGGTCATTAAACTGAACTCAACCTTGGGCAATAATTCAAGTACAATTATTCAACAGTTGCCTGGAAACATACTGCATTTGACTTGCCCTGAGTTTGATGTTCATATATATGAAATATTTTACTAGTTTAAGTACCGTAGTTTAAGCTTTCTTTATGTTATTTACTTTATATGTTTCCTTATTGTTGTATTTATATGTAAATCATAGCTGAACTGAATAGTTAACTATATAGAAAACAGTATGCATGTCCTGCAATTGGATGAACTTATCTGCCTGTTCCCAGTCTTTTAAGAATGCATATTTCATGACCATAACAAGGAAATTCCCATATGTACAGTATGTGTAGAATTTATGGTATTCTGATCCACCCAATCAAGATCGCCAAATATACTAAATCCAGAAAAAGACTGTGTGAAGATGTCAGCAATGGTGAAGGAGTGGGAGGGTGTGAGTTATTTTCGGCTTTAAATCTTAGGCCGCGTACACACGAGCAGACAGATTTGTTCAAATCGGTCGGGCCGACCGATTTGAACAAATCTGTCTGCTGGGGACGTATTGGTTTGATCGTGTACACACGATCAAACCGAAATCCCCGCCGCCAGACGGCGCAGTGACGTGGCGGTGACGTTGACGCCGCCACATCACCGCACCAGGAAGTAAAACACTTCCGCGCATGCGTCGAAACCATTCGGCGCGTGTGCGAGAAGACATGTCTGCTGGTTAGCGTACTAACCAGCAGACATGTCGGGCGGACGGGTTCCCAGCCGACAGATTTCAAAGCATGCTTTGAAATCTGTCGGGTGGCCAAATCCGTCGGCTCGCCCGTACACACGGTCGAATCTGTCTGCTGGGACGGTCGGGCCGACCGTTTCCAGCAGATGGATTTGATCGTGTGTACGTGGCCTTAGACTGCAGTAAAAAAGTTAGACTTTTTTCCCCATTATTGTTATTATTATTGTTAAAGTGCACAGCAATACAAAAAATTTACTTTTAGATACCACATAAACAAATATTATATTACAATCTGTTTAGTGTAATTATAAAACATAACACCGCCACAAAGAAAGTACTTTTTGTCAACACCTATAGGTCAGTAGGAGGCACTGCTCAGCATTGTGCCATGCATGGTGACATCATGTGGTGTGGGGATCTCATACCTGTCCAATGGGGGACCTCAGTGAGACCGCGTACACACAATCGGTCTAAACCCGATGAAAACGGACTGAAGGTCCGTTTCATCCATCCAAGTGGATCCTGTGTGGGCCCAATAGGTCCGTTATCCTTCGGTCAAAAAAAAAAAGAACTTGCTTCAAAATTTAACCGATGGACGCCTAACCGATAGGTTAAAAACGACCGTTAGTATGCAAAAGCATCGGTTAAAAAGCCGCGCATGCTCAGAATCAAGTCGACGCATGCTTGGAAGCATTGAACTTCATTTTTTTCAGCACGCCGTTGTGTTTTACGTCACCGCGTTCTGACACGATTGTTTTTTTAACCGATGGTGTGTAGGCACATCAGACCATCAGTCAGCTTCACCGGTTAACCAATAAAAACGGTCCTTCGGACCGTTCTCATCGGATGGACTGATCGTGTGTACATGGCTAAACAGGTGTCCCTCCTAGATCAGGCCAAAATAGTTATATGTTTTTTTCATCTTGCGATAGAGAAGCATATAGAAGCGGACAGGAAGTACTCTCCTGTTACTTTTCATTTTCCTTTCCAGGAAACACCAGGTCAGTTCATGCCTCTCTACAAAGTATATGAGGCATGATCCATAGTTGACTTTATTTGGCATTGTATGTAGATTAGGCTGGCCTACACACAGAGTCCATTTACTTAAATATGTATCTAGATGACTGTGTCTACCTCATTAATAACCAGTTACAATCCCTGGCCTTACTGATGAGGATGCTTTTAATCTCTATTTCTTTGCCAGATAAGTACTGTGTTCACCACTTTCTGTAAGTATATGTTACAACTTTGGATTTGGAGTTCAGCATTTTTGCACTTTGTCAATGCATTTTGCAGATCGATAGATAGATAGATAGCCACTTCTGCATTGAATAGGATCTGGACATAATACTAGGATAGGATTGGACATAGTGAGTGTGATGTGGAAACATGGAGATGGCTTTTGGTGATTACTATAGTAACATGAACATCAGCCATCTTTTTTATCTACAGTATATGTCATAAGTTCTTTAATTTTGACATATTAATAAACTGCAATCTTTTTTTATATAATTTTTGCTTGTGTGGTATGAAGTGCCTAAAAAGTACTATTTTTGTATTGTGTACAGTATGGATTGTAAGGGATGGTGGCATCAGTACACGTATCATATTTTTCGCTCTATAAGATGCACCTGACCATAAGACGCACCTAGGTTAAAGGAAAACAAGGAAAAAAAATATTTTGAACCAAATGGTGTACTAAAATATTTGCCATGAAATGCAGCCTGACCATTGCCATTATTGCAGCCTGACATGTGCCATCGCATGGAGTAACAGTGAAAATAATTTAAGTAACCATCAACCAATCAGAAAAAGCAGGAAAAAAAAATTATCTCACCCCCAGACTGGTAAGATGTTACAAATCCCACCAAAACAGCTCAAATAATCCAAATTCATTAGCACAAATTCACAGAATTAAGAGAAAACATATATATCAAATGAAGGGATTAGAAAAATGACATGCTGTTAGTGCCTTTATAGTACCTTTCTAGTATCATAATGGCGTGGTCCCCAATCATCATGGGGAAGGATCATGGCAACCAGCGATGCTGTAGTGTCGGGGGGGGGGGCGCTGTGAACTGAACAATGCGTGTCGTTGGTAGACGTCAGTGCGAGGATGCTAGGCTTACAACGCCGGCTGAACATGCTCATTGTGCAGGCGGTAGCCGAGTGACGATGGACGCTGCTGGGCGGTGGCTGGGGGATTGCCAGAGGTGGCAGGGGGGCGGTGCCTGATGTACATTTGGGCCATAAGACACAGAGACATTTTCCCCATATTTTTGGGGGGAAAAAGTGCGTTTGATGGACCAAAAAATACAATATATACCCATCACTTCGTACTCAAGTAAGATTAAAAAGAATAATAATAATAACAAACAACTGGGGCTATTTCTATTCTTTATGGAGGGATTATGTTGCACATATTGCATGTTTCTATAAAAAATAATGAAACCCTTGTGAAAATAATATCGAATAAACAAACTCCTAAAAAAAGGCTGAAGATTTGCTGAATTAGTTATGTTACACTCCTAATAAAATAATGTTATCATTCTTATTTTTCAAGATGGAAATAGAAACTAGAAGTCTGTGCTGTTGTTATGGTAACACAATATGGACGTGTACACAATGTCTTCACCCTCTGGTGATAACTTGAAACAGAGGTTATAAAAAGCTTCCAAATCATACCATCCATAGACAATGGAAGCAGCAGGGGTTCATGGCCTGGATTCAGCAATATGACATTCATCCTAGTATTTGGATCTTGTCCTTTTACTGAGAACTCCTTGTTTCTCCATGTACAAAGAAGGGTAGCTATAGTATAAAAGATGAAAACTTTTGCTGTATCATCCTGGCCACTGTAACTTAGAACAATTTGTTATTTCATGTGCATTATAAAAAGAATAGGGACAACATGAAACAGTAAGATCAATTTTGTAACTAATGAACATTGTTCCTCAGAGCAAGAAAATAGCGTAATAATGGCAGCAAACTGATTACTGGTTTTACATAAAGGGTATAGGGGTTGAGTCACTGAAGCCAATATTTACCTTGGCTAAGGTAACCTATACTTCAGACAGGACAGACGGATAGGATTAAAAGTTAAAATGACCCACTTAGTAAAACACGCTAAAATTGGGCATTTCTTGATGTATTCTCCTATTTGGACAAGAACATAATGCATCTTTACCACATGTCAAATGCCTCTGAAAAGCGATCCACGCATGGATTGCTTTTCAGAGGAGCAGCAGTCCTTGCTGCTATCAAACAAGCCTTACAAAAGCCGTTCTGATGGTACAGGAATGGGGGGGTCAGGATTAAAAGTAACATAGACACATGCATACACACATGCTACACACGCATACAGACACCTGCACACACATACACACACACGTAAACACATACAGACACTTGCATACATACACATACAGACACTCACATGCACACACACACACACATACATACAGACAGACACTCACATGTGCACACACCCATACAAACAGACACATGTGCACACACATGCAGACACATGTATAAAGCCATTTTAAAATGAATCTAGCTTCTAGCTCAGTACCTTTCCTGATTCCTCATTCAGCCGGGTACTGCACTCTAGGGGGAAGCAGAGAGCATAGCACACTCCTCTGCACTTTACTTTCACTTTTGAAGCAGACGGAGCTTCTCACAGTGCCGATGTACAGTTCAGCAGGAGATTGGGCTCACCTGACAGCCCTTCTCTCCCCTGACCCCGCGGCACACCTGAGAACCTCTGATGGCACAGAGCTGGTCTAGGCCACTGTGCTGCAGCTCAGTTTCAGGGTCTTGGCAATCATCTTATAGCCCAGGCCATCTTTATGTAGAGCAACAAATCATTTTTTTCAGATCCTCAGAGTTCTTTGCCATAAGGTGTCATGTTGAACTTCCAGTGATCAGTATGAGAGAGTGAGAGTGATAACACCAAATTTAACACATTCACACCTGAGACCTTGTAACACAAATCGGATTTCCGATGAATTAAAATCCGATGGAAATTGCTAATTGGGACAAATTTGGACATTTTCACTTAGGGGTGAACTCACTTTTGTTGCCTGTGGTTTTGACATTAATAGCTGTATGTTGAGTTCTTTTGAGGGAACAGCAAATTCACACTGTTATACAAGCTGTACACTCACTAATTTACATCATATCAAAGTGTAATGTCTATATAGATAGATATATAGATCTATCTATAATATATCTATAGATATATCTATCTATATCTATCTATCTATCTATCTATATATATATATCTATATATATATATATATATACATCTAGAGTTTGCCTTTAATAAAATATATTGTTTTTTTTGGGGGGGGGCTACTAATACATTTGACTTATAAGGTAATTAAATGTTTTGTATTATGCACAAACACAAATGTGTATATTGGAGCAATCCTCTACCATGGATAGATACTGATTTGACTGGAAGTGATGTGAACTGATGCATTGACACTTCCTTTTGAACAGAGAGACCCAAACAAGTCTTGCAAAATACTGTTTGTGGCAACATTTTTAATACTTACTGGTAATGGGCAAGGATTTCCTGTTCTCAATGTGTAGTTGAAAATGTAATTAAATTGTTTGAATATTGGTATCCTTGTGGAAAAATACTAGTTCACGAAACAGTAGTGAAACTGTATGCTTTATTATATATTGGACAAACTCTATATATCAGGACCTTGGACAACTCATGTTCCTCTACTTTGTTATCAAAACGAACAGACACCAAGGGCCAGATTCTCTAAGAATTCCGGCGGCGTAGCGTAAGCCAGTTACACTACGCCGCCGCATCGTACTAGAGCAAGTGCTTTATTCTCTAAGCACTTGCTCTGTAGGTTTCGCCTGCGTCGCGTAAACTGCGCAGCGTAAACCCGCGCAATTCAAATGGGGCGGCTTGTATTTAAATTAAGCGTCGAATGAACTGCGCATGCGCCGGCCGGGGAAAAAGCCCAGTGCGCATGCTCCAGCTCACGTCGGAAATCGTCGTTGAAACCGACGTCAAAACGACGTGAGCGTCATTTACGCAACTCCCTATTCGCGAACGAGTTAGTAAAACGACGTAAGCGACGGAAAAAGCCGATGCTGACCCGACGCCATACTTAACATGGCATCCGACTGGACCCGACGGCATCCGACGGTACTTCGTAAGGTTACTCCACATAGAAGCTGGGGTAACCTTACGCAAACAAAAACGACGTACGCGACGACGGGGCGACGTAAAAGCGATAGAGAATCGGCGTACTACCGCATTTGCATATGCAAATGCGAAAACAACGTAAAGGCCACCTAGTGGCCGGAGTTGTCATTACACCTACGATCCGCAAGTGTAATGGTTTTACACTTGTTGGATGTAGAAGCGTATCTATGCAAAAGTGATGCTTAGCATCACGCGCATAGATACGAGACAAAAAAACGGCGATACGACGGGGTATCTGAGATACTCCGTCGTAACGCCGCTGAGAATCTGGCCCCAAGTGTGTTGACCTAAGTACTTTTTTCAAGCAGTTTTTCTATCAGCTCAGTGTAAGTAAATCCTGTTTACATTGCAAATGTTAGCGGTTTTCACATGATGTACTGTTTGGTAATCAGATTTAGTATAAATTTGACATGATTGAAAAAGAAAAAAAAAAAAAAGCGACAACAAAACAATCTGTGAAATCAATCAAAACTGTAAGTGACATAGTTATCTCTGCTTTTCAGCCTAATGTCTTTATTCAATAGTCTCCTAAGCCCTGAAACCTCACTCCAACAATGAAGCATGTGAAGATAAAAATGCAGGTTTGTCCAGAGGGATGGCAAATTAAAATATATAAATAACAATAAGATAGACGCTAGATCCCAACTAACTAGCTGCAAATCTATAAAATAAGAGCTGACAACAAATCAAAATGACATAAAGTCTGTTAATGATTGGGTTTAAGTGATGGCTGTTAAGTCATTACAAGGCTCTGTGGGACCCCATGCAGCAGTAATCATTTTAATGCTAAAGCAGTGAATCTTATAGGGTTTATGGTTTTAAACTGCAGATCTGCAGAAGCAGATGCATACCGTTCAGATATAAGGAAGAACAGTACTGCATAATAATTACTTAAACTCCATGAGGTAGTGCAAAGCACAATTATAATGTCAAGGTGCTGTAACCCCAAAGCAACCAATCAGAGTTTTGTAAGTCAGAAGATGAGATAGATGAAATTAGATTTATTGTAGGGATAAGTGGAGTGATTTAACTCCCAAATTACTCTTTTTGATTCAAGGGGTTGTAAAGGATTTTTTTTCCCTAAATAGCTTCCTTTACCTCAGTGCAATCCTCCTTCACTTACCTCATCCTTTGATTTTGCTTTTAACCACTTGTCATCTGCCCACCGTCAAATGACGGCGGGAAGACGACTCCATTATCCTGACATCACGTCATATGACGTGATGTCCCTTTAAAGCCGCGGGCGGGGATCCCGTGCGAGTGCCCGGCGGCAACGATCGCCGCCGGGCACACGCGATTGCTCAGTAACTGAGCGGGGACGTGCAGCTCTGTGTGTAAACACAGAGCTGCACGTCCTGTCAGGGAGAGAGGAGATCGATTGTGTCCCTTGTACATAGGGACACAATCGGTCACCTCCCCCAGTCACCCCCCCTCCCCCCACAGTTATAACACTCTTAGGACACACATTTAACCTTCCCCGCCCCCTAGTGGTTAACCCCTTCACTGCCAGTCACATTTATACAGTAATCAATGCATATTTATAGCATTGTTCACTGTATAAATGTAAATGGTCCCAAAAATGTCTGAAAAGTGTCCGAAACGTCCGCCATAACGTCGCAGTCCCAATAAAAAAATCGCAGATCGACGCCATTAATAGTAAAAAAAAAAATGCCATAAACTATCTCCTATTTTGTAAAAGCTATAAATTTTGCGCAAACCAATCGATAAACGCCTATTGCATTTTTTTTTTTACCAAAAATATGTAGAAGAATACGTATCGGCCTAAACTGAGGGAAAAAATATTTTTTTTATATATTTTTGGGGTTATTTATTATAGCAAAAAGGAAACAATATTGAATTTTTTTTAAAAATTGACGCTCCTATTTTTGTTTATAGCGCAAAAAATAAAAACCGCAGAGGTGATCAAATACCACCAAAAGAAAGCTCTATTTGTGGGAAAAAACGCCAATTTTGTTTGGGAGCCACGTCGCACGACCGCGCAATTGTCAGTTAAAGCGACGCAGTGCCGGAAGCTTATATTTTGTCTGGGCAGGAAGGGGGTGTAGGTGCACAGTAGTTAAGTGGTTAAATGTCCTTATTTCTTCTGAGAAATCCTCACTTCCTGTTCTTCTGTCTGTAACTCCACACAGTAATGCAAGGCTTTCTCCCTGGTGTGGAGAAAGCCTCTTGAGGGGGGAGGGGGCAAGCAGGAGGGTCAGGACGCTATCTACTTTGCAGATAGAGAAAGAAGCTGTGTGTTAGTGGGCATCCTGACACTCCTGCTCGCCCCCTTCCCTCTCAAGAGGCTTTCTCCACACCAGGGGGAAAGTGTTGCATTACTGTGTTTAGTTACAGACAGAAGAAAGAAGAAATAAGGACATTTAAAAGCAAAATTGAAGGATGAGGTACAGTAAGTGAAGGAGGACTGCACTAAGGTAAAGGAAGCTATTTAGGGAAAAATGTTTTACCTTTACAACCCCTTTAACCAAAATATGTTTTAAACTTGCTTCAAATGTTAGCACTTGCACTGTATAGGCAAAATGTGCTAACCCAAAACTCTGACCCTGTCATTTAAACAACGTCTCCTGATTACTGTCAGCACTGACAAAGTAATCAATGGCTTGTTGATAAAAAAAAAAAAAATCTATTTGACACCAAACACCACTCTAATTATAAAAGTTAAACATATTAGTACAAGTTTTAATAGATTCAAAATTAAGTGAGTAATTGGAATAAATAAAAACTTGTAAATGAGCTTCCATGACCTTTGGGAGCCATTTAAAGCCCATTATAATCAGTGTTCTCCAGTACATTTGGACAAAATGAAATACAGCAAGGTGAAAATCCTCAATTTTGCGCTATCAAAGCTCATAAATATATAGGCTCTAAATTCGCAAGCTGCAATTTCTGTTAAGGGGTGCTAAATAATGTTTAAAACCAACTCTGGGCTATTTTTTTTATGTCACCTGCTCAGGGAAGAGGTGAAGTAAAAGAAGACCCTGTGGCATCACAAGACTGACCTGAAGACTTCTGGAAAAGGTATTTTTAACCACTTAAGACTCAGACCATTATGCAGGTAAAGGACCTGGCAAGTTTTTGTGATTCGGCACTGCGTCACTTTAACTGACAATTGTGCGGTCGTGCGACGTGGCTCCCAAACAAAATTGGCATCCTTTTTTCCCACAAATAGAGCTTTCTTTTGGTGGTATTTGATCACTTCTGCAGTTTTTATTTTTTGCGCTATAAACAAAAATAGAGCGTCAATTTTGAAAAAAAAGCAATATTTTTTACTTTTTGCTATAATAAATATCCCCCAAAAATATCTAAAAAAAAAAATGTTTCCCTCAGTTTAGGCCGATACATATTCTTCTACTTATTTTTGGTAAAAAAAAAAACACAATAAGTGTTTATTCATTGGTTTGCGCGTTATAGTGTTTACAAAATAGGGGATAGTTTTATGGCATTTTTATTAATATTTTTTTTTTACTAGTAATGGCGGCGATCAGCGATTTTTTCATGACTGCGACATTATGGTGGACACATCAGACACTTTTGACACATTTTTGGGACCATTGTCATTTTCACAGCAAAAGATGCTATATAAATGCACTGATTACTGTGAAAATGACACTGGCAGTGAAGGGGTTAACCACTAAGGGCGCTAAGGGGTTAACTAAGGGAGTGATTCTTACTGTAGGGGGCATGGCTGGACGTGTGACATCACTGATGGTTAACATAAAAAATCCCCCCTAGGGGAGAAAAACACTGCGCTAACGTGAATAAGTGAAAAATTGTTGAAAATATATTGAATATACCAGCTGCCAGTACCAATTACTTAAACCAAAGCAATCCACAAAAATACAAAAAACTATAGGTACAGCGCTAGAAAAATCATGACATAAATAATAATGAAAAGTAATAATAATTAAATGTAAAATAACTTATGAATAGGGTGAGAATAGTGTGATTATAGGGAGTGAGATTCAAAAGTGATCCAATAGATATAGTCCATAATTTGTGAAATTAAACATAATATCTTCTTCCACCAAACGACACCCAGTGAATAAGGTTGGCTCCTTACCACAAAGATAGACCGTATATACACCGGTCAGATGAGCCTAGGGATAATTAAAGTCTTCCCAGACAGACCTCTCCAGAGCAACAGAGAGAGCATATGATGGTTCCACGGCGTTGTTTGGACAAGGTATAGGGATGTTTTCAAAGGCTCCTAGTGACAGGGCAGCTCTACACACTACACAGCAGCTACAGTCATGATCATGGATGGATCATGGGGCCGGAAAGTGCAAGGTGTTTTTTCACCTTAAATGCTATTGCAGATTGATGAATAAGGGTTACAAAGTATCTTCGTTCATTTGTACTCGGAGTCTCAGGTGATCGTGCTAGGGAAAGGTCCTAGGGGAAAACAGGGAAATTGATCTGAGGTGGGAAAGTGACCTGAGGTGTGCCGGGGTCACGTGGTCAGTATGCCTAAAAGGGGGCATACCCAAGTAGAAGTAAAAGAAGAAATAGCAATAAAAAACGGGATGGGTGGGTGGGACACAAGAAAACCGACGCCCAGAAGGAGGATGGAGGGCGGGTTTAAATACCTCCCGACTCCTCCTACAAATCCAGGCTGACCTTCGGTCAGCCTTTCACTTGTACTCGGAGTCTCAGGTGATCGTGCTAGGGAAAGGTCCTAGGGGAAAACAGGGAAATTGATCTGAGGTGGGAAAGTGACCTGAGGTGTGCCGGGGTCACGTGGTCAGTATGCCTAAAAGGGGGCAAAAAATAAAACAGTAGGATGAGCTAGCCAAGAGATTCGAAATGAAAGTAACTGTATGCAACCACAAGCCCCCAACGTAAGAATGCCTGTGACAGACATGTGGAGCCGACATATGTCCGGAAAAGAAAGCTGACTATCGCCAATCTAACTTCTCAACAACGAGAATACAGACCCCTCGACGAATGGCAGCAGAAACTGCACCTGTACTGCAAGCACGGCCCGGAGAGGATATTGAAGTTCTACCCTGGTTAAGCAGCAGGGAATGGCTACGAGTCATGCCCTGTGCTAGCAAAGAAGGGAGTACTAGGAAAAGTAAAGTGGCCTATCCCCGAGTACATCCACAAAAGTCTAGTGCCCAGACTGTCCTGGGCCCAGCTTGAAAACCCGTTTGAGCTGAAAGTGGCAAAAGAAGCAAAAAGGCAAGTAGGAACTGAATGTCAGTGAGAAAAAGAACCCAGGACTTGAAGATCAAGCTCTGTCTGTAAAAAAGAAGGCTGTATCAGGAGTTTCAAGGAGAGCGTGCTACCATGCATAGAATTCGTAACCGGAGAAAGACGGATGGCGGCAAACTCTGCGATATCTGCTGCCCCTGACATGAAATCTGCAAAGAAGAACAACATCGTTAAAAACATAATCAACCAGCCCCAACTCACCTTAGGAAAAGGAAACATCCCTACCTCCCTTACCCCTACCTACGTAGGTGTCCGTGACTAACACACGCAGTAACGTAGAGCAGGAACGAAAATGTAGCGGAAGACTGAAATGTGTCAGTCTCAAGAAACTAGCAAGGCTGAGCAACCTGAGGCAAATCAGGCCAATTAAAAACGTAACACTCAAGCCTATGAACCTGAAGACGTGTCAGGCAAGTGATGTAAGTAGTGAGATAATGTGACGTATGAACGTGATGAAAGCCGTGAGAAGCGGATGAGGGGACTTGCCACCGCACAAGCCAATTAGAAACGAACATCTCAATCCGTCAGTACCCGTAGACGTGACAGGTAACCAGCAGTGGAGAGTGGCCATGAACAAATATGAATGCACAGACTACGAAAATAAAATGTAAGTAAGTGTGGACTAATGCAGCTGGACTGAGAATGAGACAAACCCATGAATTGCAAAGGCCGAGCAACCTGAGGCGTAGCAGGCAAATTAAAAACGTACACTCAGGCCCGATGAACCTGAAGACGTGTCAGGTCATAGTATGTCGAGATGCATGAAACGTATGAGAAACGGATGAGGAGACTTGCCACCGTACAAGCCGATTAAAAACGATCATCTCAATCCGTAAGCACCCATAGACGTGATAGGTGACCCCCCCCCAGCGGTGAAACGCCATGAATCTACAATGATGATATCAAACTACCAACTAGAAACCATCACGACTGAAACCTATATGATAGACCTGAAGTTGCATGAGCGACAGGAAGTAGCATGAGAGACATAAGCACCTGAGCACACGAATAGCATGAGAAGTAAAAAAGCATGAGAAGTGAATAGTACGAGAAACGTGAATAGTACGAGAAACGTGAATAGAACGAGAAACGAAAAAACATGAGAAACACGAATAGCATGAGAAGCGTAATACACTTGAGAACATAATACCCAGAACAGCGTAAACGTATGAGAAGCGTAATCGTATGAGAAGCGTAAACCTATATGATAGACCTGAAGTTGCATGAGAGACATAAGCACCCGAGCACACGAAATAGCATGAGAAGTAAAAAAGCATGAAACGTGAATCGTACGAGAAACGTGAATAGTACGAGAAACGTGAATAGTACGAGAAACGTGAATAGTACGAGAAACGTGAATAGTACGAGAAACGTGAATAGTACGAGAAACGAAAAAACATGAGAAACACGAATAGCATGAGAAGCGTAATACACTTGAGAACATAATACCCAGAACAGCGTAAACGTATGAGAAGCGTAATCGTATGAGAAGCGTAAACGTATGAGAAGCGTAATCGTACATACATACATTAATAACCAATAACTGCATCACAACTAAAACCTGCAAGAGAAACGTAAATACGAGAAAACATGAATAGCATGAGAAACGTAACGTAAAACGCACCGTAGAAACGTAAAATTGTCTGAGGAACGAAAAAACATGAGACATAACTGCATGAAACAATGTAAAATAGCATGAGAACATAACTAGCCTGAGAAACGCGACACATGAAAGTGCAACGCACAAGAACATGACTAGCGTTAGAAACGTAATCGCAAGGGAACATGACCAGCCTGAGAGACGTGATCGCCTGGGAACCGTAACTAGCTCGAGAAATGTGCACATGAGAAATGAAAACACGAGTAAACCATGAGAAACGTAATCACATGAGAACATGACATCCTGAGAAACGTCACGCAATCACATGAGAACGTAACCGCATGAGAAACGCAACGCATGAAAAAGTGATCGCCTGAGAACCATGAGAAACATAATCACATGAGAAACGAGATACCATGAGAAACATAATTGCATCAGTAACAAACACATGAGCCGTAATCGCATGAGAAACGTAATCACATGAGGAACCATGAGAACGCAATTGCATGAGAAACTATGAGAAACGTAACCGCATGAGAAACGCGATTGCATGAAAAACAAAGTCGTATGAAAAAACGTAAACGCATCCGAAACAAACTCACATGAGAACATAAAACCATAATCGCATGAGAAACAAACCCGCATGAAACCCGCAATCGCACCAGAAATGTAATCGCATGAGAACATAGTACCATGGGAAACGTAATCGCATGGAAACACAGTCGCATGAAAAACAGTCGCCTGAAAAATGTAATCGCATCAGAAACATGATACCATGGGAAACGTAATCATATCAGAAACATAATACCATGGGAAACATAGTCGCATTGGGAAATGGAGTCGCATGAAAAAACATAGTCGCATGAAAAAACGTAGTCGAAATAGAAACATACCATAGGAAACGTAGTCACATGGGAAACGTAGTCACATGAAAAACGTAATAGAGTCAAAAACATACCACGGGAAACGTAGTCGCATGGGAAGCGTAACCGCATGAGAAGACACCATGAGAAACGTAATCGCATGGAAACGTAGTCGCATGAAGAAAAAAAATAAATAAAAAAAACCGCATCAGAATACCATGGGAAACGTAATCGTATCAGAAACATAATACCATGGGAAACATAGTTGCATGGGAAACGTAGTCGCATGAAAAACGTAATCGAGTCAGAAACATACCATGGGAAACTTAGTCGCCGCATAGGAAACGTAGTCGAATTAGAAACATATACCATGGAAAACGTAGTCGCATGGAAAACGTAGTCGCATGAAAAACGTAGTCGCATGAAAAACGTAGTCGCATGAAAAACGTAATCGAGTCAGAAACACACCATGGGAAACAGTCACATGGGAAACATGATACCATGGGAAACAGTCGCATGGGAAAGATAGTCGCATGGGAAGACACCATGAGAAACGTAATCGCATGAGAATGTGATCGCATGAGAAACGTTACACATGAGGACCGTGATCGCACATGAACATGATTGCATGAGAAACATAATCGCATGAGAACTACCATGCAAAACGTAATCGCATGAGAACCACCATGAAAACCGTGATTGCATGAGAAACGTAACACGATGACCACGATCGCACGCGAATAATCGCATGAGGACATCACTAGCATAAGAAACACATTGCAGGAGGACATTACTAGCATAAGAACACATAGCATGAGGACATAACTAGCATGAAAAACGTAATCGCCTAACATGAATCGCCTGACATGAATCGCCTGACATGAATCGCCTGACATGAATCGCATGACATGAATCGCATAACATGAATCGCATAACATGAATCGCATAACATGAATCGCATAACATAAGAGAAACGTAACCATCAGAAGAACCTTAACTAGCAGGAGAAACTCAGAAACTTTGACGGGGAGCCCTCAGCACCCACTGGGCTGTCACTGGGAGACGTGTCACAGGGGAGGAAACAGGCCGTGCTGGGGAAGATGCTCCTTCAGCCAAACAGCGCCCAGCTACATGACACAGCTAGGAGGAAGCAGAGTGCGGACAGGGAAAGCACATGCTCACACACCCGACCCCCCCCCCCTGCACCGGGATGCGACCTCCGATGCTGACTGAGCCCACCAAACTAACGCACCTGACCCAACCAACATCCCACCATGTGAGGTACTAGACTAGCTTGAGGAGCCATGGAGCGGGTGACGTCATTGGAGCAAACGGGGGGCAGGAGGAACAGGCGGGCAGTCTCCATGGAGCCCTGTACCACGTGGACGTGGGTGCCCGGAGGAGTGAGAGGGAGGACGGCTGGCTCCCCTCTCACCGAGTATTCCCGGAGCAGCAGGAGGGAGAATGGAGGGACCCCCCACAGCGTGAGCCCGAGTGGAGAAGCAGGCGTCCCCTATGATGCTGACAAGGGCCTGGCTGACATTGTGGACAGCCCCCCCAATGGTGCCTGCCACAACTACAGACCTGCACCCCCCCTTTAAGCATCGGGAGAAGCGGGGGGGGCGGTTGGGGTGAGCGGTGCTCAGCTGACAGAGGAGGATGGGGTACAGCCAGTCCGGTCCGCTGGGAATCCTGAGGAGAGCACAATGGACACCTGCAGCAGCTGCCTCCATTGCTCTGGACAGAAACAGGAAGTGATGTGCAATACCCAGAAACCCCACACACAAGAAAACCGACGCCCAGAAGGAGGATGGGGGGCGGGTTTAAATACCTCCCGACTCCTCCTACAAATCCAGGCTGACCTTCGGTCAGCCTTTCACGTGTCATTGTGGACTTTGTGGTTTGTAAATAGGTGAAAAGTTATATCTATCTAACTCATAAAGCAAGTACTGCATTAAAATAACTTGACAGCACATTCCTATTCCTAACAGAGTTATATATTGTAGTCAGCGAGGTTAAAAAGAGACAAGGCTTCAAACTCAATCACATAACATCTTTTAGTGATGACTCTGGAAATCATTATTTGTTAGAGAAAGTCATATTTGAAAAATTATAGATTTTGCAATAACTATTTCAAGTTGTATTGCACAGCTTGATCTCTATTATCAAAAATAAATCCCTCCTCTGATAATGGTAAACCTGTCTTTCTCCCATAAGCAACCAATTTTCCATTGTCCTTCATACAGTCCTCAGAATATTAAACAAATTGCCACATCTTAATACTGACCTTGGGTATAATCATCCATCACTTCACCATTGAGGCATATTTTTCTCCAGAATAAATATTTCCATTTTTTTAACCTTTCATTTTGACTCAAATTTCTACATTTATTCTACATTTATTTTTACAGCATTCATTCAAATGCTTTACAAATCCTTATCTTTGTCCTTATGATGGCTATGCCAATGGTTGATGTTGTTAGTGCAGAAAAACACAATGTCTATCCTCTGTCGGTTAGGGTTCTGACAGGGGACCCATTTTTAAATCCCCACCTGTTAGAAAAATATCTACATGTTGGGGATTTTCCTGGGGGTATTACATGCCAGGCACACCCTAATCACCCTGTGCAGCACAGATTCCCCCTACTGCCTAGGTTCCCCCCTCCTTCCCCTTGCAGCGCTTCTGGCTTTCCTACTCTCCTCTTCCTCTGGCTGTTGCTGCAGAGATGTTTTAGGATGAATGGGGGAAGGGGCTGGTAAATATGTAACTTACCGACCCTTCCCTGTCATTGTGAGTGATCGGTAGTTTGTGTTTGAGCTTTGGGGTGCACACCCTAATGCAATAGGCTGCGCACACCTATGATAAAGGGTCTAGCAGTCTATTTTTCAGTGCCATTCTGGTAGTCAGACAGTAAATAATACCCCCCCCCCAATCACTGGTTGTCAGTGGTAGTAAAAAGTAACCCCCAAACATTGGGGGCCAGTAAATAATGTCTCTCTTCAATCACTGGTGGTCAGACTCAGAGGGAATATATCACTGCAACCCTCCAAGCACTATACAGATATCTTTGGGAAGGAGATCACTACACATATTGTAGGAGTACTGGCATAAATCCAGTGCTGGATTCTAGATCACACGTTCCATGATTCAGCTCCAGGACATGTCCTGGATCTACAGGGTGTGTTTAAATCCTGAAACAGTTCCATGAGCACATCATTAAAAGACAATAATTGAGGGAAAATCTCTCCAAAGGCAGTCACAAACAGAAATAAAAAATAAAAAAAATTGAAATATTGCCATTTACTTACATTTACCATACACAGTATGCAACCCATTACTTTTAAATAGGCTGCCAAAGCTCCACAATGCACAGATCATTCGCAATTGTGTTGTGGTGTACTACAAAGCAAATGTGTCCAGCTGCATTGTAAATGTGCATTAAGCTACAGTACCATGCAAATGAATGACACAGTAAAGCAACACACAGTATTTAATGTGTTCTCATGTGTTGCACATAAAAACGTATACTTCATTCTATACACTAATACAAAAGAAACCTTTCTGTCTTCATCAAAAAACTAAAAAAATGTTTGGCTGGAGTTGTGGATTTACAACCATGTGCCATATGAATAAATCTCCAAAGATTTTTTTTTTATTTTTCTCTCGCAGTATATAATTTTTTTTACTTTGAATGCTCAGAATGACATATGAAATGTAAGAATTTACATAGAATAATATAGAAAAGTGAGCTATGAAAACCCACAGGCACAGTTTTACATCTGTCAATATGTAAATCCCTCTGGCTTTTGAATGCTGTAATTCCTATCAGTCAGGTGTTCAAATATTTATGTCTCCTGACTGAAAAAGACATCAAAGACAGGTTGTATTCATGTGTATAATATGACTTCAAAAAGCTACAATTTCAAAAGGGATACATAACTAACATGTAAGAAAAGTGAAAATTATGGTGTCTAATACTAGAATACATATTGTATATTCCTTGTACATGTGTGAGAAATTAGGTAAAAACCTCCAACAGAGACATAGACAGCAATAAAAATCTGATGGAGGCTCTACTGAAAAAAAAAATGTATCACAGTAATGCGGCGTACACGCGATCGGATTTTCCGTTAGTAAAACCGTGGATTTTTTTTTCCAGCGGAATTCGGCTCGCATACACACGGTCACACAAAAGTTCTCGGTGACACACAACACTACGACGAGCCGAGAATATGAAGTTTAATGCTTCTGAGCATGCGTCAAATTGTTTCCAAGCATGCGTCGGAATTTTGCACATTGGAAATGCGTGTTGGAAGATTTGAGAACCAGCTCTCAATCTTTTGTTGGCTGAAATTCAGACAGCAAAAGTCCGATGGAGCCTACACACGGTCGGAATTTCTGTTCAAAAGCTCACATCAGACTTTTGCTGTCGGACTTTTTTATTGCACTGATCGCTGCCGCAGATCGCTGCCGCAGATCGCTGTCTGCCGCAATGTCACAGTACCGCTAAAAATCACTGCCATTACTAGTAAAAAAAAGCCATAAATCTTTTCCATAGTTTGTACACGCAAGAACTTTTGCACAAACCAATCAATATACGCTTATTGCAATATACGCTTATTGTAGAAGAATATAAATTGGCCTAAATTAATGAATACATTTGTTTTTTAAAAACATTTTTGAGAATATTTATTATAGTAAAAATTCAAATAATATTGGGGGTTATTTACTAAAGACAAAGTGCACTTGAAATTGCACTGAAAGTGCACTTGGAAGTGTAGTCGCTGTAAATCTGAAGGGTAGATCTGAAATGAGGGAAAGCTCTGCTGATTTTATTATCCAATCATGTGCAAGCTAAAAGGCTGTTTTTAATTTTCTTGTCTTGCATGTCCCCCTCGGATCTACAGCGACTGTATTTCTAAGTGCACTTTCAGTGCAATTTCAAGTGCACTTTGCACTTGTAGTTTGCACTTGTAGTGCAAAGTGGATTTGCCTTTTGAAAATAACCCCCATTGCTTTTCTTTTTCAAAATTGTTGCTATTTTTTTTGTTTATAGTGCAAAAAATAAAAACCATAGATGTGATCAAATTCCACCAAAAGAAAGCTCTATTTGTGGGAAAAAGGACGCAAATTTTGTTTGGGTACAGCATTGCATTGTAAAAAGTGCTCTGGTCAGGAAGGGTGTCAAATCTTCCAGGGCTGAAGCAATTAAATACCTCAATAAAGTGATGTGTTCCTTTTTTGGGGTTAAATACTGAGCTGTTCTTAAGTTGGCAATGTACAAACTCCTGATCCCCAGTAATTACTGGGGGGGAGATTTGGTAAACTTGCAAAATGTTTTTTTATGTTAAGTTTTCTCTGATATTTTGTCGATAAAAGCTTAGAATTTATCAAGGTTCTTGTCTGGTGCAAATGTTAATCCTTTAGCTAGGACCTCCATCTCTTCATCAGAGAAATGGACACCTGCTAAATTGAAAAGGCCCATATCTATTTGTCCCGTTTTCTTTCCCTTCCTCTTTTTCCTCTCAGAATTGTTCAGAATATTTCACAATAGGGAAATTATTAACTTTGTATGGGATAGATAAGATATCCAAACACTGGAGAGGGACGCATCTCAAATAAGCGCTCTCCAAAAATGAAACCCAAGGTTATACAGACTAGGCACTATGCAACCAGCTGAGTTAGACTTCAATCATTTTTTGACTAATGAATGAAAGTGGTTACGTTGTTCCCAAAAATAATCTATTCCGAAATTCATTTCATTTCCCCAATATGATCATTATACTGGGACTCCAACTTGGGTTCACTATTTGGTTAATGACTGTTTTGGAAACATATATTTTTAACAAATTTAATCATTTTATGAATACATTTTTTACATCATGTATTGTAAAATTATCATTGTGTTTGCCAAATTTCTAGTCTTGTTTATTAGTATGAGCGAGTAATGCATAGTGTTTTATTGGTATTAAAGCGGAGATTCACCCTAAAAAACATCTATTCACCATTACATCCAGCATAGTTCGGATATGTAAAGTATGCTGAATTTTTTTTTTTTTTCGGGGCACATACCGTTTAAAAGTTCTGTTTCACCCGGCTTTCGGGTTCTCTCCCTGTGGGTAATAGGCGTTCCTAGCCAGCGGAGTAGATGATTGACCTGCTGTTATGGCGCGTCACACGTTCCAAAAATATCCGAGTTGGACTCGGCTCTGTACGGCACCTGCGCCTGCCGTATAGAGCTGACTGCGCAGGCGCCGTATAGAGCCGAGTCCCAGCTCGGATATTTTCGGAACGCGTGACGCGTCATAACAGCACATCAATCATCTACGACGCTGCCTAGGAACGCCTAATCCCCCAGCAGCAGAGAGAACCCAGAAGTTGGGTGAAAAAGAACTTTTAAATGGTATGTCCCCCGGAAAAAAAAAAGTCCAGCATACTTTACATATCTGAAGTATGCTGGATGTAATTGTATATAATTGTTTTAGGGTGAACCCCTGCTTTAATAATGGAAAGCCGTTTAAAAACATTGCAGGTTTGGAGGGTGGAGATTAGATGCTCCACCAATCAGTCACTTCCTAGACATGCTCAGTGATCAGTACACTTTCTGATAATGTATTAACTATCCTCAGTGCCAGACTAAGGCACCTACAAATGTAAGAAGACATCCCTCCTGTTTGTGTATGATTTTAAATAAAATACAGTATTGCGCTATGTAGTGTCCCTTTGTTTTTCCACATGAGATAATTTGCGGAGAGGAGATCACATTACAGAGGATCCATTGGTTATCCAATCCAGGATTTCCCAATAGCGCATTAGACCTTCTTTTTAAGTAAAGAGGTCACATCCATCTGGTGAGCACATTGGGTGTATTTTATCATATAGGGTGAATGAATTCCCTTTTGTTTTCTGTGTGGGTCTACTAATCAAGGCACAACATTGGATATTACAGACTTTACCATTTTTTTATTAATGAATTATTTAATGATTTTTTTGACTTTCTGTATCACATATGGTTATTCTTTATTGCACTGTATGCACATGTTCACTTTATCTCATGTTATATTGTTTGACATAAAGTATATATAAGCACATGTTCACTTTATTCCATGTCATATGGTCATATAAGGATTTTTTTATTCTTAATTTGTCATGATTAAGGATGCAAACGTGTCATTATTCATGAGTGAACACTGACAAGGAAACCTATGATCAGTTCCTCCCATCCTCTGTATGCCTCCTGGCTACAGAGACGGTCACTTCTGTAATTAACTCTACTAGCCTTCAGTAAACATCAGCTGCTCTTGGACTCAGAAGGTAGAAGGATTAAAGTCACATAGCAGACACTGAATACTGTTTTTTTTGCATTTTGGGCTGAACTTACATTGTTGATTATGGGGGAATATTTAAATATAAGGCTTTCCTTCCACTTTTGTCATTAAAAACATACTTTAAAATGAAATTCATGCCACTAATGTCATTTTTCAATTTGAGATTTCTGATCGTTAGTTTACAGTTGAAATAAGTAATCTTAATCATGTCGGTGCTTACAATTTACATAATAAATATGGACAGCCACATTAAGTAAAACTATTTTAAAGCATAATAAAGCATGCTTAATATAGTGTCATGAACTGTTTATGGTGTTCCATAACTTGCTTTTCATTTTCAACTGGAATGATCATTATTTCTAAACAGAAAGGGGCAGATTCACAAAACAATTACGCCTGTCTAACTGGGGTTAGACAGGAGTAATTTCAAATTTCCCGCGGCGTATCACTAGTTTGAATTCTCAAACCATGATATGGCGGCTTCGGGCTTCGATCCGAGAGGCTTACGTCTTCGTAAGCCTTCGGATCTACGCTGCCATCTATTTGCGGCCGCTGGGAGGAGTTCGCGTCGTTTTAATGCGTCGGGATATGCAAATGTGTTTTTACGGGGATTCACGAACAAACGAGCGAGCGTCGCAATCGTTTTCGTCTATTTTTTTATACGTAATGTTAGAGCAGCTTTTTGCTGCTCTAACTTTACGTAGCCCATGTTAAGTATGGCCGTCGTTCCCGCTTCGAATTTATTTAATTTTTTTTTTTGTTTACGTAACTCGTCGGGACGTGGATCGCCCGTAAAGTACGCTACATAAACAACGAATGACGTCACGACGTGATTTCGCGCAATGCACGGCGGGAAATTTGCGAACGGAGCATGCGCAGATCGATCGCCGCGGGAACGCGCCTAATTTAAATGTTTCACGCCCCCTACTCGCGCAGATGGATTGCGACGGGAGAAATACACTACGCCGCCGTCGTTTACCGTAGAAAATCTACCTGAATTCCACGTAGAGCAAGGTAAAATACGGCGGCGTAGTGTATTTCTGATACGCTACGATAATCCATTTCTCTGTGAATCTGCCCCAAAGTTCTTTATAAAAAGAAATAAAGACGTTATGTATAGGTCAGAACAATGTTATTGTGCTTTAATGCTATTGTGTTGCAAATTTTTCAATGAAATCATATAGTATAATTGGATTACCCATGTTTTCATAAAGGTCATATATTGGTAATCAGAAAAATGTCATTTCTTTAACTGACTATGTGCTTGAACAATTGTGATCCATACAAGATAATTTACTAACTAAAGGCAGTTTGTTACATTTATATGACATAAAAAATATACATAGATTATATCACTGGAAATTTGCCTCTTAGGGCTTGTTCACATGTCTGTTGATTAGGGATGAGTTCGATGAGTTCGAATAACAAACAATTTGGGGTGTTCGCGGCAAATTCGAAAGCCGCGGAACACCCTTTAAAAGCCTATGGGAGAGATCAAAAGCGATAATTTTAAAGGCTTTTTTGCATGGTATTGTCATAAAAAATGTTTGGGGACCTGGGTCCTGCTCCAGGGGGGATATATCAATGCAATTTTTTTTTTAAACTGCCTTTTTTTCGTGAGCAGTAATTTCAATAATGCTTTAAGTAAAACAATAAAAGTGAAATATTTCTTTAAATTTACCTGGGGGGATGTCTATAGTATACCTGTAAAGTGGCAAATTTTTCCTGTGTTTAGAACAGTCCATGCGCAAAATGACATTTCTAAAAGAAAAAAATGGGCATGGGGTCCCTCCAAAAAATCCATTCCAGACCCTTATTCGAGCATGCAACCTGGCAGGCCGCAGGAAAAGAGGGGGGTATGAGAGAGTGCCCCCCTCCTGAACCGTACCAGGCCACATGCCCTCAACATGGGGAGGATGCTTTGGGGTTCAAAGCACCATGTTGATGGGGACAAGGGCCTCATCCCCACAACCCTTGCCCGGTGGTTGTGGGGGTCTGCGGGTGGGTGGCGTTTCCTGCGGTTTCCCCGTGGCGTCAGATGGGGGCAGGGTAACTCTTAATTATTGAGGGGCCCCTATACCATTTTTTTATTTAATTTTGGTTCAGGTTCCCCTTAATATTCATATCAGACCCAAAGGGCCTGGTAATGGACTGAAAGGGAACCAATGCCATTTTTTCAATGACTTGTATCTGTATTTCAGGACCCGACAATTCATTATAGTAGTTTTAAATAACTTTGTTTTCCTTTAGAAATGTAATTTTGCGCAGGAACTGTTCTAAACACGGGAAACATGTGCCACTTTACAGGCATACTATAGACACCCTCAGGCATGAAATTTAAAGGAATATTTCACTTTTATTGTTTCACTTTAAGCACTAATAAAATCACTGCTCCAAAAAAAAATTCAATTTTTTAAACTTTTTTTTTTTGCATTGATACATGTCCCCTGGGGCAGGACCTAGATCCCCAAATGTTCAGCTGATCCTTACTGTTGATATCCTCATCAAGTCTGTTGATACACATCTATGGCAGTTATGGTGTGTTAGTGAAACATTTATAAAGTGTCTAGCAGAACTCCCAAACAGGGGAAATGTGGAGTCAATTGTAACCGTGAGACATTTTAAATGGGATTTTTTTCCTTACGAAATGTTTTTGCTGTAGATTGTTCTATATATGCTACAAATGTGCCACTTTACAGGCACATTGAGGGGGGCCCCCACGGTAAAATATTTTTAAGGAAAAGTTCTTGTTCATTGCTATACAGAGTATAGAGTGTATATAGAGTGCTAAAGTGGGGACCAGCTGCTGAGGTTATGCTGTGGCAGGTTGGCTCCTCTGGGCGAGCTGATGTAGCTGTACGTTGAATGCTTTGAGAGCACTAAGGGGCACACCCGTGGCTCGACATCAGAGCCGATGCATGTGCCCGGCGACCGCAATGTCCACAGAGCACCCGCAATCGCTTCTGTCGGAGACAGAACGGAGGTCTGTCAATGTAAGCAGACAGATCTCTGTTCTGTCAGGGTGAGTAGACTGATCTTTTGTTCCTAAAGCTTGGGAACAATGATCACTCTCCTCCCCCAGTTAGTCCCACACCCCACAGTTAGAATAACGCCCTAGGACACACACTTAACCCCTTTTTTGTTCTCTAGTGTTGACCTCTTCCCCTCCAATGACATTTATACAGTAATCAGTAGCTCTGATCACTGTATAAATGTCAATGGTCCCAAAATAGTGTCAAAAGTGTCCGATCTGTCCGTAGCAATGTCGCAGTCCTAATACAAATCACAGATCACCGCCATTACTAATAAAACAAATTAAAGGGGTTGTAAAGGTTCCTTTTTTTATTTCTAAATAGGTTCCTTTAAGCTAGTGCATTGTTGGTTCACTTACCCTTTCCTTCCTTTTTTTTTCTTTGTTTTCTTTGTCTGAATTTCTCACTTCCTGTTCCTCCTCAGTAAGCTGTTCTGGCTGACTAACCACCACTCAGATGATGGTGGAAAGCTTACTGAGGATAAACAGGAAGTGGGAAATTCAGACAAAGAAAAAAAACATTCGAAGGAAAAAGTAAATGCACTAGCTTAAAGGAACCTATTTAGAAAATAAAAAATGAACCTTTACAACCCCTTTAATAATAAAAAATCTATAAATCTATCCCCTATTTTGTAGATGTTGTAACTTTTGCGCAAAACCAATCAATATACGCTTATTGAATTTTTTTTTTACCAAAAATATGTAGCAGAATACATGTCAGCCTAAACTGAGGAAGAAATTAGTTGTGATTAAAAAAAAATGGGATATTTATTATAGCAAATGTCGCTCTTTTTTTGTTTATAGCGCAAAAAATAAAAACCACTGAGATGATAAAATGCCACCAAAAGAAAGCTCTATTTATGGGAAAAAGGGACGTCAATTTTGTTTGGGTATAGCGTTTCACGACAGCACAATTGTCAGTTAACACGGCGCAGTGCGTATAGCAAAAAATGGTCTGATCATTAAGTCCTTAAATGGTTAAAGTGGAAGTGCTTCATCCCCTGGAGACTAAATATGGTAGCTTCAAAATACATTGTCCAAGCATAGTCCATGGTTGTCCCCATCAAGAAACCCACCATTAGAAATAATACGCAGCTACCACTGCAGTGCATGCGGTCAGGATGTTGCTTCAAAGAGGCTACAGGAGATCAGCAGCCCTGAGATGTAATAAAGGTTGAAAAAAGTGAAGACGGGTATTTTATCAAATGACAATTGATTATTTTACACAGTGCTTTAGCAAACTAAAAATCGTTCAGTTATGGGTTAATTTATTGTCTACTTTAGCAAAGTGAAAGCACTGTGTGCATCTTGGGTCTAAGATCCAAAGGCACCTTAGAGATTTATGCTTGTACTATAAGATACTAAATAATCTATACTCACATAAATAAATTTTATATCAAATTTCCGAAGTCATTATTTTGATAGATTTGCAGTACATAGGGTGTTGCTATTTTTCTCTAAAAATACCCCTTTCTATCATGGTGTAAAACTCTTGGGTTAAAATACCCTTTTAATACTCATTTAAATTTACTGAAAAAAGAGAGCACACTTAGGCCGCATACACACGATCGGTTAAACCGATGAGAACGGTCTGATGGACCGTTTTCATCGGTCCAAACCGATCGTGTGTGGGCGCCATCGGTTTTTTAACCATCGGTTAAAAAAAAGCCAACTTGTTTTAAATTTAACCGATGGATACCTAACCGATAGCAAAAAAACGATCGTTTGTAGGCAAGACCATCGGTTAAAAATCCATGCATGCTCAGAATCAAGTCGACGCATGCTTGGAAGCATTGAACTTCATTTTTGTCAGCACATCGTTGTGTGTTACGTCAGCGTGTTCTGACACGATCGTTTTTTTAACCGATGGTGTGTAGGCGCGACTGACCATCAGTCAGCTTTATCGGTTAACCGATGGAAAAATCCATCAGACCGTTCTCATTGGATGGACCGATCGTGTGTACAGGGCATTACAGTATTATCTGTTACATCAATAAATTCTTCTGCAATGGACTGTAGTTGATCAAGCTAATGAACAAACCACTACTTTACAAGTAATGTATGGGTACAAATGACACACAATTGCTACCAACAAAAAAAATTATAGTCCTCTGTTGTAAATTGAAAACAAACTGCCAATACTTTGGATAGAAAGCAAAAAAACTATTGCTGCCTGAGATACCATTAGACAATAAACAGATTTCTCTGAGTGTAATTCTATTGATTTTCCTGAGATTAGGAAAAGACAAATTCAGCTAAAACAAAAGTCACTAAACACAATAAACATGCCAAAATGTAAAAGTGTGTGTGGCTCCAACATCATTTTAACTAGTTTATTTAAAAAAAAAATTGTAAAATCTTACATTTATTGAAGGCTCATTAACATTCATACATGTGCAGTAACATGCATATAGGGCACATTAATATATGCATTTTCATGTGTTATTGTGGATTTTTATGCAGCTGTGCGTTTTATTTCATATTAAAACATTTTTGCTGTCTTTCTGTGAAAGGATTTAATCAAATAGAGATTACGAGAAAGAAGAAATTATTTTAACATGCTGTAAAAGAACATTACAATGTCTGTCATTGTATGCTATTGTTCATTCCTAGGGGACCCATAACATAGATTATTGTTCTTATTTGTCTGTTAAGGTTATCATTTATCCCAGTTATGGTATATCTAGTAGTGACTTGGACAGGCTATGAATAATTTTTCAAAACCAATTGAGTGTTCATAACTACGCATAGATAAATTGCTCTTATTACTACCCTGAGGATTGATGATCCATGATTTAGCCTCTAGTCCAGGGGTGTCCAACCTTTTGAAGCACGAAGGCCATTTAAGCGACTTGGTAACCGGTCATGGGCCACAATGAGCGGAGCGAGCGGATGGCAGGTCTGTGTCCGCTCTGCATATGCAGAGAGAACATTGACACAGCCCACTAAACTTTTTATTTATTTTTTGCGGATTGGAGGTAGGACACAAGTTGGTTTACATCTGTCAATCCTTAGAGATGAATTGAGACTCCAATTGAGTTGGACTGACCATGTGAAAGGGGCCCAAGACTGCTTTTACACTGATGCACTGCGGGTGCAACACAGTGTACCTTTTGCTTTCCTGCACTTTGCAATAGACTTCTAATATATTCTGCAGGTTTGGTGCACTTTCAGAAAGCTCACCAAACTCGCAGGTAATAACAGAAGTCTATGGCTCAGTGCAGGTAACCTGTAGGCGCACTGCTCTGCATCTGTGGATTAGTTTGAAAGCAGGCAGCCCAGTAACCACTGCAGAACACATATGCCCATATATACACTGTGATTTTAATAATAAACTGACCTTTAATAACAGTATTCTATTCCACCAGAGAGCAGGAGGTCACGGGCCACATCAGAGGGCTCCACGGGCCACATGTGGCCCTTGGCCACTGGTTGGGCACCCCTGCTCTAGTCCCTGTCTCCAACCCACCCTTAAATTTCCTTTCCTTTCCTCTCCCACAGCTACAACTTCAGGTAAGCATTTTCACATTGTTGAGTGACAACACAAGTCATGGGATGTGAAATTCTGTGAAGTTTTGATGTAGTAGGTTGTATATATCGAACATGTGGCACTTCACCACCAGGTGCAATCTTTGTGATGGAGAAGCGCTGAATATTATGTGGATGCATTTTAAAGCAATGGGTGGTTTGTGGTCCTAGAGGCTGCTCACCAGAAACTGTGGGGTGAGTGCCACAACAGCTTCTACAGACTTTTTAAATTATTATTTTGTAACATCCAACATGTTTCGGGGCCATCATCCATCTTCATCAGGGCTAAAAACAGGCACTTAGTTTGGAAAGGCCTTTGCAACGTGTTGGCTGTAACAAAATAACTTTTAAAAGGTCTGTACAAGCTGGTGTGGTACTTCCATCCTTTCAAAACTTCAACAAACTTCACATGCAGGATAAAGGCATTCCCTATGTATGGTATTTTAAATGAACTTAATGGCCCAGATTCAGAGAGAATTGGATTCTCGTAGCGTATCAGAAATACACTACGCCGCCGTTTTTTACCTGGCTCTACGTGGAATCCAGGTAGATTTTGTCCAGTAAACGATGGCGGCGTAGTGTATTTCTCCCGTCGCAATCCATCTACGCGAGTAGGGGGCGTGAAGGATTTAAAATAGGCGCGTTCCCGCGGCGATCAAACTGTGCATGCTCCGTTCGCAAATTTCCCGCTGTGCATTGCGCGAAATCACGTGGTTATGTCATTCGTTGTTTGAGTAGCGTCGTTTACGGACATTTCTATTTCCGAACGAGTTACGTAAAAAAAAAAAATTTAATTCGACGCGGGAACGACGGCCATACTTAACATGGGCTACGCACCGTTAGACCAGCAAAAAGCTGGTCTAACAGTACGTAAAAAAAACAGAGGTAAGCGATTGCGAAGACCGCTCGTATCTTCGTGGATCGCCGTAAAAACAAATTTGCATATCCCGACGCATGAAAACGACGCAAACTCCTCCCAGCGGCCGCAAAAATATCGCAGCGTAGATCCGAAGGCTTACGAAGACGTAAGCCTCTCGGATCGAAGCCCGAAGCTGCCGTATCATGGTTTGAGGATTCAAACTAGTGATACGGCGCGCGAAATTTGAAATTACTCCTGTCTAACACCAGTTAGACAGGCGTAATTGCTTTATGAATCTGGGCCAATGTGTTTAATGTTGCCCCTTAATCTTTATTAAAATCACTGCTTTATGCCAAAGGGAATACATTTTTTTTCTTTGATACATGTACCCCAGTTTCTTGTGACTTTTCTAGATTTTGTTAGAGCCCCCAAACATTATATTTTTTTAGCAGAGAACCTAGAGAATAAAACTGCGGTTGCTTCAATTTTTTTATGTCACGCTGTTTTTGCGTAGCGGTTTTTCAAACACAATTATTTTGGAAAAAATACGCTTTAATTCTTTTTTTTTTTAAATGATGATGTTATGCCAAATTAATTGATACCTTACATGTCATGCTTTAAAATTGCATGCACTCATGGAATGACACCAAACTACGAAGAATCTCCATAGGTGACGCTTTAAAAATGTCTACAGGCTACCAGTTTAGAGTTATAGAGGAGGTCTAGTGCTAATTATTTCTCTTACTCAGACGGTCATGGTGATACCCCACATGTGTGGCACAAACAGCATTTACATGTGTGGGCATGACCTACAGATGTGTTCACCACTGCGCTCAAGCATGAGGGGATCGGGGCGCTTTAAATTTTGTTTTAATTCAAGAAAAAAAAATGACACTGTCCCTTTAAACATCAGCACCAGATCAGTTTTCGGGCCCAAAAAACACACCGAAAATGATGGGAGGGGGTTATCTAAAAGTGACCCAGCAGCGAATCCACCTCTCAGGACACTTTTATGAGAAGACTGGTGCCTGAGGGAAGACATTATAGTGGGATATCTAGCTGCAGCCATAACCCCTGTATTTACCAACAATCTTTAACATTTAACAAGTAATGATGTATTTTCCCAATTAGATGGTTGACAAGTAGTTGATATTTATTTCATTCTTTTGATGGAATATAAGCTTCAGGTCAAGAGCTTGGATATTATTTCCAACAGATATATTGGCACAACTATACATAAAAAGGACTGCATCACTATCCATCCAAGTGTAGATATTTCATCTAGTATTTCGTTGCTTTCCTAAAAAAAAAATTGAAAATCACTGATGTAAGTTAAATGGTTTTAGAGAGTGGCATTTTAAAGTCAGAAATTAACACTGGCATGCTCTTGCACAGAAAAAGTGACAAGCTAATTTAGTAGGTCATTTAGTAAATAAGGTTCTAATCCTTATTTGGTTGAAGGAAATGACCTTCAATTTGTTAATTGCATATTTAAGTGTTATCGGATCTAAAATTATACATTTGTTTTAAATTGTGTTTTCAGTTGTCTGATGCCCAAATATATTTTGAGCACAGATGCTTTTTAGAGGTTGATTGATGAGTACTAGTAGAGTTCTATTTGGTTCACTGGATCAAATGATGGTGTGTTCTCATGGGTCAAATTTATGATAAAATTGAATGTGTAACCTACTATAATTAAGAAAATATATATGTTTGTACATGCTTCTACTTTTTTCTTCTAGTTTCTATTAGCTAACCACAGTGACACTTCAAGCATTCATTTTCGAATGCGATTGTGCCCTAAGCAAAGTGAATGTATATTTTACTTACTAAATAAGATAAACCTGGGTCCACTTTAAAGTGATACTAAATTCTAATTTTTTGATTAAAATACACAAACATTTAATACTTACCTGCTCTGTGCAGTGGTTTTGCACAGAGCAGACCAGATTCTCCTCTTTTTGGGTCCCTCACCAGAGCTTCTGTCCCCTCCCTCTTGCCAAGTGCCCCCACAACAAGCAGCTTTTTATCGGGGCTCCTGGGGAAAACAGCTGCTTCAGACATGAATCTGCAGGCCGGCCCTGTCCCCCTCTCTCATCATTGGCTCACTGATGGGCTCAGGTAAGTATTAGGGGGGCGTTCTGTAATTTACAGAAGAGAATCGGGAAGACAGATAACATTATTTTTGATTCATTTCAGTGCATCAGAATATGCAAGTGCACTGGGTTTGGCAGGATGAATATGCATCTTCCTGCGACTGGTACACTGCAGTATATATTTTTTTTGTTCTCGAGTTTAGTTTAATAGTTGTAAATAAAATAACAATTACAAATAAATTAGCTCATACAGCTCTGTGAATATACTCCACTTGTGGTATGCATGTGAGAGTAGGGGGGATACATATAGCCATTATTCTTATAATGTAAGAATAAAGAGTCAACATATATAATTATCTACAATTGATTCAGTTTCTCAGTCACTCCTTATAGAGGTACTTAATGGAAATTTCCTTTTTTTATAATAAATCTCACAAAAGCACTTCAGATGTACATAAGGTTATACTCACCTTTATTGAATGCATACAGGTACTGTATCCATCAGATCAAAAAAAAAAGAAACAACATTTAATACCATGACCATAGGGGGTGGAAAAGACTAGGTCTGAGTGGTCTTGGAGCCACAAATATTTATGATTGTTTGGCCAGAAGTGCAGTGTCACCTTCAAATTATAAGGAAGCATTTAACATAATTATAGCTTTAAAGTATAGGGCTGTTATCTGGCTTTTCCAGTCGCTGAGTATGCACGTTCCTTGTCAAAAATGATTTTTTATAAGAATGATGGGTTACATACAAACTATCTCTTTTGGAATACCAGGAAAGCATATATCAATTTTAATTGTCAGTTGCAAGGACACTAGTCTGTAATACATTTCAGAGTGCCCTTACTCAGGGTCGAAATACATATGAACAATTGCAATGATGACACATGTTATATACTAAATCAAAATAAGTAGCCTTAAAGTATTTACAGCTAATTTATAACCACTTTAAATATAACAAATAAAAACAATTACATGTAAGCAGTCAGGTCAAACTAAAATGTTTTTACTGCTTCAGATATTTAAATGCTTCCCGGTGCTGAAAGTCCAAGGATTAGGCAGATGACTGCAAAGAAGTAAGACTGCTCCTTTTGTAAGAGCAGCAGACTCCAAATATAGGTCTAATACACTTCTGTGCCTTGTCACCACTACAGTGGTGTAATCAGCAATATTTTCTAAAGAGATCAAGAGTCACAGATTGCACAACTATAGTGCAAGGTGTGGAGAGTCAAGATTATGTAAAGAGGCTGCTGCTCTCACAGATATAGAATATGGAGACACAGCAGCGCTTATCTGAGTGAAGTATCTTAGAACAAGTGAATAATAAATGTATTTAAGTTAAAAATTCAACTCCCAGAGTAAGGGGTTGAAAAACAGGCTAGTCACAATGGTAGCCTCGCCGTGTGGTCCTCATCCAGATAGCTGGCAGTGTGGGGGACTGTTGTTGTCTTGCTAGCTTCAGCGGTTTCCAAGGCTCTGAGTCAAGCTTGTCTCTCCATCAGCTGTGACATGACTGGATGTGGGACATGGGGTCATCAGGCATGCGTTCGGAGCATTAATGCTCCTTCTTCAGCCTGTGATAGCGCCATGATGGAATAGGGCTGTATTTATATGGTGACATGGAGGGGAGGGGAGACTGCATTTTCCAGTGTCCTATGTGAGCCATTGCTGTCAGGTGGTAACATTCTAGTGCAGTAAAGGGGGTGTGTGTAGTGAACATAAAGTGCTAATTAAAAATGAATTATAGAGCAAAAAGTATAAACGGATTAAATGGAATACTGGAAAACAGGATGTTTGGTATAAAGGGAACTGTAACTACTTAAGTGGTGGATATGAGGCTGGCCCTCTAATAGTGGATAACGGGAATGCATAGGCAATATAGGATAAGCACAGAACAAATCAATTAAGGTAGTAAAGAATTCAGAGGATGACCGTAATAGTTCCATTGAGTATAGAAAAGTTCTATATCAAGGGTGCCCAATCTTTTGAAGAGCAAGAGCCACTTTAGCCACTTGGCTCTATAGAGCCCACTCTGCTCTCAGCACACCAAACTTGCAAGTAATAGAAGTCTATGGCTCAGTGCATGTAACCCACAGGTGCACTTCACTTGGTTGAGCACCCCTGTTCTATATGAAGAATTTCAGATGCATACTGTACATATGTGTACATATATACACATGCATATACATGTGTATATGGAGAGATCAATATCATATTCTCTCCAAGTGCTACTATACTCTCTTTTTTGCTCTCACAGATAGCAAAGATCCTTTTTGAAGCCCATTCCTTGGATTTGGGTCAGTGTTGGGGAGATTTCAAATTTCTGTAAGCGGTAAAAGAAACGTTAAATATATAATGTTTCTACACACTAATGGGGAAACTGTATACTTATTAATGTTGGCCTCACAGATATCTAAGAAGGTATATGTGTCTGGACCTGGTCAATGGACCATGCTGCATGCACAAATGGGACTCCATGGCAAAATAGCATCTTTAGTTAAGTATTCTTGTTATATCTGTATCTGCCATGAGTAGGGATTTGTGTGATCCCTGTTTGCACACATTGAACAACAACCCTAAAAGAACTTAAAGTGATTGTAAAGTCAGAAGGTTTTTATATCTTATTGCATTATGATGAAAAGACTTCTGTGTGCAGCAGCCCAGTCCCCACAATACTTACATGAGGTCCCTCTCTGTCCAACAATGTCCATGAGTTTCTCAGCCATCTGAGATTCTCCTTCCTTATTGGCTGAGACTCAGCGGTGTCACCATTGGCTCCCACTGCTGTCAATCATAGTCAGCTAGCCAGTAAGGGGAGATAGGTGGTAGGGCTAGGGCTCCATATCTGAATGGACACACAGAGCTTAGGTGCCCCAGCTGCTTGCTGTGGGCACTGAAAACGAGGGAGGGGCCAGGATCACATAAGAGGGACCCAAGAAGAGGTGGATCCGGGCTGCTCTGTGCAAATCTACTGCAACAGAGCAGGTAAGTATAACATGTTTATTATCTTATAGCAAAAAAATAGAAAAAAGACTTTACAATGACTTTAACTGCTTGCCGACCTGCCGCCGTCATTTTACTGTGGCAGGTCAGCTCGCCTGTAGCTCTACGTCGGCTATTTTCGCGACCACTAGGGCACCCGGCCCCTGGCCACCATCGCCGCCGGGCACCGGGACAGAGCGATGGACCGGGACCTTTGTGTGTAAACACAAAGCTCCCGGTCCTGTCAGGGAGAGAAATGCTCATCTTCTGTTCATACAATGTATGAACGGAAGATCAGTAATTTCCCCTAGTGAGTCCACTCCCCATACAGTTAGAACACACCCAGGAACATACTTAACCCCTTCCCCGCCCCCTAGTGTTAACCCCTTCACTAACAATGGCATTTTTATAGTAATCCAATGCATTTTTATAGCACTGATCGCTATAAAAATGACAATGGTCCCAAAAATGTGTCAAAAGTGTCCGAAGTGTCCGCCATAATGTCGCAGTACTGAAAAAAAAAACGCTGATTGCCGCCATTACTAGTAAAAAAAAATATTAATAAAAATGCCATAAAACTACCCCCTATTTTGTAAACACTATAACTTTTGCGCAAACCAATCAATAAACGCTTTTTTACAAAAAATATGTAGAAGAATACGTATTGGCCTAAACTGAGGAAAACATATATTTTTTTATATATTTTTTGGGGATATTTATTATAGCAAAATGTATAGTCGCTCTATTTTTGTTTATAACGCAAAAAATAAAAACCGCAGAGATGATCAAATACCACCAAAAGAAATCTCTATTTGTGAGAAAAAAAGGACGCCAATTTTGTTTGGGAGCCACGACCGCGCAATTGTCAGTTAAAGCAACGCAGTGCCGAATCACAAAAAGTGCTCTGGTCATTGGGCAGCAATATGGTCTGGGGGGTTAAGTGGCTAAACACATGACTGTGATACAACACACACTTTTAAATTTTGCTTTCATAAGTTTAAAGGTTTTCATTATTGTTATCAATATAATTATTATTTCTGCTCTTCCTTTTATACTTTGTAACAGAGACAGTAAATAAAATTTCTATTACCATATATTTCTATAAAAATGCATACATTTTGTTGACAATAGTGCCAGCTGAATTAATATTTGTTTTTCTTATTCCTTAAAAATAGAATTTAAAATGTGTTAATATCTCTTGGGCTTTCTGTGGGAAAGAGAAAAGATAAAACACTTATATGAATGAGGAGAGAAGGACAAAATATTCATTGTTATTTTAAGCACCAGGCTGCCAAAACTATCTTGCACTGTGTGAAAAACATTAGCTCACTTAAGTATTATTTTCTCAGAATATTTAGGCAACATGCAAACATTTCAAAATGGAGTAATTACTCTGATCTTACTTACATCCCTGTACACTCATAAAAGCTTAAATATTGTTTTGTAGGTATTTCAACTGGTTTACGGCTATTTCTAAATCACTCTAATTATTTCCTCAATGGTTTTCTCTACATTTCAGGCACCAGGTGATAAATAAATGCATATAAAGTCCAGAGATTTTCAAATGACAAGGAAATTAAAATGTAGCTGAGATGCAAATGAAAGAAAATCGCCACATTGTTTTATGTGGGTTTGTAATCTTTGCTGCTGCTATTATAAAGCCTATTAAAAGTGTTTACAAAAAAGTTTTGTATAGAGTAGGGATAGGTTAAGGTTTTATTTTCTGTCTGTGTCTTATTGGGGTGATTTTGCTTCATTTCCTTTCCCAGAAGAATAATTTTACTACATTAACCAAGAGAAAAATCTACTCTAAAGGGTATATCTGATGGAATCTAATCGAATGGATTTTTTCGTCGGATATCCGATGAAGCTGACTTTCATCAGTTTTGCCTACACACCATCAGTCAAAAATCCGATCGTGTCCAAACGTGGTGACGTACAACACGACGAGCCGAAAAAAATTAAGTTCCATACTTCCAAGCATGCGTCGACTTTTCTGAGCATGCATGGATTTTTGACTGATGGAGATCCATATAGATGATCGGATTTTTCTATTGTTTTTTTATCCGTTGGAAATAAAACCGATGGGGCCCACACATGAACAGTTTGTCCGATGAAACAGTCGGTCATTTTTCAGCGGACAAACCGATTGTGTGTACAAGGCTTTAGACATTTATCACCACAACAGCTGTCCCCACTAGAAGATTTCCCCCTCACCTCCTGTTCCAGTGACAGCTCAAACATTAAAATGTTTTCATCCTTATCTGTACCTTAGACAATGATCACTACAACAAATACAGAGGGATGTTTTCTGGTGAAAAAAAAAAAAAAGTTTTTGTGTAAAAACCTGATTGGCTGAGACACAGCAGCGGGCACCATTGGCTCCTGCTATATAGGAAGAAGGAAATGGACAGCCGCACTCCAATAAGATGAAAAAAATGTAAAAAATAGTGCCTATTTATTCCAATCAAAATGTAACTACAACAGCAACAAAAAAGCAAACAGTGGGGTAACAAAAGCTCTCACTTCATATTGGCTCCTGCTGCGGTCAACCAAAGTGAGTAAGCCAATCAGGAGAGATAGGGGCGGTGCCGAACTGTGGCTCCATGTCTGAATGGAAACACAGAGCAGCGGCTCGGCTTGAGTGGCCCCTCGGTAGGGGGAAGAGGCTTTAACATTAAATTTCAGCCAAACCATTTTTTTCTTTGGTTGTGAAGAAGAAACATGTTATAACTTCTGTCCAGGTGTCCTCACTGGGGTGATTCCCCCATTTCCATTTCCATTGACACCAGGGCAGGAAATTAGTGAAGTGGGTGTTACCAGCACAGGAAAGCAGGTTCCATTGACACCAGGACAGGAAATTAGTGATGTGGGTGTTACAAGCACAGGAAAGCATCATCAGCATTCAGCAATAAAAACCTGACAAATGCTAAACTTTTGCACGGTATTAAGAAAAAGGCTTACTCTCTGTGTCCATTTTAGAGATATTTTATGTAATTCCCTTTCCCTACTTTACTTTCAATAGGGCCCAAAATTAAGGAAAATTATCCAAACAGAGCAAAATATGCTCAACTTTCCCCCTTCCCAAAACAAAGATTTGGCTTCTGTTGGGCTATAAAGTATATACAGTTACTTTAGAAATCACTTTAAATTTTTCTGTTATTGAACCATATATTTTTTTTCCCGAGGATTTATTTATTAATTTACTTAAGGTAATATGTTTAACATTGATATATGATATCAGTTTATATACTACATTGGGGATTAAGATAAGGAAACTGTATGTAATGTTAGAAAAGAGTGTATTGTATAAGCATTAGTGTGTATGAACTATTTTGTATCTGGAAATGTGATTGGGTTGTAGCGACCTCTTTGCTGTTTTGCCCCCCCCCCTCTTTTTTTCTCTCTGTTTTATTTATGTATTTATTTATTTGTGTATTGTATGTTATTATTTTGAAAATCTTAATAAAAATGTATTAAATAAAAAAAATAAAGAAAGTGTTAGGCCAGTTACACACGGGGCGGACTCTGTCACTACGGAGTCCGCCTGCTCCCACCAGCTCAGCGGGAGATCAGTCCGCAGATCTCCGCTGAGCTAGCAGATGACAAGCTCCTCTCTGCTCACTGAGTGGGGAGGGGCTTGTGCAGCGCCGTTGATTCCTATGGAGTGGTCTAATGAAAATGGACAGCATGTCCGTTTTCATCAGATCTGATCCGATCCGCCATGGACGTGTATGGATGTATCCCCATACGTCTGATTTTGGCGGATCAGATCGGGTCGGATGTCAGCGGAGATCCGACGCTCCATAGGACTGCATGGAGTGGCCGTTCAGGTCCGCCGTCAAGACTGACAGGTGGACCTGAACAGTCCATCCGTGTGAACGGGGCCTTACTCTGTCTTGGAGAGATGTTGTGTCAGTTTCTTTCCCATCTTCTTTCTAAATTTAGGGGGATTACCCAAACAGGGACACAGAGGGAAAAAATCTTGACAAGGGTTCTTAAACTTTACCCCTGTCCAAAACAAAGAAACACGTTGGTTTCTGTTGGGCTTTAAATTAAATCAAGTTACCATAGAAATAAATGTTTCTGTTGTTATTGTTAAATTTCAACAATCAACAGTTTAGGTAATGAAGAGCAAATCAACATGAAAATTAAGAAAATTTAAATATAAGTGGATTGTGATTTTCATTAATATATGCATGAATAATTGTCCTATTTGCAGAGAGACTCACAATTTATTAGTCGCGGCGTCATGGATATCTAAAATGTGTATAGTTTTCCCCATATATTAAAGAGATCTATTTTGGAAAATCAAAAATAGAATAATCTGTTACTCCCCTACTGCAACCATTCCTGATTTTGAAGTATGCTCTTTCTGGAGAGATGAGCTTCTCAACTACATAGCAGCTGTATGGAGGTGGAAGCATTTAACATAGATCTGTGCCTGGACACTGCAGGGGATTATTTAACCTGGCTGCACCCAGATTGAATTTTCTATTACATTGTAATTAATCCAGGGACTGGCAGGTTTGGTGAAGACTTTAATTAGTGAACTGTTGCATGTCCAACTGCTCTTTTCTGATGGCAGATTATGTTTAGAGTAAGTCTCTGTGTCAGTGTCTGTCTTTTCAGTAAGATGTGTTAAGGAGAATGATGATGTGCAATTATCCTTTACACTTCCATTTTCTGCAGGGAAATCAATAAAAACTATTTTGATGAGTTTCTAAGAGTTACTATACCTTCCATTTGACCCTCACTATAAGTATGGATGTACTAGTCATTAGACTGTACTGGTACTGGTAACCCTTGAGACTTCTGTTACAGCTACTGGGATTATTTTAAGGGAATGTAAAACGGTTTTGCATATATTTTCTTTATTTATTTTTTATGGTCAGGCCTAACAAATAAGTATTGATACAGTATGTTTTATTTTACAATCATTTATTTGAAATGTGGCAATTGAATATTTAGTCATCGCTTTCCAGCCAGCAGATGGAGCTCTTATATGTGCTCTTGAAAGCCTTGTGTTTACAGATCTTAATAGCTCAAGATGAAATATTTACAAACAACTGAATGAAGCAGAGAAATAATAAACCCCCTACTGTGCTCTTTCCTCATTATTTCCCGTCACAATGCTCCGTACAAAGTTTTGATTGAAAACATCCTGAAAGCTATGGCCACGCCACTACTTTACAAAAAAAAAAAAAAACAGAAAAAGTGCACATTTAAAAAAGGACAGTGACTTTCATTCAGCTTGTTTTGCTCACCGCCAGCTTGATAATCAGGAAGCTAGTGAAGAGCAAAAGAACTGAATAAAAATGATGTCAACAAATAAAAAAGCCAGAAAGAGAGCCTGGTCATGTAACCTGTCATTGTCACACCAGCAGCTCTCCTCCATTTACCGAGCTGTACCTGTTCCATTGATAAACACTACGGCCCGACTTTTATGAAAGCATCTTATATTTGTTCAGCAACACAGCCCACAAACTCATTCTGGAATATTTACACAATTATTGTTGGGGTAGATTTTCTGTTTCCATTTTTATTAAATTTGTATTCTGTGTTGTATCCTTTGCTTTAAGCATCTACATACATCGCCATCTGCTTAAAGTACACTTGACAACATTAATTCCTAACATTTTTAAAATGCTAACACCGTGGATCACAGATAGGTTTCCCCACTGTTTGTGGCTTTTGTGCTATCCAAATCTCACTATTTAATGGCAATATCTGCTACCCATTGTTCTACCACTAACAACAGTTTAAACTTTCATCGCTTAGTCTAGACCTCCTCACAGGATATGCATGCACTTAGAAAGCTTTGAATTCTGTAATGATTTATAAACTCCTTACTAAACCTCAGTCTATGTAAGCATTAACAAGAAAACACTAATTATGGTCCTTATGTATTTGAACTATAATAAAAGTAAAATTGCAGTAATTACTGTCATAATCCTCAAAAGTGTATACATGCATCCTGGTAATATCCAGTGGATTATGGATACTTCATTAAATGTGCCCATACACATAATGGTCTAATCTTCAACATGATTGGTCATACATATCTCTTTCTCTCTCTCTCTCTCTCTCTCTCTCTCTCTCTCTCTTTCCCTCTCTCTCTATGTATATATATATATACAGTATATATATATATATATATATATATACAGTATATATATATATATATATATATATATATATATATATATGCAGGCTGGCAGGATTGTGGACAGTGTCACCTAGGTTTCTCACATACCTATCATTAGGGGTTCCATGTGGATAACTAAATGTTTTCTTTTATCAGATTCCTGATAAGTTCTATTGTGGGTTCTGAAACCCAGGTGGTTTTAAGAGTTTGAAATTGGATTAGGACTTCCTTCCTAGACTCACTTGTAATTTGGTAGCCAGACTTAATTATTAATCTCAGCTGTCCACAGGTCTTTATACATGTGAGCTGACTGGTGCTTAGGTCTCTCTGTCTTGCTATGGAAGCCTGCTGCTGGATTAAAAACCTGAATGCTGACAGAACACTAAGGCCGCGTACACACGATGAGACATGTCCGCTCAAACATGTCCGATGGACCGTTTCCAGCGGACATGTCTCATCGGATTTTGGTCCGATGGCGTGTACACACCATCGGACGAAAATCCCCTCGGGCTGTGGATGCGGTGACGTGGCGGTGATGTTGACGCCGCCACGTCACCACTCCAGGAAGTAAAATACTTCCACGCATGCGTCGAATCCATTCGACGCATGCGAGAAGATTTCTGTCCGCTGGTTAGTGTACTAACCAGCGGACATATCCAACAGACATGTCTCCGGCGGACAAATTTCAAAGCATGCTTTGAAATTTGTCCGCTGGGAAAACATGTCCGCTAGGTCATACACACGAGCGGAGATGTCTGCTGAAACGTTCCGTCTGACCAGTTTCAGCAGATAAATTCGATCGTGTGTACGCGGCCTAAAAAGGCACTAAATGATTGACTGTTTGTATTGGATAACCCACTAGGGGGCGACCTATTAGTCAGAAACTGACCTGAATTCAGTTAGTGGCTTGGAGCAGCAGATGTTTTGCTTGTTTTGTATTCTGGACTTGCTGCACAAAGGCCTCCTACACCAAAACTATGTTGGTTTACTGCCTTGCTGAATAACTGTTAAGCCTACCCCCCTTACAAAATACACACACACGGCCTTTTATAGTGTGGGGCGTGTACTAAACCCCCTGAGCCATAATTGGCCAAAGCCACCCTGGATTTGGCCAATTACGGCTCTCTGTACTGACGGCGCTGTGATTGGCCAAGCATGCGGGTCATAGTGCATGCTTGGCCAATCATCAGCGCACAATGCCGCAGTGAATTATGGGCCGTGGCGCATTACTCGAATTTGGCGCGAACGACCTGTTTTGTTCGTATTTCGACGAACGATCGACCATACGATGTTCGAGCCGAACATACGTTTGACCCGAACACGAAGCTCATCCCTAATATATATATATATATATATATATATATATAGATATATCTATATAAACTGTATATAACAAAAAAAAGTACTTTTGAAGAAGTTCTCTTTTTTATCTAATCAATTGTACTGGCAGTAGTTAAAAGTGTTTGCATCTAATCAAGCGCCATCATTTATTTTTCTTTAAAAACTCTTTTAATAAATTAAGCTTCACAGCTTTCCAGTAAAAAAAAAAAAATTGCAGAAGGAATGACAATCCAGTCATTAAAATATGATAAATAGCTGTCAGCAGTTACAAAAACAACAGTGACTATACTTAAATTAGAAAGAAAAACTTATGCATAGACAAATCCCCACCAAATAAGTCCTAAACAGAAAACTATATTTTGTGATCATGTTACTGAGAGGCTGAAAAGTTGTTTGCCATAATTTTACTTCCACCCAACACATTTTACTTTTTAGGCCTCATGCAGACTGGACATTTTTGCAGCTGCTTCTAGGGGCAGTAAGCGTTTTTTTTCCCTGCCTCTAAACTCCCCTGCATGTTAGCCTATATGTCCATGCACAAATAGAGTTTTAGCAGTGTTTAGTGGCAGGGGCTTTGAGGCCGCGTACACACGATCGAACATGTCCGCTGAAACTGGTCCGATCGTGTGTACGGCCTATCGGACCGTTTTCCAGCAGACAAAATTTTCCAAACATGCTTAGAAACCTGTCCGCTGGAAACCTGACCGTCGGACATGTTCGATGGTTAGTACACAAAATCATCGGACCAAAATCCCGCGCATGCTCAGAATCAAGTCGATGCATGCTTGGAAGCATGGAAATCGTTTTTTCATCACGTCGTTGTGTTCTACATCACCGCGTTCTGGTCGGAGGGGATTTTGGTCCGATGGTGTGTACGCACATCGGACCAACAGACCACTTCAGCCTTGTCCAATAAAAACGGCGTTTTGCAGCATCGCTTAAGCATTAATTAATAACGTTTGAGCGTTATTGAATTTTAATGACCAAAAAAAATTATGAATTAACGTCCAAGCTCTTGATGCCTGTAAATACGCCTAAAAGCCTGTAAAAGCTTTAGTCACTTTTACAAGCGTGTGGCTTTTTTTTCTACCAAAATGCTGCTGCCAGGAGGAAAGGCTTCTAGCAGAGTTTGCAAAATGTCCTGTGTACATGAGGCCTTAAAGTGACACTAAAGGTTACATTATTTTTTTTTTAAATAACAAACATGTCATACTTACCTCTGCTGTGCAGCTCATTTTGCGCACAGAGTAGCCCCGAACCTCGTCTTCTGGGATCCCCCGCGGTTGTCTCGGCTCCTCCCCGCATCAGATAACATCCTCTGAGAAGCACTTTCCCAAGGGGGTTACCTTGTGGGCGTGCTCCCAAGTCCAGCATTTGCGTCCATAGACACAATTGCCATATTCAGCCCCACCCCCGGTGCCCACGTCATTGGATTTGATTGACAGCAGTGGGAGCCAATGGCTGCGCTGCTATCAATCTATCCAATGAAGAGCCGAGAAGCCCGGGCTGAGAAGACCCGAGAAGCCAGCGTGTTCTCGATGTGGGACTTTCGAGGGCTCACGTAAGTAAACCGGGGGGCTGGGGGGGGCAGTAAGTATCGGATGTTTTTTCACCTTAATGCACAAGGTGTCAGATTTTTGCTGTCGCATTTTCTGTAGACACATTTTGGATGGCAGGCTTTAAAATTTTCTGTAAACAACAGCCTATTGTCGGATTTTCCGAGTGTGTGTACACAAGTCCATAGGACAAAAGTCCAAAGTACAAACACACGTGCTCAGAATCAATGCTCTCTAAACACATTAGCAGAAGGTGCCCAAAGGGTGGTGCTAAAGAGCTGAAAAACTATGTAGTATGTACTGTAACTATGTTTGTGTTTGTTGTCCGACAATTGTGTGCCGTTTGTATGCAAGACAAATTCCCGGCCAATGCCCTTCGAACAAAATTCAGATGTTTTGTCTGCAGAAAATCGGATTGTGTGTACGGGGCTTTAGAGTGAGGGTTTGCATTTCTCTACAGTATGTGATATTTAGGAATATTTGCTATTACTTCCTGTCCCTGGGACAAAGCTCACCAAATGAAAATACTGTATAATCATTGATAAAATAAAAAGATAGATGTTCTAACATTGCCCTGTTTTATCTGCAACTATACGGCTTCATTTCCATGGACGTTTTTACAGCCACTTTTTTTAGCCTTTTTTTACAGCTTAAAAACGCCTGACCATGTTTTTTTTTTGAGCTGGAGCTCAAAAACGCAGCGGTAGCGTTTTTAGTATTTTTGCGCGTTTTGAGCGCTTTTGAGCGTTTTAGCGCTTTTTTGAGCGTTTTTTAACGTCTGACGTTTTTACAGCTCTAACGTTGGAGCGCACTGGTCCTGTTTTTTTTTGCAGGTTAAAAACAGCTCAGCCATCTACAGCTCAAAAACGTCATGGTGGGCATGAGGCCATAGAATAACATGGAGAGACATTTTTAAGCTGCAAAAAAACGCTCAGAAAAGTGGCTGTAAAAACGTCCATGGAAATGAAGCCCAAAAAAAAAATGTTGACTTTACACTTCTAAAATCTATAACTTTTTGGTATATATTTTATTTTTCTTTGTTTTTGTTACTTTTGGGACAGAAAATGCAAACATTGTTTTTCTTTATATTGAGGTTATATACATATTTAATGCTTACTCACTGTAGCTAGCAAGTGGTCCACCTAAAGTAGGAGTAGGCAACCTTGGCCCTTCAGCTGTTTTGAAACTACAAGTCCCATGAGACATTGCAAGACCCTAACAATCACAGGCATGACTCCTAGAGGCAGAGGCATGATTGGAGTTGTAGTTTCATGACAGCTGGAGGACCGAGGTTGCCTACCCCTGACTTAAAGTGTTTGTAATTAAAAAAAATAAAATAACATGGACTCTCCATGCTACACATTTAGCAGGTTGTAGTCACAATTTTTTGTTGCAAAATCATTCACAGAGAAGAGTAAAGCCATGTACACATGATCGGTTTGTTCGATGAAAACAGACCGGTGGCCTGTTTTCATCAGACAAACCGATCGTGTGGGGGCCCCATCAGTCTTTTTTCCATCAGTGTTAAAAAATAGAATATGTTTTAAATTTTTCCTATGGATAAAAAACCAACAGAAAAATCTGATCGTCTGTGTGGAACTCCATCGGAGAAAAATCCACGCATGCTCAGAATCAAGTCGACGCATGCTCGGAAGCATTGAACTTTTTTTCGGCTTATCGTAGTGTTTTACGTCACCGCGTTTTGACACGGTCGGATTTTTGACTGATGGTGTGTAGCAAGACTGTTGAAAAAATCCATCGGATTAGATTCCATCAGACATCCGATCATGTGTACGAGACTTTACTGTAAATTGTAATAATGCAATCAAGTGTTGCGCTTGTATTGTTAAATAATGTAAGCATTTTCCTTTAGCTTAGTTAAGGTGGTGAAAAATCAATTTGCAAAAAATACCCAACCACGCAAGGATATAAAAAAAAACATTTTTGCTTGCAAGCGATTGAATGATGGAAGTCAGCTGAGCCTAATGTCATTAACTTAGATACAGGATAATTATCTTGCAAAGTGAACTGGCTATTTAGCAAATCAATTTAGTGTTAAGTAGTGGACAGCATAGTCAGTTCTATATACTGTATTTATTGGCGTATAACACTCACTTTTTTACCCTGAAAATAGAGAGTAAACTGTGCCTGCGTGTTATACGCCGGGGGCTGTGGAAAGTTTTTTTCCTGAAACTTCCCTCTTTAAAATTAGTGTTTTACGCCGATAAATACAGTAATTTTACTCTAGCAATCAATTAGGTCTTAACCACATTATGTATTCATTTAAAAAAAAAGCATACCTAAATGTATGTTTAGGTCTTTCTACTGGCCTCCTGTGGTTCCTTACACACCACCCTTTAGACTGGGAAATGAAAACGTAGCATTCAGGCTTTATTGCATGTCAGGAGGCCCAATGATAGCAGAGGTCTCAGTTTGTGTTCCCCAAATCTCCAACCTATAGCCAGGGTGGACATTGACTGAGCTGTATTACTTTACCAGCAGTAGAGGAATGTCAGGTGAGATCTTGGCTGTACTGTCTCACAAGGCAGACAGCAGAGCCAAACAATTGTTGAACAAAATGTTGATGGATTAGGCAGTTCACACATACAGTGCAGAAAATAAGTATTTGAACACCCTGCTATTTTGCAAGTTCTCCCACTTGGAAATCATGGAGGGGTCTGAAATTGTTATCGTAGGTGCATGTCCACTGTGAGAGACATAATCAAAAAAAAAAATTCTAGAAATCACAATGTATGATTTTTTTAACTATTTATTTGTATGATACAGCTGCAAATAAGTATTTGAACACCTGAGAAAATCAATGTTAATATTTGGTACAGTAGCCTTTGTTTGCAATTACAGAGGTCAAACGTTTCTTGTAGTTTTTCACCAGGTTTGCACACACTGGAGGAGGGATTTTGGCCCACTCCTCCACACAGATCTTCTCTAGATCAGTCAGGTTTCTGGGCTGTCGCTGAGAAACATGGAGTTTGAGCTCCCTCCAAAGATTCTCTATTGGGTTTAGGTCTGGAGACTGGCTAGGCCACGCCAGAACCTTGATATGCTTCTTACAGAGCCACTCCTTGGTTATCCTGGCTGTGTGCTTCGGGTCATTGTCATGTTGGAAGACCCAGCCTCGACCCATCTTCAAAGCTCTAACTGAGGGAAGGAGGTTGTTGCCCAAAATCTCGCAATACATGGCCCCGGTCATCCTCTCCTTAATACAGTGCAGTCGCCCTGTCCCATGTGCAGAAAAACACCCCCAAAGCATGATGCTACCACCCCCATGCTTCACAGTAGGGATGGTGTTCTTGGGATGGTACTCATCATTCTTCTTCCTCCAAACACGGTTAGTGGAATTATGACCAAAAAGTTCTATTTTGGTCTCATCTGACCACATGACTTTCTCCCATGACTCCTCTGGATCGTCCAAATGGTCATTGGCAAACTTAAGACGGGCCTTGACATGTGCTGGTTTAAGCAGGGGAACCTTCCGTGCCATGCATGATTTCAAACCATGACGTCTTAGTGTATTACCAACAGTAACCTTGGAAACGGTGGTCCCAGCTCTTTTCAGGTCATTGACCAGCTCCTCCCGTGTAGTCCTGGGCTGATTTCTCACCTTTCTTAGGATCATTGAGACCCCACGAGGTGAGATTTTGCATGGAGCCCCAGTCCGAGGGAGATTGACAGTCATGTTTAGCTTCTTCCATTTTCTAATGATTGCTCCAACAGTGGACCTTTTTTCACCAAGCTGCTTGGCAATTTCCCCGTAGCACTTTCCAGCCTTGTGGAGGTGTACAATTTTGTCTCTAGTGTCTTTGGACAGCTCTTTGGTCTTGGCCATGTTAGTCGTTTGATTCTTACTGATTGTATGGGGTGGACAGGTGTCTTTATGCAGCTAATGGCCTCAAACAGGTGCATCTAATTTAGGATAATAAATGGAGTGGAGGTGGACATTTTAAAGGCAGACTAACAGGTCTTTAAGGGTCAGAATTCTAGCTGATAGACAGGTGTTCAAATACTTCTTTGCAGCTGTATCATACAAATAAATAGTTAAAAATTCATAAATTGTGATTTCTGGATTTTTTTTTTTGATTACGTCTCTCACAGTGGACATGCACCTACGATGACAATTTCAGACCCCTCCATGATTTCCAAGTGGGAGAACTTGCAAAATAGCCGGGTGTTCAAATACTTATTTTCCGCACTGTACATATTTGATCAAATGACCAATGTAATTGGCTGTCACAATGGTCACATGATCAGAAACGAGTCCCACTGGCTACCATTCAATAGTCTGGACCAAAAGCTGTTTGACAGCTCAATCTGTGGTTGGAGCGTATATTGAGCACAGAAACATCAACTGACTTGGCAACGCAGAATTGGGTGTTAAAGCCCACCCCTTTGCCACCAACCTATGTGTTACAGGGGTGGCAACAGGTGTAAAAACTACAAAGAAAAGCTATATATCTCTCTGCTTATTCTTTATATATATATATATATATATATATATATATATATATATATATATATATATATATACAGGGAATAGGTGCACAAACTCCCTACTTCCGAGTCACCTGTTGTGTCCACCCTCTACCCACCTCCGAGCACCATTCCTTTGTTTTCACCCCCTACCTACCTCCGAGCACCATTCTTTAGTTCCACTCCCTACCCACCTCCGAGCATCATTCCTTGGTTCCACTCCCTACCCACCTCCGAGCATTATTCTTTAGTTCCACTCCCTACCCACCTCCGAGCATCATTCCTTGGTTCCACCCCCTACCTACCTCCGAGCACCATTATTTAGTTCCACTCCCTACCCACCTCCGAGCATCATTCTTTAGTTCCACTCCCTGCCCACCTCCGAGCACCATTCCTTGGTTCCACCCCCTACCCACCTCTCACAAATGGATACAGAACCAAGTATCAATTTGTGGCACTAAGTAATTTGTATATGATAGGAAGTAAAATAGATCCTTTGTAGCCAGCAACAACAATGGAGCTCCCCCAGCAACAATAGACTCTGAACAGCTAGCAACATTAGACCCCTCCCTCAACAGCTGATGTCTCCCAGCAATGATTGTCTCCTGGTAGCATACCCCCCCCACCAGCAACAATAGATCCCCTACCAGCAACAACTGACCTCCCCAGCAACCAGCATTAATAGACCCTCCAGTACACCTCAGCACCCCTTGCCATTGCATACATTCAGAGCTGGAGGTGCCGAAACTGCGTCCCCCTGCGTTCCTGCTGAAAAAAAGACCTGTGTATATATATATATATATATATTTATATATATATATATATATATATATATATATATATATATACATATATACTCTGTATATATAGTACAGACCAAAAGTTTGGACACACCTTCTCATTTCAAGAGTTTTCTTTATTTTCATGACTATGAAAATTGTAGAGTCACACTGAAGGCATCAAAACTATGAATTAACACATGTGGAATTTGTGTGAAACAACTGAAAATATATGTCATATTCTAGGTTCTTCAAAGTAGCCACCTTTTGCAGCAGACACTCTAGAACAACTGTTAAGAGGAGACTGTGTGAATCAGGCCTTCATGGTAGAATAGATGCTAGGAAACCACTGCTAAAGAAAGGCAACACCATTTCAGGTGTCTACCTCTTGAAGCTCATCAAGAGAATGCCAAGAGTGTGCAAAACAGTAATTAAAGCAAAAGGTGGCTACTTTGAAGAACCTAGAATATGACATATTTTCAGTTGTTTCACACTTTTTTGTTATGTATATAATTCCACATGTGTTAATTCATAGTTTTGATGCCTTCAGTGTGAATCTACAATTTTCATAGTCATGAAAATAAAGAAAACTCTTGGAATGAGAAGGTGTGTCCAAACTTTTGGTCTGTACTGTATATATATATATATTGTTTATGTTTTTCATATTGAAGCAAAAGCATAAGCTTTTTAGATTGATTTTCCTTCCTCATATTATGTAATTAAATTAGTAGAAATCTGTTACACTAATTTATAAAGAAATAAGCTAGTACAGCCTCTTAACAGCCTCAAATGATTATATGCCTTGTTAATCTTAACATAATGCTATTTTATCCGTTGGTATTTTTTTAACTTTAAAGAGTGCATGTGAATTTTAAATTCAAAAATAAAATGTCACAGATTTTTAGACAATAGTCTAGCCACAGAAGTGTATGATAATTAACCCTTGAGATCTCAAGTCCTAAAAATACATTTTTGCACGTTATTTTGTGCAAATGGAGCATGCATTATTTTACTCCTTTGTGTCAGTCTGTGGAAACTTGCTAAAATGTATCACGCCACAGGGAATATTGAATGCATTTTTCTGTACTGCCCAATTATGTCAGCAATATGTTAGTTTAGGATATAGGATATAGCTTAGGTATAGTAGCTCATTACTTTACATAGCACAAACATACTAAGGTAGCCTGAAAAACTGTTTTCCAGGCTCCAGAGGTACAGCAGGCACCATATAGTGCAGAATTATATACTTACTCTGTATGTAGTCTTTATGATGTCCCCTTCTTTACATGTTCTGCCCCTTGTGTCATGTGCTACTGAAGAAATCACATTGCCTACTTTCTTTTCACAGTTACTAAGCAGACAAACATGTACGAGAAAAAAAATTATGGTTTAATGTTTTACAATTACTGTATTTATTGGCGTATAACACTCACTTTTTTACCCTAAAAATAGAGGGTAAACTGTGCCTGCGTGTTATACGCAGGGGGCTGTGGAAAGTATTTTTCCTGAAGCTTCCCTCTTAGGCCGCGTACACACAATCAAATTTATCTGCTGGAAGCGGTCCGACGGACCGTTTCAGCAGACAAATTTGATCGTGTGTACGGGCGGACAGACAGGTTTTTCCAGCAGACAAATTTTAAAGCATGCTTTAAAATCTGTCTGCTGGGAACCCGTCCGTCCGAAATGTCTGCTGGTTAGTACACTAACCAGTGGACATATCTGCCCGCGCATGCGTCGAATGGATTCGACGCATGCGTGGAAGTTTTTTACTTCCTGGTGCGGTGACGTGGCGGCGTCAACGTCACCACCACGTCACAGCGCTGTCTGCCGGCGGGGATTTTGGTTTGATCTTGTGTACACGATCAAACCAATATATCCCAGCAGACAAATCCGATCAAAACGGTCTGTCAGACCGATTTGATTGGATTCATTCAGTGGTGTGTACGCTGCCGTAAAGTTAGGGTCCGTGTTATACGCCTGTGTGTGTTATACGCCGATAAATACGGTAACTAAAGTAAATACTGTGACTCCACTCAACACTCATTGTGCACACTATCCCTGTAGCCAGAAATGTCCATGGATGGCTAAAAAGGATACATTAAAAAAAAAAAAAAAAAACATATGCATATCTCCTAACTATCCAGGATTTGCCGGGGCTGCTTTGGCATTTCAAGCAAATCCCAGTGTCCCACGAATGTGGGCTGAGTCCCACGGCAAAGCCCAGTACTAGAACAAGTTACGGTACTAGACTCCACTAATCTGCCTTTCCACACCTTGCTGCATGGGATGTTTGAGAAGGGAGAAGGAGGTGGAAGACCATAACGTTCCTGCCTTCCATGTCCCATAGCTTTTGTGTATTCCATGTGCCACAGCGTTCCTGCATTCCATGTGCCATAGCGTTCCTGTCTTTTGTGTGCCATCGCATTCCTGCCTTCCATGTCCCATAGCATTCCTGCCTTCCATGTCCCATAGCATTCCTGCCTTCCATGTCCAATAGCGTTCCTGCCTTACATATGTCATAGCGTTCCTGCATTCCATGTACCATAGTGATCCTTCCTACCTTCTATGAATCATGTCCTTATTTTATTCCATATAATATAGTGACCCATCCTTCCTTTCTTCCAAGTACCATAGTGATCCTTCCTTCCTTCTATGAATCATGTCCTTATTTTATTCCATGTAATATAGTGACCCATCCTTCCTTTCTTCCAAGTACCATAGTGATCCTTCCTTCCTTCTATGAATCATGTCCTTATTTTATTCCATGTAATATAGTGACCCATCCTTCCTTGCTTCCAAGTACCATAGTGACCCTTCCTTCCTTTATCCCATGTACCATAGTGACCCCGCCTCCCTTTCTTCAATGTACCACAGTGATAATTTTTTCTTGCCTTCCATGTACCATATTGATCATTCCTTTCTTTCTTCAATGTACCATAGTGATCCTTTTTCCTTTCTTCCATATACCATAGTGATTCTTCCCTCTATCTCTCCCTAGTGGTTGATTCAGGCTGGAACACAGTGCTAGAAAAAAAGGCATATTCTGTGTGCATTTCCTGCACTGCATGCAACCATGCTGCCCTTGAGAGACACACGTGGGTGCCATTAATTGTTAAAAGCAGCATGTTTGCGGCCACCAAACCACATGGTACTGCAGTATTATGCAATCTGATGTGGTACAATTTGAAAAAGTAGTGCTTTGCAGAGCGGCCCCATTCACTTGAATGGGTTGAGGTCAGAGGGTAGTAGTGCCCACCAATGCATCACCCCCCACTTCTGCCTCTGAAGCTCAAGGGGGAAGCACTTGGAAAGGTGGTAAAACCTTGTGGTTGAGCCACGATTTTACCACCCCTACAACCATGTGTGTGAATGAACCATGAGTGTTATGTTGCATATTTCTGACATCTTCTGTTTAATCATCCCTCTTTAAGCCACTCCCACTGTAAGGGGCAACTTGACCATGACTGTCATTTGCTACTAAGTGCTCCATGTACTGCAGTATTCTTTGGCTCCATCCCAGGTTCCTCAGGCCCTTTATAATCCTCTATTTTAAACTATCTGTCTAATTTTAGTGTATACAAACAGATGTATTGGAAGCAATTTATAAATGATTGTGTTGAGGTTTATATGAATCCCCAGCTTGTGGCACAGAAATCAAAGCATATGTTATAAATATGAGGAAGTTCAAGTTTTCTTTAACCACTGCCCTATTAAGCTCCTCCCAGTATCATGTGTGTGGCAAATACTGCCCTGTGTATTCACCAAGAAAAGCCATTTACAAGTAACTGGAGAATAGACAGTGCTTGGTGTTTAGGGTAATTGTTCAGGCCCAAATATGGTTGTATGGGAGTTATGTCTATGCCAGTACTAACACTGACTTTCAAGACTTGTCAGGTATTTGCTTAAAAATGTAAAACTGATCCAGCATTGTTCTATGTGAAGGGGGAAGTCAGTATATCAGGGTAAATGTTGTGATGGCAAATTAATGAGCCTACTGTAAAACTGCAGTTTTTTTCTACAGTATATAACTTTAGGGTAATACAAATATATTATAAGTTAATTTTATCACAGCATTACAAAAATACAGCCTGGAGAATTTGTAAAAGGTGTCATAGATACCCTTTAGAATTCCTTCAGGGCACAGCATTAAATGTGTCAGTGCTTGCTTGCACTTGATTTACATACCCGTTACAGACAGCTACACAAATCTTTCTATGCTGGTACGGAAATTGGAATGTCCATTCTGGACTTTCATTCCTCAGGCCCCTCCCTCCTGACAGGTACATAGCTGAAGACTTTTGTATTAGGGGTTGCAGGGCCTGATGATGAGCTGAGCGAGTAGTTCCCCATCAGGACCGATTTACTTTTGATTGACGGAGTATAGTAATAGCAGAACTATAGCTGCTATTCAGTCCAATAATGGCTTTGGAATCCACCGCTGCCAGTTGCTATCAATTACAATGTGAACCTGACTGGGACCGAGTCTCAGTGTTCCCATTCAGGCCCCATCCACCCAATTGGCTCAGTGGCTGTGACTTTAAGGCCGCGTACACACGATCGGTCAAAACCGATGAAAACGGACTGAAGGGCCGTTTCATCGGTCCAAACCGATCGTGTGTGGGCCCCATCATCAGTTATCCTTCGGTCCAAAAAAAAGACTTGCTTTAAAATTTGACCGATGGACAATTGACCGATGGGTCAAAACCGATCGTTAGTATGCAAAAGCATCGGTTAAAAGGCCATGCATGCTCAGAATCAAGTCGACGCATGCTTGGAAGCATTGAACTTCATCGGTTAACCGTTATCCTTCAGACCGTTCTCATCGGATGGACTGATCGCTGGGTGGGCAGAGCCTAATGGAGAACTCAGAGACTAGTTCCCCTTCAGGATCTGTCTTGCCTGTGATTGTCACTGGATAGCAGTGGGAGGATTTCAAAAGTAGACAAAAAAAAGTACCACTCTAATGCTCCTATCACTGATATCAGCCAACATAACATAATAAAAATGACAACCAAGCACACATGGGACATAAACTCACTGTGACCAAATTACACCAGGTAATGTAAGATGACTTCAGCTCTAAACTCAAGCCACAGGAGATGTCCCTCAGATGTATTCCACCCTCTATTGGGCTTATTCATTGAGATCTCAGAAGGTTTTTTTGGGGCAGGATTCCAAAGCCATTATTGCACTAAATAATGAACAGACAACACCAAATCCATCTGTATGCCAACTTTGAGGTGGCCTTAATTGCCACCAATTTGCTTGTCTTCAAACAAAAAAAAAATAGAATCTGTCACAGCCAGGTGACAGATTCTAAAAGTGGTAGTGGTAAAAACTACCTTAAACTGGCACAAGACTTTCATGAATTAGGCACAGGCCATGTTAAAGGGCCATATCACCAGAAAAAGTGATGTTATTGTTTTGTTGAATTCCCATGAATGTGTCTAGGGAATGCTCCCTGTAACTTGTTGAAGAAAAAGTTTGACCTAATAAATCTAACCCATGCAGAATTGCTCAGTTTCCCTACTTTACAGAAACTGATTCATCTCTAGGCAGAATCAGTTGGACAAATATGACAGAAAAAATTGTATAGCAATGCTTACAAAGTTTAAATGATGAAATTGTATTTATTTAGGAAACTTTATATTAGAATATTGTGTTATCTTATGCACAGGACACTTGGTTTAATAATATAGTTTAACACTTAATGCAATATAAAGCTTCAAGCAAAGCACCACTTTCATTTAAAAAATGATATAATAAACATAGTGGATACAATATTCTGTAATTAAGCGTTATTAAATATTGCCTTCTCAAATCAATATATGGACAGCTCATATTTTCTACAGCAGACAAAAAATTCCATGACAACCGGTTAATAGGGGTGTTCTGTACACAGTCTGTGTGCACTGTTACCATAGTAATTTAGATTCCAGGTTATGTCATGAACTTGTTGAGTTCAGTTCAGTTCTTAGATTTACTGAAGAGAATCCTTCAGTTCTGGTCATAATTAAGTTATTTATCTACAGTGCGGCTACTGGGACACAAAGTAAAAAAAAGTGAGTTAGCAATCCACTTAGCAGTGAATTCGAGGAAGTTGTTGGAGTGGCATGTCATAGGCCGTGTACACACGATCGAATATATCTGCTGAAACTGGTCCGCAGACCAGTTTCAGCGGACAGATTCGATCGTCTGTATGGGCTAGCAGACAGGTTTCCAGCAGACAAAAGTTTTAAAGCATGCATTAAAACTTGTCTGCTGGAAAGCCGTCTGTCCGACATGTCCGCTGGTTAGTACGCCTAACCAGCGGACAAAAATCCCCCGCATGCGTCGAATGGATTTGACGTATGCGTGGAAGTATTTTTCTTCCTGGTTCGGTGACGTGGCGGCGTCAACGTCACTGCCACGTCACCGCGCTGTCTGTCCGCAGGGATTTTGGTTTGATCGTGTGTACACTGATCAAACCAAAATCTCCCAGGAGACATGTCCGATGAAAACGGTCCGTCGGACCGTTTTCATCGGATATATCTCCTCGTGTGTACGCGGCCTTAGAGTGTTCAGAAGAAAAGCAGTTAAGTATCTACATTGAAGTTTTCGGAAATATTTGCAATGTATATAATTGACCCAGACTTTAACAAATAGTCATAACTTGTTTTGTAAAGGATCATGGAGAACTCCATAATTGCTTTCTTTGATGTAAACAAAAAGATACGTATAACCTTGACAGACAAAAAAGGCCTCGGAAATAGTGAACATTATTGATTTTATTTATAATAACTACAAACAAAGAAGAAAGAAGTAAATGCAAGTACACAAATTATGTATGTTAAAAAGTAATTGTTAAGGCACTATGCAATGCTAGGGATCAAATCATTTTGCAATGTCTACCAAGCAACCTCAATGTCAGTGCATCTTGATTTAGAAAGACAAAATCTTAAGGGAAAAAGTGGTGATGCCTAGGGCAGCCTATCATGTTATTTTGGATGAGTTAAAAAGTAAAAACACATATATAACTGAGCAGGTTTCCCTTGTTTGTGTTTGGAAGTGTTCCTATCTGCAAATTGTTCCAGGTTTTACTCAAATACAGGATTTCTAGTTCAAACGTTTTTTAAGGGATCTTGGCAATAGGTAAAACTAAACACCACCAACAAGAACTCTTTTGTAAGGCCATCGTCCTGTTACAGTATTGAACTTCGAAGTGCACAGAGGGCATAACAAGACAGAGATGGAGAAATGGTTGGTAGCTCCAGATAAGCTTCATAATAGTAAAAGGTAAGTGATCTCCCATTTAGATTTGTAGAAGAAAAACATATTTAATTCAGTTGTCAGGTAACCTGAGATGAAATGGAAGTAAACTCTATGAGGTTGATTTATTAGAGGTAAATAGTCTATTCAGTTTTCAAGGGAAGTTTACTTCACGTGGGAATTTTCCCCAGAACTTAATGAATGAGGTGAAGCTCTGTTGATTTACATTATGCAGTCAAAAATGTTTATTTTTTTATTTTTCTTGCATATGATTGAGTATTCTTTTCAAAGTAAAATTTCACCATGTTCACTAAGCTCTGGGAAAATTTCCCTTGCAAATCGTAAAACCTTTCAGTTTTAGTAAATCAACCCCAGTGTGTTGTTAAAAGCTTCAAAAGCAATTGTATGATTGAGCATAAAATACTGCATCAGATAAGATTTTGTTTTAAATTGTAATATTTATTTGTCTTCTGTTAGACACCTTTCGTTTCTCCTGGGGCTAAAGAGAGCACAAAGAGAAGGTAGTCAAAGTTGGCTTCAATTATAACCTGTTGCTTTACCTGGCATGGACAAAACGCAGGTTGACTTTTAGCATATCTGCCTGATAATAAATTAATACCTGGCCTTGGGGCATCTTCAAGCATCAGTAGCACTGTAATCAAGGCTATGATCTTAATAAATCCAGCCAAGGGGTTATGTTTCTTTACTCATATTTGAATGTATTTACATATATACTACTTCATATTAGGCAGCATTCTGACCCTCTCAGAGACCTTTTTTAGGCCACTTGAAATAACATTACATTATATAGTCATACTGAATTACATTCAATATCATTTGAATTTATTTTCAAAGCACACAAAAGATGGTATTTTGAGATAGCCATGAGATATGATCAGCACTATAACAATTCTTACACTAAAACAAACTTCATTACATCAGTTGTCAAGTTAATTAAGTGAATATGCTTGATCAGTTCCGGCTTATCATAAAATATCAGTGACTGTCTGCTTGTCTTTACAATTATACAATTATGACTAGTTTCCTTTAAACAAATAAGACAGAAAATGTACATCTGCTTAAAACAGTGAAATGAGTTATATGTTGTACAATTCTATTGCTTTTGGCAACATCATTCTTTTTCATATATAAGGCTTTCAGTACATGTATATACCTGTGACGGATATTACCTAACTTTCTGGCATGAATACAAGGTAATAAAAATGTTTGCTTTTCCATCACATATTGCCTGTATAGAACAATTTCGAAAAACCTTGTCCTTTCTCCAGGAGCCTGGTATTCATACATAATGAATTTATGTTATGTAATATTGCAGAAGAAAGCAAAAAAGGAAAATGCACTGAACAGACCCAAGTGTTGGTAACTGACAGAGAATGCCAGTATTTATGAATGTGGTATTGTCATGGCTAATTACTTGATAATGACAATAACTCGAATGATAAAATGACAGTTTGGCATACATGGTTCTACACATACACACAAACACAAACACACACACACACATATATATATACTATATGAATTTATATAATGTGTATACTGTATATATATATTCAAAGAATGACAATAGTTTTATTGATATCACTACCCAGTCAAGTTATTAATTTCCATTTCATACATTTATGATATCTATCTATCTATCTATCTATCTATCTATCTATCTATCTATCTATCTATCTATCTATCTATCTATCTATCTATCTATCTGTCTGTCTGTCTGTCTGTCTGTCTGTGTATATATATATATATCATAAATGTATAAAATGGCTGTATTTATTGGTGTATAACACTCACTTTTTACCCTGAAAATAGAGGGTAAACTGTGCCTGTGTGTTATACGCAGGGGGTTTTTGGAAAAAAAATTCCCTGAAACTTCCCTCTAGGGCCGCGTACACATGATCAGACAGGTCCGATGAAACTGGTCTGCAGACCAGTTTCATCGGACCAGTTCGATGGTGTGTACAGCCCATCAGACCGTTGTCCGTCCGACCAAAGTTTTAAAACATGCTTTAACCACTTCAGTCCCCGCTCATCGTCAATTGACGGCAGCTTAGGGATCTGAATATCCAAGCTGACGTCAATTGACGGCATCGTTTTCTCCAGCCACTGGGGGGCGCACGCGCACGCGCCGATGGCAGCGGGTGCGCACCTGGCGCGTCCCCGAGATACCGATGCGCGTGCCTGGCGGTCGCGATGTCCGCCAGGTACCCGCTGATCGGCAGTTTTAGAGCAGGGACGTGGAGCTCTGTGTGTAAACACAGAGCTCCACGTCCTGTCAGTGAGAGGAGACAGATGCTGTTTCTCTTGTACATAGGGAGACAGCATCGGTCACCTCCCCCAGTCACCCCCCACACAGTTAGAACACACCCAGGACTCACATTTAACCCCTTCCTCACCCCCTAGTGTTAACCCCTTCACTGCCAGTCACTGTCAGGGAAATGTCCGTAGAAGTACTGGCAATCTTGCCAGTAGAAGAAATGGCCATAGAAGAAGTACTGGCAATCTTGCCAGTAGAAGAAATGGCCATAGAAGAAGTACTGGCAATCTTGCTAGTAGAAGAAATGGAAGCCATAGGCTCATCATGTGACAGGAAGATCCTCCTGCTGGTCTATAAATGGCTGCCACTGTCTGATCCAAATTGCTGGATTGTCGTCAGCCTTCCTGAGTTCCTGAGTCTCTGTATTATTACTGTTTGGATTTCCTGTTGTGAACCGGCTTGTTCCTGACCTGTCTGATCCGATCTCCTGGTTTGACCCCCTGGCTTGCTTTACTGACTTGTAACCTTCTCCAGCACCTGATCACGGCTTGTTTCACGGACTTCGCTTCAGTTATCTGTTCCTGCCTGTTTTCCAACACCAGATCTTAGCTTGTCCCCATTCCTGCAAACCTGGATCCACAGTGTTTGATCCCCAGCCGGCTTCCACTGTTGCTCCTTGTGCACACCTTGCCAAGTATTACCAAGGACTTCTAGAGACTGCAGCCCAGCGGTGTTTACTGTATTCTCCAGCATTCTTCAGACACTCACCAGCTCTCTCTTCTGGATCCTTTTGGCAACCTGTGCTTCTCTGGGCACTACACCCTCTGTACCCAACCTCAGGGGTGTACTGCACTTAGCCGCAAGGGGAGCCCTCTCGGCATTTCGGCCTCCAACCAGGTACGTGACAGTCACATTTATACAGTAATTAGTGCATTTTTATAGCACTGATCGCTGTATAAATGTGAATGGTCCCAAACATGTGTCAAAAGTGTCCGATGTGTCCGTCGCAATATCGCAGTCCTGACAAAATTCGCAGATCGCCGTATTACTAGTAAAAAAAAAAAATTGTCAGAATTCTATCCCTTATTTCCTAGCCACTATAACCTTTGCGCAAACCAATTACTATACGCTTATTGCGATTGTTTTGTTTTACCAAAAATATGTAGAATACATGTCGGCCTAAACTGAGAAAAAAATATATATTTTTTAAAAAAAATTGGATTTTTATTATAGCAAAAAGCAAAAAATATTCTGTGTTTTTTTTCAAAATTGTTGCTCTTTTTTGTTTATAGCGCAAAAAAAAAAACCCCGCAGAGGTGATCAAATACCACCAAAAGAAAGCTCTATGTGTGGGGGAAAAAAGGACGTCAATGTTGTTTGTAAGGCACGTCGCACGACCACGCAATTTTAATTTAAAGCGACGCAGTGCTGAAAGCTGAAATTTCGCCTGGGCAGGAAGGGGGTATATGTGCCCAGTAAGCAAGTGGTTAAAACCTGTCTGATGGACACCTGTCCGTCGGACAGGTTCGATGGTTACACAAAAGCATCGGACCAAAAACCCGCGCAGGCTCAGAATCGAGTCGACGCATGCTTGGAAGCATTGAACTTCGTTTTTTTATCAGGTCGTTGTGTTCTACGTCACCGCGTTCTGGTCCGATCGGATTTTGGTCCGATGGTGTGTACGCACATCAGACAAGTTCAGAGTTGTCTGATGAAAACGGTCCATCGGACAAGTTTCATCAGACCGGTCTGATCGTGTGTACAGGGCCTTAAAGTTAGGGTGCGTGTTATATGTTTGTGCGTATTATATGCCGATAAATAAGGTAATAACTTGACTGGTTAGTGATATCAATAAAAATATTGTCATTTTTTGAATACAGAAATGCTGTGTGGTCCTTCAGTAATTTTTTCATCTTTCCGTCTATTAAATCTCCTGCCCTTGTTGTTTTACCTTTAGATAGTAAACCATTTTTTCTGCCAGTAAACCCACTTCCTGTTTCTTGTCTGGACGTTGGCTTAGGCTTATGAGAGTTTGCCAGGAAGGGAGGGGGGGAGAGACATATGAGCCCCAATGAGAGCTTCAGAGCTGGAGCTGTGCCTCTGTGTGTCTTTGTAAATCCAGGAAGTGAACAGGCAGCAGCTTCAGCTGCCCACAGTTAAAATGGATGCAGCCAGACTTAGTGGAGTGAGATTTCTGCAGCATATTTGGCAAGTACAGAACCACAGTATATATAAAATAATATGTGGTTGGAGGGAAGCTTCAGAATAGCAAAGATATTTTTATTACAAATTAAAGTGTAGACCAAACTTTATTTATTTTTTATTTTTGATAGAATAAGGAAGGGTTGAAACTAGAGATAAGCTTAACCCCTTGCCACCACCCGCCACCATTTAAAAGGATCTAAATACAGGGCGTTAGTAGCGGGCGTTCTGGTCATGTTACCATTGATTGAAAGTCAAAGCATTCACATGTGTTCAGAAGGATCCCAAGTATCAGTGTCAGGAGCTTCCCATGACAGCTTAATTACTGTTCTGAGAGTGCACAGGGAGCACACTCACAGTACAGAAAAGCCATTCCCTAGGGATGGATTTGTGCCGCAGCTCAGTATTAAAGCCATAATCCCTAGCCACTATATATAACCATACTGTTGATGGGAATAGGTTAAGGTTTATTGCTATTTTGAACTTCCTGGCAATTCAAGAATTCAGACAAATGCTCAAACATTTACCCATCCACAGGGAGCCGAACATGATGTATAATAGCGGTATTACTACCACCATTATACACAATAGCTTTCTACTGTCAATGGTTGTTAAAGAGGTTGTAAACCTCCAAAAAAAATCAAAAAACAACATGCAAAACAAAAGCATAATGAGCTAGTATTAAATACTTAACTTAGAAAGATGCCCTGCAGTGCCGCCAGCACTCCGCTCCCACGGCCGACATCTTTTCCAAAGTTACTTCCGGTGTTCGCATGCTTATGCGCTGTGATTTGCTGGAGCCGTGATGACGTCACTCCCACGCATGCACGCGTGTGCCGCTGGCACAGGTCCTGATGAAATGGTGCGAGCGGGCTGTTTCTTCAGTGCACGTGCATAGATGACGTGGGGGCAACATATATAGTAAATATTTCCTGAATTGTGCAAGTTTAGGAGATATTTACAGTACCTACAGGTAAGCCTTACTATAGGCTTATCGGTAGGTACAATTAAAGAGGAACACTTTACTTCCTCTTTAAGGAGCGGGTACAGGCACAGCTGCACCCTATTGGACTAGTAAAGTCACCAGCCCCATCCACTTACATGGTTAGGAATCCCCGGCCATGTAAGGAAAGGGACAGTGTGGTGACAGAATTGACCATAGGCCAAGGCCATAGACTAAATGTATTTGGTTGGTGATGTCACCACATCCTTACAATGCTGGATTTTTTTTTAAGGGAGGAGAGGTCATTTTGTTTAGTAATAGATTTGTGTTTTTATTTACAACTGACTTTTTGGGAAATTACTAGGACAACTAGAGAGTATGGCATTTGCATGTAGTAAACTGAATGTCAGTATACTGACACTTTGGCTTCTAACTAATGCTTGTGACATGCACAAGATCCTGATGTAAATTACCTTCTATACTTTAGAGATATGGTTCTATTTTCTGTACTCCAGGATTATTAATCTGTGTTTTAAAATTACAACAGAGGCCTGTATTGAGTTGGTTTGGTTGTTTGCAAGCTATAGGCTAGACCAGGAATCTCCAAACTATGGCCCTCCAGTTGTTCAGGAACTACAATTCCCATCATGCTTAGTCATGTCTGTGAATGTCGGAATTTTACAATGCCTCATGGGAAATGTAGTTCCGAAACAGCTGGAGGGCCGTAGTTTGGAGACCCTTGGGCTAGACCAGGGATCTCCAAACTACGGCCGTCCAGCTGCTGTGGAACTACACTTCCCATGAGGCATTGTAAAACTCTGACATTCGTAGACATGACTAGGCATGATGGGAATTGTAGTTCCTGAACACCTGGAGGGCCATAGTTTGGAGACTCCTGGGCTAGACAATAGACCAAAGCTTGTTTTGACGCACATTGAAAAATCTCATTACAGGATGGTAAAATTACAAGGAAATGGTGTCAAATAAAACACAGCTACTTAACAGCCCAAATAATTTGATGCAGAAGGGAAAATAAAAATCATGGTGAAATTTAACATAAAAAAAGGGAAAAAGCAATACTTGACTTCAGCCTGAAAATCTATTTATTCCCTGGATCAGCACAGTAACATGCAACAATGAATGCCAGCAGTGCTTGTGGTTTCTATTTTGATAAGAAGAGCTCTAAACCTTCTTGGAATGTATCATGTTTCTTATTTCCACTTTGTGCCAGGGTGCAATGATGTTTTCCATAGTCTTGCTAGTTTCTTTTTATCGATTGATATTTCTAAAACATAGTAACTAACATGCATGTGACCAGAGTAATTTGGAATGCTGCAACTAATAGATATTGTAACTACTGCCGGCGTATAAGATGGCTGGGCATGTAAGACGACCCCCTAATTGTAAATTTTAAATGTTGGTTTTGTGGTATACTCACTGTATTAGACGACCCCCATAAGACGACCCCCCTTCTGACCAGTCTGCAGCCTGCTGAATTTTTCTTACAGTATACATACAGTATACCGTGCTGAGCCAATCATGGCGAGCGATGCATTCTATTAATGAATACAAAGCCTGCTCGGATTGGCAGAGGCTGTGACATCATCAGCCCGCGCCTCTGAGTCTCAAAGCCACTCCGAGCATAAAAATATTTTAAACTCACGCGTGTCACACAAAATTCACAAGCAAATACAAGAAGAACTGCAATAGTCAATAAAAGAAAACCTAATCATTTGAATCAGAAAAACTAAAAAACATGACTGTTGGTTCCCAATACTCCCGTTTGAGAAATACCTGCCAAACCACATTTACTTCTGCCATGGATAGGAACCCTGATGAGCAGCTGCCTTGTACTTATGTTAATTATTCCTGGCTGAAGTTGAGTTCTTTGTGAGGCGGAGCACTATGACCGATGATCAGGTAAAGGAAGCCATTCGGAGCCTCTGCCTCACACAGACTAAAAGATAGATGTACTATAATGATGCTGAATCTCGGGGGGGGGGGGTACAAGGGGTTCATTGTCCAAAGCAAAGGTAGGTATTAGAGGGGTTGAGTGGGATTTTTTCAATGGCAATGTTAGTTATTCCTGGCTGAAGTTGAGTTATTTGTGAGGTGGGGCACTATGACTGAAAATCAGGTAAAGGAAGCCATTCAGAGCCTCTGCCTCACACAGAGCCTCCCATGGCTTTGACTAACAGATAGATGGGCTGTAATGATGCTGAATCTCATGTAGGAGGGGGTACCAGGGGGCCATTGTCCAAAGCAAAGCTAGGTATTAGAGGGGTTGAGTGGGATATTTCCAATGGCAATGTTAGTTATTCCTGGCTGAAGTTGAGTTCTTTGTTAGGCCGGGGCACTATGACTGATGATCAGGTAAAGGAAGCCATTCGGAGCCTCTGCCTCACACAGAACCCCCAATGGCTTTGACTAATAGATAGATGTGCTGTAATGATGCTGAATCTCAGGGGGGGGGTACCAGGGGGGCATTGTCCAAAGCAAAGCTAGGTATTAGAGGGTTGAGTGGGATATTTCCAATGGCAATGTTAGTTATTCCTGGCTGAAGTTGAGTTCTTTGTTAGGCCGGGGCACTATGACTGATGATCAGGTAAAGGAAGCCATTCGGAGCCTCTGCCTCACACAGAACCCCCAATGGCTTTGACTAATAGATAGATGTGCTGTAATGATGCCGAATCTCAGGGGGGGGTACCAGGGGGGCATTGTCCAAAGCAAAGCTAGGTATTAGAGGGTTGAGTGGGATATTTCCAATGGCAATGTTAGTTATTCCTGGCTGAAGTTGAGTTATTTGTGAGGTGGGGCACTATGACTGAAGATCAGGTAAAGGAAGCCTCTGCCTCACACAGAGCCTCCCATGGCTTTGACTAACAGATAGATGGGCTGTAATGATGCTGAATCTCAGGGGGGGGGTACCAGGGGGGCATTGTCCAAAGCAAAGCTAGGTATTAGAGGGTTGAGTGGGATATTTCCAATGGCAATATTAGTTATTCCTGGCTGAAGTTGAATTCTTTGTGAGGCGGGCACTATGACTGATGATCAGGTAAAGGAAGCCATTCAGAGCCTCTGCCTCACACAGAACCTCCCATGGCTTTGACTAACATAGATAAAGGTGCTGTAATGATGCTGAATCGGGGGGGGGGGGGGTACCAGGGGGCCATTGTCAAAAGCAAAGCTAGGTACTAGAGGGGTTGAGTGGGATTTTTCCAATGGCATCTCCAAAAGAGAAAAGCATACATAAATTATTATTTTTTTACACCATTTTTTTTACTAGACACTAAAAATAGACAATTGTAGTCTGGATGTTGTATTCTTATAGAACAACATAAACAGGTTTAGCAATAGAAATGCATTTTTGTAAACATCAGAACATCTAATTTAGGTCATAGACAGTTATAGAGGTAAGAGGGACAGAGGGCTTTGGTTCAAACATAGGGACTGTATCCAAATAGGCAGTTTGGAGTTATGTGTACTGATTAACAAAGTGATTAGAAATGTGAGATAAATAATGTGGAAAGAGAAACACGACCGATAACATCAGCTATTACAAAACAGTCTAATTGAATGCATCTAATATGTGACACTCTCCTTTGATATCTGATGTGAAAATAACGAAACCAAATCAATTATTTAAATGCAACACAAATTCTAGTTTCATGGAACTGTTACAATATTCTGCTCCTATATAGCTTTTCCAAAAATTATTAAACTGCACATGAGCAAAAACATTTTTTATTGTTTTGGATAGAATTGTGAAAGGTTAGAACTGCTAGTCACCACACAGAAAATAAAAATTGTCTTAAAAGGGAACATTAACAGTAAAAATATCAGTCAAAGGTCAACTATTCTAAAAGGAAAAAAACAAAAATAACAAATTATTTCTTTGACGCCTGTGTCCCTGTGGGAGACACTGGGAGAGATTATGTTGCATTTCGGCCCCAGTGTCCCCACAGGATGAAAGGAGAATATTCTCCAGGGGTACACAAAAAAAAAACCTGGTGATGATTTTAAAGCAGAACTGTAGTTTGTATTTGCAGTTTGTATTATAGTAAACAGATAGCTATAATAAAGTGTCAAATTTAGATTGCATTCAAATATATGTCCTTTAACCACTTCCCGCCCGGCCAATAGCCGATTTACGGCAGGGAAGTGGTTATGAAATCGTGACTAGACGTTCTCAAACGTCTAGCACGATTTCAATGCCGCGCGCGCCCGTGGGGGCGCGCAGCGCGTCGATCGGTGATGCGGGGTGTCAGTCTGACACCCTGCACCTCCGATCTCGGTAACGAGTCTCCGGCGGAGCCTCGTTACCACGTGATCAGCCGTGTCCAATCACGGCTGATCACGATGTAAACAGGAAGAGCCGCCGACGGCTCTTCCTCACTCGCGTCTGACAGACGCGAGTACAGGAGAGCCGATCAGCGGCTCTCCTGACAGGGGGGGTTCGCGCTGATTGTTTATCAGCGCAGCCCCCCCTCGGATCGCCACACGGACCACCAGGGAAATAAAAAAAAGACAAAAGAAAATACAAAAAAAAATGACAAAAAAAAAAAAAAGACAAAAAAAAAAATGACAAAAAAAAAGGGGGGGCAGTAAAAAAAAATGATGTCAATCAGTGCCCACACATGGGCACTGATTGGCAACATTGATCCATCAGTGCCACCCCTCAGTGATCATCAGTGCCACCCCAGTGTCTGTCAGTGCCACCCCACAGTGCCAATCCATGCCCAGTGCCCACCTACCAGTGCCCACCTGTGCCACCTATCAGTGCCCACCTGTGCCGCCTATCAGTGCCCACCTGTGCCGCCTATCAGTGCCCACCTGTGCCGCCTATGAGTGCCCACCTGTGCCGCCTATCAGTGCCCACCTGTGCCGCCTATGAGTGCCCATCTGTGCTGCCTATGAGTGCCCAGTGCTGCCTATGAGTGCCCATCAGTGCCGCCCATGAGTGCCCATCAGTGCCGCCCATGAGTGCCCATCAGTGCCCAATACCAGCGCCGCCTATCAGTGCCCATCAGTGCTACCTAATCAGTGCCCATCAGAACTACCTCATCGGTGCCCATCAGTGCCACCTCATCGGTGCCCATCAGTGCCATAATTGAAAGAGAAAACATACTCATTTACAAAAAAATTAACAGAAAAAAATAAAAACTTTATTTTTTTTTCAAAATCTTCGCTCTATTTTTAGTTGTTGCACAAAAAAAAAAAAACGCAGAGGTGATCAAATACCACCAAAAGAAAGCTCTATTTGTGGGGAAAAAAGGACACCAATTTTGTTTGGGTGCAGTGTAGCATGACCGCGCAATTGTCATTCAAATTGCGACAGTGCTGAAAGCTGAAAATTGGCTTGGGCAGGAAGGTGCGTAAGTGCCTGGTATGGAAGTGGTTAATGTTCAACAATTTACATTCTTGCTTATTGTCTATTTTATATGGTTTCAAGCATATCTTCTATAGGTATAACTACTAGCAAAAAAAATAAAAATAAAAATCGAATAAAATGTATGTAACACAACACGTAGCAGCTGCACTATAGTGCACTGCACAAAAGTAAAAATAAAAATAGATGCACATCATGAAAATTTGTAATTTCACAGTGTGCAACTGATTCATTACAGCAGAAAAGACAAAAGATAAAAAGGAAAAAAAAGCATAATGTTGCAATGGTTGCTAATAGGGATGAGAAAAAAGTTTAGTACAAGTTGGGTTCAGCAAATCCAGCAGGAAGTCAGTGAAACCTGAGCTTAGCACCAAATATGGAAAACAATCCGGTCCGGACCTGATAAGACCGGCACCCCGATGCCCCTTAAAGTAAACTTCACTGCTCTAGCACCATGTAACAGCCCTGGATTTCCGGGTCACAGCATTGCCGAAAATAGGTAAAGGCAAAAAAAAAAAAAAGAAAACAATTTTTTTTTTCCTGGCCATTTTCAAGATTAATAAGCAATATTCATTCAACACAAATGGAAGTAAGGGGAAAACAAGAGGTCCAGGGGCTTACTGGGGATGTTAGAAGGCATCAGAAAAACATACAGAAATAATTTCATGATAAATATATTACATGGCCATTAACCACTTGCTAACCGCGCTATAGTCAAATGATGGCTACAGAACGTCTGGCTAGTTCTGGAAGGCTGTCATATGATGGCCTCCCATGATTTCACCCTCTGCGGGGTGTGGGCGGCTTTCTCTGTGATCACGATGTCTGGAGGACACTGCAAATCACAGATTGAGATAAAGAGCCAATCAGTCTTTCTTTACCATGTGATCACCTGTGTCTAATCACAGCTGATGATGGATGTTAACAGAAGCCGGTTATCGGCACTCCTTTCCTTATGCTGACAGCATGAAGAAAGGAGAATAGAGCCGATAACCGGCTTCTCTAAAAAGTGTCCTGATTATCAGTGCAGTCCCAACAGTGCTACCAATCTGCGCCCACCAGTGATGCCAAGCTGTGCCCATCAGTACTGCTAATCAGTACTTGTCAGTGCCTCCTCATCAGTGTCACCTATCAGTGCCACCTAAAAGGGTCCATCAGTGCCACCTATCAGTGGCCACCAGTGCCACATATCAGTGCTCATCAGTGCTGCCCTATCAGTGCCCACCAGTTCTTCCTCATCAGTGCTCACCAGCAACACCTAGCAGTGCCAATTAATGCCCCTCAGTGCCACCTCATAAGTGCAGCCTCATCAGTGCCCATCAGTGCCCATCAGTGCAGCCAAATCAGGGCACATCAGTGAAGGAGAAAAATTACCTGTTTGCAAAATGTTATAACAAACTATGAAAACTTTTTTTTTTCTCAAAATGTTCAGTCTTTGTTAATTTATTTAGCTAAAAAAAAAAAAAAAAAAAAACAGTGGTGATTAAAATCACCAAAATAAAGCTCTATGTGTGAAAAAATGTATACACATTTCATCTGGGTAAAGAGCTGTATGACTGTGCAATTTTCATTCAAAGTACGACAGTGCCGAAAGCTGAAAATTGGCCTGGGCAGGAAGGGGCTAAAAATGCCCAGTAGGCAAGTGTGTGCAGCCTCCTTTTCTATATTAGACTGGGACACATGGCTTCCAACATTGACGGAGCAGCTTAAAAACTGCCCTGGTCTTAATGTTGAGGGACAAGGGTCTCTGCCCCAAGAAAGATGTGAAATGATTAAAAGCCATTGATCAACTGTGGGTATAGAATTGGGTATATGGGATTTTATTATTGTATTTATTTTTATGGTTGAACCAGATGGACTTGTATCTTTTTTCAACCTGACTGACTAACTATGTATCCTAATGTGCATACTCCAGATGTATAGTTTCTCATGTGAATTCAAAGAGCAAAAAAACTCTATGATGTTCCCCATGCTAGCTCTAACACTTTGCAGTATACTGATGAATGTTCTTTCTTTTTATAGCCTTCTCATTTGACTGACAGTGAAAAAATCCTTGTCATATCAGTGTCATTCATCAATAAGTACTGTATTTACCACTGGTTGCTGACTAAACCATTATTTTGATCTAGAGATATTATAGCCTGTAAATGCAGAACATTTAAATGCTGCTTGAATACTTTATTCGAGTACATGACTTGCATACTCGCACTAATAAAAATAGATAAGAGGAAAGTTGTAGCATGCCCAACCTGCCATTTGTTAAAAACCTACATAGTACTTCATAAACCCATGCCCAAACAAACCATGTAGTGATTTTGTTTTCTTTTTTGTTAATGAGTACTGTACAATAACTATATCAAATGTCTAGTAAAACCCATAACACTGCAAAAACATCATGTACCACAAGAACTGCCCTTGAAGAAACATGTTAGACTCTCTTTGTAATGCTCAATGAGACAGAAATTCAATTTGCATTATCCAGTCATATGCTCCAAGGATTTGGCAATGCTGATGATAAATTAGATAAAGAATATTTCATTATCATGGAGCAACCCATACTATGCTTCAGATCTGTTTGCAATATCACTTTTCATCTCCAATGGCTTTGCTTAAAACAAAAAAAAAGACACAGACAGAAAAGAGTGAAACTATGGATTATGTTACTACTGTTATAAGGTGACCTTCAATGACAATGCTATTTGACCATCCACAGGATTATATAACATAAATATAGTGATTTACACACACTGAAACTAGTGGTTAGTGTCTATAGGAGGGAAAGAAATGTAACCATAGGTAAGTATGCCGACAAAAATAACAAATCTCCTATAGAACATCTTAAAAAGATAACCTCAGTCTAAATATAGGATGTTTTAAATATTTTACTCTAATCCAAAAAAGAAACAGTGTAGAAATGGATACAATGAGGCTTTTTGACTAAAGATAATGAACATGATCAGAGAAAAATAGTTATGCCTTGTACACGCGATCAGAAATTCCGATGAAAAAAGTCAGATGGAATTTTTTCATTGGATATTCTGACCGGGTGTGTGCCCCATCAGGTTTTTTCCAATCCTGGTCCAGCTGAGGCAGGTTTCCTAATCAACCAGGATATAAATCCCTGCCTCACTATGAGTGAGTTGTCAGTTCATTGTTATCTGATCGTCCTGTCTGTGCCAACGGTTCCTGTAGTGATCTTCAGCTGCAAGACTGACCCCGGCTTCTGACCTTTGGCTTACGTACCTTGTATTGCTGCTGTCTCCTGTCCTTTGACCCCGGCCTGTACCTTCGGACTTCCTCTGCCGTCTCCAGTCCTTGACCCACGGCTTGTGCCCCGGACTTGTCTTTGGTTCCTGTTTGCGAACCCTGAACTTTCTGTCGGTATTTACCTGACCCTCTGCTGTCATCAGTGTACCACGTCTGCTCAGCTACAAGACTACCTCCCGTTTACGGACTCACAGCCCAGGTAGTGTCTACCTTATTACTGTGGGCTGTGTGTACCTGCAAGGGTGAGCTTACAATCTGCAGAATGGACTCCACTCAAGGAAAGCCCTCACACTGAGATGGTTGGTAACCGGGCCTCGTATAAGAAGAAACAAGGTTTGCCTTCAATGTCTCTCTGCGGAGGTCTGGGCTCTGGGATCCAGACTTTGGTGTACTAATACATCCGTGGCACAAAATGTTTCTGGCAGAGTCTTCCACGGGTCCAGGTATGAGGTTTTCTCTAATAAAACCCTTTGTAATCCTGAAGGTTGGCACAACGTGCCCGCCGTGATGGGTTAAAGCTGGAACTACTTTTGGTAGCTTTCCTGCGGCGTGGATCAGGTAAGAAGAAGATAATATTTTTTTTATCTTCTTGAAGTAGGATGTCTTTCCTGGTTTTCACCACTGGAGGGAGTAAGTGCAACCTGGTGTTTTCTTACATAGCCTTCCAGGACATGCTCAGTGAAGTCGTGAATACAGACACCACTCACCTCCTTCCGCTGCAGGCTCTGCCACTAACGCATACAGGGTTCCACAGAAAAAAACATGCATGCTCAGAATCAAGTCGATGCATGCTCAGAAGCATTAAACTTTTTCTTGGCTCGCTATAGTGTTGTACGGTCAGAATTTGGTGTGACAGTGTGTATGCAAGACAGCTTGAACAGAATTCCATCAGAAAAGAATCCTGTCAGAGTTTATCCCGATGGAAATTCTGATCGTGTGTACAAGACATTATGGTATGCTTGGACCACAGGCACATATGCAAGTAGATGGCCATGCACATATCAGTTATGGTCATAGGCGTACATAAGGGGTGTGCCGAGTGTGCCTGGGCACACCCTAATCACCCTGTGTGGCGCCGATTCTCCACACTGATATTTCACCAAAACCCCCCAATGCGGCTCCTAAAATTATAAAAAATAAAAATAATAAAAATAAAAGAACTACTGACAACTCCACTGCTCTACTGACACCTTCCACTGCTCTACTAACACTGTCCATGTTTTAATAAATTTGGGTTGCACACCTATGGTTATGATCCCTCAATTAGCTGGTTATTTGGTGATATTTAATGATTACAATGTGGGCCTAATTGGCCATGTGCATTGAACATGCAAATAATTTGCCTTTGTGCCTTCATTTCTTGCAAGCCACAACACAGAATGCTAAGATCAACTTTTTATCCAGGTCAAAAAGCCCATGCACTATGTTAGAACTGGGCAGCACATGTAATGGTTTTAACATATGGAATCTTGTATTTCTGCTAGTGTTTGAACTACTAAGCATGTTTTTTTTTGTTTAGAGCTTATGTTAACCACTTAAGCCCCGGACCAATATGCTGCTAAATGCCCAGAGGTGTTTTTACAATTCGGCACTGTGTGGCTTTAACAGACAATTGCGCGGTCGTGCGACGTGACTCCCAAACAAAATTTGCATCCTTTTCTTCCCACAAATAGAGCTTTATTTTGATGGTATTTGATTGCCTCTGCGATTTTTATTTTTTGCGCTATAAACAAAAATAGAGCGAAATTTTTGAAAAAAACCCCAATATTTTTTACTTTTTGTTATAAGAAAAATCGAATAAACTAAATTTTTGTCAAACATTTAGGCCAAAATGTATTCAGCCACATGTCTTTAGTAAAAAAAAAATCACAATAAAAAAAAATTAGCTACCTAGCGGCAACAGCGACACTAATACAGCGATCAGAAAAATGATCGCTTAGTGATGGCAATAGGGGGTGAAAGGGTTAACTAGAGCGGTGATCAAGGGGTTAAAACTTTATTAGGGGGTACGGGGCTACCCTGGACCTAACACTAACTGCCTGTCACACTAACTGTCACACTGACACTAAATGCAGTGATCAGTAAATATATGATCAATGCAATCAGTGACAGTGTGACGGGGCTGGGGGGGTGATCGGAAGGGGTTAAATGTGCCTATGTGTGTGGTGTCAGTGTAGTGTCTGTGCAACTTACTTTGAGTCTACTCTCCTCTCGGCAGATTGAAAATACCGCCGAGAGGAGAGCTGACATCACTTCCTCTGCCACTGTTTACATTACACAGGCAGAGGAAGTGACACAGCGGGGGGTTGCTGGATTGGCTGGGAGCGATCACAAGGGGGCGGACAAAATCGAGCAGCAGCCCCCTCAGCACGGATCGCTCCCAGGGGTAAGCCGCCCGCCACACACAGCGGAGGGGGTCCCGATCGGACCCCCGACCCGCTAGAAGGCAGGGACGTACATGTACGCCCATCTGCCTGTACGTGCCATTCTGTCATTTTTTTAAATGCTGTGTTTGTAATTCAAATGCATATATGCAATTTGCAAATGCAGCCTTTTACAAAATAAAAAATTGTTTTTGAACTGCTTTGCATGCAGTTTAAATGTGTGTAAAAAGGATATACTACCTTATATTACCAAAGATATTGGGATACCTGCCTTTATAAGGATATGAACTTTAATGGCATCCCAGTCTTAGTCTGTAAGGTTCAATATTGAATTTGTCAACCCTTTGCAGTTATAACAGCTTCAACTCTTCTGAGAAGGTATTCTATTGGTTAAGGTCAGGACTCTGTGCAGACCAGTCAAGTTCCTCCACCCCCAAACTCGGTTATCAATGTCGTTATGCCTTATGCACTGGTGCACAGTCATGTTGGAACAGGGTGGTGCAAGCAGGACGCTCTCACACGAGTTGGCTCACCAGAGACAGATTAGTCAGGCAGGTGTTCCCCCAGCCCCTGGCTGCATCCAGGACTCACAGCCTTCAGCTCTCCTTCTACCCCTTTGGCCAGTACCTTTCTGCGGGGGGTCTCACAGGTAAGCCTGTTTCTCGCTGGGCGCTTGTGTTCCCTGCCCCCGCCTCCCCTGGGACAGCGCGGCCGTCCTTCTAAGGATAAGCCTCGGCTCTGCCCAGCGGAGCAACAGTCGCACTTTGGTTGCCTCCCGTTCTCCTCCCGGAAGCCACCGGCAATCGAGCCATCCCCCCGCCGCCTCTCCACCTCAGTTCCTCCCTCCCTGACCATCCGCGCCGACCTATGGAGATTTGCGGCGGCCGCGTCTAGGAAAGACCGTGGCTTCAGGCGCGGTCTAGCGGCGCGTCGCACATACACCCAGGAGATCCCCCCAAAGCTGCTCAGAAACCCCCTCTTACTATAGGAGGACCCCCATCCTCTCCCTGATTGCCCACCAGCCTTCCCTAGGGACCGATCCACCAAGCTGACAGCCCCCAGCTTAGGTCCTTTTCCTGAATTGTGGCCATCTTGGTACACCTAAGTACATCTCCCCCTATTCTGCCCCACCGCATATCCACCACCTCTGTGACACTTGATCCAGGGTTTCGGCTGATCGCCCTTGAGGAGTCAGGAAGGAATTTTTTTCCCTTGCCGCAGCACATTGGATAGCGTGACCAGGGTTTTTTTGCCTTCCTCTGGATCAACCTGGGAGTGAGGATTTAAATAATCTTCCCCCCCATCCCATTAAAAACCTCCCTGGCCCCCCTGATGATTGGCGACAATGGCTAATCTGCGATACTCTGCAGACACCATTCGGAGTCTGAGGCGATTCGCCACAGTATTACCAACCATCACCAAAAAGGCCTTAAGAATTGAGCAACTATTGAGAATCGATCGACGATCGACTGTCAAACATTTTAGTCATCCATCCCAACCTGAGCACATATCTTGTGCTTTGATCAACACAAGATCGGCAGTAAAACACCGACTAGAAATCTATGATTTCATCCTACAACACGATCTAGACTGCCTCTTTATTACAGAAAGCTGGCTCACAACCGACTGTAACACCATTCTAGGAGAACTGGTGCCAGAAAACTATCGTATTATAACGGAAAACAGAATAGGGCAAAGAGGAGGAGGCCTGGCGGTGATCCACAAGACTCACCTTGCGATCACTAAACCAGTTTTTCAAAACCCTCTTCCATTCATGGAAACCCTTAGGCCTCGTACACACGATCGGACATATCCGATGAAAACGGTCCGCGGACCATTTCCATCGGATATGTCCGATCGGGAGTTTGATCCGATGGCGTGTACACACCATCGGATCAAATTCTCCGCCGCCGGACGGAGCGGTGACGTGGCGGTGATGCGGCGGTGACGTTGACGCCGCCACGTCACCGCACCAGGAAGTTAAACACTTCCGCGCATGCGCCGAATCCATTCGGCGGCGGCGCGGCGGCGGTGGGGGACAACATGTCTGCTGGTAAGTGTACTAACCAGCAGACATGTCGGGCGGACAGATTCCCACCGGATAGATTTCAAAGCATGCTTTGAAATCTGTCGGGTGGAGAAATCTGTCCGCTAGCCCATACACACGAGCGGAGATGTCTGCTGAAACGGTCCATCGGACCGTTTTCAGCGGACATATCCCCTCGTGTGTACGAGGCCTTACTCTACAGCTGCAAACAAATCCCCAGGAGACCGTCCGGATTATACTCTGCTACAGGCCACCCGGGCCAAAATCACAGCTTCTACCATCACTGACGGAGTTTATCTCCACTTACACCCTAAACAGCAAACACCTTTTGCTGCTCGGGGACTTCAATCTCTGGGCCAATTCCTCACAGGATCCCGTTGCCGACGCCTGTATTGACCACCTGGAAGGATTGGGGCTACAGCAACTAGTATGTGGGCCCACACATGCTTTAGGCCACACACTCGATCTTATTTTCAGACAAAACCTGAAAATAAATAGTTTGGAAAATGAACCATTGCCATGGACAGATCACCATGCAATTAAATTCATAATTTCCAAAACTCCCCTATTGATAAAAACACCCAAGCCGGTGACAACACACTGGACTAGATCTCAGAAGAAGCTCCATTCGGAACTCTTCAAATCTACCTTGGAAAATAAAATTAAAACACTCCAACCATTCCGAACAGCCTCAGATACACTGGATGCCATAAATGCAGCCCTACTACAGTCAGCCGACTTAGTAGCGCCGAAACACAAAGCCCACATCTGGAAAAACAAGTCCGGCTGGTTTAACAACCAGCTGGTGCTACTGAAGCAGGAGCGCAGAAGGGCCGAAGCTGCCTGGAAAAGAAGCGCTTTAGAGGAGAACCTCATCATCTACAAAGAAGCAACAAGAAAATACCACAAAGAAATCTTCAAAGCCAAGAAAAATTATTTTTCCGAGGCTATCAACAGCGCCCTAATTTGCCCCCGCGAACTCTTTAAGCTCGTCACTCAGACCATGAATCCAGGCTGTCTTGAAGCCCCCAATTCAGATACCCAAGAATTTTGCAATGAACTATCGGATTTCTTCATCAATAAAATTGAGGGAATCCGGGAAAGCATTCAGCAAAACAATACCCCCCTCAACGCCATCCTCAACCATTCCCACAACACCCATAGAAACATTCTACATTTAACAGAGTTTACTCTGGAACCCATCTCCATCGATGCCATAAAAAATATGATCGGCACTTTGCGAAACAGCACAGCGCCTAATGATATTATCCCCACTAAACTGCTGAAGGAATGTGCCGACATCTTGGCACCACCTATCATGCAGCTTATAAATCAGTCATTTAAGGAAGGCATAGTGCCCTCCCTGCTGAAAGAGGGCACAATCAAGCCCATCTTGAAAAAGCCTACCCTTGATCCCAAGGACCCAACTCACCGCCGTCCCATAACAGGCTTTAACGTTCTCTCCAAGGTAATGGAAAAAGTAGTGGTACAACAGCTGCAACAGCATCTAGATACCCATAATCTACTTGATCCATACCAATCGAGTTTCCGTCCCGGACACGGGACAGAAACAGCATTACTTAAAATATGGGACGACGCTCTTGAGGCCGCAGACGAAGGAGAATCTTGTCTCCTGGTTCTGCTGGACCTAAGCGCAGCCTTTGACACGGTAGACCACAAACTATTACTGACTAGGCTAGCTGAAGTAGCCAGAGTCGCAGAAGGTGATTTACCATGGTTTTCCTCCTTTTTGGAAAACCGATCACAAACAGTGAAATTGGGACCTTTCACTTATGAAAAACGCATGGTGTCATGTGGAGTCCTTCAAGGATCCCCCCTGTCACCGGTGCTCTTCAACATCTATCTTCGCCCTCTCTTTGAAATCATTAGTAGTCAACAACTACTTTATCACTCATATGCAGACGACACGCAACTGTATTTTCGCATCTGCAACAAAAAGGATCATCATCTCAGTTTAGAGAATTGTCTCTCTTTGATTGAAAACTGGATGACTAAGAGTTATCTTAAACTTAACAGTTCCAAAACAGAACTTCTCCTGTTTCACGCCAGTCGCAAGAGTCAACTGGCAACAACCTGGACACCCCCGCCCATTCTGGGCCAAATCATCACCCCTAGCTCCAAAGTCAAAAGTCTCGGGGTCATTTTTGACACCTACATGACAATGGACGCACAAATAGGGTCAGTAGTCAGCGGATCTCACCATCTGCTGCGCCTACTACGCAGACTTATTCCCTTTATCCCCAAAGAACACGTAGCAGCCGTGGTGGGAACAATTGTGAACTCCAGACTGGACTATGCAAATGCCCTCTACCTCGGTCTCCATAGGTACCAAATCGCTCGTCTGCAAGTCGTTCAGAATACGGCCGCCAGACTTGTGACTGGGAAAAAACCCTGGGAATCAATCTCACCCTCACTGAGAACCCTTCATTGGTTGCCATTAAAAGACAGAATTACTTTTAAAGCTCTCTGTCTGACTCATAAGTGCATCCATGGGAAGGCCCCGCAATATCTATGCGAAAATATAGAAGCCCACAATTCCAATCGCATTCTGCGATCCACCGACCAAAATCTGGTCAAGGTACCCAAAGCCAGATACAAGTCCAAAGGAGAAAGAAGGTTTGCTTTCCAAGGTCCCAGACTATGGAACGCTTTACCAACCAGCATTCGGTTGGAGGAGAACCACCTGACCTTCAGAAGATGCTCTTTTGAGGCCCTGAGAGACAGAAACAACCAGCGCCCAGAGGCGATTTAGTTCGCATGTGCCGCGCTATATAAGTTTTTCATTCATTCATCCCCAAACTGTTCCCACAAAATTGGGAGCATGAATCTGTCCAAAGTTTCTTGGTATACTGACATTTTAAGGGTTCATTAAGGGGCCAAGCTCAACCCCTAATAAAACATCCCACACCATAATCCCCCTTCTGCCAAATGATTTGGATTAAATGCACAAGCAAGGTCCTTATAGACATGAATAAGTGAGTTTGGGGTGGAGGAACTTGACTGGCCTACACAGAGTCCTGACCTCAACCCAAGAACATCTTTGGGGTGAATTGGAGCAGCGACTGCAAGCCAGGCCTTTTTGTCCACATCAGTGCCTGACCTCACAAATGCACTTCTGGAAGAATGGTCAAACAGTCACATAGACACACTCCTAAACCTTGTTGACAGCCTTCCCAGAAGAGTTGAAGTTGTTATAGCTGCAAAGGGTGGGCAAAGGGTGGGCCAACTCAATATTAAACCTTACGGACCAAGACAGGGATGCCATTAAATTTCATGTGCGTGTACAGGCAGGTGTCTCGATTAGGGATGAGCACCGTATAACATGAGTTCGAATCGAACATCGTATTTTCGTTTGTTCGTCGAAATACGAACAAAACGGGTCGTCCGTGACAAATTCGAGTGACGCGCCACGGTCCATAATTCACTGCGGCATTGCTGGCTTATGATTGGCCAAGAAAGAAAGTTTACCGCTCAGAGGTCCCAGGGAACTGCAAGGTGGAGTCCAAACGCCTGGGTGCAGGCACTGCAATAGTGTGCAAAAATATATGGAGAAAAACCCGGGACGGCCGCACTCCAAAAAAATGGTTCCTTTAAATAAAACTGGTCACAACATGAACATATCACAGCAAAAATTCAGAAAAGCTGACGCGTTTCACACTATCGTACAGTGCTTATTCATAGCTAGAATAAGCACTGTACGATAGTGTGAAACGCATCAGCTTTTCTCCTGATTTTTTTGCTGTGATATGTTCATGTTGTGACCAGTTTTATTAAGTGGAGTGCGGCCGTCCCGGTTTTTCTCCATACACGTATGATTGGCCAAGCATGCACTATGACCCGCATGCTTGGCCAATCACAGCTCCGTCAGTACAGAGATCCGTGATTGGCCAAAGCCAGGGTGGCTTTGGCCAATTATGGCTCAGAGGATTTAGTACACGCCCTACACTATAAAAGGCCGCCTGCAGGTCGGCCTTATGTAGTGTGTTGTGGCGGTGGTTAGAGAGAACAGAGAGAGAAAGAGAGAGTGTCATTTTTGCAGGTAGATAGAGCAGGCAGGCAGTTACTGTTACAGTGTGTAGAGGATATATATACATCCCAGATGTTGTACATATATTTATACACTGTATAGTTTAGCTAGATCAGTTCTTCCTAATTTACTGGCAGGCAGGTGATTGTGCTATTTAAAGACGTTTTCATAGGCATTATTTTTTTCATTGATACATTTTCCCTCGGGCAAGACCCGGGTTCTCAAAGACGTTTTCATAGGCATACTATAGACACCCAGCAGGTACAATATTTAAAGGAATTTTTCCTTTTTTTAATTTTTTTTTATTTAAGCATCATTAAAATCACTGCTCCTGATTCAAGAGCAGTGATTTTAATGATGCTTAAATAAAAAATAAAAAAAAGGAAAAATTACTTTAAATATTGTACCTGCTGGGTGTCTATAGTATGTCTATGAAAACGTCTTTGAGAACCCGGGTCTTGCCCGAGGGAACATGTATCAATGTAAAAAATATTTTAAAAACTGTATTTTTTTTCAGGAGTCCTGAAAAAAACGACTGTTTTTAAAACGTTTTTCCATTGATACATGTTCCCTGGGGCAAGACCCGGGTTCTCAAAGAAGTTTTACGACAATAACTTGCATATTAGGCTTTAAAATTAGCACCTTTGAATGGTATTGCAAAAAGGTTGACAAACATCAAAAAAACTCACTGCAAAGTTGCTGCCATTTTATAAGGTTAATATAACGTCCAGTGTGCATGAGGTCTTAGGCCTCGTACACACGAGGCAATCTATTTGTTCAAATCGGTCGGACCGACCGATTTGAACAAATCTGTCTGCTTGGATTTTGGTTTGCTCGCGTGTACACACGAGCAAACCAAAATCCCTGCCAGCAGACAGCGCGCTGACGTGTCGGTGACGCGGCGGTGACGTTGACGCCGCCACGTCACCGCACCAGGAAGTAAAACACTTCCGCGCATACGTCGAAATCATTCGGTGCGTGTGCGAGAATACATGTCTGCTGGTTAGCATACTAACCAGCAGACATGTCGGGCGGACGGGTTCCCAGCCGACAGATTGGTAAGCATGCTTTCAAATCTGTCGGCTGGCCAAATCCGTCTGCTCGCCCGTACACACGATCAAATCTGTCTGCTAGCAGACCGTTTCCAGCAGACAGATTTGGTCGTGTGTACGCGGCCTTAGTGTTTTGCCAGTCATAATTTTTATCTTGTTTTGAATGCTTACTTGAAGTACCAAATCTTCATGGTTCTTCCAGCCCACTTTGAAGTGTCATAAAATCAGTGGCTCCTACTTCTACTATGAATGAACACAGTATTGAGACATGAATAGCTTTATTCCATGTGATTTTCAAAAGTGTGCTTAATTCTATTATGTTTGCAAAGTTTTCATACAAAGCTAGGAATGTTTGTTTCACAGACACAATGATTGTCAAAATGTTCTTACATTTTTGACTATACAACCGTTCAACCATACAGTGTTCTTTTCGTTCTCATCAAAACATATCTTTCTTTTGATTTTTTTTATCATGCAGACATTTTTTCTCTGTCTTCTCATGGTGATCATTCTAAAGGAGGACACTGATGTCTAATTCTAATGCCCTGTACACACGACCACTTTTCTTGGCAGGAAGAAAAATCCTGCATTACATACACACACGTTCAGGTCAAATACTGCCCGTCCAAAGTGCGGTGACATACACCACGTACGACAGGACTATAAAGGGGAAGTTATATTCAAATGGCGCCACCCTTCGGGTGGTTTTTGCTGATCTTTTTGCTGATCTTTGTGTTAGTAAAAGTTTTAATGGGAGACAATTTGCGCTTTTCAGTCTTTGTCCTTTTCAGTCCGTTACAGTGTGACAAATGTGTTATCTCCACTACGAAGTTAATAGTTTTACCAGAACGAGCGCTCCCTTCTCATACTTGATTCTGAGCATCTGTTTTTTTCCCCTCGGAAAATTATACACACAACCGGTTTTCCGGATGGGAAAAAGTCAGCCGGGAAACCCGGCGGGAAAAAAAAAAACATATTTCCTTTTTACCCGCAGTTTTCCTGTCGGGAAAAATGTGATGGAGCATACACACGGCCGGGATTCCCATCCAAAAGCTCTCATGGCAGTTTTCCTGCCGGGAAAACCGGTCGTGTGTACGAGACATGAGAGGATATAAAGAGGGAAAATCTCAGTTTGATCTGTTTTCTTCATTTGCACTTGTATCCGCAGTGGTGGGCATAGCTATCAATAGGTCACTGGAGCACAAGAAGTTTTTTTGGAGGTCCCTATTCAACTACTGCCCAATGCCCATATGCAAATACAAATTGCCTTTTTTATACCCTATCTCCTGGTCAGACAATAAATTCCACCAGGTGGGTTTTTGAAGGCTAGTTGCTGATAGTGGGGAGGCAGATCTCCTCAAGAAACAATTCAGAGGTTAACCCTTGTAAAACCAGCAATATTTCAAAAGTTCATATTTTCAGTTGTTTTAGCTGGAAGAGCGGTATAAAAGTGTGTAAGGTGGTGATCTGATAATACAATTGGGTCTTTAGTTAGATCAGTTTTTTTTTTGTCCCAAATAAAACAAGAAACAAAAAAAAAAGGTCAGGTGTATGACCTTTCGTGTGCGTGACAGATGATACTACTTGAGTGAATCCTAGTACTGTTTAGTAAGAATGAGTTCTTGTCCAAATTGAGATTGCTTCCTGATAGGATACTCTGTCATCCTATACCTCTATTCCTAACTATCACCTTATTACTGTCTACATTAACTTCCTCTATTCTGCCACAACCAGATTCTGCGCAGGCAAAAATGTATATATACAAATGACCTAACACAAATCACATATACACACTGTTAAATTAATTGGTCCATGTACCGCTTATTTATAGTGTACATTCAAGATATAGCCCATCCATGGGTCATTGCTAATCCAGGCCATGCTAAACACCTCCCCCGTGTACATACATAGCATTGCTTGCCTGTCAATGTTCAGACAGTTTTTATAACAGCTTTTTTAACACATCACGTTAACATAAAACTAAAACATGACATTTTCTCTATAGAAACATCTCTCTTACTTCTAACTTCAGAGCAACTAAATATTTAAAAGAGTAATAACCCAAATAAATATATACATTGGGGGGCTCTTTGCAAAAAGTGTTCACTTCCCATCAACTCAGGACATTTTTAACCACTTCCCGCCCGGCCAATAGCCGATTTACGGCCGGGAAGTGGTTATGAAATCGTGACAGGCCGTTCTCAAACGGCCTGCACGATTTCATGCCGCACGCGCCCGTGCGGGCGCGCAGCGCGGCGATCGGTGATGCGGGGTGTCAGTCTGACACCCTGCACCTCCGATCTCGGTAACGAGTCTCCGGCGGAGCCTCGTTACCACGTGATCAGCTGTGTCCAATCACGGCTGATCACGATGTAAACAGGAAGAGCCGCCGACGGCTCTTCCTCACTCGCGTCTGACAGACGCGAGTACAGGAGAGCCGATCAGCGGCTCTCCTGACAGGGGGGGTTCGCGCTGATTGTTTATCAGCGCAGCCCCCCCTCGGATCGCCACACTAGACCACCAGGGAAATAAAAAAAATACAAAAAAAAATACAAAAAAAATGACAAAAAAATGACAAAAAATAAATGACAAAAAAAAAAAATGACAAAAAAAAAAAAGGGGGGCAGTAAAAAAAATGATGCCAATCAGTGCCCACACATGGGCACTGATTGGCAACATTGATCCATCAGTGCCACCCCTCAGTGATCATCAGTGCCACCCCAGTGTCTGTCAGTGCCACCCCACAGTGCCAATCCATGCCCAGTGCCCACCTACCAGTGCCCACCTGTGCCACCTATCAGTGCCCACCTGTGCCGCCTATCAGTGCCCACCTGTGCCGCCTATCAGTGCCCACCTGTGCCGCCTATGAGTGCCCACCTGTGCCGCCTATGAGTGCCCACCTGTGCTGCCTATGAGTGCCCAGTGCTGCCTATGAGTGCCCATAAGTGCCGCCCATGAGTGCCCATCAGTGCCGCCCATGAGTGCCCATCAGTGCCCAATACCAGCGCCGCCTATCAGTGCCCATCAGTGCTACCTAATCGGTGCCCATCAGAACTACCTCATCGGTGCCCATCAGTGCCACCTCATCGGTGCCCATCAGTGCCACCATATCAGTGCCCATAATTGAAAGAGAAAACATACTCATTTACAAAAAAATTAACAGAAAAAATTAAAAACTTTATTTTTTTTTCAAAATCTTCGCTCTATTTTTAGTTGTTGCACAAAAAAAAAACGCAGAGGTGATCAAATACCACCAAAAGAAAGCTCTATTTGTGGGGAAAAAAGGATGCCAATTTTGTTTGGGTGCAGTGTAGCATGACTGCGCAATTGTCATTCAAATTGCGACATTGCTGAAAATTGGCTTGGGCGGGAAGGTGCGTAAGTGCCTGGTATGGAAGTGGTTAAGGATGATCCAGGATGGTCTATGGCCAGCACAATCCTAATGCTATGTTATTTCCATCACCTGGTGGTCAGTGGATGAGCAATAATTTAAAGCAATTTTTTCCAAATAGTTGCACATCTACATATCCAGACAAGTTGGTTAGGCTAATAGAAAGGGTTCAAATGTTAACTCCCCCACCCTTGCGACCTTGTCCTGGGCAGTGCAATTTTGGGTAGTTATGTGTTACTGCTGCTTCTGTGTTTGATCCTGAATTTTCATCAATAGCCATATTTCTGTGATGCAAGCCAATGCACAGAATTCATGGAGATAAGCTAATGGTAATTAGGCTTGTTGCTTATTACAAAGAGAAGTAGTACATACAATGTACAGTGCTGCATTATCTCCAGGCAATTCAGACCCCTGGTTTGAAGAATGCTTTACTTTGAAGTGAAAGTACCACTAACCTGCCTCAACCCCAACATATTTGATTTTTAGGGGGGGGGGGGGGGATAGGTAACTGATAGTTACTCATTCCGACTTCCACAATTCTTGCCTAGGTAAGAATTATGTAAGTTTGGTCTGCCCCCTCCCCACTCACAGCTCACTTCCACAGCCAAGATGGAGACACCAAGGATCTGAACTCCAGTGAAAAATCATCTCTGCCGAACTCTTGGGCTGGTTTGTTTGTTAGAAGTCAACAGCTACAAGGGATGCTTATGATTGTGACTATGTTTATCCATTCCGATAACAATGATTGGCTACAGCTGGTCACATGGTAAAGAGCCTCTGTGATTGGCTCTTTACCCTGTGATCAGCTGTGTCTGAAGATTATCAATCTAGTGTATTTTTATGTACAATAGCAAACCAGTGTGTGATAGAATATGGATCTCTTTACATTTTCCTGTATATATATATATATATATATATATATATATATATATATATATATATATATATATATATATATACCATTAAATTGTGACAGACAAAAATGAAATACATACATCATAGAAAAAAGGCAATAATAACATTTTGAGCAGCTAAATACTCTGTGAATGTGCATTCTATAGACTGCTACATTTATTTTTATGTCCCCTTTGATTCATTACCTATGCAATCAATGGATGATCACACACACACAGTAGGATAGACTTATACATTAATATCTAAATATGTAATGTGTTAATAGACAGACATAAACATAGACAGAGTTATATTACATTATAAGTATATTTACATATTAGTAATTATATTTAAGGAAGGATTTGATCAGATGGAACATGCCTAATGAGTAAATTTAGAAAACACTGGTGCACCATGGGGTGAGGAATATCCTGTGAAATAGGCTTAATTGTGTAAGCAAATGAGGCACATCCTAATGCAATCACTATTAGCAAATGGACTAGTAAATCCATTGTTATATTACCTTGGTAAACATCAAGTACAATTGCTCATACTTATACACTATATTTGAATATACGGAGTAATGTGAATAATTCTGTATGAGGCTACATCAGGTGCACTCGTGCATACTTCCTTTATTAGATAATGGCTTTGTACATTCACTAAATCTAATTTCTTTGAGTAAATATTTAATGACATGGAAAAGCATGTTATAAGCAAATCTTTGGTAAGATATATAAATTGAACAGTTGGATAGTAGACTAGACACCCTAAGGGACCAGATCATATATTTTGCAACAGCACATTAGTTCTCAGAGCACAAAGCTAAACAAAAGTTAATTGTTCAAGGCTTTCACCTCTAAGAATATCAAACTTCTAAAGTATTTCTAAGGCCATACACTTTCCTTAACCCCTTGGCACTGACCTACACAAATATGCCGCCTCTCGAGGCCTGGTCCTTAGCACTGAGGGGTCACATATTTGTCTGAATTGCCGCCAATACACCTGTGCCGAGAGAGAGTGCGCTGCGTGCTCCCAGCACAGTTTTCATTACCAAACCAAAAGTTTTCAAATCATGTGACCATCATCACAGCCAATCGAGGCGCTCACATGATCTTAAGCCCACTCCTCGCAGTGTCATAAATCTCTTAAACCTCTGTGCAAAACTAAAAAAAGTTTGCCTAGAGATATACTTTACTCAAAATGTGCTACTTGCACTTAATCTATAAACTAACAATTGACAATTTCTCCCACTCCCACACTTAACCCTACACCCAAAATGTAACTTTTATTCTTAAACGAATCCCCCAAAATGATGATGCTTACCCAACCCTGAGCTAATTCCTAACACAAAAATTACCTGGTAGCAGAATACCAGTGATCCATTTTTGCTGGACTGTTGGTATTGCTACGGTATAACACATTTCCAAAAAATAGCATAAACTTTTTAGTATGTTTCTTAATAGCGGTAACCCTGAGCCAGACTCGGGATCGCATCGCAGTATCCAGACAGGGAGTTACTTACCTTGTCCCCTGGATCCTGCGATGTCTCCCCGCTGTGTGAGTGAGCTGTCTCCTCGCTCGATTCAGACAGTATCCCGAGTGCCACCAAGCTCCAATCCCTGCGACGTTACGACGCACGAGGTGGAGATCGGTGCCAAATTCAAAAAAGTAAAATTACAGTATACATACAGTATACTGTAATCTTATGGATTACAGTGCTGTATAAAATAATTACACACCCCATTGTCCCTAGTGGTCTGTCCGGTGACCTGAATGCACTTTTATATTATAAATACATTTTTTTCTGCCTGGAAACTGTAGATTGTCCATAGCAACCAAAAAGTGTCCCTTTATGTCAAAAGTGGTTTTAGACCAGCTAGAAAACAGCAATAAATTAGAATCACTTGCAGAATTGAGCGATAACGATTTGTGGGGAAATTGTAGGGAAATTCATCCTTAAACACTAAAAGTAATGACAGCGACAATTCTGCAACTGAGCAAATTTCTGTGTTTTTGATTTGATTACATTATTGAATAATGTTTATTATTATTATATTATTATTTGTTATAATTCTTTATAGTTATTTATTATATTATAATTTATTATTTTGTGTTTCAAACTTTATCATACCCAGGGATGTCTACTAGACTCTTGTTTGGACAGATTTAAGTGAGTTATTCCTAAGAATTACAGGCCTACATTTTTCATGCAAAACAAGTGTACCGTATTCAGCACCAAAAATCTGAAAGAATCATACCGCCAGGGAGGTTAATGATAACAGAACTATTGTCATGTGGGGGGATGTTTATGCTTCTTGGGAGACAAATAATGCAGAAGAATAATCTGGCATTTGGTGACACTTGCTTAAATCCCTGGCTGTTTTGATTAATATAGGCATTGAAACTAAACTCTAATCAAATACAACTCCACTGCTACACTCTAAAACTGTTAGGTTCATTACTCTGGTACACAACAATAAAGCAGGAACCGACTGAGATCCTGACCGTTAATGGGCAAGCTGAATGTACCAAGTTGATTAGTCAATCAATTTGGGTACAGCCAGTCCTCCGTATTCTTTTGAAATTATCGCTAGCAGTTGCTATAGCTGCTAACAATAATCACTGAGCTTCCCCCGCCTGCCCTCTCTGCTAAAAGAAGACAATTGCTTGGTAGAAGGGATTCCCCTGTCAGCACTGTCTGTGTTGATGGTGGCATTGTGTGAATTGCAACCACGGGTTGCAGGAAAGAAATTTGCACCAAGTATGGCCTGCCTAAGCATTGAATATTCAGTGCTGCCACCTACAGTTCAGGTTAAAAGACATATCTGATAGTGGGTCACTTGCTCTCCATCTCTTCCTTTCATTAAATGCCTTGTATTTATTTAATTGCATTGATTACAAAATGTCCTCTAATTGCAGGATGGGGTGGGTGAATTTCACGATCTCCCATCCTTCAATCAAAGTGTTACCTTTAAATACCCCTAAAATACCTCAATCACAAAAACATTCTAAGTGATGAAACAAAAAAGATAATTACAGTGCAAATTCAATAATATTAATGATTCTTTGTGAAAATGAATGCACAATAATTCATCCCATAAATATTGTGATTTGGTTTACAGTTTTTCAATATAATTTTCTCACAATTTATTATATTCATCAGCGCGGAAGGGTTTATACATTTATGTAACATTTTCTGAACACCTTTATACACACACCATTAAATATTCAGATATTCAGAAAACAAAGTATAAATGGGCATGTTTCAAACCTGTTGAAGTCTAAAGGAAGCGCTTCGTGCAGGAAAAACAGATCACTTAAAATATCAAATTAGTGTGAAAATGATACAGTGTGCAAATAATTATTAGAAAATAAAAAAATAGCTATAAAATATCAATATAGATATCTTGTAGCTATAAAATATCTGGGATATTAAGAAATGTAATATTTAAGACATTTCAAAGCAATTAAAGAAAACTAAAAACAATAAGCTTGTTTGTCACATACATACAAGGTTAAGAAATGACTTTCAATTTGCTCCATCACTAATTAAGGCTTCTGTACAGTAATTGGGCATCAGGTTCAGATACAAATCTAAATAGCTAAAAGTATATTTATGGGTGCAGAGTACAATTAATAACGCAGTGTCTTAAGATGCATTTACCAAAGACATGCTGGTAGGTAAATTGGATCGTCCAAAAATTGACCCAGTATATATGTGTGTATGACTGTGCGTCCATAGCGTGTCAAGATCCTACGGGGTAAAAATGACCGCACCAGCCAAGCAGACACTGGCTGGAAAAAGCGCCCAGAGGCGATTCAGTTCGCATGCGTTGCGCTATACAAGTCATTCATTCATTCATTCACCATGTGTCCACTCTGTAATCCCACTGACTTGAAATAAATGTAGTTCAAAATCAGTTTCCCAGAGAACAGCTTTAAAACTAAACTCCAGCAGATATATGAAAACAACTTACGCAGTTATATATTTCTTGAAAATTTTGCTCCTATTATTGATCCTGCTTCCAACCCCCCCTCCAACCTCCAACATCAACCCCCATATTTTTTCTTGTATATTTCTATACATACAGTGCCTTTTGAAAGTATTCGGCCCCCTTGAACTTTGCGACCTTTTGCCACATTCCAGGCTTCAAACATAAAGATATAAAACTGTAATTTTTTGTGAAGAATCAACAACAAGTGGGACACAATCATGAAGTGGAACGAAATTTATTGGATATTTCAAACTTTTTTAACAAATAAAAAACAGAAAAATTGGGCGTGCAAAATTATTCAGCCCCTTTACTTTCAGTGCAGCAAACTCTCTCCAGAAGTTCAGTGAGGATCTCTGAATGATCCAATGTTGACCTAAATGACTAATGATGATAAATAGAATCCACCTGTGTATAATCAAGTCTCTGTATAAATGCACCTGCACTGTGATAGTCTCAGAGGTCCTTTTAAAGCCCAGAGAGCATCATGAAGAACAAGGAACACACCAGGCAGGTCCGAGATTCTGTTGTGGAGAAGTTTTAAGCCTGATTTAAATACAAAAAGATTTCCCAAGCTTTAAACTTCCCAAGGAGCACTGTGCAAGCGATAATATTGAAATGGAAGTATCAGACCACTGCAAATCTATGAAGACCTGGCCGTCCCTCCTAAACTTTCAGCTCATACAAGGAGAAGACTGATCAGAGATGCAGCCAAGAGGCCCATGATCACTCTGGATGAACTGCAGAGATCTACAGCTGAGGTGGGAGATTCTGTCCATAGGACAACAATCAGTCCTATACTGCACAAATCTGGCCTTTATGGAAGAGTGGCAAGAAGAAAAAAAATTCTTAAAGATATCCATTAAAAGTGTTGTTTAAAGTTTGCCACAAGCCACCTGGGAGACACACCAAACATGTGGAAGAAGGTGCTCTGGTCAGATGAAACCAAAACCGAACTTTTTGGCAACAATGCAAAACTTTATGTTTGGCGTAAAAGCAACACAGCTCATCATCCTGAACACACCATCCCCACTGTCAAACATGGTGGTGGCAGCATCATGGTTTGGGCCTGATTTTCTTCAGCAGGGACAGGGAAGATGGTTAAAATTGATGGGAAGATGGATGGAGCCAAATACAGGACCATTCTGGAAGAAAACCTGATGGAGTCTGCAAAAGACCTGACACTGGGAAGGAGATTTGTCTTCCAACAAGACAATGATCCAAAACATAAAGCAACCTTTAAAAATGCAATGGTTGACAAATAAACATATCCAGGTGTTAGAATGGCCAAGTCAAAGTCCAGACCTGAATTCAATCGAGAATCTGTGGAAAGAACTGAAAACTGCTGTTCACAAATGCTCTCCATCCAACCTCACTGAGCTTGAGCTGTTTTGCAAGGAGGAATGGTCAAAAGTTTCAGTCTCTCGATGTGCAAAACTGATCAAGACATACCCCAAGCGACTTACAGCTGTAATCACAGCAAAACTGTGGAGCTACAAAGTATTAATTTAAGGGGGCTGAATAATTTTGCACGCCCAATTTTTCAGTTTTTTATTTGTTAAAAAAGTTTGAAATATCCAATTAATTTCGTTCCACTTCATTATTGTGTCCCACTTGTTGTTGATTCTTCCCAAAAAAATACAGTTTTATATCTTTATGTTTGAAGCCTGAAATGTGGCAAAAGGTCGCGAAGTTCAAAGGGGCTGAATACTTTTGCAAGGCACTGTACCTTTTCTCCTGCAATCTTCGGTCAAATCACATGCTATCATGTGTGACATACTATCATAATGTCATTGCATAATGATCTCCTAAGCCTCCATGGCTGATTGATAATGCACTATAAGGGGCACTATAAGGGTAAGGTCCCTCACACCTTGGGCTCACAGAAAGTGGGTTGAAATACAATAAGAGTGATTAAACCAAGAAGAGGATTGATGCTGGACCAGGGAGCAAGAGGTATGTTGCAGTGCTTGAGTATGGGGAGTGTGAGTTCCTGGCCATATTTTTTTTTTTATACAGAAGGGGGAGTCTTTCGAAAAAAAAAAAAAAAACATTTTGACACTAGAGTTGGGTTTGAAATGTCCTTTTACCTATTTTACGTAAATTAGGAACCCAAATCTGTCTTGAGATTATCCTCCTGTTATTCCTCCTAAAGCAACAATGGGAGATGTAATGGAGCCCAATCAAATACTGTTGCATGCACATTTACTGGAATGAAACATACTCACAGGAGGGGAAAGGAGAGTTGAAGTCTTTGTTGGTGTTTTTTCAACCAGCAGGAGAGGTGACATCACTAGTCTACTTAACTGGCTCAGTTTCTGTAGCCCTCCGGACTGTGATGTGTATTTAGCTGATTGCCTGGGGTTCAGCTTCAAGTCAAAGATTTTTTAGTGATCTCTAGTAATCAGAGGCATGATATCACCTGATAAATGTGTCCAAATACTAAAGAACTTCAGGAAAATTCATAAACAATCCCACAATTTTTTAGTCTAAAACTAGAAAATATTATGTTCTCCTTCCATACTTTGAAAATCGTATTTAAAAATGTAAAGAACAAATACAGTGAAGGCAGGTGTACAAGCCAATTAGCTGCTGACCATTGAACACAAGCTCTCTGTTGCTTGTAAGCTCACCTTTTTGGTAGCCATAGTCATTAAAGATGAATGCATGATGAGAAGGGCTGTAAAATCAAAAGTTGTTGGAGCTTTTCTGATATCCCAATGCAGGGACTGGATTTCACAAATTTGGACTTGCCTTCAAGCATTATATAAATCAAATTCCTCCCCTATGTTATTATGTGCTCTGTCATTTAGGTTTATTCTGTGCTTTTCAAAATTTATTTCTCTTGCAGTAAATTGCAAGAGAATTTATTGGCAAACAGTGCAGTGAATAGCGCTGTATAAGTTGTAATTTAAAAAAAAAAAAAAAAAAGCTTGTGATTAGGTTAACTCATCCAAAACATGTTTCTGTAGTTTTTCATTCTCACCAAATAAAAGTCATAAATCAAAGTTGAAGGGAAAGAGCTCAACCAACAACGGCAGTTTCCTGTAATTAAGTTTAGCACTGGAATTTTAATTCACCTAATTCTTAGGGATCGAGATTTAATTTCAGAAATATGGATCACTATAGTAGATGTCATGTTATTAGACATGCTTAGCTTTATAGACCAAATAATTCAGTTTTCAACTCAATTTACTGTAAATGACCCTGGACTTCTCCATACAAAACTGTATTCCGATAATGTATTATTACTGACAAATGAAACATTGCAATATGTTATTTTAAATATTATTATGATTTATAAAATTCTGCCTTACTGCATTATTGTCTTAATATAGAATTGTTTGTTTTGCCCATAACAAACATATTTCAGTGGTCAGGTTTGAAAATGGAAATGTGTAATCTAATTGTTTTGGAAATATAGGCAATTTTTCTTTAGGACACCTAGATAAACGAGGGTAGTTGTTTATTAGATATCCCCAGCTGTAGGGTGAAATAGTGCCAGGGCTTGTTATTAGATGTGGCTGCAAATAAGTAGCTACTGGGCGATTGCTGTTTAACAAGTAGTTGCCAAGAATTATATAGAGTATACAATAGTAGAAGTCATCAAACTGTCTCGATGGATACATTTTGCTACCATTATAGCAAAAGCAAATCTGTCATTATTTCCTCTTACTTTCATTTAAATTTCAAAAATCGTGGTTGTTGAGAGGGGGATTGGGAAGTTGGGACTTTAAATGAAGCCATGACTGACTGATTGTTTTGCAACCTTGCTGTTTTACAATTTTGCGCCCTTTGTCTAAATGTGAAAAATGTCATTATGTCTAAATATAATGCCTGTTTTTAATAAAAGGAATGTAGATAATTATGTCTGAAACAATGACCACCTTTACTGGGAGCTTTTAACAATCTTACTACTTGGGGATATCAGTGGCTCACTCTCTTAATGGGCATCCCCAGTATATCACATAGCTCTTACCACCTCAAGATTCACAGAGTTTTATTTTGATGGGCACAGCAGCCTTGTAAAGTCATGACCACACAAGCATAGGAGAATGCTCCAGGTAAGGACGGCCATAGACAGTTCAAATCTCGTCCGGTTTAGCAGGAACCAAATTATATTCAAACCATTAATAGGCAGGCTGAATGTACCAAGTTGATTGCGATTATCACAAGTGCCTGCTATAGCGACTAGCCATAATGATTGTCCTCTCATGGCAGGACTGCTTCCCCCATCTGTTCTAATCCCCACCGGGAGAAGAAAATTGCTTGGCAAAAGGGATTCCCACGTCAACACTGTCTGTGTTAATGGAGAATCATGCAAATTTGCACCATCTATGGTCTACCTAAGATTAGGTAGTGCCTCAAAAAAAAAGGAGAGTGACTGTGAGGCTACAACAGTTTATTTTCTCTCTTCAATACAGCTTGCCTCTGAGTAATATTGGACATGTGAGTCTGGGAACTTTGCAGGCTTTCCTAATTAAACCTAAAATACTCTAAAACACACACTGTAAATATTAATGATGCTACTTTATATATTTAAAGTGGTTGTAAAGGCACTGAGCTTATGAGCTCTATCTAGATCCAGCAATGTTATAGAAGTGTCTCAGCTGCCCGGGACTCCTCTACTCATTGGTTGAGACAGGAGTGTGGTTGGCTCCCACTGCTGCCAATCAAAGTCAGCCAGCCAATAAGGACAGAAAGGGGGTGGGGGCGGACCATGGCTCTGTGTCTAAATGGACACAGGGAGCTGTGGCTTGGCTCGGGTGCCGATAACTCAATAGAAGGCAATAGAAGAGAGAGGGTCCAGGAGCACCAGCGGGGGACCTGAGAAGAGGAGGATCCAGGCTGCTGGACATTCACATACTTATACTGCTTACATAAAAATAATACATTTTCTGATTTATTAGTGATTGCAGAGCCAGAATAATGTGTGTTCAGCTTTAAATAATTTATAAGGTTTTGCTGAAAATATACCTTCAGTTACTAAGTATTAACACAAAATACCTGAGTAGTTGTGAGGTGACAATGTCAATCTATTTTTAAAGTTTAATTGGCACGTATCTTAGGTATGTTAATTACCATAAGAGTGATGATTTTTATAAATTATTTGAGTAAACTGGGAATGAAATGTTTACACATCTTACACAACTCTTTTAATTTGTCAAATTTGCCAAACCATTAAAAATTCAATTTACTTTTAGTAGAAAAGTTTATACATCTCACACGTTGTTTAGTAGTCTGTACTATTAACAAACACACATAGAAATGCATGCTATGGCTGAACTTCCTCTTCGTGTATTTTGTGTCAACTGTCTGGCAGCAAATCAAAAGAAAATCATTTTTCAATGTAGTAGTTTCAATTAAAACATCAAACGTGCACATATCAGTGAATATTTCACCGTACAAAGAATATGATCGTTTGGAATCCTAAAACACCCAGTTTGTTTAATAATAGTTTATGGATCCCTTACAAAAAATTCTACACTGCATGTACACCTTGTCAGTATATATATAGATATATATATATATATTAGTCTCTAACTTTCTCCTGCAGTATGTCTCCAACCATACATAAACCATGTCTGCAGTCTCTGACCATTTATTTCTGCACGTTTGCAGTCTCCATAGCATTACATATACTAGACATTATGTGGTTCCTTTTGGTTTGGCAATTTTTAAGTTAACAAATTTACAAGTTGGAAAGTGCCAAATTATTACCATTAGAGCTTGAACATCACAACATTGGATTGTCAAAAAATGTCTGTCTGTTGGGATCATCTCATTTACACATAGTGGGCCAGATTCTCAGTGGCGCTACGACAGAGTATCTCAGATACCCCGTCGTATCGCCGTTTTTTTTGGCTCGTATCTATGCGAGTGATGCTTAGCATCACTTTGGCATAGATACGCTTGAACATCCGACAAGTGTAATACCATTACACTTGCGGATCGTAGTTGTAATGACAACTCCGGCCTCTAGGTGGCCTTTACGTTGTTTTCTCATTTGCCTATGCAAATGAGGCTACTATGCTGATTCCCGATCGCTTTTACGCCGCCCTGTCGTCGTGTACGTCGTTTACGAACTCGTAAGTTTACCCCTGCTTCTATGAGGAGTAACCTTACGAAGTACCGTCGGATGCCGTCGGGTGCCGTCGGATGCCATGTTAAGTATGGCGTCGGGTCAGCGTCGGCTTTTTCCATCGCTTACGTCGTTTTACTAACTCGTTCGCGAATAGGGCATTGCGTAGTGGCGATTACGTCGTTTTGACGTCGGTTTGCACTGGGCTTTTTCCCCGGCCGACGCATGCGCAGTTCGTTTGACGCGGGAGCGCTCTTAATTTAATACAAGCCGCCCCATTTGAATTACGCTTACGCTGGGCCATTTTCGCTACGCCAACGCAAACTACGGAGCAAATGCTTAGGGAATACGGCACTTGCTCTAGTACGATGCGGCGGCGTAGTGTAAATGGCTTACGCTACGCCGGCGAATTTCTTAGAGAATCTGGCCCTATATTTTCTTGTTTTAACAGTTCTAACATGGCTAAGCATATTGTGAAAACATGTAGATAAGCTTATCATATGCCCTGGACACACAATAGTTTTTTTCCGTCGGAATAAACTCAGACGGGTTTTTCTGAATTCCTCTAATGCTATCTTGCATACACACGGTTACACCAAATTCTGACCGTCAAAAGCGCGGTGATGTACAACTAGCTGAGAAAAATTTGGTTCAATGCTTCCGAGCATGCGTCGAATTGATTCTGAGACTGCATGTTTTTTTCATTGCCGGAGTTCTATACAGACGAACGGAATTTCCGATGGAAAAAAAGAGAACATATTCTCTTTCTAAGTGCAATAGGCCATACACATGGTCGGAAAATATCCGATGAAAAAATTCCATCTGCCTTTTTTCATCGGAAATTCCAATCGTGTGTACGAGGCATAAGAGAACTGTATTTCTGATGATGATGATAGGAAAAAAAATGTATGACCCAACTATTCAGGTTAAAACTGCTTATTTGTCACCTATTGGCACAGTCTTACTTTGTCTAATGGTAAAACCATTCTGGAGTTTATTTTACACAGGTGCTTGCCTATTGATGCTTGAGTCATTACTGAATTCCATTACTTTTGGACAAGGTTCTTTCAGCTGGTCTGCAAACTTTTTTTAAAGCAGCTCTGTTGGAGCATAAGGCTATTTCAGAAAAATTGCAGAAAAAAGTTTAAAATACTTGTTAAATCCCTAGGGCTTCCAGATTCCCCATATTCAAGTGAACCTGAGTGAACCTAAACCTACAGTATGAGAATTTTGAGCAGTGCCTGAACTTGTTTATGTCACATTTCTTTTAAGCATTTAAGTAGATTATGGATCACAGAGTCATTTGGCAAATTGTCGCAGACCTACCCATAACCAATGCAAAACAACCTCAGGTTTTTTATTGTGTCTCTTGTCTCTACTCTTTTACAGCAATGCTGTCGCCACAAGTCTTTCTGGTGTTTACCATTTCTGAGAATGTCAGATGCCTGTGTCTTCTGACACATGCCATGGTTCCATACTCCAATACCCATGTCATTACAGGGCTCAACAGTGTTGTAGGAGGTGAAGGATGGAACTACAGTGCACAATGAGGAATACAGATATCCAACAATCAAACACATCCATCTGGGTGTGACTAATGGAGGCTGCAGCATTGCAATGGAGCAGAGGCCCTAAAAGGGACACTGCTTCTCAAACCAGTAAATGATAGACTGAGTTAACTCTAAAAGCCCTGTACACACGATCGGATATCTGATGGAATCTAATCCGATGGATTTTTTCGTCGGATATCCGATGAAGCTGACTTTCATCAGTCTTGTCCACACACCATCAGTCAAAAATCAGACCGTGACAAAAAGCAGTGACGTAAAACACTACGACGAGCCGAACAAAATGAAGTTTAATGCTCCCAAGCATGCGTTGACTTGATTCTGAGCATGCGTGGATTTTTATCCGATGGAGTTCCACACAGACGATCGGATTTTTCTATCGTTTTTTTAAAACATGTTCTATTTTTTAACACCGATGGAAAAAAGACCAATGGGGCCCATACACGATCGGTTTGTCCGATGAAAACAGTCCATCGGTCTGTTTTCATCGGACAAACCAATCGCGTGTACACGGCTTTATACTTTTCCAACAATGTTCTTTTAATGTTGCCACCTTTTTGTACTGCTTTTTTATTCCTTTATTTTTTTAATTATTGCAATATATTTTATAGTTTAACAAAGGTCGATTTTTTATTAAACATAATAATACCAGAATTTTTTTTTTTTTGCTCAGACCTATACATTTATATACTAGGGTAGTATTTTCCATAGCGAATTGAATTAATTATGGCATGCTGAGCGATGCTTTTGCACTTCTCCAAGAACTCTTTGATTAATTGCTATCCATGTACTTTACTCCCACATAAATAATCATACAATCAAGATGGAGCAGTGATTACAAGGAATTAATGTTAAAATGAACACATCAGAGAACCTAGGGACATATTCTATTACAACCATGGTAAAATACCAAATTGTAATAATTTATCATATATATATTTATAAGTACAGTGCACAGTAAAGTAACTATTTTACGTAACTTTCAGAACAATTAATAACACTAGAAAATCTACAGCTTCACATGGAAAATTGTTATTTTAAGCCTTTGACAAGGATTAAATGTCTTCAATTTGTGAGAAACATACCATAATTTAAAATATGAGGTGAAAAATGTACAAAAATGTACTGATGCACAACCCTATAATGTTTTAAAGCATAGACCTAAATAAGTAACCTTACAAAAAATGGCACAAAACACAACTTTGATTCATGAGTTATTATCTAATTATGATCTGTTAAAATCTAGTTCACACCACAATGTGCATTACCACAATGCAATATGATGCACTGTATATGTGTTTTGTAGTGAATTTACATTACAGTAAAGAGCACAGCGCACATCAACAGTGCAATGGAGATTGCTTGTGATATAGTGCACCACAACACACAGAAATACATACTGTATGCCCTATATTTTCAATTGCACTAAAAACAATAATGCAGGAACCATTTATTTGGCCCATAAAACAAATTGGTAAACCCCAAATGAACATACAGTTTAGAAAAACTAATTACATCAAAACAAAAGGTCTTCAATGTCTTATGCCGCGTACACACGGTCGTTTTTTGCAATGAAAAAAAACGACGTTTTTTAAAACGTCATTTAAATTGATCGTGTGTGGGCAAAACGTCGTTTTTTGTCTTAAAAAAAACGACCAAAAAAAAATTCCAACATGCTTGAATTTTTTGTGTCGTTTTTCAAAACGTCGTTTTTTGTTTCACAAAAAGTCACCGCATGTAGCAAAAACGTCGTTTAAAACGACGTTTTTCAACCCGCGCATGCCCAGAAGCTAGTTATGAAGCGAGCTTCAATGGAAAAGTGTGGTGAACGTAACCTCGTTTTTTGTGAAAAAAACGATGGTGTGTATGCAACATCGTCTTTGAAAGTGACGTTTCAAAAACGTCGTTTTTTACTTCACAAAAAACTTCGTTTTTTCATCGCAAAAAACGACCGTGTGTACGCGGCATTACAGTTTGCTTTTTTTCTATAGCAACCACATACTAGGTAGGAAGGCTGTCCTCTGCCATAAACTTTTTTTTCATGTGGGGAAGCAATGGTCTCATTGGAGAGATCTAAAACATCCCTAACTAAGTCAGACATATAGCTCTGCAATCTGTGAATTTCAAAGGGTCTTATTGGACCACTGTAAAGACATCAGTGCTTCCTCAGACGGCTCCCAATCTACAGCATGCTACCACAACACAAACTTTTCTAAATGGGCTATGGCTAATTTTTAAAGAAAACAAATTGTAAGACTTTACACATCTTTTGTCTTGGTGCATCTGGAATGTATTTAGCTAATATTAATGGAAAGTTCAATTAGGCTTTAAATGTAAATAGGACCTTACACATGCTCAAAGTTTAACCATTTGAATATAATATTGTAATGCTTTAAATACAGTAATAAATTAAAGTTCAAACAGGCATTAACCTCCCTGGCAGTAGGATTGTGTCAGATTTTTGCGTCTCCAAGCGGTACATGTAATTCTTTGGGAAAAACTCACTTAAATCTGTCCAAACAAGTGTCTAGTTGACATCCCGTGTATGATAGTGTTTGAAACACAAAATCATAACTTATAATGTAATAAATAAATATAAATAATTATAACAAATAATAATATAATAAATATAAAATGTATTCAATACTGTAAACAAATCAAAAACACCAAAATGTGTTCAGTTGCAGAATTGTCGCTGACGTTACTTTCAGTGTTTGATGACGAATTTCCACATGAATCACTATCGCTCAATTCTGAAAGTGATTCTAATTTACTATCGCTGTTTTCTAGTTGATCTAACACCGCTTTTGTCATAAAAGGACACTTTTTGGTTGCCATGGACAATCTCAAGTTTCCAGGCAGAAAGAACAGTATATACAGTATATTATAAAACTGCATGCAGGGCATTGGACAAAGCATTAGGGACAAAAGGGAGGTAAAATATTTTGATACAGTAATGTCATCTGTAAGATTACAGTGTACTAAATGTGTTCTGTGTTTTTCACTTTTAGAATTTGGCACAGGGATCCATCCCTGTGCATCCCAGTGCTCGCAGGGAATGGAGCCCAACACACAGAAGCAATGGGTGGAGGATACAGCCCACAGACACAGTGGAAGGACATTACAGGATGGGGGACAAGGTAAGTAACTTTATCAGAATACTGCAATGCAATCCCGACTATGGCTTGGGGTTACCGCTTTTGTTAATAAAAATTTACCCTGAGCCCCACTTGGGATTACTGCCAGGGAGGTTAAAGGATAAGTTCACCTTTTGGGAAAAAAAATTGCAGAAAAAAAAGTGTATTTATTATTTTTCCCCTAAGCAGCCTGGAAAGCATTACACCTGTAATTAGTGGATGAAGGGTGCAATGGCAGATTCTTGCAGACAAACCCTGCAGCTTTCAGCCCATACCTGCATACTAGTTGGCTGTTTACAAGCTGCAGGGCTTGTGAATGAACTACGAGGCTGCTCATCAGCAAAGGATGATGGTAGTTGTAGTTCAAGTCATTCACAAGAAACTGTGGATGAATGACATGGCTGGAGAGGGAGAGGCTGCAGCTACTGGAACATGTAATATGTTGCACCCTAAATATAAGTGGAACATGTAGCATGTTCCAAAAGACTAACATATGTTTTAAAACACTTGACTAACTATGATGGTGAGATATGCCATATAAGTACAAGTATGTATGTCCTAAACAATAGCAAACAAATCTATGGTTTTGGGGATGAAATAAAAACGTCATACTGTATATTTCATCATTTCTGCCACATACACACACACACACACACACAAAAGTGGACCAAAATTGGAGAGCCATCATGAATTCATTTTTTTTTTTTGCAAGTGGAAATCTGTTTGTCAGCTCTTCTTTCTCTGAGATATTTTTCCTAAATAGGTATGAGTGTATAATTTCTCATCCGAACAGGATCTAAACACAGACAAATACAGCCCTTATTAATATCTGCTAAAAATTTGTTTTCAAAGCTGGTTGAAAATGAAATGTATGTATCCTTGATTTCCAGAGGGTACTAGAGAAAACACAGATAGTTTTTGTACTATCCCCATTGTATAAGTTCTTCATCCAATTTTAATTTTGACTGTCCCTACACCTTACACCTTTATCAATAATTTTCTTTAAAGGGGTTGTAAAGGTTTGTGTTTTTTCACCTTAATGCATCCTATCCATTAAGGTTAAAAAAACACCTCGCTGTCATGGCCCCCGTTTCACTTACCTAAGCCCGTTCACCTGCTCTGTGTGTCCCCCGACATCCTCTTCTCCACTGAGTCTGGCCGTTGATTGGATAGATTGATAGCAGCGCAGCCATTGGCTCCCACTGCTGTCAATCACATGCAATGATGCGGCCGTCAGGAGGCGGGACCGATTCATACACTTGCCATCTATGGATGTAAGCCCGTAAGCTAACCCCCTCGGTAAAGAGCTTCCCAGAGGGGTTAGCTTTAGCGGGGGGAGCCGAGACAGCTGCCGTGGGACCCCAGAACAGCAGGAATGGGGCTACTCTGTGCAAAACTAACTGCACAGTGGAGGTAAGTATAACACGTTTGTAAAAAAAACAAAAAACTATACAACCCCTTAAGTGTGGCTGTATATATATATATATATATATATATATATATATATATATATATATATATATAAAAATTTGAAACCCAGGAAAGCCACAGAACACAATGAACACAAATATTGAAATAAAACAATATTTGAATCCTAAATGCTATCCATCAACAAATATTAGCTTTAATGCCCAAAATAAAAATATACATAATGCACAACAGATATGTTATAGTATATAGTTAGTACTAAAAGTCAGGGATAATACCAGATATTAAATATATATATATACAGTATATATATAATATAAAAAATCAAAGGATAAGGCTCAAGGCAGTTCTTGGAATTTTGGGATAGTAAGTTTTTTGCTACATGACAGCTCTAATAATGGAACAGATTAATGCAATCCAGTCTCGAGACTCTAGCTGGGAAGCTATAATAATGAGTATATGTTGGGAAAAGTACCATAGACTGCTACTGACCTGAAATAAGCACAGAAAAAAATAAATGGAGTAACCCAGAAGCCAGAAATTTTAAATCTACCCATCTGCACATATAACAATAATCTTTGCCACGTATACAGATCGGGAACAAACCTTAGGGGGTAAAACAAACAATAAATACAAAACATACGCAGGTGAAGGCATAAAAAGGCATACGATCTGTCATACGATATTCGGATCGTGTGTACAGGCCATTAGCCTCTCTATTAGGCAGAATGTCTTCCCCCACATTTAATCTGCATGTATTGCTAGATTTTTTGTTATGAATAGAGTAGGGAAGGGTTAGAACATCTCTCAGGTTTTTATTGTTGTCTGTGCCCCTGTTAGGTAGATTCCTTTCTGTTTGTCCTAGGCATCATTATCATTAAGATAGGGATACTTTTTCAGATTTTTGTCTTGTTTTGTCTCTGAGACTTAAAGCAAAGAGAAATCTACTCAAAGGGATGCAGACAAAAAAATAACTGACATTGGTTATAACTCTTACTCAATCTAAAAGTTATTTTTTTTAAGGTTTCAACTAAACATAAACTTTTAAAATCACTATCCAAGCAAAATCTATGCTCATAAACATCCATGTAATCAATTCGTGAAAATGGCTGTAGGTATCCATTTTTTTATGTTTTGCATTTTAAAGGGGTTGTAAAGGTAATTTTTTTCCCTAAATAGCTTCCTTTACAGTAGTGCAGTCATCCTTCACTTACCTCATTCTTCGATTTATTTTGCACAGTAATGCGAGGCTTTCTCCCTGGTGGGGAGTTTTATGCTTGCCTTGAAGGCGCTAGCAGGAGAGTCAGGATGCTTTCTACATTGCAGATAGAGAAAGGAGCTGTGTTTTAGTGGACATTCTGACTCTCCTGCTCACCTCCTCCTCCCTCAAGGGAGGGGCGAGCATGACACTTTACACCATGGAGAAAGCCTCCCATTACTGTGTGGAGTTACAGACAGAAGAACAGGAAGTGAGGATTTCTCAGAATAAATAAGTACATTTAAAAGCAAAATCGAAGGATGAGGTAACTGGAGGAGGACTGCACTAAGGTAATGGAAGCTATTTAGGATTTTTTTTTTTTACCTTTACAACCCCTTTAAGCTACTGTATGTAAATATCTAACCAACACATTTTAAATAATATTGCAACAACTTGTTGAATATACTTATGCCTAAATTGTCAAAAATCTATGTGTGAAGTAAAAACATTAGACAATATTTAGGAAATATGCATATTCTGTACATTAACCCTAAGGGTAGAAAATAACTTTGGCATCTCATTTGGTTTGGAATTGTAAGTAATATAGGATAGAGGTCATATACCTTACTGCAAACCAGAAATGTGACATATGGACACAAAAAAAGTTTCCAATCAAAAAATAAAATCACAATTTTCCTGCTGACAAATGAACTTTATGCTATATGCAATAATTGTTTTATTTACTGTAAAAAATATTATTATTCCTTTACGCATTCTTATGAACATTACATTCTTTCATCATATCTATAGATATTTTGTAATTCAGTACAATTCTCTGGTAGTTTGCGAGTTAAGGCAAAACTGATAAATGAATTGCTTTTACAGAAACATTTAGCTAAAGGTCTTGTTTTATCTCTTAGACGGTTAAACAAGGAGACTCAATGTGACCTTTGTCTCTCAGATATAAATTCTGAATTTCTGTGCAGGCCAGTGACATGTCAATATACAGTTTTTTGAAAGGGCTGAATAATAAATACATTTCATTATTCCTCCATGAGGCTAAGAAAGCTGAAGAGATTGAGAAAAATGAACTTAGATTTCCATCTCCAATGAGAAATCAAGAGTATGCCAGGAGAAATAAACAGTAAACCAAAGGCCACGTTGACTGATACTATCAGATGTACAAAAAATTGAAAAATTGCAGAGATTATGCCCTTGCTGTTTCTGAGATGTATTTATTGTGGCTGGATGGTATTAAAGGGAACCTGTCATAAAAGATAAATGGGAGCCACATATGATAACTGAGTTAAAAATCCGTACAAAAAACATCCAAAGAATCCGAACCAAAAAAATTATGTCTCATTTCATATGCTTGTTCTCAATATTACTATCTGGATCCCTATTATCATCTGTCACATTTATGGAGAAGATACATTTTAGATCAGGCATACCAAACTGAAATGAAAAAGTGGGCCACATTCAAAGGAATAACGTTCAAGAAGCCGTGTTATCTATATTCCTTTGCTTCACCTATACATATAGAGAAAAAGGGTATAGCGTTTCAGTATTCATATTTGGCAATTATAATAGCAATTTCACAATTTTATCTCAAAGAAAGGGCCTTAAAGCATGTTGTAAAGCAATGGCGGCAATATCATATAAGGCATTGCAACCAATAACAACAGGAGAACAGCTGGGACATCCGTCCGTTTAAATCCTTAAAATTTATTTGATCTTTTCCTGACCGCTGTATGCCTATATGAGGCTGTTGGGCTGGTGGACTTTAACACTTAGTGGCCACATATATGCATCCATGGGGAATAGCTTTTCTGTGCTGAGAGCACTCTAACTGTCTGATCCCAGTACAGTAACTAAGATGTCCCGGGCAGCTCTGACACACAATTGTGACTATGAGCTTCCGAGTACATGGCCACTGTTACAGTAAATCCCAGTGGTCATAATATTTGAAAGACCGGCTCCACCTCTCTGCATTTAGACCCTCTTAATAGGCTGGGGGCAGTGGTGGCAAGGGTCTAAATCCAAAACCTTTTATTCTTAGTTTTGGATGGGGTAGCAAAAGAATAGGATTCCTTTCAGGTTTTTTTTTGCTATATGTGGTTCATTAGAGAGAGTATTCATTTTAACTTTCTGTCCAGCAGGCAATAGATTTACTAGACAGAAAGTGAGGGGAACAGATAGAAACAAAAAGCTTAAAGGGGTTCTAGCTTTTCCCTACTCTTAAATGTTATTTCTGTTTGCGTTGCTTTTAGCAGATATCTGCAAAATGTTGCCAGAAAGACAGGAAATTAGAGTAAATCTCTTATGCCTTGTACACACGATCGGAATTTCCAATGGAAAAAGTCAGACGGACATTTTCCATCAAAAATTCGACCCGTGTATGCCCATCTGAGTTTTTTCATCGGATATTCCAATGAATTCCATTGGAGTTTAGATAGAGAACATGTTCTCTTTTACTCTGTCGGAATTCCGTTGTGAGTTTGGTCAGACAAAGGTCCAATTGTGTGTACGGGGCTTTAAACAGAGCTACAGATAACAGTAGAAACCTGACAGGGGTTCTAAACCTTTCCCACTCCATCCAAAACTGAGAAAAAAGTTTAGGTTGGACATACACTTTAAACCAATTGAAGAACTCAATGTTTGCATGCAGCAAATAAAAAACTGCCACTAGTTTGGCATGCTTACTATAGATATTTTTTCATATAATGGAAAATCTTACATCTAAAAGGCACTTGAATGATACAGCAGAACATTTTAATTCACTATGTAGCATTTACTATGTAATATTTACTGCTCACAATATACAGTATGCTCCCACTGTAAAATCCCACTTGCAAAATTGACCTTTGTGTATTCACATATAAATGTTGCTCATAGGATCAGTTCTCCATAAATCTTAGGGTTTATTTCTCTGATAAAGGAGCCAAAGAGCAAAAGATTAACCCTGACTGGTTTTATGTTATAATACAGGTCAGAATGAATTGTTTGCACTTTGGATCAATCACAGTCTACATGGATCCAACACCAGAGAATGCAGAAATGTGGAGGTGATTTGACCTGTGCTTCCTGTAGCCTGCAGCCTACAAAAGGGTACCACAGGGAAGGCTCCTAAAAAAAGGAAACATATGTGGGGACCATGGCTAGAACAGCTTTAAACAACAGATAAAGCAGTCAGGAATGGTTGTCAAACCATAAATGGTGTCTCCTATGACAGCCAGTTTAAAGGGTTTGTAAAGGCATGAGACAAATGTATACCCCAAACTCCCTTTTCCTCTAAAGTATGTACCAGCATTAATTTTTTTCTTGTACCTTGTTCCTCTAGTGCAGGGATCTCCAAACTACGGCCCTCCAGATGCTGTGGAACTACACTTCCCATGAGGCATTGTAAAACTCTGACATTCGTCGACATGACTAGGCATGATGGGAATTGTAGTTCCTGAACACCTGGAGGGCCGTAGTTTGGAGACTCCTGCTCTAGTGAGAACCAGCTTTAATTATTCTATTAGATGTCATGACGTTCCTTGTAGATGGTGGAGAGTGGGATCAGCATGTGCCAAAGGACCAAATCTTTTAAAAGCCCTTCCCATACATTCTTTTTGGGAAGATCTTGAAAATCAAAATAGCCTTATTATCAAGATGGACAGAGAAGACTGGGTTAGTGAAGTTGGGTGGAGTTCTGCAGTCCAGCAGAAGAGAACTCAGGCATGGTCTACAGCACTGCTTGGGATTTCAGTGCAATCTTAGGATTTCAGTGCAATCCCTGTTGCACTAGATTTTCAGCCTATAACAGGAAGTTAGGCGCCTATAAGACTCTGGAAGGGTCATTGAGTATTTTTCTCTACTTACTTTGTTTTTAAAGGGATGAAACATTATGCCACATGTATGTGTTAGGAAGATGTTCTGCAATTAGTTTTAAAAATTTTGCCCAGACATACACTTGTCAGCTGCAGGCTTAAAAATAAAGCCCCTTGTCAGCTTATGTCATAAATCCAGTCCAGACACTGCAAAGGTCCTGACTTTTTGTGATCCACCCAAATCCGCACTGCTAAGCGCTTGAGCCAGTTTCTCTCACTCCCTCCACAGCCCAGAACTCCAGTGAGCACTGGCAGGGTAGAGCAGAGTGCCTATCATGACTGACAATTACCGCCCTCTGCTCAGTGAAGACCAAGTCATATGATCACTTGGTTCTTTTTATTGGACCTGAGAGGTGACAGCTGCAGCATCAGGCCTATGCTGCACTCAGTGTGAGTGCGTAGGCTTTTTTTTAATTTCCTGCACTCCTTAAAGGCCGAGTTCACACCTATGCGAATTAAGGCCCAGATTCATAGAGAATTAGATTCTCGTAGCGTAATAGAAATACACTATGCCGCCGTTTTTTACCTGGCTCTACGTGGAATCCAGGTAGATTTTGTCCAGTAAACGACGGCGGCGTAGTGTATTTCTCCCGTCGCAATCCATCTGCGCGAGTAGGGGGCGTAAAGCATTTAAAATAGGCGCGTTCCCGCGGCGATCGAACTGCGCATGCTCCGTTCGCAAATTTCCCGCCGTGCATTGCGCGAAATCACGTCATTACGTCGTAGTAGCGTCGTTTACGTACATTCCTATTCCTATACACTCCTATTCCCAAACGAGTTACGTTAAAAAAAAAAAAAAATAATTCAAATCGACGCGGGAACGACGGCCATACTTTACATGGGTTACGCACTGTTAGACCAGCAAAAAGCTCCTCTAACATTACGTAGCCAAAAAATGACGTAGGCGATTGCGAAGACCGCTCGTATCTTCGTGGATCGCCGTAAAAACACATTTGCATATCCCGACGCATGAAAACGACGCAAACTCCTCCCAGCGGCCGCAAAAATATCGCAGCGTAGATCCGAAGGCTTACGAAGATGTAAGCCTCTCGGATCGAAGCCCGAAGCCGCCGTATCATGGTTTGAGGATTCCAACCAATGATACGGCGCGCGAAATTTGAAATTACTCCTGTCTAACACCAGTTAGACAGGCGTAATTGCTCTGTGAATCTGGGCCACAGTGTGGCTTAAACCGCATCCAATTCGCATAACATTATAAAAATACATTGATTTTAATGAGGCTGGTTCACATATGTGTGCATTTTCTAGGCATTGCTGTGTGGCTCAGGTGTGAATTCAGGACCATTATCTTCTATGGGCAAGCATCTGATTCTCAGATGTGTTAATTTCTCATCAGGATTTCTCTCTTTCTCCTCAATACACTTCCTCCCTCCCTTCTCCCAGGTCTCCAAATTTACAGCTAAAACGGAGGTGATCTGCTGAACAGCTCTCTTATCTCTTTGCAGAGATAACAGAGCTGGAATTCGCACCGCACAAGTGTGAATCCAGCCTTAAACTATTACAATTAGCAAGATATTCTGAGGAGTTGTAAATTACATGGTAGTTTTCTTCTTTTAGAAATCACAACAATATTCCTGATGTAACATTTTTATAACATATTTTTAGGGAGGTCAGATCCCAACCTCTAAAGTCAGGTCATGGAAAAATGTGTGCATTTGTTCAAAAGAAGGGAACATGACACACACACTGCCCACTTGCAGTTTTACACTTCTGAAAATTATGCTTGCAGGCTATACTATTTTTCCTCTTTTAATAGCGTTTAGCAGAGAATGCTCTATGCATAACCAATGAGTGTGAAACTATTACCTTAAATGCACTATATTGCTGTAGGAATTTTATTCATCCCACATTTGCATGTGCTACAGCTTGCAGTTCTGTTAACACATAATCACAGGATGTGGTTTGTTTTTTAGGAAATGTTAAATAGCTATAACATTTCTGCCTAAGCCTAAAGGGCACACCAACTATGAATTACAAGTAAGTAAAACACTTTAATTGAATGCTGCATAAAAATAAGTGTGAAACCAAAGTAGATAACTAGCAAACTGCCACTGAGTCAGGCCTCAATCCATATTGTGCAGTGCAGATAAACATCGAAGAATGTGTGTCTGGATTCTGTGTGCCCTCTGTTTTATGCAAACCATGAAGGATGGAACTGGGCCAATTTTATCACAAATACCTAGATTGCCTACATCCATAATCTAAAGGTCTACTTATTTTATTTGAGTAATCTTTAACCTGGGGCATGCAATCTATGTTTAAATGTTGTGTCAACCAAAAATTGTTGTATTTTTTTTTTCTCTTGAAAATGTGGCTTGTTGTAAAAGAGATAATAAACCCACCGTTTTTAAGCACTTTCAGATGCCGATTTAGTAACGTACTGAGTATGCCACTTCTTTTTATTTTAATCCTTGTCTAGGTTTCAAGACTGCTGCCGCAAGTTTCCTGTTTCAGGGTGCCTCCTTTCACTTGAAGCATCCTTTGAAGCCCCCCGTGCATTGCAGTTGTGTCTCCTTATGCCCCTACACACAATCAGAATTTCCGATGGAAAAAGTCAGAGGGACCTTTTCCATCAGAAATTCCGACCATGTGTATGCCCTACCGGAGTAATTCCATCTGAAATTCCAATGAATTCCATCAGAGTTTACATAGAGAACATGTTCTCTTTTGCTCCGATGAAATTCAGTCTGAATTCCGATGAGAATTTGGTCGAACAAATGTCAGATCATGTGTACAGGGCATAACAGTGTGTGCATCAATATGGACATAGAGCCTTGTAGCCTAGGGTGGCAAGCCACTGCCCTGCTCCTCCCTTCTCCTCCCCTCTCCCTTCTCCAAGGTAAAAGACTATTTGGAGACTGCAATGCCCACTGTTTCCTGTGAAGACCAGCAGTTAAAAGAAGCAACACTAAGGCCGCGTACACACGAGGAGACATGTCCGATGAAAACGGTCCGCAGACCGTTTTCATCGGACATGTCTCCGGGGATCTTTTGGTCTGATGGTGTGTACACACGATCAAACCAAAATCCCCGCAGACAGACAGTGCGGTGACGTGGCGGTGACGTTGACGCCGCGACGTCCGACACCAGGAAGTAAAATGCTTCCACGCATGCGTCGAATCCATTCGACTCATGCGGGGGATTTCCGTCCGCTGGTGAGGCGTACTAACCAGTGGACATGTCTGACGGACAGGTTTCCAGCGGACAAGTTTTAAAGCATGTTTTAAAACTTTTGTCCGCTGGAAACCTGTCCGCTAGGCCATACACACGATCGGATATGTCTGCTGAAACTGGTCTGCGAACCAGTTTCAGCGGACATGTTCGATCGTGTGTACGCGGCCTAAGAAAGCACAAACAAGCAGTGAATGTTGTAAACTGCAAGTGCTGGAGAAAAAATGACCAAATACTGGGGAAAGTTTATTTTACAGTACTCTATATATATAAGCAAAAAACCTACCTTAAGTCTTTTTACAAGGAAAGTGGAAACTTTAGCATTTAGAAGCAGAACAACACAATGTGTTCTTTTAAAAAAGGAAAAAAAACATAACATGTCTGATATATAAACCTGTATGTATGTGTAAAATGAAAACATGTACAATGCATTACGCTGAAACACAAAGTACTGTGACACAGCTATGAAAAATGAAATAACATGTCTTAAAAAAACAAAAACCAACACGCATAAAACATGTACCACAGCCAGGGGGCAGGGGGGAAATTGCCCCACAGGTCACCGCTTATGCCACAGGCATGCCCGAGATTGGGACAAGGGTGAGCCTGAGAGGTCACCTGCCATGGGTGCCATGCTTAGGGGGGGTGCATTGCTGATGCAATCGCTCATACCGCTCTCACTAACAAAAGTTTCACCTTCTGTTAAAAAGAGCAGTGGCGGGTAGCTTCAGCTGGAGAGAGAATTTGGCTTACCCCTCCCTCCAGTCTGAAGGCGGCGATAGAGCGCCAATGCTGAGATTGAATTCTCAGCTCAGTCTCAGCACAGTGCAGTTGTAGTTCCTCTCTTCTCTTGTCATGTGGCATGTGTAGCCTGTACCCATGTAACCAATAAAGTACTTGTATTTAAGAGCATCCGAGTTGTCAGCCCTTTTTGATTCAAGTATTATATTTATGGGGCCTGAACTTTCTTGCTAGAGCACCGGATCACAGTTCATGGACTTCTATATTGGCAGTGGAGCTGGGGTAACATTTTGTTTCTCACATGACTGAAGAGAGGAAAAAGAAGCTGCCTTTAAATTCCAGATGATCTGTGAGTAAAAGGGGGAAGGAGGACAACCCTGCCCCAGAGCTCTCCTCTCCTCCTCAGACCCCCCAGAACTCTCCCTACTTCCTCAGACCCACCAAGACCTCCCCCTTTCTCCTCAGACTGCCCATATCCCACCCTCCTTCTCAGACCCACCTCCTTCTCAGACCCTTAGATCTGAGCCCCCCTATTTAGACTGCTCCCCCCTTCCTCAGACCCCCCTTCTCATCCGATACCCCTTTCACAGAGTCCTCCAGAGCTCCTCCCTCTTCCTCAGACCACCCAGACCCCCTACTCCACAGCTCCCCCAGAGCTCTCCTCTCCTCCTCAGATCCTCTTAGCCATCTCTCTCTTATTAGACATTAGACATTTGCACATTGCAGGAATGTGCACAAAATTTGCATGCGTTTCTACACTACACAAAAACAAACTGGCGTTATTCTTAATGACACCTCCACACACCTTGCTTTTGCACTCATTCACATGCACCAAAGCACATGGTAACAAATAATCGTGCATTTTGGTGCAGCACGATTTTTCAAAAGGTCATTTTGTGCGTTTTTAGCACATACAGTATGGCAGCACATGGCAGCATATGGCAGAAATTAATAGTGCTGCCCTATACGTGCTGCACAAAAAAAGCACACGCTCCATTACAACTGCAATATGTGAATGCAGCCTTAGGTCTAATTTATACTTGTTGTAGCCCTCTGAAGATTGATTTGCATTGAAGCACTTTTCAGAAGACATTGGACATACAGAGATCACACATTATGTCTTCTCCTCACTGTCTGTTTTAATCCCCTAATCTCCTCTACCACTGCTCCAAAATTGCATGCTGTTGCAGTTCACCCCTATTCATCCAAATGCACACATCTACAACACAGTGGGTAAAAACATGCAGCAAGGAGGGGGCATATCGCCTCTCACTGCCTATCAAACACACTCTGAAAATTGATCTGCTATGGATAATTTTTCAGAAATGATAGTTGCATATCAGAATGAGACCCTAGATCCTTTTAGCTCAATGCAACCCTCAGAGCCCACTTACCCTTCCCCCCATTAGTCCACTGACAGTCCTCTTCAGACTGACATCAGCAATGTAGTGGCAGTTTTTCCCCACTGACACTGATCTAGCACCATTGTTCCTCTTAGCAACACCACCGACACCATTATTTTTCCTCTTTGCCACTGCATTCCCTATATTTCTGCTCTTATTTTAAACTCTTCAGTTTGCTGCAGTGTACCACAACTTTTGGTACTATTTTTCCCATGCCACAAACATTACATACTGTGTACTTTCCATGTCACTATTAGCTCTGCCCCCTTCCGGGGAGGGGGCACAGTTTGCCATCTTCGCCAGGACACAATGTGAATATGGCAACAATACAACAACACAATTTTGGTTGTTTATGTACTTTTTTTTCTATCGTTTAAAGATACGTGTCAATATTTTTCCACTAGTTTTGTTGTTGCAAGAAAAATGGGGCTTGTGATTTCTCAACACATTATATTATATTGCTAAACATTCACATTTTCTTGTTCACAATTATTTGTGGAACGTTGACATCTACGTTTTTTAAAATAACTGAATCTGGCTGCAACAGATTACATTAAAGTTCAACTTTAGAATGTATGCAAAGACAAGAAATAATATTTTACTTGTCTGGCTGCCTGAACCAACAACTTTTTCTCTCTTGAAAAGCTAAGCCTGCTGAAGAATCTTCTGCATTCAACACCTGGAGTATCAGATACCTGGTCCTCTTCTGCTTATGTCTCTACAGGACACAAGCTAGACATGGGGAATGGGGAAAGGAACCACGGTGTACAATTGAGGACCAGCCATCTGACATACTCAGAAGTATGTTGAATGCTGTTGATTATTCCGCACCGTAAAGATCGGTGATGTGGGCAGTGGATTAGCTCAGTATTAAATCATTTCGATGCAAGCATGACTATTTGTATTTTTAAAATAGCAACTGAGCACCTTTAAAGCTCAGATCCAATAAAAATAGCAGTTCTGGGTATAGTACATGTCTAACAATTGCAAGATCATTTGTTTTATAAGGAAAGTGGAAAAAAACTTGTATTAGCCACGTCCAATCCAGTCTGTCACAACAAAAGCACATGTCAGGTATTGGTGGAAAGAGAAGTGAAAAATGATTGGTGGGTCTGGAGACAGGAGTTTATTTTCTGACTTGGATTCAGCATGCTCACTTCATCTGCTTGGAGGTTTATGACTCTGAATTCATTACGTAGCTAGAAGTCGTTTTATGCATTATACTTTCTTTAATGTCATTCAGCTGCCTTACTTTATTCGTAGTGCCCGCATAGGTTTAAGTTGATGTAATGTACTCCGAGGAAATCTGTTGTATATTGTAATATATTTCCATGCCATATGCTTGGAATTGTTCCCATGACTGAAGTATTTTATTTTTTGAATGGTTTGTAAAACACCAATTTATTTTCTGCTGTCTGAGTTGAATTACATGGTAGATTTTACTGCTGTTTTACTGTGTACCCAGTAACACATTTATTAATTTACTTTAACTTTTGAGTACATGAGGGATTCCTTACACAAGTTGAAGTAACGTGAAGCAAACTTACTTCTCTTTGAAGAATTCACATTCATTTTTTGACAGCTCAATTTAACATACATATTTTCCCTCCATCTTAGTGGTGTAGACATAATTCAGTAGTCATGTCTTGTAAATATGCCTCTTGTGGAAAATGAAATGCATGATGTAGCTTGGTTAGTCCTTGAACCTTTGTTTATTGCTTTGTGATGCAACATGCTTTCCTGTAATGCTTTATTGGCCTTTGTAGTAATACATTTCAGACAAGTGGAAACAATGAAAAAACAGTATGGTAGGAGCCTGAATTTATGAAAAGAAATGTTTTTTATTAACCACTAGCCGACCAGCCGCCGTCGTTCTACGGCGGCAGGTCGGCTCTCCGGGGCGAGAGCCCGTAGCTCTACGTCGGGACTTTCGCGGCCGCTAGGGGGCGCGTGCGCGCCGCCGGCGGCCCGCGCGCGCCCCCCGATCGCCCCTGAGTCCCACGCGCGTGCCCGGCGGGCACGATCGCCACCGGGCACGCGCGCTCGTTCGTTACATAGCGGGGAACGAGAGCTGTGAGTGTAAACACACAGCGCTCGTTCCTGTCAGCGGGGGAAACGCTGATCTTCCGTTCATACAATGTATGAACGGAAGATCAGTGATTCCCCCTAGTGAGTCCACCCCCCCCATACAGTTAAAAAACAAATAGGAACACACTTAACCCCTTTCCCGCCCCCTAGTGTTAACCCCTTCACTGCCAATGGCATTTTTATAGTAATCCAATGCATTTTTATAGCATTGATCGCTATAAAAATGCCAATGGTCCCAAAAATGTGTCAAAAGTGTCCGATGTGTCCGCCATAATATCGCAGTACCGAAAAAAAAGCTGATCGCCGCCATTACTAGTAAAAAAAAAATATTAATAAAAATGCCATAAAACTACCCCCTTTTTTGTAAACGCTATAAATTTTGCGCAAACCAATCAATAAACGCTAATTGCGTTTTTTTTTTTACGAAAAATATGTAGAAGAATACGTATCGGCCTAAACTGAGGAAAAAAAATGTTTTTTTATATCTTTTTTGGGGATATTTATTATAGCAAAATGTAAAAAATATTGCATTGTTTTCAAAATAGTCGCTCTATTTTTGTTTATAGCGCAAAAAATAAAAACCGCAGAGATGATCAAATACCACCAAAAGAAACCTCTATTTGTGGGAAAAAAAGGACGCCAATTTTGTTTGGGAGCCACGTTGCACGACCGCGCAATTGTCAGTTAAAGCGACGCAGTGCCGAATCACAAAAAGTGCTCTGGTCTTTGGACAGCAATATGGTCCGGGGCTAAAGTGGTTAAATATGAATTGAATGTATATATTTGTTCAATATTGTAGATGTTGTTATACAATGTCTGTGCAAATAATTACATCACAATGCCAATAATTATTAACCTAAATGTATTTCAAGTAAACCAATGACCTGTTTATATATCAGCAAAAGTCTGCGCCCCATTGACTATTAAATATTATGTGATATTTTCACTAACAATAAATAGGAGAAAAACCTGCTGACATGGCAATAGCACATACAATATAGCATTGATTTATTGATTGATTGATTTATACCAGCTCTTGGTCTGGTCCTCTTAAGCAATCTTAACTTTTTAAAGGGAATTGGGTGGGTGGAAGGGGGTTCACTTTTAAGATATACATCCCCCATGTAACAGCACTTAATGGTATAATGACAAGTCTTCAATAATGGCTTTTCGTTTTTTGTTTTTTTTTATGAATTTTCGTTTTTGGAGTGCAGTTGCTCCTCTTTCTAATGCCTTTGAGCTGGAAAATAAACTATTGTTGAACCAGCACCCGATTCTGAGATGTGAAGCTATTAATTAATTCCTTTCAGGTTGCCCTAGCATACAGCTTTAAAGTGTTACCAAACCCAGAACCCTGTATTTACTATATCTGGTCTCCAACAGTACACAGAACATTTTAGTAAATATAAACTGCTAAATACCTTTTCTCATCAGCAGTATATAGCAGTCTTGTGACTTTTATCAGTGTTCGATTAAAGCTTATAGAAGGAGTTTTCATTTTACTCTGTCTGTCCTATGAGGCTGCAGGACCCCTGACCCTCTGTCTGGACAGTGCTGATTGACCCTGTGCTGATCACATGCATCCTCCCAAAAAAAAAAAGAAAAACTCTCTAGCAATACACACCAAAGCATGTGCAAAGTGCCCCAAACCTCTGTTCTATCAGGAGATGGATTGGGGACAGTGTAAGAAGGTGAGGATCAGAGAAGACAGGATCAAACAGCCTTTTTAACCACTTAAGGACCCCCACATATACGGCCACAACATGGCTCGTACAGGCACAAGGGCGTAAATTTACGTCCCCGCCTTCGTGCAGTTCGGGGGTCCCCCATCGGGACCCCCTCCGCGGCGTGCGGGGGTCCCCCTGGCTCCAGGAGCGATCCGGGACGAGCGGGCGGATGTCCGTGTTTACCCGCCCCCCCCGCGATCGCTCTCAGCCAATGCGCGCGCTCCCCCTTTGTGTCACTTCCTCCTCCTGTGTAAACACAGGAAGGGGGAAGTGATGTAATCTCCCATCGCAGCGGTATTTCCAACCGCTGCGATGGGAGAAACACCTCACAGTAAGTGTGCACCAACATTACACTGACACACACACACATAGGCACATTAACCCCTTGCGATCTGCCCCCCCACCCCCCCTGTCACAGTGTCACTGAATGCAGTGATCTAATCACTGCATTTAGTGTCAGTGTGACAGGCAGTGTAAAATCAGTTAGTGTTAGGTTCAGGATAGCCCCCCCACCCCCCCTAATAAAGTTTTAACCCCCTGATCACCGCCCTAGTTAACCCTTTCACTCCCTATTGCCAGCGTCACTAAGCGATCATTTTTCTGATCGCTGTATTAGTGTCGCTGTTCCCGCTAGGTAGCTATTTTTTTTATCGCAATTTTTTTTTTACTAAAGACATGTGGCTAAATAAATTTTGGCCTAAATGTTTGACTAAAATTTAGTTTATTTGATTTTTTTTTAACAAAAAGTAAAAAATAGTGTTTTTTTTTCAAAAATGTCGCTCTATTTTTGTATATAGCGCAAAAAATAAAAATCGCAGAGGTGATCAAATACCACCAAAAGAAAGCTCTATTTGTAGGAAGAAAAGGACGCAAATTTTGTTTGGGAGCCACGTCGCACGACCGCGCAATTGTCTGTTAAAGCGACGCAGTGCCGAATCGCAAAAACACCTTGGGTCATTTACCAGCGTATTGGTCCGGGTCTTAAGTGGTTAAACAATGCGGAAGGTTAACCCATTCGGTTCCACATTGAGTATAGTAAGCATGCTTTACTGCATATACAGACTGATTTTACCATTGTGGTTTTAGTAACACTTTAAGTTGCATTTTAGAAGATGACTGCACACATAATAATGATGTAGACACCAACAAGCAATATAATGTAGCTAATCTAAATGTAGCTTTAGGTTAGCAATGATGTCCCAATGACATAAGTTGCAATGTTTGCAAATTAAAATAAAATATGGTTGCTTACAGGTCTACTACGGTTTCTGCTCTCCATGATTTTGCAACTCAGTTAGACTGCAAACAATAAAACGAAATACGTAAAAAAAAAAAATATATTCTCACCAATAAATATAGAAATATCTTGTACAGTAAGCAAAAGTATTTTACAGCATATCTTAAAAGCATCCCACTAACGACACAGGTAGGAATTTAATAACATATCTCATTACTGCAATGTCAAATATTTATATAACTTTGGACCTCTGAACCTATTTAACACATCTCATTATTGTTGAAAATAGAACTCTCTGACTGAATCACGATGGTTTAATCAGCCCAAACCTAATTTCATTACTGAGAGCTGACTTTAAACACATCCTTGTAACAATTTGCCTGCCCATTTATAACACAATCTCCCAATGTATTTATTTTTTATTTTTTTGATAATACAGTTCTGGTGGGCCAAAATCATTCTATTTCCCATGTATTTTTGCTCTGCACATTTCCTTAATTGCATACTGTAAAATGTAATTGGCTTTTTTCGTAATACGGCAATTGGGCAGTTGGATACAAAGCAATCCATTTGCATTGTTCAGAAACAATTCAACGCAACAGCAAACCTGTCTGACTTGTAAAGATTTATAACAGTGACAGTAAATGTGATGTAGGTCATGCTGTGGCTTTGTTTAGCAGAGCAAGGAAGTATAGTTCCCCAATTGTGTACCCATTGCATAAATTACATTGTTTTTAAACTACAGTGAAAAATAAACTGGTAGAGCAGTGGAGCCCTGTTCAACAAGGTGGAAAAGATGCATATTAACAAAACTAAAACAACTAAATTCTATATGCTATTTTGGCCCTCTGTTTTAGAAAGCTGAGAGTCAGCCACAGAGTCTCAACAACACTTTCCTCTCTTGCTTTTTTTGTTCCCCTTCCCTTCTCATTTATGTCACACCATATTAGTGCAACAGTTTATCAATGTTGCAAACATACTCATAGATGTACAATGTGGATTGAAAGTTTGGGCACCCCAGGTAAAAATGTGTATTAATATGCATAACGAAGCCAAGGAAAGATGGAAAAATCTCCAAAAGGCATCAAATTACAGATTAGACATTCTTATAATATGTAAAAAAAAGTTTGATTTTATTTCCATCATTTACACTTTCAAAATTACAGAAAACAAAAAAATGGCGGCTGCAAAAGTTTGGGCACCCTGCAGAATTTCTAGCATGCACTGCCCCCATTTTCAAAGCTGAGACCTGCCAGTGTCATGGATTGTTCTCAATCATCATCTGGGAAGACCAGGTGATGTCAATCTCAAAGGTTTTAAATGCCCAGACTCATCTGACCTTGCCCCAACAATCCGCAACATGGGTTCTTCTAAGCAGTTATCTAGAAAACTGAAAGTGAAAATAGTCGACGCTCACAAAGCTGCAGAAGGCTATAATAAGATAGCAAAGCGTTTTCAGATGTCAATATCCTCTGTTCAGAATGTAATTAAGAAATGGCAATCATCAGGAACAGTGGAAGTTAAAGCAAGATCTGGAAGACCAAGAAAAATATCAGACAGAACAGCTCACAGGATTGTGAGAAAAGCAATTCAAAACCCACATTTGACTGCACGATCCCTCCAGAAAGATCTGGCAGACACTGGAGTTGTGGTACACTATTCCACTATAAAGGGATACTTGTACAAATATGGTCTTCATGGAAGAGTCATTAGACAAAAACCTCTTCTACGTCCTCACCACAAAAACAAGCGTTTGAACTTTGCAAATGAACATATAGACAAGCCTTATGCATTTTGGAAACAAGTTCTATGGACTGATGAGGTTAAAATATAACATATATATAAATACATAAAAATATATATATATATATATTTGGCCGGAATGAGCAAAGGTACGTTTGGAGAAGAAAGGGCACAGAATTTAATGAAAAGAACCTCTGTCCAACTGTTAAGCATGGGGGTGGATCAATCATGCTTTGGGGTTGTATTTCAGCCAGTGGCACAGGGAACATTACACGAGTAGAAGGAAAAATGGATTCAATAAAGTTTCAGAAAATTTTGGATGGTAACTTGATGCCATCTGTGAAAAAACTGAAGTTAAAGAGAGGATGGCTTCTACTCAATATCCACGGGGGATTGCATCAAGAGGCGTAAACTGAAGGTTTTGCCATGGCCTTCGCAATCTCCTGACCTCAATTTAATTAAAAACTCTATGGATAGACCTTAAAAGAGCAGTGTGTGACAGACAGCCCAGAAATCTCAAAGAACTGGAAGACTGTTGTAAGTAAGAATGGGCAAAGATACCTCAAACAAGAATTGAAAGACTCTTGGCTGGCTACAAAAAGCGTTTACAAGCTGTGATACTTGCCAAAGGGGGCAGTACAAGATATTAACTCTGCAGGGTGCCCAAACTTTTGCAGACGCCATTTTTTTGTTTTCTGTAATTTTGAAAGTGTAAATGATGGAAATAAAATCTAACTTTTTTTGACATATTATAAGAATGTCTAATCTGTAATTTGATGCCTTTTGGAGATTTTTCCATCTTTCCTTGGCTTCGTTATGCACATTAATACAAATTTTTACCTGGGTGCCCAAACTTTCGATCCCCACTGTACATAGGACTAATTGGTAATTTAACTACCTGCATGGATGTCCACAAAACATTTAACAGTATGTTACCCCCAACTTTTTATATTCCTAATATATATATATATATATATATATATATATATATTGGGTAGTCTTTGCGTGTCAATCTAGGCCATAAGTGGATGTAATGAGAATTCTTTGTGATTGCATTATACATATCCGCACTCTGATTTAACAAAGACAAACAATAGATTTTTTGGATGAGCTGTAACTTTCTGTTAATAATGCCAATTTGACAAAAAACCCTGCTTTTAATTTTATTTTTCAATATTATGCCCAATGCTTCCCAAAATAACTCATAATGCTCTAGTTCAGAATCAGTATTTAAAGAAGAGGTCCGGGAAAAAAAATATTAAACGCCAGCAGCTACACATACTGCAGCTGCTGGCTTTTAATAAATGGACACTTACTTGTCCTGGAGTCCAGCAATGTCCGCAGTAAGGTTCCCAGTGTGAAGCCGAAAGGATACACTGCCACCATCATTGCGGGTAAGGGAACCTGATAGTGTAGCCTTTCGGCTTCACACCGGGAACCCTACTGCACATGTGCCAGGCCTTATCCTCTCTCCTAGTAGCCCGGCAGCCATGGGAGGAGGAGAAGGGAACCCCATGGTGATGTCTCTTTGACAGGTATCCTGTCCCCCCTCCCCCTGAAAGGTGCCAATTGTGGCACCGGAGGGGGAGGAATCTAATGAGTGGAAGTTCCACTTTAAGATGGAGCTCCACTTTAAGCTGGAAAATATGTAAAACATTTGACACTTTAAAGTGGAACTTTCAGTAACTGTACACATTTATAATAATACATTCCTGACATTACAATATGCAGCAAAATTACAAATGATGTCATTCTTCTGAAGGCAACAGGAAGCATCAGACGTGGTAAAAGGCTGCAATAGAGGTTTATCTGGGTCAGACGTCTGTGAAGACAACACCTGTGCAAGGCACCAGGATTTATCGTCTCTGAGCCAGCATCCTATGGATGAGACATGGACAAGGATGGTGTCATCCATTTGAAGTGAAAATCAGATGAAGGAATTGTCAGGGAGAGTATTAGGATTTATTTGACAAGCAATAAGGACAAACTTTGGGGTTGATTTAATAAAAGTGGAGAGATCTGGTGCAGTGTGCATTGTAGCGAATCAGCTTCTAACTTCAGATTGTTTAATTAACCACTTAACCCCCGGACCATATTGCTGCCCAACGACCAGAGCACTTTTTGCGATTCGGCACTGTGTCGCTTTAACTAACAATTGCGCGGTCGTGCAACGTGGCTCCCAAACAAAATTGGCGTCCTTTTTTTCCCACAAATAGAGCTTTCTTTTGGTGGTATTTGATCATCTCTGCGGTTTTTATTTTTTGCGCTATAAACAAAAATAGAGCAACTATTTTGAAAAAAATGCAATATTTTTACTTTTTTCTGTAATAAATATCCCCCAAAAATATATAAAAAAACATTTTTTTCCTCAGTTTAGGCCGATACGTATTCTTCTACATATTTTTCGTTAAAAAAATCGCAATTAGTGTTTATTGATTGGTTTGCGCAAAAGTTATAGCGATTACAAAATAGGGGGTAGTTTTATGGCAATTTTATTATTATTTTTTTTTACTAGTAATGGCGGCGATCAGCATTTTTTTTCAGTACTGCGACCTTATGGTGGACACTTTGGACACTTTTGACACATTTTTGGGACCATTGGCATTTTTTTTTTTTAGCGATCAATGCTATAAAAATGCATTGGATTACCATAAAAATGCCATTGGCAGTGAAGGGGTTAACACTAGGGGGCGGGGAAGGGGTTAAGTGTGTTCCTGGGTGTGTTCTAACTGTATGGGGGGGTGGCCTCACTAGGGGAAATCACTGATCTTCTGTTCATACATTGTATGAACAGAAAATCAGCGTTTCCCCCGCTGACAGGATCGAGAGCTATGTGTTTACACACATACCTCCCGTTCCCCGCTCTGTAATGGCAAGCAGTTAAGCTTTGACAAAAAACCTGGAAGCTGATTGGATTTTATGCAGAGCTGCACCAGGTTTTGCAGTCTCCAGTTTTAGTAAATCAACTTAATGTGAATACACAGGGCCATTACTACTATGAAGCAATACAAGCATATTGTTTTAGAAGGTACTCCTAGTGGGGGCATGAGACCACCCCATAACAAAGGGATATGAGTTAACATTTCACTCTTCTTTACTAGTTCTGTGATGATACTTAAATTAGTCAGGTATTTCTCTTCCTTACTCTTTGGCATGCAATCATTTTGGTAGCTAAGAAATGACCCTTGAAGATTTAATATGTTTTTAGCTTCCTTGCCAGGCCATTTCTAATTACTACTTCAATCAATGCACCATACAAAGTACAGCTCCAAATTAGAAAGCATTACAAACATCCTCATTAAAAATTAAAACTTTTTTCTCTTGACCTCCAAATTATATTTTACGATGCATGTCATGGCACAAGGCAAAATATTTAATGTTTTCGAGAGTATTTAGAAAATGTGCATGTCTATGTCAGCAAAGGCTAGTACATTACATTTATAAAGGTTGCTGGTTATCTACTGAATGGTCCTAAATTTGAGCCTTTGAAAATGCACGCCAACTGTTAATCATTTCCAAACATACTTTTTTTTTTCAAAATAGAAGGCTTACAAGATGGGATAATTTGATAGGAATCAGCAGCATATCCTAGAACTGCAATGCAAAGCTTAGGGCCGTATATTAAACTGACTTTGTTAGTTTCCCATATCTTAATTTTTGGCTGGGTAGCATTGGCATATAACTGGAATTATTCCCTGTCTGCAGTTGTTCTTTATCATCCACAGAGGGATTGGAATATTTGAAGGGGAGACTCTCTCAACATGACTAAGCTATGTTGAAAACTATATGAAAGACCTTTATAAAGCATTCTTTAGTTCTACATGTTCCTCTATTTTGGTTTAAGAGGTTTCGCATACACTACTTTGGGTGTACAAGTTAGCACAGTCAAAGGACCTATAAGAATATGTATTTTAAAACAGATTATTTTTTAGTGTAATCACAACCAGCCATAAATGAAGAAAATGAGATTCAGCACCAAGCGTGGGACTGTGTGACATATTTTTTACTTTACATTCTAATTTAAATACAATTATCCGTTCAGTGATCAACAAACCGACCCATGGTTTAATAACCTCTACAAGTAGCACCAGTTAAGTTTTGCTTACCTCAAACTAAATCTAATGTAGCCAACAATGACACATTGGTGTTCATTGACTAAAGCAGGGGTCTCCAAAATTTCCAAAACAAAGACCAGTTTACTGTCCTTCAGACTTTAGGGGGGTCAGCTGTGCCCAGTGGGAGTAAACATTGCCTAATCTTTGGTATTAGGGGGATAAATAGTTGGTGCCAGTGGGAGGAATAGTGCCTCATTGTTAGTGTCAGTGGCAGGAATAATGCCTCAATGGCTGGATAAAGTAAAGCAAAGGGCTTCATCTGGCCCTAAGATCCTCTTCAGGCAGAATGACAGTCAATGCTAATTATTTTAGGCATTCAACCCAAACACACAGCCAAACACACCTGGAAGGCACACTATTGAGCTCACAGTACACAAATCACTGCTCAGGTATAGAAGAATGCTCATCTCCCCATTGTTGAGAATAAGTAAGGAGCTGCTATGTTATTGTTGAACTAACCAGAAGACTGTAGGAAAAGGGATTATACAATGGAAAGAAATGTACTACATATTTTCTTAAAATTTCTTCATATTTTGTGTTAATATTTTGCACACACTTCCATAACAAACCGCAACGCCTAGCATATTTTATCTTATTGTTCAGTAGAATTGTTAGGAAGTCACAAAGTAAAGCATTATTACAGCTTTGAAACACATTGATCGCCTTTAAATAATAAGGCATCAAGAAAACTTGAAAAGGTCATTAGTCTTTCAGCTTGTGTGTCAAATATTAAATGCTTGAATGATATCACAAATAAACTCGAATGTTAGCATTTCCCTAAACAGATGTGACAGGTTTACTGATGATTATTTGTGAAATATAGGGCTTGTAAAAGAATGGATCCTCCATGGAATTTGCAGACACGCTGACTGCACAGTGTGTTCCATGGTGGGTTTTATATAAACATACATAAATATAAGTACTTATGTATGGGTAAATACTTGCCATACACTTTGGCTGTGTAAAGCAACATACAAGTCAGGTAATAGATGTCTGAGAGATTTCAAGAAGGCATTTAAATGTGACAATACAAGCAAATTATTAGCTTTAAAAATACCATTTAGAAGTAGACCCACCCATGAAAGAATTATGAAATTGTTAATTTAGGTTGTATTCCAGGAAAGCAGCAAAATACTCAACGGGAATACAAACAGTATATTTAGCTATTCTACCTCTAATATTTGTAACACTGTGTAGTCAAAAGCCAGGCTATTCTGCCAGAAAACACAGCCGGGTACTTAATCCCCAGAGCAGCAGCACAGCTCAGGGAAGAACACATCCCTAGGCTGGTGATTGGATAACAAAGGAGCAACAGAAAAATCATCGATCTGCTCTTTCCACCGCATGTGCAATGCAGCAGACCCTTATTAGCTCCTAGTGCTGGCCCACTGTGTCTTACCGCACTTCCTGTACTAAAGGCTGGTATCTGACCAAAGGCTGCTACTTACCTTAGTTACATTTAAAAATAAAATATTCACGCTTGTGTTTTTGCCATTATGAAACAGCACTCCCTACATTATTGTTTTACATATTTAATTTAATAGAAGAACAATTGCAGCCATAACTTTTTTTTTTTTAGGAAAGGGTAAGATTCTCTGGCGGACATTTACTGTTTATGCATCTTGTTATAACGGATTTCCCAAAATTCTTTTTTCAAGGGCATTGATTGACAGACAGGAAGTAAATGAAAATCTCCCCAGCGTTGATCCAGAATGCAATGAATGCACACATGTAATAGCATTTAAGACCTTAGAAGGTGTACACACGATCTGACTGGTCTGATGAAACTGGTCCGACGGACCGTTTTCATCGGACCAGGCTGAAGTGGTCTAATGGTCTGATGTGTGTACATACCATCGGACCAAAAATCCGATCAGACCAGAAGGCGGTGACGTAGAACACACCGAAGTGCTGAAAAAGGAAGTTCAATGCTTCCAAGCATGCGTCGACTTAAATCTGAGCATGCGCAGGTTTTTGGTCCGATGCTTTGGCGTGCTAACCATCGAATCTGTCCGACGGACAAGTGTCCGTCGGACAGATTTAAAAGCATGTTTTAAAACTTTGGTCCAACAGACAACGGTCCGATAGGCCGTACACACCATCGAATTGGTCTGATGAAACTGGTCTCCAGACCAGTTCCATCGGACCGGTCTGATCGCGTGTACGCGGCCTTAGGTTGATTTACTAAAGTCAAATAGGTAAGGGTATAGGTCACTTTGTAAGGGAAGTTGCACTTCGCAAAAGGAAGTCCCACTAGAGCTTTGTAAATGTGGTGACGTTTTTCATTGCAAAGAATATCAAATCACGTGCAAGAGAAATATAAAAAAAAAAGATGAGGGAAGTCAGCAGAGCTTCACCTCATTTACTGAGCTCTGGAGATAATTCCATTGTAAAGTATAACTTTCTCTGTAAAGCGAACAGTTTATTTGCTTTAGTAAATAAACTTCTAGGTGTTATCATTATCAGTACTCATGCCCCTGTCAACCACTACTTTTTTTATTCAGCAAAGAAACTGCTCATGCCCTTCTTTGCCTGCAGTGCAAATGTATCTCAATAGATGTTGATGTGTCAAATCAAATCAGGTCAAGTCCAGCCACAGAACTATCATCCAGGCTATTCCATTTAAACCTCCCTATGTAATTTGTACCTATAGGTAAGTCTAGAATAAGGCTTACCTGTAGGTACTGTAAATATCTCCTAAACGTGCACAGTTTAGGATATATTTACTGTATACTGCATCAATGATGTCATAGGCGCTTGCGCCCTGAATAAAATGATTGCCGGTGCAGTTTATTCTGGAGCATGTGCCGTGACCTGCGGCTCTGGCCAGTCACACAGCTGGAGTCTGCGATGCATACTAGCACATTATGCATGTACGTTACAGGGAAGAAAAACAAAAAAACAAAACAAACACAGTTTACTTTCTCTTTAAAGACCCGATATAGTGAAACATGTGGTATCATGGAACCTGAAACTGGATAATACCTATCATACTAGTAATCAGTATGTACTGTGAGTTATTTATTAGACTTTTATTTATATCCACACCCAGCCCTCAAAATTTTCACTCGCCTGCTATCATTTGGCGAGTGGATTTCAGCTGGGGGCGAGTGATGACAGGGCTGCATGACCAATCTCCCTCCAATATGTACCTACATTTAGAGCCCCGATGCGATTGGCGGCCGAAGAGGAAAGGTGCATGCTCTGGAAAAGTATTCTGGTGAGCCGCGCACAGGCAGAGCAGTACACAGGTGCTCTCCTTACAATTCTCATTAAGCCATGGGACCAGTATGACCTCTCTGAGCCTGCTCCCCTCCCCCTGACCAATGTAGCTGGAGAGCACAAAGTAATGAGTGAGGTGGAGGATTGCGAAAATTACCACTCCGGTGTAGCGCTCACTGAAAGTTGCCCTGACATGAGAGCGACAGTTTGTGCAGTTTTCTTCTCCTTGTGCTCTATGTAAGTGTCCAGCAGTTCAGCCTGAGCACTGTGAACAGACTGGTCTCAATGTGTGCTGTACGGTGTCAGTGTGCGCTGTGCTATGGTGTCAATGGCTGTGCAGTTGTGTGGATCTCGGCGCTGGATGGAGAGAGAGAGGATAGATTGGTGTTGCAAGAGAATGGGGAAGAGACCCGGTTCTAGTGCCCTGTCCCTCTGGTCTGCCCCCAGTGCCCTGTCCTTCTGGTCTGCCCCCATTTTGTTAAAGTTGTTGGTAATATTTAATTGTGTAACTTGATTCTGCATTAAACATTTAACAGTGCCATTCCATGAGATAATCTATAAGGACATGCTTAGGGGCGCAATTAGGCGCGGGGCAGTGTATGAATGGGCTGTAAGTGGGGCAACTGGGGGCGAGTAACTCTTGAGGTCTGGCTAGTAGCTCAGGGCTTGAAATTTTGAGCCCTGTCCACACCTACATGTAAACCATGCTATCTAGCAAAAGTGACAGTTAGGCCGCGTACACACGATCGGTCAAAACCAATGAAAACGGACTGAAGGTCTGCTTTCATCAGCCCAAGCCGATTGTGTGTGGGCCCCATCGGTCAGTTATCCTTTGGTCAAAAAAAGAGAACTTGCTTTAAAATTTAACCCATGGACGCCTAACCAATAGGTAAAAGCCGATCGTTAGTATGCAAAATCATCAATTTTAAAAGCCGCGCATGCTCAGAATCAAGTCGACGCATGCTTGGAAGCATTGAACTTCATTTTTTTCAGCACGTAGTGTTTTATGTCACCGCGTTCTGACACAATCGTTTTTTAACCGATGGTGTGTAGGCACATCAGACCATCAGTCTGATCGAACCGTTCTCATCGAATGGACTGATCGTGTGTACGCGGCCTTACAGGGTTGGACTACCCATAGTAGACTGCCAGAAAAACTTGAAACTGTACATTTTTATTTATTTGGTTTAAACCTTTCTTCCAAGAAAAAATATGTTGCTGTCCTGACCAATTGACTTTCTATGGCCATGGTTGTAGCAGGATGGTCACATGTTCAGAATCCAGAATTTCTTATTGTTAGACTCTCTTTTTTTTATTCATTCTCTTTCTTCCTTTATGTATTTTTTCTCTTGCTTTTTGTGTTCCCCTTGTCTTCTTATTAATGTCGCACAATATTAGCTCAAGTGCAACATTTCAGGAAAAAACACTGAAGTTAATTATGAATACCTAATTTTTGGTAAAGTATGAACGATGAGGTTGCGCTAAGTATATTGGTACCCAACATGTCAAGGCTTTAAATTGTACCTTGGATCATCCTAGGATACATTTTAAAAACCCCTACAGATTATAACATTAGAGTCAACCATGAATAATAGGCCTAGAATTATTGCTCTGACTCCAGTGTGCATGGTAATATGTAACAATTATTGTTTTCATATGTAGGCACCCCCAAAACCTATGTGTACATTTGTATGTGTATACATTTGGTGGTTGGGGGTAAAAATGTGTTTTGTCAGAGTTAAGGTAAGTTAACATAAAAAATGTTTACACTTTTGTTTCCTCACTAAACTCAGTTTTTTATTACATGGGGGCCAAACGTTCTTGTTGCCTCTTTTAGGTTATTACTAGATAGGGGAGATCAGCAAATGGACATTCACTGGTCACTGGTCTCCCTACTGTCCATCCGGAGGCACCCGGCATGGGAATCCCAGTGGGACAGCAGAGTCTGGCAAGTAGAAAAATAACAGATCTGCTGTCAGGACCAACAGGTATTAATTTATGTTATGGAGTGATGCAGAAAATTAAGACTTGTTGTGAAATTGCAAGCGACATAATGCATTGTATATGTCATTTTATAATTTGCTCTCAGTTGCTTATGCTTTTAATTAATGGCAAGCGGCAGACTTGTATTTAACATGTTGTTCAAATGTATATTAAACACAGGAAAACTAAACCTGTCTAGAAGAGCCCTTACAGTAAATCTAACAACAACATTAAAATATAACAAATATGACTTGTAAAGTAACAATTGTTGAACCCATACATTAAATTGTCAAGCAAACCTAGAAGCAAATAATTTGGCAAATCTGAGAACTGACAAGTATGTACGACATGAGTGATGCACTAGTAAATATATATCTTTTTATTTATTTATTGTTGGTAGATTTAAAAGTTAAAGGGCTTGTAAACCCACAAAAAGCCTTTTGTAGGGCAGCAGCCCCCCAGCCACCTTTTTCTTTACCTGAACCCAATGAGGATGAGCAGAGCAGCTCCAGCCGCTGTCTCAGGTCCTCATTGGCTGGATTGATAGCAGCAGGAGCATAGGCTCCTGCTGTTGCAAATCAATGCCAGTGACACAGGAGCTTGGGGGCTGGGCCGAGTCCTACTGTCTGTGTCAATGGATTCTGCAGCAGGACTCTGCAGTGTCCCCAGAAAATGCGGGTCTCCATGGGGGCACTCGAAAAGAGAAGGAGTCAGGAGTGCTGCTGTGGGATCCCAGAAGAGGAGAATCAGGGCCCCTATGTGCAAGGGTTTTGCAAAGAGGAGGCCCGAACGTCCTCTTCTGGGATGTATGACATGTTTTTTAATAAAAAAAAAAAAAACCTTTACAACCCTTTTAAATTAGAAATAGAAAAAATAGTTCAGGTAAAGTTGATGATTTTTCTTCCACAGGACACCTTACTCTACACATAATATTCTGGGGGTAGGGGGTTCAGCTGAGTTATCAGAAGTTACAACCAGCAACTGAGTCCAAGATTTCGGGACAGGAAAAAAAATGCTGGGTGCAAGGAAGACAATGTTCTACTTTATGGGCTCTATGGGCTTTTTTGTAAGCTAGCAACTTCAGTAATTGTAGCTGCTTTAATTTTTTTTTATAACCCAGTGAGATTCCTTTTTAAAAATTGTTTTGGGTTTGTGTTCACTCATCCTGAATATACATGGCTTTTTCTGCTGAATATGTTTTGAAGTAAATAGCGTAATTATACTCCAAATGATGAAAGACTGAAGAACTTCATTTTCTCTCTTTTGCCTCCATTTTACAAATTACTATATAGATTGCAACCTTCAGCATGTTATATGATGTTTACTTCTAGATTTCTGTTGGTGTAGAATGAAGAAGTAATACATATTCACAACATTTTTCACATAATTACAGAGCTCCAGCCCCATTAAGCAATTTTCCATCTTTCTACTGGACCCAGCATTGCCCGTTCAGCACATTAGAAAAAATTGATAGCACAATTATGGATCACAAACATTTCCCAGTAATTATTTCTACAAGCCCAGTGAATTGATAAAAACATGTCCTGACTACAAAGTTAAATGTTTTTGTTACTTTTTTTTTAATTTACGCAAAATTATTATTATTTTTTTTGTTTTAATAACTAAAATTAAACACTTCTACACAAAATGCATTGAACAAGGCAAGCTACTATCCTTTACCATTACTACAATCACATATGTCACCGTTCATGCAACTGAAATTGAAGAAAAAAAAATAACTTGATGACGTGGCTCTTGAAAGACAACATTTTTCACACAAAAACTGCCAGCCTTGCCCTCCCCAGCCCCTAATCTAATCTGGATAGAACCTCCCTGTTCCTATGTATATTTATCTCTTTGTGATGTTTACATGCTGATGAAGGTGCAGAAGGTTCCTTCACACTAACTTCTCACTGACGTGAATAAAGCTGTACTCCTAGCAACTCTACTGTAGGAGTATGGACAATGAGGAGTTTTGCCTTAGTAGGCATCAAAGGGGAACATTTCCTCATTGAAAATGTAGATATTGTAGGAGACCACCACTGTCATAGAGAGGTATGTATACACTGGAGTTGGGGAGGGGTGGGGTTCTAGCTTATATCAGGTTGTAAAAAAAAAAAAATGACTTATACAGGAAGTTGTTTTCTAGAGCTAGCACAGTCCAGCATGATATGGATAACCAAAAACATGCACCAAACCTGTGTGGCAAAATTATGTCATACATCATTTTAAATAACACCTTGGCAAAATGTTTAAGCTATCAAACTGCTTAAATACAATAATAGTTCTACAAACATGGAACCTGTCTACTCAGGCTGTAACTCTCTTTTCAGTTTTGGAATTGCTGTCCCATGATTATTGCAGTAGTAATTAGGATAGACAGCCAAACAATTGGAAACCTAGAAAAAAATAATACTGTTATTCAATAGCCTATTTGTTTGGAGTTTTTAAACTTCCGGGTACCATCTGAAAAACCTTTGCATACTTTCATTGAAGCCAAACTCTAGGCAAAGCTAGCTAATCTGCTTTATTTCTTTTGAAAATTCCTCCCAAAGTTTAGATTTTAGAAAAACTGGATGCACTGTCATATGTCATATAACCCTCCCTAGGACCTCTTCCAGTGGGGGAGAATGTTAAATGCATAATGCTCTCTGTTGCTTAGTTAATTTGTTGATGACATCCCATTGTGATGCCATGGCATTGCCACGTTAGAACCAAGGAACCCTGTGAGGTACTCTGTGATGGACTCTTTCTTTAATGAATGGATGGCATCCTTGTCACCAGGAAGCAATGAGATAACTGCAGAAAAAAAAAAACTTTCCCGACTACAGACCATAAGAGGAAGCTTCAGATCAAGTCTTTCATGTAGTTTCAGTAAGTAATTTGGATTTTAAATTTTCAATAAAAACAGTAATTTTCTAGAGGAGGGGGCATTTTTTCTTGTTTGAATGTCTGGATATGTGCATGAGATTTAACATTGTGTGCACAATCAGATAATTTATTCTGAGTAGCTGATTTAGTAAATGAACAGAGACTGTTTATTTAGCATACTGGATGTTCACAGAGCTTAGAAAATAGAATATGGCTATGTTTGCTTCATTCAACTACCCATACGCCTTTAAAATGCAGTTGTAATACAAACTTGATTTGACATACAGTATAAAGGAAACACAGGTTCACCTACTATAATTCTCTTTGCAGAAGTGAACCACCTTTACTCCTTTAGTGCATAAACAACAATTTTTTTACTTTTTCGTCAAGTAACCAACATGACTATTTTTACAATCATAATTCCTTTTATTAAGAAATAAAAAAGGGAAAACAATCAACAGAAAATACAGGCATACCCCATTTTGATTTACACAATGAGGTTTATTTACTAAAGCTGGAAAGCGCATAAAATCAGGCTCACTTCTGCATACAAACCAATGAGCTTCTAATCCTAGCTTGTTCAATTAAGCTTTGGTAATAAAACCTGGAAGCTCACTGGTTTTTGTGCAGAAGTGAGCCTAATTCTGTGCTTTCCATCTTTAGTAAACAAACCCCATTGTATACTTAAAAGTTGGGTATGCCTCACTACCACTTGTTTTATACCCCACTTATCCCTATTGTATACTCAATGTTTTGCTTTGCCATATGTGAGAGTTTCTCTGTTTTGTTTTTTTGAGAATAAAAAAATATATATTTTGAAAGTAAAAGTTGGGTATGCCTGTAGTTCCTCTTTATGATACAACAACCTATCAATTTCATTGACAGCCATGTTATGGCCCTAATTTACGAAAGGTCTTAATTTTACTGTCACTTTGAAGCAATACAATAGAGATATTTTATCCTGATTAAATAAAATATATATATATATATATATATATATATATATATACAGAGCTTTTTTTCTCAGAAAATAGGTGCAGGAACTCAACCACGACCCGTTCAGATTTCACAAACAGTAGAAGGGTCTTAAAGGGACATTAAATACCAGAATTGCATTACATACAGTGTGCAGAGTTCAGGGGGTTACAAAGCAGTCACTTGTAAACACAGAAACCAGACTTCTCTGTTCACAAGTGATTGTGGTGAGCGGGCACCAAAGGGTCTGAGCCAAAGGTGGTGGAACTGAGTTCCCCCAAGTTCCCCCAGAAAAAAGCCCTGTATATATATATATCCAGCATATCCTCAAGACCGAATAAGTGTACATTTGGGATTTTAGAATGGAATCAGCTAATTTTTAAAAATTTGGAAAGTAATTTCAGTGTTTGATATGTTATTGCTATTTATTGACAATTATTTGAAGTTTAAAATTAGTATTTACAATTTGCTAAAAAGAAATACTGAGATCATAGATTTACAGAATTCCAGTTTTTCCTTTTGGGTAGAGTGGGAATTTTTTTTAATTCTTATGCCCATGACAAGAAACGAAAAGTACATCTATCCAAAAGTATGGAGAAATTTGATGTTTAACAATTGTCTCAGATGTAAAATGCTTTTGGATTACTCAACATCTTTTTGGATGACAACTGCAAAACTTTTATGCCGCGTACACATGATCGGAATTTCCGATGTAAAAACTTTTTCCATCGGATATTCCTATCGTGTGTAGCCCCATCTGAGGTTTTTCATTGAAAATTCCGATGAATTCCATTGGAGTTTAGATATATTCTATTTTTCTCCGATGGAATTCCGATGTGATTTGGCCGGGCAAAAGCCTGATCGTGTGTACGCAGCATTAGTCTCCTCTAAACTTTTGTACAGCACCAAATGGTCACCAGAACAGAAAGGGACAGAAAATGTCCCTAATAGAGACACAGATAGCAATAAAAACCTGACTTTATTATTTATACACTCTATCAAAAATGTAAAACGTTTCAGCTGGAGTTGTATTTTCATTTTATTTACATGATCATTCCTGGAAAGGTGAAATAACATATTTTTGGCATATAAAATATCCAGTACTTTTTCCTTATATGTTATTGTACTCCCTAAAAGATATAATTCTCTTATGCTAGTTTAAAACATGTCTGGTTGATCAGGGAGCAAATACTTTATTTCTTCTTTTATTCATTTATAGTTTTCAACAAAGAAAACAGTGAATAGACAGAGTTCTAAATAAAACCCAGAAGGCATTCTTCCTGCAAACATTTGATGTACAAGCCTGAAAAGCTTTCCTTCCCACATCAAGGCCAAAACAGAACCACACGCACAGCCTTGTGCTGTGATGTGCACACCTTCACCCCTGAGACTTTCTTACATGCCATTTCTGCTGGGAATATACTGTATTCATTCTGTTGCACACAAAGTTGAGGAAGGTGTGCAAACATCCGTGCTCACATTAAGTAGCGAATCTGTCACAAACTTGGACAGTTCAAATTTAGGTGATAAAAAATCATGTACACTGTCAAAATGTGTAATATATTTGAGTCTTCCTATTGGTTTTTTAAGAATTTGAGAGTTGTCAGCCAATAGAGAGACTTGGGAAATTATAGGGCATACCTCCCAATTTTGTAGGAAAAAAGGACACTTTTTTTCACAAAATATTTAGCAATTATGTATCACTCCTTGTGCATGGAGACCATAAGGAATGTAAATATATATATACTATATATATATATATATATATATATATATATATATATATATATATATATATATATATAGATAGATAGATAGATAGATAGATAGATAGTCTGATGGTGCTTTTTTTACTTTGAATTATACTAAACATATGAATATACAAATCCTCGTAGTATTTGCACAGAAATTTGCGCCGGTGTAACGTAAGTTCCGAGGCGTAAGGCAGAGTAATTCAAATTGGGAAGGACGTGGGCGTGTTTCATGAAAATGAAGGGCCGGCCGCATCGCGCATGCGCACATGAAGCAGACCATGGTCAGCACCTCTCTGCGCATGCTCACAACTCGGGAACGGCGCAATCAGTGGAATTGGAAGTGGACCCGGGCAACTTAGTGAACTACGCAGAGAGCTTAAATAGACAGACACAAACAGCCAGGTGTCCCCATACACGTTCTGTTCGAATTCCATTGGGATGCGGTATATGTGCTCTGTCTCACGGGGGGGCTGGAGTGCCACATGTGTGCAATCAATGGCCCCCACGGTGCGTGGGAATCTGGCAATTCTGTAGAAATCTGTCATTGCCTTCAGCCGCAGGTCCTCAGTGGTTGGTTTGATGATTTGATTGGCCATGCGTCTGAGGATTGCAGGGATAACCTGGTGCACACATCTGCTCATGGAGGATTGTGACATCCCAGCCACCACTCCACTTGTTCTTTGAAAAGAGACACTGGCAAGGAAATGGAGTGTTGCCAGGACCTTGACCAGTGGCTGCACTGCATGTGAGCGGTGTGTTGGGCTGGTGATGTCCTCCTGCAGGGTTGTGGTTAATTCCAGGATGGCATGAGGGGTGAATCTGAAGATGCGATACACCTCAGAATCACTCATGCCAAAGAGGTCTATGCATGTGTGGTATATCCTCTCCCGTGCCCTCCTCCGTGCCCTCCTCCATGCACCTCCTCCTTCTTTGCTCCTCTAAAGTCATTAGTATAGCTATGAGCAAGGATGCTCCTGGCATGTTGGCATACAGATTATTGTCCTGCAAGTGTGACTGCTCAGCTCCTCACTAACAGTGTTGCTTTAGCTGACATGTAGACGGATTGTCTAATTGTATTCCACCTTTTATATGGTCTAATTTTAGACAGGACGTGCAGGTGTTGCGCACAGCGCGTAGCCTGCGCTGCACCAACTTACTTTTGTGGATCCCCGTAACTCCCTCATTTGCATATTTGACTAGCAAATCAATGGTGTGTCTAGCGCAGTTTTGCGCGCATGGATACGCCGGTCTATTGAAATTACGCCGGTCCAAAAAAAGTAGATTTCATGCGTATATCGTTTTGGGGAATGCGGCGCATCGATACGCATGTGCAGATTTAGACTTACGCCGCGCATCTCCTAGAACGCCGGCGTAATGGCTCTGTGAATCTGGCCCTTTATGTTTTCAAATAGTCAAAGGGTATTTAAATCCAAACTAAAAATGTAATATATTGAAGTTTACCAGTTTTCTCTCTTTTTAAATCTTTTTTCCTGTTGATGCTTCAAATAGGGGATTTAAATGAATGCTGTTCCTGCATAGCTACGCTCATGTCTCGACTCCATTCATGGAGGAAGCCATGGTTTCCATCGAGGCTGGGTTTTCAAAAATGTCTGAGTGAGGTAGTTGACATAGGAGGATAACACAAACAGTGTTTCAGTTCAGAGCATAGGAAGTTACAAAGACACTTAATTTATGGCAAGATCAACAGGTATTTAATGCACAACAGGAAAAGAGAAGCTGCACATCAATGACATCATTCAGCTTAGTAGATTTTTATTCAGCCATAAAAACAACACAGCTCACCCCCACCTGGACATTGCCCCTCTTTGACATTTTTCATAGTCATGGAGATTCTGTGGGGATGATTTATAAAAACTGGAGAGTGCAAAATCTGGTGCAGCTATGCATGATAGCCAATCAGCTTGTTTAATAAAGCTTTGACAAAAAACCTAGAAGCTAATTGGTTTTTAGGCAGAGCTGCACCAGATTTTTGCACTCTCCGATTTTACTAAATCAACCCCTTTATGACAAGGCCCATAATGGCAACGGGTGTCAGAGAGGGGGTTTTCTAGGCTGGGATTAGCTTTTATGGCTAAATACAAATTTACTGAGCTGGGTGACATCATCGCTGTGTTGCTTCTCTTTTTCTGTGAAATCTTTCTAAAATGAGGATTGGCTCCTTAGGCTGACACTCGATCAACTGGTGCTGAAGCAGTGCTGAAGACTTGGTGTGGTGACTTCTGCATGACTCACTGACAGGTATTTTCTATACTTAATAAAATAGTTCTTAGCCTGAAAAATGAAAATTAACAAGGCCACCTCATTTATAAACTGGTAAGTTAAAATATATTACATTTTTGCCCTTGGGTCTAGATATCTTTTAATTTATTCATACAGGTCTACACATGAGACACATTATAAGGGCAAAGAATGACTGAGGTTTTTCTTAAAAAGAAAGACTGTTGGAAGCAATGGGAAGAGGTCAGGACCAAATGTGACCGTCACAGTTGAAGTAAAGATTTTGCTTTTAAATTTAACTGTAAATGTGTTTCACTCAAAATGCTTTGACATATTTTATCAAAGGTATCCTCTGCCTGTGTATATTTTTTTTATCATAAGCACTGTTTAAGTTAAGTTGTCTAGGGTTTTTTTTTTTTTTAACATTATCATTATAGCTAAATAAGGGCTTAAATAAATTAATGAACAAAATAATATATATATATATATTTTTTTTTTTTTGATGAGTGTACTAATTCATATATTCGGTGTATTTGATTATTTTGGCAATATACTTATTAATAAACAAATAGAAGAAATTAATTTTGATTTATGCAGAAGAAATTTATGAGCCAATAAGCATAATGTTGGTGGTGAGGAAAAGTGAAAACACCTCATCTCCTTGGCAAATGCCATGCATTCAATTAATTTGTGAAAAGTAATTTATGATTTAAAGAACCTTTCATTAGGAACAAACTAATAGCCATGGTAGGTAATCACATAAGTCAGTCTCTTATTGTGCAACTGACTGACTTCCTAATTTTTTTCTCAATTGGAAAAATTATGCTTTTCATTTGTATAGTAATTTACAATACAATATGTGTTATTTTTGCAAGTTTATATAATATATACCGGTAGTTGTATTTTCCTACCATAAAAAAAATTGTATTTATAAAGATAAGCATGCTATTCAAAGCTTCAATATTTTAGTTCTGGTGATTTCACACACGCTGATGGGTGCAGCGCTAAAGATTGCACACCAAAGCCTCCAGATTCTAAGACTTAAAATGATTCTTCAGTTTTTCCTGCTCCTAGACCACGCTCCTCTAACATGTTTCACCCACTCCTGGGCTTAGCAAGTTATAGCACAAAAAAATAATATAATAATAAATAAAATAAAATAAAATAATAATAAAAACTAATAATAAGAAGAGGTGATCAAATACCACCAAAAGGTACCTTACTTCTGAGCATTGCCGGAGTATCTGATATATCTGCTAATTATTTCAGACACTGATTCCATCTCTTGAATTCAAAGTGGGCATTCCAGGGTTTAAAAAAAAAATGGCTTTAGCTCTTCTAAGCTGAAAGATGTGCAGCTCTGTACTATTTCTTTCACATTTATCAGTATTTGTCAGTATTGATTATGTGACAAGTATATATTTTCTCACATTTAGGTGCATTTTATACAGTGTTTTGCACGGATGTAAACTATTTTGGGCATTTTAGGGTTTTGCCAAGGCTTGTGATAGCATTTAAATTGATCATAGGTCACCAGCAGTTTTCACAAGCAAAGAAATATATCATATGCCCTAACAGCCTAGTGTGTACAACACCATACCTGACACCTTCATTATACTCATGGGATGAGGTCATTATTCTGCAACACTTGGACTTCCTGTACTTCCCCATATATAATCTTTGACTTCTGTTTACTTATATATAAAGGCTACATGAACTCTGGATATATAATGAAAACATAGTTATGTATGAATAATACATAAGATCGCAAGAGTATGTTATGAATGTGGTCTTGGCAACGCAGAGTGCCATGGCTTTCCTTAATATACAATGGATTTTGCTAATACAACATACAGCATATATACTGATGGTCTAATGTACTTGATACAAAGCACAAGAATCCCATTACCATAAACAAGTCTAATATATGTATAAAGCAGTGCTACAAGAGTGCATTGTCAGAGTAGATTTATGACAGCTATAAAATAACACTGTGAAAAGCATATGAAAAATAAAGAGTCCAAATAGTAGTAAGCTTTTGGAGTAGAAAGTCATTTCTCAAACATTTATTTTATTTATACATTGTTGACAAATGCAAAAAAAAAACAGCAAACCCATGTTAATTTGCAGTACACAAGGATAAACGTGCTACTACAATTTCTATAAATATGTTTTACAAGTTCAATGCTAGTTCAAAGAAGCCAGTACCATCAAATGATGTAGGGCAAAGATAGTTCAAAGCATATGTACACCCGCAATTTATAATTATAACTATGCTTGATAAAATGTTTTACTGTATACATTTCTCTTAAAGCAAAACTCAGACAGCCCATATATCATTTTGTTTTTACCAGTAGGATTAACAGAAAAACAAACCACTTCCCCCATACACACATTCAATGGGGGAATCCTCCTGCTGCGCTGTTGTATTCTGCCTGTGAGGGCCTTTCCTCCAGTCAGAATACAATGATCAGTGTTGCTGGCTATAGCCGACAGTGCTGATCATTTGGGGATGACTTTTGTACAATCAGCTAGCCCATACATGTAAATAACAAAGGGAGGTACAGCTCTAAGTAGGGTACTAAGTTGAGGAGTGAATCATAGGTTAATTGTAATCCTTAAAAAAGAAAAAATGTGTCACAAAAAAGAGCCACTAGCTCTGTTATTTATCCTTGCTATTTTCCTATTCCTGTTAGCGTCCCACATTTAAGATGGTGTGGCTGTTCTTTTGCCCACTATACTTCTATCGTCACCAGTAGTCAAAATGGCGCTGTGGGCATATATAACCACCCAGCGTGATAACGCACGTATCCAGACAATCCCCAGTTAAAGTCCACTCGTGCCAAAACACGTAGGGTGACGTGACGTCATCATGCCACTGCAGTGTCCCATTCAGATTCTTATTAAGAAAGTCCGTAAAGAGTTAATTTCCAAAGTAAATCAAGGAGATTGCCAGAAAAATAATATGTGACTCCAGACTTCCCATATACCAAGCGTGTATCCAGATCAGACACTCAAGTGAATGGTAGCCTGCTTACCAGAAAGCCATGACTGCAGATAACAGTTATCTGCAGATAACAGTCTCACAAGCCCAGGGAAATTAGGTCTCCCCAAAAAAAATTATATCCAAAACAGCAGCTAATTATCCAAAGTTGCTCAAAGATAAAAAATAGAGTCTTCCATAGTGCAGTATGTTATTTCAATTAATGTAATAAAAGAATAAAGTGCACTTACAGGAGCGTAGAAAAATCGTCAGATAAGAGCCGCAGTGTCTATATATGCTTCTTCTTGGTTCCTGTATCATTCGTAACACCACCGTCTCAATAGGTCTGGTCCGGCACCCTACGCGTTTCTTCACAAGTGTACTTAAACTGGGGATTGGCTGGATACGTGTGTCATCACGCTGGGTGGTTATATATGCCCACAGCGCCATTTTGACTACTGGCGACCATAAAAGTATAGTGGACAAAAGAACAGCCCCACCATCTTAAATGTGGGATGTTAACAGGAATAGGAGAATAGCAAGGATAAATAACAGAGCCATCTAGTGGCAAAACAAGATAAAAGGTGGATATCATAATAGAGGACAAGCATTGGAATAATAGAGAGGCCACCAGCCTAATACAAATATGACAGAAATTAAATAGACCGCTGTAAACATTCAAAAATATAAATGTCAACGATGATGGCTAGCATTAATAAATATTAATATATCTGTATTAAAATGATCAGAATTTAATACATTTATATAGATATAAAAAAATGTTTAAACATTATTGGGGACAAGAGAGAAAAGAACAGATTTAGGATCTATTAATAAAACAATTGATGTCGCAGTGAAGGTTTCTTGCTCTGCTTCCTCTTCTTCCACCCCAAGTCTACTGTGTCCACACTGGAGGAGGCTGATACAAGGTCAGATTCTGGTATTTACACTGCTTGTATTTAAAAATGCCTTTAGAATTATTAATGAATGCGGGCTGCATTGATATTTCTTTTACATTCACCTACAATTCAATGTAATATAGTTGGGAAATACCAAGTATTTCCTTAGATAATACAGATACTATGCCTAATTATTTTGTAATGGTAAAAATTTATTTTGCTGGGGTTTTGTTTCACATTTATGTCCCTTACATTAGTAGTTTCTCTAAATAGGATATATCTTCATAATTACTGGTAAAATGTTTAGTGCCAGCAGTAGTATACTCTCTACGGAAGCTGCACAGCTTAAAGCTGAATCACTAAAATTCACAGCGCTGTCTTCTTCTTTAACTATGGTATATCTGTTTCCTTGTTGGAATGTGGTTATTGAAGGTGATTTTTAGTTGAAATTTTGTGCAAAATGTAATGGCAACATTTTTGTTTGTTCCATTCCTTTATACATAGACAGGTACATAAATTGAACCAGGTAACTGCCTAGGCAGCTTTTTACATTTAGCCATTAACTCTACAGGATGCTAAGACTTCATAAATTACATTTAAGGGATATGATTATGTTGAATTTATGAGCTGGACAGATGCTTTCAGTTTTCAATTGAACTGTTTATCTATATTAAATACAGTACAGAGCATATTTTAGTAGAAGGATAGGCTGACCTGCGGAAGAATTTGCAACCGTGTCTCAAAACAAACCGCCAACCAGATGGCACAGAAGGGTAATATATTTCTTAGAGTATCTTATCAAATATTAAATAGGAAATGTACAGTATATACAGTGGAACCTTGGATTACGAGCATAATCCATTCCAGAAGAATGCTTGTAATCCAAAGCACCTGAATATCAAAGCGAGTTTCCTCATAGAAGTCAATGGACACGAAGATAATGTGTTATGTGTTAAAATAGCTTGTGTTGCAAAACGCTTGGTTACCGAGTTACTCACAATTCAAAGGTTCCCCTGTGTGTGTATATATATATATATATATATATATATATATATATATATATGTATATATATCAAACAGACACATTTTTAAGATTGCCAGATTACCAGTGATTGAGACTGGGATAGATTGATTCATTTCAGCTATGCTTGGCTGAAAATGTAAGTAACAAGCACATGGGCTATCTCACTTGTATGCATCTCAAATTGTACTTTTTAGATTCTACTGGAGTTAACCTTTATTAACCACTTTAGCCCCGGACCATATTGCTGTCCAATGACCAGAGCACTTTTTGTGATTCGGCACTGCGTCGCTTTAACTGACAATTTCGCAGTCGTGCGACGTGGTTCCCAAACAAAATTGGCGTCCTTTTTCCCCCACAAATAGAGCTTTCTTTTGGTGGTATTTGATCATCTCTGCGGTTTTTATTTGTTTGCTCTATAAACAAAAATAGAGCGACAATTTTGAAAAAAAATCAATATTTTTTTACTTTTTGCTATAATAAATATCCCCCAAAAATATATAAAAAAAATCGCAATAAGCGTTTATTGATTGGTTTGCACAAAAGTTATAGCGTTTACAAAATAGGGGGTAGTTTTATGGCTTTTTTTATTTAATATTTTTTTTTTACTAGTAATGGCGGCGAGCAACATTTTTTTCAGTACTGCGACATTATGGCGGGCACTTCGGACACTTTTGACACATTTTTGGGGCCATTGGCATTTTTATAGCAATCAATGCTTTAAAAATGCATTATATTACTATAAAAATGCTATTGGCAGTGAAGGGGTTAACACTAGGGGGCGGGGAAGGGGTTAAGTGTGTTCCTGGGTGTGTTCTAACTGTATGGGGGGTGGACTTACTAGGGGAAATCACTGATCTTCTGTTCATACATTGTATGAACAGAAGATCAGCGTTTGCCCCGCTGACAGGAACGAGAGCTATGTGTTTACACACATAGCTCCCGTTCCCCGCTCTGTAACGAGCAATCGTGGGTGCCCGGCGGTGATCGTACCCGCCGGGCATGCGCGTGGGACTTGGGGGCGAGCGGGGACGCGCGCGCGCCGCCGGAGCGGCCGCTTTAAAGCGGACGTATAGCTAAGGGCTCTCGCCCAGGCGTGCCACCGTCCCGCAGTAATATGACGGCGGGCGGTCGGCAAGGAGTTAATAACATACATCTGTTGGATTTTTACACCTTGATCATCTTTGTTTATATACATAACTTACTTCTATATCACACAAAAATAATAAATCACTTACAATACCACCCTAGTCTTCTACAATAGAATGGTAATGCATCATTAATATATACATTATTTATATAAAAGAGGGAGAATTATAATACTATACATCAACTGCAATGATTTTCAGATGCTTCACTTTATTGCCTCACATTATGTAATTTACTTAAGGCCAGAAAGGGTCATTAATTCCTAAATTATATATACAGTAGAGCAGGTGACAAAAACTCTTGATTATTGGCATAAAGATATATCAACTTGAGCAGCTTTGGGATTAGCCTCTTCAGTGTGAAACAAAAATTGATCTTTACACCAGGTACACAAGCCAATTATAATGAGTAGACAAGTGATTGTACATTATAAAACAAAGGTCACAACAAAGGTAAATGTCAATATAATAGTTGATGCTTTTTATCATTAAAGCCACCATTCCTTTGCCAATGTTAGCAGAAACTACTACCAAATTTGAATTCATTGGGGGGGATTTACTAAAACTGGAGCACACAGAATCTGTTGCAGCTGTGCATAATAACCAATCAGCTTCTAACTTCACCTTGACACCTTGATCAATGAGCCCTGGTTGACATTGATTAGGTGTGGCATTTGCGGCACCACACGGATTCACAAAAGTGACTTATGTACTACTTTTGCCAATTTCAGGATGCGATTTCCATTGACATCTGTGCAGAAACCCGACTGACATGCGAAAATGAAATTGTGTGAGTTCAACTGAACTCGCACAATTTCATTCCTACAGCCAGCGTGAGCCTAGGCTTAAATCTAGAAGCTGATTGGTTACTATGTACAGCTGCACCAAATTTAGTTTTAGTAAATTCCCTCATTTATCTTACAAACAACTCACTCAAGTGCTTAATCAGTAAACTTTTATCCATCATTGAAGGCCACCAACTTGCCACCCACAAAGCACAGATAAGGTAAACCTGGTTGTCAACCTCAGACTATACATCAAATACACATTACCATTCCTGGTATTATCATTGGTCTCTGCAGTGCACTAGGCATTCAGAGATGAGGGCTTAGCTACCTGCATTGGTTGTAGACTTTTGGGAAATATGTACAGTAGTGCATTTTAATTAGCTGATAAACAGATTATATGGATACTTCTATGTTGACATGCATAGCAAATCCAAAGGTCCACCTTAAAGTGCAACTCCGGTCAAAATGAAAATTTAAACAGTGAATTGTGCATCAGTTACCTTAATCCTCAGTCTTGATTTTAAAAAAAAAAAAAAAAACTCCTTCCTAGATCATCATGCCGTGCAATGAAAGTCACTGTTTCCTGAATGAAGAATTTTTTCAATTTTCTGGAAGTAATCAATATGGTTCTTGCTGCTATAGTAACTTGTTCATACCACATCTCTTTTGACTTCAGATAAGCAATGATCAGGATATGAACTCAAGCCCTTTTACATCTTACAGGGCAACCTGTATCCTCCTCCAGTTCCTGCAATTGGTTGGGTACCAAGGCTCTGGAGTTTACTCTTGCTCCATTGTTACTCTTGCTCCATCCAAATAATGGGCCACACACTGAAGGTGTTCAACTTCTTCCAAGGTTTATTGCAATGACAGCACACTGCCCACTGCCACCTAAAGCCATGCCTCCATCATGTTTCACCCACAACAGGGTTTTCTCAGGGGGAACAATTATGTTATGTTAAGATATGTATACTCATTTTTAAAGTGTTGTTTCAGTGTGATGTTTAGTAGTCCTAGGAGGACATCTACCACTTTATTGTAAAGCACACCAAAATTGCTTACTGTATGAGATATGCATGGCTGGACTTTCAGAGAAAAAAAAGTCAGACAGGCTTTTTTTCTCTGAAAGTTTGGCCGTTTGTAGCCTCCAACAGACTTTTTTTTGTTAGAAGTCCGACGGACCTTAGATAGAGAACCTGTTCTCTTTCTTTCAGTCAGACTTTTGACGGACTCACAACTTTGCACGGTCAAAAGTCCGTCCGTGTGTACGAGGCATGAGGGAGCTCACCACAGAATGTACTAATGCTCCAATGCTTTGCTATAGACTAATCCATTCCTGAATTTAGGCAACAATTATAAATCTGTTTAAAAATTAACAAGCCCTTAGTGACTGGCCTGTTTCAGATGCCAAGTATAGTTTTCTAATATGTATGGTACATATCTTAAATAGGCAGTGGTCACACCGTACTCATATCACTAAATACATTTCTTTGTGTGTCTTTTGAGCTAGATCCAAGTCAGTTGGCCTAATTAATACATCTACTTGTTTGACTCACTGTAATATCTACATCCCATCATTAGAAACAATGTTTTCAATCAGGACCTCTGTATGGAATTATGGGGCTATGGGGCATAGATCCTTTAAATTATCCCTGATAGTAACTATAAGTGATTTTGCAGGTGTCCAGTTAGGTATTGTGTTTAGTTTTAGGGACCATCTTGTCTGCTCTACCTGTGAAGAATAAGCACTGAAAACAAGTTAAAAACAAAGTGATTGTTATATACAGCTGTATATTAATGAACATGTTTTATTTATCTAGAGTGTTAGTTTCAGATATAAACCAATTATACAAAGTTTTGGTACATAAAATCATTGATTTTCTAAATTGTGGTTGTATAGCATTGTCCATTGCAGCAGATCAGAGCTGTATACAGTTATCCCCAAGGTAAACTATCAAAAGATTGAAGCTGAATTAGTACTGGCACTCTGGAATATAGATGTGGTCTTGGACACTTTTAGCTCTAAGAGGTTGACTGCCCAGCATCGGGCAGCATACTGCTAAATAGCTTTTATTTTCTCTAGCTCACGCTGACTTACTAATCAACCAAAATCTATTAAAAAACACACTTATATACTGGCACAACGTAATTTGAGCCCAGTGGTATTTTAATTGCTGTTTTAGGCATGCTGTATAATTTCTTTAATTTGGGCCAGCCACTGAATAAACAGATAACTGATTTTTATTTCCAATGTTTTGTTTTTTAAAGAAATATCTATCAGTTTTTGTTATGTTGTTATTGTCTGTGTAAAGAAAATGTCTTTGTTAAGAGAGGGATGTCAAATAATGCTTAGTGAAGATATTTTACCTATATATCTGCTTCTCTTCTTAAAGCGGAAGTAAACCCCTAGATTTAACAGTGTAAAAACAGTTAAATTTCCATCATGTGTCGGGAATATAACTTTACATTGGTTGTGCTCTCAACCAAACTGTCAAACCATCCAATGGCTGCTGTCCTAACTGATCACAAGTGCAAAATCATAGCAGTTGAAGAGCAAACAGAGGCCAATATGGTGGCTAAAAACGATAGGAGGGTTTACTTCCACTTTAAATGACCCAGAAGCTTTTGAATGAGTACTTTCATTGCTAGGTTTTAGAATAAAAGCAGAAAGTGGGGCAATAAGATAGTTGGTGGGTACAATTACAACTTTACCTCATCCAAAATAAGTTCTATGCCACGTACACACAACCGCTTTTCATGACGAGAAAAATGCAATTTTTTTTAATTGGTCATTAAAAACAATTGTGTGTAGCCTCCAGAGCATTTTTCTCGAAGAGAAAAATGGGCATTCAAAATTTAGAACCTGCTCTATTTTTTCTTGTCGTTTTTCACGTCTTCGTTTTTCTTGTCGTGAAAAAATGGTCATGTGTAGGCTTTAACGATGGGGAAAAAAACGTGCATGCTCAAAAGCAATTTTTGTGAAGGAAAATTTGCATAACCAGCCCAAAGGGTGGTGCCATTTGAATAGAACTTCCCCTTTATAGTGCTGTTGTACGTGTTGTACGTCACCGTGCTTTGCTCAAGCATTTTTTTTTCCACAATCGTGTGTAAGCAAGGCAGGCTTGACAAGAATCAAAAATATGTTTTTTTGCATGACATGAAAAACTTCCAGTTCTCAATGCATTTTGTAGATTTTTCTGCTCCGTTAGAAGGAACGGGTTAAGCACTTGTTAGATCAAAAAGGAAATTATGCAAATATAATAATATCCAATATTAAACAATCAAAAATATTGTACATTAAAATACGAGTAGTCTTCAAAAAGTTGTTTACACTTTTATATATATAATCGAGTTAATAAATAAACTTTTTGAAGAACCCTCTTATACCCCAAGAATACTAACCAGTTCAGTGCTACTGGTACGAACTGGTTGGTATATTAGAGGTATATCTATAGGTACAATATGTCTTTGTTGCACTACAAAAAATATGTGTTACCCCAATTTTTACTTTTATTCTAAGAATCAATTTAAATAAGGTGCAGTTGTAATTACACCCACAAACTATCCTTTTATGTATTAGTCCATTGCTGGGTTACTTGCCAGTGCTGAAGCTTGTCTGTTGTGATTATGGACACAATTGTCCTTCTGTGCAGGACCCCTTAAAGCTCATCTGCAGGCAGAATTCAAAATGCAATCCAGTGCTGTAGCTAGCTAAGCTATGGAAAAAAATGTGTTTTGCAAGATTCTCCATTGTGCTGCAAATGAATAAAAGGTGCCTATTGGGAATGAGAGTCACGTAGCTTTCCATTAAAAATACCATAGAAAATTCCTAGAACTCTGTGCCTGGAATGATCTATTAACACCCATGTATCAATAAGGAACAAGGCAGTACAGAGGCGACAAAGCCAGTGTTGTCTGACTTCTCCCAGTGCCACCCAGTTCTACATACTCCTACTCCCCATTGTCTCTAGAAGGTGCACTCATGTAATGCAGATCCCTGCTCCTGGTTGTCACACAAGAATATACTTCAGTTAATGACTGTTTTTTCTAGAAATAAATTCTAAAGCATGGGGACAGCAAAGTGCTATAATTGAGATTGCTGGCAAGGAAGATAGAATGTATTGTGGACAGAAAAAAGCATGACTGGAGAGATGAGCTTTCAGCCTCCAACACTCTGCTTTAGGTTTGTTTTCATCTTTGTTTCCTCTGATTGCCAATTCAAGCACATCTAGTGAGCAGATCTAGACCATCTTGTGTCATTAGGTAGCATGCATTGTTAATGACAACATATTGTCTGCAGGCAATCTCAGAGCTAGCAGGATTCGTTGTTTTCTACTCAAAACATACCAAAACACTGAAAAGACTTTATAGTTATATCTGTATATAATGAGAGTGTTTGTGTGTATTTCTGCTTACAGGGCTCCATTGCTTCTCATCCACACTTTCCCTGGATTATATAGTAAATGTGGTAAATTCTTGAAAGCCATGAAGCACAAATCAACCCTGTCAGCAGCCTATCTGGTAAGTGATTGTAAAGTCTGTTTTTTTTCCATATAAAAATAATAAACATTTTTATACTTACCTGTGTAGTGATATAAATGTATAGTGTAGTCCGGTTAGATAATTGATATTTATATGTTAGTATGATGACTATAAATTATGTTGTACGGCAGCAACACACCAGGCTCTCCAGAGAATGCATTTTATTTAACTTCCAATAACGAACAAAGTCCAAAGTCCACAGACGATACAAAATCCAACAGAGTATATAATTCAAATCTCTTCCTAGACCTGTGCCTCCATATTCATACAGAGTGACAAGACTGACTTATGTATGTAAACAATTTACCCCTTAAAGTTAACGGGCCAGCTCACACACCTAGGTAGTCTTGCATAAGATTAACCTATCAAAGGGTCTTTGGCTGTCCCTTTGAAACGTGTAGTAAATCTCTTTGGCCACTAACCCCTTCAGCAAAGGGTGTTTGGTCAGCAAACACCCTTTGATGTGTAATTTTGAATGCCTGTATGTAACACATATATATATTGTGCCATACATATAACACAATATATATACAATATATAATATCTACACATATATATTAATATTACAACAATCTGGTCTGTTGCAGTGGATTTGCACAGAGTAGCCTGGATCCTCCTCTTCTCGGGTCCCTTTTCTGAGATCCTGGCCCCTGCCTTCTGTTCAGTGCCCCCCCACAGCAAGCAGCTGGCTATGGGGGCACCCAAGCTGTGTCCATTCAGACAGGGAGCCATGACTTGGCCACGCCCGCTTTTTCCCCTGATTGGCTAACTGACTTTGGTTGACAGCAGTGGGAGCCAATGGTGCAACTGCTGTGTCTCAACCAATCAGGAAGGAGAACCTCCGAAGCCTGGGACATCAGGTAAGTGTTAGGGGGACTGGGGGGGCTGCTGCATACAGAAGGCATTTTATTTATTGCATAGAATGCATTAAGATAAAAAAATCTTCTGCCTTTACAACTCTGGGCTCATTATTCCCTTTCACACCTCCCCACCCCCCTCTAACTAATTTCTAGCATAGGAAATAAATCCTACCTAAATATCCAATATACTAACTCAAATTCATTTTTATATCACATTCATCCCTGAGGTCTTCTTAGTTCCATGTACAGGAAATGGGATTCTTCTTCAGGTGTTCACGTAATGCATTATGGGGACACTTTCTTTTGGCTGTCCTGCAGTGGGGTTACCTAGGGGTCCAGAAGAGCAGTCTTAGCAGTGATTTTAGCAAAATGGGCTGGCACGGGCACATCTACAAAGTTATATTACTGGTCCCTGACAAATAGAATTAGCACTAGCTAGGAACCCAGGTGGCAGATTTAGGTGAGTAAAACATTACTTTACAAGGTTTTAAAAAAACAGTAAATGGAAAAAAGTAGGGTGTGTATGTGTGTGCGTGTGTGTGTGTGGGGGGGGGGGGAATAAATTGTTCTTGGAGATGGAATTTACCTGTGACACAAGTACATCTTGCTACATTCTGGTTTTACCAGAAATCCATAGGGAAGTTGATTCGTCACATCTATAGGGTTTATCTGTTCTGCCCTGAATTTTGTCATCTTACACTACAAAAAAATAATGTAAAAGGTATTTTTTCAGCAATAATAGAGTGGCAGATCAGCCAAAGCATGAGTACGTAAAATGAAATCCTGAGATGGATTACATTCGTCACTGGCAGAGGCCTATAAAGAAGTTCAGACGTGTGCATGAAGGAGAACTTGCCTGATAAATTGCTGCAGTTAACAGAATGCCTGTGAGGTGTAGGAGGTGACGAGGAAGCACTATAAAGTTAGAGTTGATACGACATTAAAAGATTGTCCTGTTCCAAAAGAGTATATGATTCTTGTGGTTTTAGAGAAATATAAGAAGTAACTGCAACTGTTCCTAAATGAAGATAAAAAAATAGGCTAAAAAAAAAATAGGACACATAAACAATCATATGCGGAAAAGGTGGTGGTGCCAGATGCCCCCCCCCCCCCCTTACGAATCTGAGCTGTTCACCTGAACCCTGCTCCACTTGAATATGAAATACCAATCAGAACATTGGAGGATCGTTCTGAAAATGTATGTCATAGGAAGTGACATGGCCACCATTGATGATAACCGTATTTATGGTTGTTGATGCAAATTAATGTGTCTGTTAGGACAAAGAAAGGATAAAAGGCAAGGCATAGCATAGAACCCCAAGATAATAGGTGAGCCTATATCTGTGGGCTTGTTAACCCTGCAGTCATCATATATTCTTATTAACCATATTACTCTACGCACAAAAGAAAAAAAAAATCTTAAGAAACAAACCAACAAAAAAACACAGAATGTGCCATTTTGTTCATTATTGTGTTCTTAAACACTAACTTATCACCCATTTCAGCTGACGCTCTTTCAGTTAGGAATCCATTATAACTACTGTATGAGGGGATGCGTATGTTTCCCCTTTATAAATAACCTGCACCAGAGCATAGTTATTGGAAAAGGGCTTAGTGTTTTAGCACAAGGATGTTTTCAAATGTCTAGTACCAAATCCATTTTCTTGCGGTGACAGGGAAATTCCTTTGTCTGCTATACTGTAACTATAGACACACATGATATTGTTTAATATTTATATTTTTTCATAATAAACATCCTTTACCTGCAGACATTCTTTTTTTCACTTCCTCATTGTTCATTTTTGCTCATAAGTTGCTCTATTTCTTCTCTGTTCTGTTCACTTCCTGCTTGTCTGATTGTTACTCACCACCATGAAGGGAGGCTTTACTGCGGTGGTCAGTGACGTGCTCGCCCCCTCCTGGGAACTACATCTGTGCGGCAGCATGCTCTCTAAGTGTTAGAGACTTCAAGGAGGTGTGAATTACTGGGCATGCCACAATGCATACTGGGAAATGTAGTTCTTACATGAACGAGCGCCGCAAGGAAGTGAATGAGAGAACTAGGGATGAGCTCCGACTCGAACATTGTCTGTTCGTACATTCGACGAAATTCGAACAAAACGAGTTGTTTGTGCAAAATTTGAGTAACGCGCAACGGCCCATAATTCACTGCGGCATTGCGTGCTGATGATTGGCCAAACATGCACTATGACCCTGCATGCATGGCCAATCACAGCGCGCAAAAAACGGAGAGCCATAATTGGCCCAAGCCAGGGTGGCTTGGGCCAATTATGGCTCAGGGCTTTAGCACACGCTCCACACTATATAAGGCCGCCTGCTGGGCGGCCTCATGTAGTGTGTTCCAGCGCTGAACAGAGATCATTCAGAGAGACAGAGAGATTGTATTTTTATATAGCTAGATAGAGCAGGCAGGCTAGTCAGTTTAGCTTAATTTACAGTGTGTAGAGGATATATATATACTTCCCTAGGAGTTGTACATATATTTATACACTGTATAGCTTACAGTAGCTAGATCAGCAATTCCTATTTGTCAGGCAGTAGATTGTGCTAGCTGCAGTCTTCTAACATGTTGTATTGCCAGTGTGCTGTGTAGTAGCACCTAAAGGTACTCAGTGTTACTGTACTTGTCCAGTTTAATAGCACTTAAACCTAGTTGCTGTTACCGCACTTGTGCTGTGTAGTAACACCTAAACGTACGTGGTGTTACTGTACTTGTCCAGTTTAATAGCACTTAACCTAGTTGCTATTACCGCACTTGTGCTGGGTAGTCGCACATAAACCTACTTGGTGTTACTGTACTTATACATATTGCAGGGACCAAACATTACATTAAAGCCGCAAGCATTATTACATTTATTTTTTCTTATAGTAATCTCATTTTGTGCAGGGACATTTCTAAACACGTGCCACTACTATAGACACCCAGCAGGTACGATATTTAAAATTATTTTTCTTTTTCTTTTTTTTACTTTAAGCATCATTAAAATCGCTGCTCCAGAAAAAAATCGTTTTTAAAACTTTTTTTTCCATTGATACGTGTTCCCTGGGGCAAGACCCGGGTTCTCAAAGACATTTTCCAACAATAACTTGAATATTTGGCTTTAAAATGAGCACTTTTAAATTTGAATGTTCGATTCCCATAGACTTCAATGGTTCTAAATGTTTGTGCGAACGTTCGGTCTGTTCGACGGTTCTGGTGCGAACCCCGGTGATATAGATGAAGGAATTTAATAGGTATTTTTTTAACAGAATCATTACACTATTCTGTCTGTCTACCTTGCAGACATTAATTTTAGGCAACATTTTTTTTCCTTTACAACTCCTTTAATAGTCATGCAGTGCAATGATGGCAAGGCCCAGAAGTTCAAGGAGAGTCCTGGAGTTGGTCGGAGAACGGGGTCAAGTAAGTAATCCTGCCTGTCCAGTTACCCTTGAACAAACAAGCATTTAATCCTTATAGCATAAGCAAGGGTGGTGGGTGGGCCACTGCTAGGGTTTTTTTTTTTTTGTTCACATTCCTGCAATTTTGCTTTAAAGGGGTTGTAAAGGTAAATGTTTTTGACCTTAATGCTACCTATGCATTAAGGTCAAAAAACTTCCGACAATAACCGCCCCCCCCCCCCCAAGCCCCCGTTTTACTTACCTTAAGTGGTTAATATAATGTAAAAGAAAAATACATTACATTCTTGTAAAAATAAGTAGTTATCAAGGTGAACATCAAGGTGAAATATTTATTTTACATAATTGGAATAAAAATAAAGTTTCCTATTTCTAGTAGTTTTCGCATTGTTGTATTATGTTGTTCCATTTAAACAGTGCAAGGACTCGCGGCAGGTAATAGCCAACGCTAGAAATTACTTTAACTTAGTGTAAAATATTGTGCCAAGGCTGAATTCCTATGACACAAACATACTTTTAATGTGTCCTTTTGTTTTTTGGAAAGGTAAATACCATATTTATCGGTGTATAACACGCACAGCCGCCTGCTTCTATAACCTTTATGGAAATCAATCAATACACGCATATTGTTTTTTTTTTTTTACCAAAAACATGTAGCAGAATGCATATTGTCTTCAATTTTTTAAGATTTTTTTTAATTATCAGATGTGTTTTATAGCAGAAAGTAAAACAAAATATATATATTTTTTTTTAAACGTTCGGCCTTTTTTTGTTTATAGCATAAAAAATTAAAAATGCAGTGGTGATCAAATACTACCAAAATAAAGTTCAATTTGTGGAAAAATTACATACATTTTATTTGGGTGCAGGGTTGCATGACCACACAATTGTCAGTTAAAGGAATGCAGTGTCGTGTTGCAAAATATGGCCTGGTCATGAAGGGGAGTAAATCTTCTAGAGGCAGAACTTAGAGACCTGCCCTGGAAATCCATAGATGTTGCTTTGGACACCAAGACCAAACTACTGTCTTTACAGTTATGTTAAAAGTGTTTGTTTTCCTCTTGTGATCTTTTTAAACACACATTCTTACTAATCTTCAGTGCGGCTGGTGCCAAATAAAAAAAAAAAAAAAACATCAATTGCAGCTACTGTGCCCATCAATTTTCACCACTGTGCCATCAAACGTAGCCACTGTGCCCGTCAATTGTCGCCACTGTGCCATCAAACGCAGCCACTGTGCCATCAAACGCAGCCACTGTGCCCATCAATTGTTGCCACTGTGCCCATTAATTGTTGCCACTGTGCCCATCAATTCTTGCCACTGTGCCATCAAACGCAGCCACTGTGCCATCAAATGCAGCCACTGTGCCCATCAATTGTTGCCACTGTGCCATCAATTGTTGCCACTGTGCCATCAATCGCCGCCACTATGCCATCAAACGCAGCCACTGTGTCATCAAACGCAACCACTTTGCCCATCAAATGCAGCCACTGTGCCCATCCATTGTCGTCACTGTGCCATCAAACCCAGCCACTGTGCCATTATTTTCACCACTGTCCTATCAAAAGCAGCTACCATGCTCATCAATCGTCACCACTGTGCCATCAATTGTCGCCACTGTGCCATCAAACGCAGTCTCCGTGCTATCAAATGCAGCCACTGTGCCATCAATTGTCGCCATTGTGCCCATCAATTGCCGTTAGTTTTCCCCCTCAAATACTGCCAGTTTACCCCGTAAAATGCCGCCAGTTTGCCCCCTCAAATACTGCCAGTTTGCCCCCTCAAATGCCGCCAGATTGCCCCATCAAATACCACCAGTTTGCCCCCCTGCCCAGCACTTGCTTTTCTCTGGTTAACTATCCTCCTCCACGTTCCCTTGATGCCTTCTCCCGACCTCAATGTCACTTCAGCCAATCTGGTGACCGGTAACCAGACCCGGTGAACCTGATTGGCTGAGACGTGTGTCAGTGTTAACCAGGGGGTGCATACCCTGTGCCCCCTCTGGTTAACTATTTGGAAGCCAATTAGAGCCCACAGGCTGGCTCTGATAGACACTTCCAAAACATACCCACCGCCGTTATTCAGATGGCCAGCGCTCAACAGGGAGCCAGACACCTGAATAGTGGGCGGCAGCGGCGAAAATACATGTATTCATGCAATGCATTAATTTATGTATCGTTGAGTGACGGTGCAGGAGAGAGGGGGTGGCACTCCTGCGCCCACTATGGAAGCACGGCCACCACTAATCTTGCATCATCTGGCCAGGAAGAAGATGACACAATGAATACCGGCTCCACCATATTAATCAGGAGCAAAACTCCGTCCTATGGGTCTCTACTCTTCTGTTAGTTCTATAGCATACAATGCATCAGATTGACAGTACTTGTTTTCTAACATACAATTTAATTACCTATCCTAAACGTAAATCAAACGTGTGCTTTACCAACTCAAGGCAAAGCATAATGTTTGTGTTAACCCTCCATTCCTAGAAGTAGCTTTCCATTCCTCCACCAGCACTCCATTCAGTGCTGGAGCCTTGGGAAAGGCATGGTGGTCCCAGATATGGAAGAGCTGTGATTCACTCTATTTGACAACAATGTTGTAGGAGATTGTGACAACAGAATAAACAGGGCTTTCCATTTGCTTTGGTCGGCTGAACAGAGCAGAGAGGCAGTGAAAGGATAAGAAGTATATACATCTATGGAGGTTTGGATCAAGAAACCGTGGTTCTTTATCTCACAAAGCACCTAAAATTAAGCCAATCTTGACAAAAACATGGAAGCTGTATTTGCAATTACTTTCTGAAAATGCATGTTGACAGACTGTCATGCAAATGCTCTTTGTTTATTACTTTCATCTGTTGGGTCTAACAATTATACAGAAAAGGGCTTCTGATTTTAACCTCCCTGGTGGAATAATTAATTCAGATTTTAGGTGCTGAAAGCGGTACCGTTATTTTGCATGGAAATTTGGCGTTTTATATTATAGGCCTGTAAATCTTAGGCCGCGTACACACGATCAAATTTATCTGCTGAACCGGTCCGACGGACCGTTTCAGCAGACAAATTCGATCGTGTGTATGGGCGAGCAGACAGGTTTTTCCAGCAGACAAATTTTAAAGCATGCTTTTAAACCCGTCCGTCCGACATGTCCGCTGGTTAGTACACTAACCAGTGGACATATCTGTCCGCACATGCGTCGAATGGATTAGACGCATGCGTGGAAGTATTTTACTTCCTGGTTCGGTGGTGTGGCGGCGTCAACGTCACCGCCACGTCACCGCGCTGTCTGCCGGCGGTGAATTTGGTTTGATCGTGTGTACACGATCAAACCAATATATCCCAGGAGACAAATCCGATCAAAACGGTCTGTCAGACCGATTTGATCGGATTTGTTTAGTCGTGTGTACGCGGCCTAAGGAATAACTCACTTAAATCTGCCCAAACAAGAGTCTAGTAGACATCCCGGGTATAATAAAATTTGAAACACAAAATCATAAATTATAATACAATAAATAAATATAAATAATTATAACAAATAATATAATAATAATAATAAAAAAAATATTGCTTTTAATTTTTTGATGACAAATTTCCCCACAAATCACTATCGCTTAATTCTGCAAGTGATTATAATTTATTATCGCTGTTTTCTAGCTGGTATAAAACCACATTTGACATAAAGGGACACTTTTTGGTTGCTATGGACAATCTCCAGTTTCCAGGCAGAAAGAACAACTTTTATTTTATAAAAGTACATGCAGAACACTGGGCAGACCACTAGGGAAAAAGGGGGTGTGTATTTTTTACATACAGTACTGTATTCTATAAGATTACAGTTTACTGTATGTATTGTGTTTATTTACTTTTTTAAACCTGGCGCCGATCTCCGACCCTGTGCATCGTAACGTCGCAGGGAACGGAGCTTGGCGGCACACGGGCACTGTGAATCGAGCGAGGAGGACACCGCTCGATCACACAGCTCAGCGGCATCGCAGGATCCAGGGACAAGGTATGTAAACCATGCCTGTGGACTCTGCGAGGCGATCCGGAGTCTGGCTCGGGGGTTACCGATTTTGGTGCTGAAATTCCACCCCGAGACTCGGGAATACTGCCAGGGGGGGTTAATCTAACTTTCTTGATGTAGACAGTTCTCCATATTGACTCAAAGCAGTGAAGTAAGACAATCAGCTTAATAGCCAGACACCAGTAGAGGTGTCATATTTTACTGGTGAATGGTATGTGTTACTGCTATAATCAATACAACCAGGGCAGGTCAGCCTACCTAACAGTGCTCCCTGAAATTGACTAATTGACATAGGCATGCGCACAGGGTCAACCGGGTGTGCCTTGGTACACCCTAATTACACTGTGATACACAGATTCCCCCTGTTGCTTGGCTTCAGAAAAAGCAACTGTTGAATTTCTGTCTTGATTCCCTTTCTCTGTCTCTAAAGTGAAACACCAGGGGATTGTTTAGACCCCTAATATTTCACCAAAGCTCCCAAATGGGGCTCTGAATAAATGCAAAAAAAAAGGAATAAAAAATGATTGTAAAAAAAAAAAAATATATAACAATAATTTTTATAATTTTTGTAAATGTATAATAAAAAAACAATTAAAATAAACTACTAACACCAATCTCTGCCCTACTGACACCATCCACTGCTCTACTGACACCAACCTCTGCTCACTGACACTGCCCATTGCCCTACTGTTCTGTATATATTTACACACACATGTGTGTTTGAGCTTTGGGGTGCAGACTCTAATGCAATAGGCTGCGCGTGCCTATGCTGCGGACATATATTTATCAGTCACTTTCTCTACTAGCCTCAGCTGCAGAGATGAATGAATAGGAAGCGCTCTGAGGCTTTCTGCTCTTTCACAAACTGAAGATTAGGAAACAGTTTCCTATGCTTCTAAGATGAATGGACACAGGAGTTATTGGTACCAATCACTTATTGTGTTCATTCAGGAAAGAAAGGGCCCCGTAAACTACATATTTACTGGCCTTTTCCCCACTCTTCATCCTGAAACATACCCCTGTGTGCCTCCAACAGCTGCCGGAGGATGAGGAGGGAAGCTGACAGTGTTGCAGGGGAATGTGGCACACAGGGGAACCCATAAAGCAAATGGAAGTGTGCATGTGCTAGAACCAATCCCCCTGCAGTGCAGCTGGAGGGAGGGAGAAGAGGATAAGCTTGCATGCAGAGGAAGAAGAGGATTGGTGTCTGCAATAAGACAGTACAGACAGCCCTCCTTCTCAGCGGATGTACTAAAACTGCCAAACAGCCTTACAATGCATCTCCAGCACAGGTTTCTTTTTTTTCAGTGAATATTGTGTAACCAAGGTGAAAATAGTTTTCCTCAAGGAAACTAAAATATACTAATCATTCATGACAACGTGCAAACTGTATAACATTAAACTACTGTTCATAGGTCAAATTTGATATATCATACCTGCAAAACACTTCCCTGCTCTGTTTAGACACCGGTGCCAAGCTCTGATGGTTTCTGTGGATTATATATAATCTATTCTAGTTATTCATTTGCAGCGTGTGCTGCAACCTACTAGTATTGATCATAAGCAGCATGGCTTTTTTCACCCTACATTCCCAATCAATAAGTCAGCAGTAAAGAGATTTGTCTACCTCATTTCTTGCTATGATATATTTATAAAGTGATACAACAGATACAGACACTTCTCCTGCACTTTTTCCTATTAAGACTGATTATTTGTAAGCATGAGCATGTTAAAATCTGTCAACCAATATATTGGCATGAAGCAGGACAAATAGTGAGGGAGAATTTCTCTACCAGGAGCACAGTATAGATAACAATAAGCACAGCAAAAAAAAAAAAGAATGTAGCAGGGGATCTAATCTCCACTCTATCACCCTAAAAATACATTTAGTTAGACTTTAAGTAATAGTAGAGTACAAAGCATAATAAAGAAAATAGATATAAAACAGAAGCTTGTTCTTTTCATATACATTACATAACAGATCTACGTTGTGAAATGTTACACTGGGTCAGGTATTTGCCTGTCTGGTTTGAATCTTTGTTAGAGGGGACCTGTCACTGCCTAAACTCTCTCTACTAGTAAATTAAGACATAATGAGAATGAGGAATCAAAAATAGGACACCATGATCCAATATTAAATTACAAAATTGAAGGGACTAGAGGTCACAGACCTATGGACTTTAAAGGTGTCATGGGTGAAAAGATAAAATCACTAATACACTACTATAAAAGTAAAAAATCTTTATTACAAAAATAGTTTAAAAAACATGAGACAGCTTTATATTCAAATCACAAATCAATTGTTCCCTTTAGAACATTCTTAACAGATAATACCACTTTCTCAACATGTTTCGCTCAGCAGAGCTTCCTCAGATTTTGCACTCTCAACTTTTAGTAAATAAAACCCACTGTGTCGTAAGCCATAGCAATGTCAGTAAAAGGATCAAAGCATAACTGTTGTCTCGCGCTTTTTTTCCCCTCTTTCTATTTTTGTCCCATTCACATTTTATTTCTCACTATTTTCTTTATCTAGCAAAGCTTTTTCTCTAAACAAAAATACAGTGTTGTTCTATGTCTGGTCTCAAACTCCAGTGCTCTGTGCTGGGGTAGCTGAGAAACGGTCACACTCCTCAGCATAAAAGTCCTTACACAAGCGTGTATAATAGAGGAAGAGGGGGTGTATCAGATAAGGTCTGTTTTTGAATTGTGAATACTGAGAGCACTTACCCACTGGCTAACGCCGATATACGTCGGCAGAACGGCAAAGCAACGTACCTGTACTTAGCTTTGAATTTGCTGCCATGCTGACATTGAGTCCGGGACACGCAGACTCAATGTCTGTTGGGTTCCCGCAATCGTGTCACAGAGCTGCAGAACGGAGAGATGCCTATGTAAACAAGGCATTTTCCTGTTCTGCCTAGTGACAGGACAGTTAGAATCACTCCCTTAGGACACACTTAACCCCTTCATCACCCCCCAGGTGTTTAACCCCTTCCATGCTAGTGTCATTTACACAGTAATCAGTGTATTTTTATAGCACTGATCGCTGTATAAATGACAATGGTCCCAAAATAGTGTCAAAAGTGTCCGCTATAATGTCTCAGTCACAATAAAAATCACTGATCACTGCCATTACTAGTAAACAAAAATATATAATAATAAAAATGCCACAAAATGATACCCTATTTTGTATAACTTTTGCGCAAACTAATCAATATATGCTTATTGTGATTTTTTTTACCAAAAATATGTAGAAGACTACATATCGGCCTAAACTGAGAATATAGCTTTTTTTCAAAATAGACGCTCTTTTTTTGTTTATAGCGCAAAAAATAAAAACCACAGAGGTGATCAAATACCAGCAAAAGAAAGCTCCATTTGTGGGGGAAAAAGGATGTCAATTTTGTTTGGGTGTAACGTCGCAGGACCGCACAATTGTCAGTTAAATCGACGCAGTGCCTAATCGCAAAAAGTGCTCTGGTCAGGAAGGGGGTACATTTTTCCTGGGCTGAAGTGGTTAACCATGCTGCCTATTTAGCTACATTTACACAACCTGCATAGCTTTTGTAATGGGAAAATGAAGGTAGGGCTAAGGAAAAACAGATTGTTTGTACAAAGTCTGTCCAAAGGAATATCCATTTTGAGAATTCCAATTGACCCTTTTTGTCAATGCGATACATTAAAAATGAACTGGGTGGACATTTTTTGACCGTCATGTTCTCATCCAATGGCTTATTTGTATTGAGACCCTATTAAACCGTTTCATAATCCCAAGACCTACAGATCAGGGCAGGTAACCTCAAGCTCAAAATATTATGCTAATTTATGCACTCTAAAATAATTATCCAAGATGATTGGAAAGACTTATTTGGGCTTTATCTGTAGCTCCTTACATGCAAATTGTCATATGTAGTTCACCAAATGCTTATTTTCCCTCCAAATATCCTATTATATAATGTATTACTGGTTTATTATGATAAAGCTATTTGTAAATATGAGTATATAATATTAACTATTTATATAATATATTATGCCTCTTTTTGCAGATCAGTTGTTAAAAAAATGGCATTGGTTAATTTCATTTTTTTTTTCTTTCCATAATACATATATAGTTTTGCATGTAATTTTCACACCATATGCATGAAAAAACTGTTAAAATTATGTGTATGATGATTGCTTAAGATTTGGTTCAGGCCATGAGGGATACTGTGAGACATAAATAGAGCAGCAGAAAGTTCTTCTAGGAAGTGATCCTATTTGTGAATTCAGTACAGATTTTTGTCACTATTACTTAGGGCAGAGGTTGTTGGTATTTGAGACATTGTTCTTTACTGAAGCCTGGGGCATAGTAAACTGTTCCTATTTTAGCAAAAAAGAAAAATGAATTCTGACAAATGTAAAACACTAAAAAAATTATTTTCGCAATGCACTTTATTGTATTTTCAACACACACAAAGGAAAAAATAACCACATTTTGTTTCATGTTCTGCTAATTAAATTGTTTTATAACACTACTGTACATAACTGCTTAATAATATATAATAATATAATATAATATATTATATAATATAATATAATATATACTAATATAATAAATCATAATAAAAACAACAAGAATATACACTAATATAATAAATATATCATAATATATTAACCACTTGCCTACAGGGCACCTTCACCCCCTTCCTGCCCAAGCCATTTTTCAGCTTTCAGCGCTTTTACATATTGAATGACAATTGCGCGGTCATGCAACACTGTAGCCAAATGAAATTTTTATAATTTTTTCCCCGCAAATAGAGCTTTATTTTGGTGGTATTTGATCACCTCTGTGATTTTTATTTCTTGCGTTATAAACAAAAGAAGAGGGACAAGTTTGAAAAAAAATCAATATTTTTAACTTTTTGCTATAATAATAATCCATTTTTTTTAAACACATTTTTTCTTCAATTTAGGCCGATACATATTCTTCTAAATATTTTTGTAAAAAAAAAAAACAATAAGCGTATATTGATTGGTTTGCGCAAAAGTTATAGCAGCTACAAAATACGGAATAGTTATATAGCATTTTTATTATTATTTTTTTTTACTAGTAATGGCGGCGATCTGCGATTTTAATCGTGACTGTGATACTGCGGCAGACACATCGGACACTTTTGACACATTTTTGGGACCATTCACGTTTATACAGCGATCCCTGCTTATAAAAATGCTTTGATTACTGTATAAATATGACTGGCATGGAAGGGGTTAACACTAGGGGGCAATAAAGGGGTTAATGTGTTCTCTAGGGGGTGATTATTACTGTGGGGGAGGGGAGTGACTGGGGTAGGTGAACGATGGTTGTCCCTATGTACAAGGGACACACCATCGGGCTCCTCTCCCTGTATACACACACAGATCCACGGTCCTGCTCAGTTACTGGGCACAGGTCCCCAGTGACGTGCGCCTCCTAGTGGCTTGTGAAGGCGCAACGTCATATAACGTCCTCCAGAACAAGAGGGTCTTCCTCCCGCCGCCATTTGACGCGGGCGGTGGACAAGCGGTTAAATAACCACTTCTAAGGAAACTGATTTGATTGTTATCTGTGTTAACCATCTCTTGCCTTTACTGTTTAAATTTTATTCACATTTTTTTTATAAAGCATAAGGTGTTCTTGAGCTATGTGAGTGACTCATTGATTATATAGGTGAGAGATAGAACTACAGCTGCAATAAAAATAAATGTTTTTCTGCTTCTTAGCAACTATTTAAAAACTTGGACTTGGAGTGGCAAATCTCTGCATGTTAGTCCTGTTTACCCCTATGCAGAAGAGAAACAAAAAAAGAGCAGAGGCCTTAGGGTGACCACATTTCCAAACTGCCATTAACCACTTAAGACCCGGTCCAAAATGCAGGTAAAGGACCTTGCCCCTTTTTGCGATTCGGCACTGCGTCGTTTTACCTGACAATTGCACGGCCGTGCGACGTGGCTACCAAACAAAATTGGCGTCCTTTTTTTCCCACACATAGAGCTTTCTTTTGGTGGTATTTGATCACCTCTGCAGTTTTTATTTTTTGCGCTATAAACAAAAATAGAGCGACAATTTTAAAAAAAATTCAATATTTTTTACTTTTTGCTATAATAAATATCCCCCAAAAATATATAAAAAAACTTTTTTTTTCCTCAGTTTAGGCCGATACGTATTCTTCTACATATTTTTGGTAAAAAAAATCGCAATAAGCGTTTATCGGTTGGTTTTCGCAAAATTTATAGCGTTTACAATATAAGGGATAATTTATTGCATTTTTATAAAAAAAATTTTTTTACTACTAATAGCGGCGATCAGCGATTTTTTTCGTGACTGCAACATTATTGCGGACACTTCGGACAATTTTGACACATTTTTGGGACAAATGTCATTTTCACAGCAAAAAATGCATTTAAATTGCATTGTTTACTGTGGAAATGACAGTTGCAGTTTGGGAGTTAACCACAGGGGGCGCTGTGACTTTGAGTGTTCCCTGTGTGTGTGTTTACAACTGTAGGGGGGGTGTGGCTGTAGGTGTGACGTCATCGATCGCATCCCCCTATAACAGGGATGACGCGATCGATGCTGCGGCCACAGAGAAGCACGGGGAAGCCGTGTTTACACATGGCTCTCCCTGTTCTTCAGCTCCAGGGACAGATCGCCGCACTGCAGCGGCGATTGGGTCCGCGAGTCCCTCGGTCCCGGTCCTGGAGCTTCGGACCGGGTCACGGGAGCGCGCTGCGGGCGCGCGCCCATGACCCACGGCTGGGTACTAAAATCAACGTATATATACGTTGATGTGTCCAGCCGTGCCATTCTGCCGACGTATATGTGCAGTAGGCGGTCCTTAAGTGGTTAAGGGACACACCACTCTCACCTTTCCAAAAAAAGATGAGGGGGCAGGGGGTAATGCACTCTCAGGGTTGATGGGGAATTTGGCGGCAGGTTATTTGTCAGGTGAATGTGCCACTTGCCACCAGATGCAGTGCCGCTTGCCATCCATAGCCTGCCACCAGAGGCAGTGCTGCTGTCACTCCCTCTGCATGAGCCGCATGCGTAGAAGGAAATAGTCTCATCACTATCTGGAGAGTGAAGATCACACCAGTCTTGCTGCTGAGTGCCAGAGAAGGAGGTGATGCTGAGGTGGGTAGGGACAGCAGTGCTGAACTAGGCGCAGGCCTCGCTCCTGGTCTCACTGTCTGAGAGTGAATTGTCACTGGTTGCAAGATGCCAGGCAATGTTGGCCCTAGAAACCAGTTCCGGGAAATGTATTTATTATTTAGTAGGGGGTGGCTGTGTCCTCTTTTTCATTTCGGGACATTGTATTGTCCCAGAATGAAGGTTCCCAGGACCCAGGACAGACATGTCAATTGCTGGGCAATCTGAGACATGTAGGCACCCTGAGAGGCCTGTTTTAGATAAGTGATAACATGAAAACTAGAATATTGCAGGAATCATAACCGTTCATCTAGCAAAAGGGTCAAAGAGAATGGTTACAGATGAAGTAGAAAACCTCTTCAGCTTCCACTTGACTTAGAGTTACAGAGTAAGTAAGTACAATTTTCTCAACAATTCACAACTTCAGAATGTATAAAGCTTTATATCATACTCTATTTAGATACTACTTGACAAGTACATTGTTATATTCCAGGCAATTTTAAATGTATATATAATAAAGGATTTTGCCCGTATATACTGTATAACACTTTCTATTTAATGAATTGTTGTTCTGTCTTTACAGGGTGTACGCTCTGGCATCCAGCAGCTCCCCTCCTTGAATATGCCAGTCTTATTCTTAAGCTATTATTTGTTCACTTGTCAGATTTACTATACACTTTGTCTTGCCTGAAAACATTTTGTAAGAAAGACAAATATTGTCACATTTTGACACGACTCTCTTTGTAGCAAATATAGTTCTTTTTACAATTTTTTTTTTCGCTAAAAGATTCAGTCGCTTTTGTGGCGTATTCTGCCAACTCATTAGCTGCTTAAAATGCCCCTCCTAGACATGATTGTCTAATTAGGCATGCTGCCTTTATACAATAGGGAAAATGATGCACATACTTCAAACTCAAGTGCACTTTGAAAGGAAGAAGCATTGCATTAATCTTCTTAAAATAAAAGCCATTCAAGAGGTAAAGGTGTTTTAAACTTTTTTAAGCTCTTTTTTTTTTTCATCACACACATATCTAAGTAGTTAGAAAATTCATAAAATAATGCTGTTATCTAACAATAATGACATATATAAGGAGATCAGTAGTAGAAAATACATATTTTAACTTGGACCTTATTTAAAAATAAAAATAAAATACTTGGTTGGTTTGGTCCCTCCAAGGCCCTTACTTCTGTATTTAAAGCAGAACATTACTCATTCAGGATGGGTTCACACTTGAGTGGTGACAGACATTCCATGTGATTCGCACGGCATTGATGTCTGTGCGATGCAAATTCAGCCATAAAACTGTATGGCTGAAAGCACATCGCATTCGCACCAAAATGGCGCCTTTTTTTTTTTGGTCTGCACTGGAATGAGATTACATAGGTGTTCACACCCACGCAACCTGATTCCTGACAGTTCGCATTGCGAACTGCGAATCTGGGGGTGTCATTAATTTTCTATTGACAGTTGCAGCGGTTCGCAGAGGGCAGTGTGAACAGACTGCGAGTGACATGCGAGTGTTCAAACCAGAAAAATATAATATAATTTCTTATTCACTTACCAATGGTAGTCATAATAATTTAAAAAAGTCAATGTTGATTAAGGCTGGGTTCACACATATGCAATGCGGGAACCAGCGCAATTCCTGGGATGGCTGGTATGGCTGGTACGCTACTACCATTGGTAAATGAATAGGAAATTGTATTACATTTTTCTGGTTTGAACTGTATTTTATTTTACATTTCTTGCATGGAAGCAGAGGCCTAAGGAAGAACTTTGGGCTGGAAATGAGCAATGCAGGATTTCAATTATTATTATTTTATTCATTATTTTAATTTAATAATTAATTATTTTAAAAGTGTATTCACCTAGTCACAAATGTTACCACTTGCTAATTTGATGATTAACCACTTCCCGCCCGGCCTATAGCAGAATTACTGGGTGTTATATAACGTCCGGCAGGATAACAGCCATCGCTTACCCATGGGGGCACGCATCGAGGCGATCGGTGGTGCAGTGTTTCAGTCTGACACACTGCTTCACTGATTTCGGTAAAGAGCCTTTGACGGAGGCTCTTTACCACGTGAGTAGCCGTGGATCACAATGTAAACAGGAACAGCTGTTGATCAGCATTTCCTCGGCTACTCTCCTGACAGAAGGGGTCTGCACTGATTGTTTATCAGCGCAGCCCCCTTTGGATGCCCACCCATGACCACCAGGATGCCGCCAGGACCACCAGGTATTCAACCCTAGACCACCAGGGATATGCCAATCAGTGCCCAGGCAGCTGTCAATCAGTGGCAATAAAATATTTTTGCCAGTTCCAGCAGTGATGCCAGTCAGTGTAGTCTATCAGTGCCAGCCATCAGTGCCCATCAGTCCCCATCAGTGCCATCATTCAGTGCCCATCAGTGCCACCTATCAGTGCCCAGTAGCACCATCTATCAGGGCCACCCACAAGTACCCATCAGTGCAGCCTTTCAGTGCCCATCAGTGTTGCCTATCAGTGACCATCAGTGCCCACCAGTGCCACCTAAGAGTGCCCATCAGTGCTGCCTTTCAATGCCCACCAGTGCTGCATATCAGTGTCACCCACCAGTGCCGTCAATCAGTGCCAATAAGTTCCGCCTATCAGTGCCCATTGTCAGTGCCACCTCATTGGTGCCACCTTATCAGTGCCCACCGGTGCAGCTTATCAGTGCCAGTCAGTGAAGGAGTGAAACTTATTTACAAAATGGTATAACAGAAACAAAGAAAAACTTTTTTTTTCAAATAGTTACAATAGTTAACAATAACACGTTTTATTTTCAAGTGTTTTGCTTCTTTCATATTGATATGCAGAGAAAGATCTATTTTTGGGAACAAAATGATAACAATTTAATTTGTTATCATGACTGCACAATTGTCATTTAAAAAGTGACAGCGCTGAAAGCTGAAAATTAGCTTGGGCAAGAAGGTGCGAAAGTGCCCGGTATTGAAGTGGTTAAACAGAACTCTTTCTGGTTGCTATTGATAAATGTATTTGGTGCATTTTAATTTCTCTTGGCTTTACTTTCCTAACTGATTCTATGAAAAGATGTATTGCACTAATTGTGCATTCTTTGCAAAGTTCTAAAACTCCTACAGAACAATGTCAAGACTTGCAGCTTTTGTTTCTTTTTGATGCAGCAAGTCTATTGACATACCATTAAAATCACATACGTGTACAGCTACGCTGCAGACTCATTTGCTTAAATGGAGCAATATATACTGGTAGGTACATACACAGCACAGTTAACATTGCACTTTATCAACATAAGCACTGTTGCATAATTAACTGTCTGTATTCCAAGACATTCTGCCAGAAACACTATACCCAAACTGCGGGGAAAGTGATGATCCCAGTAGCAGCTGTTTGATAAAAGTTCAAATCCCCTTCTGGTCTGTCCGTGTCTGGACCACTTGGCTCAGATTCATCTTCCTTGGGAAAAATATTATTTGTTTCACATTTACTTTTGCAATGCAAGACATCACAGACATCGCCTATTTTTTGTTAAATAATATGTTTATTATGTTAACACAAAACTCCCTTACAGCTATTTAGTAAGCATATGAAAACATGAGAAATTTACTGTAGATATAAATACACAAACATTGCAAACCATAGGAAACCTGTAACATTCAAATTAGGAGACATTGCAGCATATTTAAATGCCTCAACAAACGTGAGAAATTTTTGCTAACACTTTTTTAAAGGGCTGCTTTTTTATGTATCACCCTCCTTGATAGGTTGCTAGGTATGTTAGGTAAATTTAGTTATTTTGGCTCTCCTGTAATCGGTTGAGTAGCTTGTGATTACCTTGGGCTGTTCTGGGTTCTGCTGGCTGCAGCTTTGATTACTTCCTTCAGCTTCCTGGAGGCTTCCAGAAAATAATGGGTTGGAAGAATCAAAAAAGCAGCCTGAATATTTATTTAGTTTCAGCCACTCCCTGGGGAAGAGTGTCCAGAAGGTGGTTGGAGGAATGCATAAATAGTTTGGAGGGTGAGGCAGCCTTGTTCTTCTCTTAGGCCCCTTTCACACATGCGGACCGTATGTCTGCTTTTTCATACATCCGTGTACGGATGAAAAAGGGACATACATTGGTCCCTATGAGATTGCGGGTGTCATCTGGGTCCGCAATCCTCCGATTCTGCAGACGGAGTAAAACCCTATTTTTCCATCAGTCTGCCGATCGGGTGAACACGGACAGATGGTCCGTGTTCATCTGATCCCCCCATAGAGGAGAGCGGAGAAAAGACAAGGCGGTGTGCAGGAACTGCCCTGTCACCCGCCGGCTCAGCAGGGATCAACGCTGGGAGCAACCGATGGAGTGTGCTTCAAGCACAAACACACACCTTGGCAGAAGGTCCATCTCTGTGATGTTGTGCATAGGTGCAATGCCGGAAGGAATGGGTTCAGTTTATGCTCCATTTTCTACACAATGGGGTTTGAGTAGAGAATGTTACCATAGCAAAGTACATTTTTGCATAGCAAATGGAAGCTGTGTTCACCTTGAATGCTCCATCAAATCAAATCCAAATCAATTGGATTTTTCAAAGAGTGAATTAAATGTCCTATGCACCTTTAGGTCAACCCCAAATAAGCCCTATTCAGCAGTAAATTAGTTATGCACTGTGCAAATGCAAAAGTAAATCAGGTTGCATTCTCTAAGATTCTGTGTATGAGTTTTGAAAACGTGAGAACTTAAGGGTCACTTGAAAAAGGCACACTAAGGAAAACAAGGAAAAATCATAGTTAAAATTGCTCTGCCACAATATATTTCAACTTACCATGGCAAAGACATTTCATCTCAACGTTCCTGTTGAGAACCAATTCATTTTTTACAAGATACAAGACAGGTATTTTGAAGGGCCACTGCACAGATTAATTATACTGATATGTAATTGTAAATTAAGATTTTACCAGTTGGCACTCTTCTTTGATGTTGCTATGTTACATCTCCAGGAAGTTTTAGATTAGTTCACACGCTCACGTAAAGCTGCTATGGTGACTTGATCTTGGGGTGAGATGTTCAAATTCAACTTTAGTTGCTTCTACACTGCGATCATTTTAATGAAGCGCTTTACATGAGTTATATTAATGAATCTTTTACTGTGTGATACAAGAACCTATGTCTACAACTTCTAATACAACTGTTCTTGTTGTCTTAGGGGAATATCAGTGAATGTTCCTCTACAGATGGCATTAACAATTTTGTTGGGAAATGTGCAACGTGATCCTAAATTATTTTAGTCACCGGATGCTTAACTTTGTCCTTTGTTCACAGGCCTATGATAATGTTACAAGACTCCAATTAAATCCTTTACTATTCTAGTTATGTTGAACCATTGCAAACAAGCATGCGTTCCATTGCAGAGAACATTTTGTGCACAGCTACACAACGAAGATAATGTTTACCGAGCGTGGTTAGTTAATAAGACATCTTGGCAGCAAATCCCTTGCCTGGGCATCTGTCTTGGACAACAATTGTTTTAATTAAATAAAGTATTTTATTCAACTAAATATATATATAAAAAAAGTTGTAATTAATTAAATTAAACAGGTTGAACAGGTTTATTTTGAACGTACATAGCATAATGCGAGAATGCATATATTATACATGTTCAAAATGCAATGCAGATGTATAAAAATAACATTACTGTGTGCAGACAGTCAATAACAGTTAATGAAACTGTCTTAGTAACAGCCTCCTGTAACCCTGTAAACAGCAGTATTTAGACAGTATAGAGTGACTGCCTAAAGAGGTAGTCTTCTGAGGATGTTCTGTCCAAGCAAAGGCTGGAGTGGGTTTAGATCCGGCAGTGGTGGGTGCATTCTCTTGTGTTTTTACAATGCAAGTACTGTTTACCTTTTTTATTTAATTTAACTTTATTTAAATGTCACAAACTGTGCATAAAGATGGGCAGATGGATGAAAACTTTAGGTAGGTTCTGGGGCAGTGCTCAAAAAAAAAAAACGTGTTGCATTTTTTAACTCTTCCCATTGTAGTGTAAACAAGACGCATAGAAAACAATGGGGTTTATTTAATAGAGCTGGAGAGTGTAAAATCAGGCTCACTTCTGCATAGAAATCAGCTTCCAGATTTGTTTGCCAAAGCATAGTTGAACAAGTTAAGATTAGAAGCTCATTGGCTACCATACACAGCTGCACCAGATTCTGAGTGCACCAGTCTTAAAGCGGAGGTTCAACTAAACAAAAAATATTAAAAGCCAGCAGCTACAAATACGGCAGCAGCTGACTTTTAATAAATGGACACTTACCTGTCCAGGGGGCCAGCAATGTCAGCAGCAGACGACGAGCAATCACTCGTCTCTCGGCTGCCCCCGTCGCCATCCTCAGTGAGTGAATTAGGAAGTGTAGCATTGTGGCTTCACTGCCCGTTTCCCTACTGCGCATGCGCCAGTCGAGCTGCGCATCTTCACTGTTCTCCATTGTGTTCTGGGAACTGTGTGTTTCCCAGAACACAGCAGGGGGGGTGGCATAGATAGCCACATATTCTGTGGCTATCTATGCCCGGAAGTGTAAATACCTGTGTTAATAAATCTACCCCAATGTGTTTCTATAAGTCCTTGTGGTGATCTGCATTGTTCTTGTAAAGGCCTATAAAGTTTACTAAAACAGCCAAGCTGTATTTACAACAATTAAACAGGTAACTTCTCCCTGGCTTCTACCAGATGCCAGTTTTGTTTGGATGTCACTCCTGTGCATGTGCAGGAGTGCAGTCATTGTGGCATGCAGGCAGTGTGCCAGAATGTAAACTGAGCTGTGCATGTCCATTAATTTAATGTGGCCCTGACTGATAAATGCCAGTTTGCTGTTTCTTGCTGCTTTGCAGGTGGTATCTATATCTTCCAAAGAAATGACAATTATGTTCAACTCAGTTTAATTTTAAAATGGCAGTCATGTAGCTCAAAACAAAAATGGTATCCTTGTTTTTATTCTTTGTGAAAGATGTCAAAGAGAAAAAGGTGAAAAAAGAAATCTCTTCCATGGGGACAAAGTCAGCATGTACGATTTGACAGAAAATATGGGGATTCACACTACAGTATGATAACTTGACAGAAGTGCTTACTTTCCTCAACTGATTTAAAAACAAAATGTTGACTGACATTGGGCTTTAAAAGCAAAATTATTGGAAAAATGTACCTTCCTGACAAAATGAGCAGAGCAAGCAACCCACTTAAACCCCCCTTTTTTCTCTCTGAACTCCTTGATGTCATTTTATCCCTATCAACTATGAACTTTTACCTCCTTTACATTTCACTCTACCTTAGATGTTAGATGTTTATTTTAGTGAATCTTTAAATACATGCCCAATCTTAAGTGTCGGGTCACACAGGGGCAACCCGACTTACAGCGCGACTTTACAAGGCGACTCCAGCGTGACTTGGAGCAACTTACAACGCGACTTAGGCCGTGTAAACACGATCAGTCCAAACCAATAAAAACGGTCTGATGTTCAGGTTCATCGGTCCAAACCGACCGTGTGTATGGCCCATCAGTCTTTTGTCCTTCAGTCCAAAGTTTTAAAACTTGCTTTAAATCAGACTGATGGACGCCTGACCATCAGTCAAAACCGATGGTTAGTACGCAAAAGCATCGGTTCAAAACCCGCGCATGCTCATTGAACTTCGTTTTTTTCAGCACGTCGTTGTGTTTTACGTCACCGCGTAAAAACTGACACGATCAGTTTTTGAACTGATGGTGTGTACGCACATCAGACCATCAGACCATCAGTCTGTGAACCGATGAAAATGAACTTCAGTCCGTTTTCATCGGTTTGGACTGATTGTGTGTACAAGGCCTTAAAGTTGCCTCCAGGACGGGCGACTTTGGCTGTGGCCAATCACAGAATTATCAGCTCTGTGGGAGGGAGGGGTTTGCCTGAGTAAACTCCTTTCTTTTCCTGTAAAGTTGCTTTAGTTAAGACAGTGATCTGACCTTGGAGGCAACTTCCATTGAAATCAATGGGTACAAGTTGCCTACAAGTTGCCTAGAAGTCGTCTTGAAGTAGTACAGGAACCTTTTCTGAAGTCGGAGCTACTTCAGTAGTGTACATTAAGACTAGGGATGAGCTCCGCGTTTGATTCGAATGTATGTTCGACTCGAAAATTGTCTGTTTGTACGCTTGACGAAATTCAAACAAAACACGTCGTTTGCGCCAAATTCGAGTGACGCGCAACGGCCATAATTCCCTGCCGCATTGCGCGCTGATGATTGTCCAAACATGCACTATGACCCTGCATGCTTGGCCAATCACAGCGAGCAAAAAACGGAGAGCCATAATTGGACAAAGACAGGGTGGCTTTGGCCAATTATGGCTCAGGGCTTTAGCACACGCCCCACACTATATAAGGCAGCCTGCTGGGCAGGCTCATGTAGTGTGTTCCCGATCTGAACAGAGATCAGTCAGAGAGACAGAGAGATAGTCTTTTTATAGTCTTTTTATATATCTAGATAGAGCAGGCAGGCTATAGTCAATTTAGCTTAATTTACAGTGTGTAGAGGATATATATACATCCCTAGGCGTTGTACATATATTTATACACTTTATAGCTTAGCTAGATCAGTTCTTCCTAATTTACTGGCAGGCAGGTGAGTGTGCTATTTAAAGACGCTATCACAGGTATAGACACCCAGCAGGTACAATATTTTAAAGAATTTTTCATTTTCTTTTTTATTTAAGCATCATTAAAATCACTGCTCCTGGAGCAGTGATTTTAATGATGCTTAAATTAAAAGAAAAATTCCTTTAAATATTGTACCTGCTGGGTGTCTATAGTTTGCCTGTGAAAACGTCTTTGAGAACCCGGGTCTTGCCCCAGGGAACATGTATCAATGGAAAAAAGTTTTAAAAACGGTCATTTTTCAGGAGTCCTGCTCCTGAAAAAACGACTGTTTTTAAACCTTTTTTCCATTGATACATGTTCCCTGGGGCAAGACCCGGGTTCTCAAAGACGTTTTTCAACAATAACTTGAATATTGGGTTTTAAAATGAGCACTTTTGAATTCGAACGTTCGAGTCCCATAGACTTCAATGGGGTTCTAAATGTTTGAGCGAACGGTCGGTCTGTTTGAACGTTCTGGTGCGAACCGAACGCGGGGGTGTTCGGCTCATCCCTAATTAAGACGGCTCTCATTCACTTCAATGGAATTTCTCATGTCGCGCAACTTGGAGGGACACAAGTCGGATCCCAAGTCTTGGTAGTGTGAACCGGCACATACTTGACACCTAAATATCTCTTTGTCAACATTGTACCTAAAACACAATACAAGAAACTACACAATAATGATTTTGTATATTTACTTTTATTAACTTCATTGTATCAACAAAGCTATCAAAGCATGTTGTAATATTGATATATATTGCTTGTTTATGATTTTTTTTACCACTTTTAAACTTATAGACATTTCAAAGACCTTTTGGGGGGAGGTGCTCTCCTCACAACTTTCTCTATAGATGAATGGTCTCACTGCCATATAAAGTTGTAAGGTGTACTGTTCTTATGTGGTCGCTATCGCTACGGTTTCATCTGTTTTTTGTGTGTTTGTGTGTTGGTATGCCTGGTTGTTTGGATGGTTTTGGGGTTTTTCTTTTATATGTGTAGACAGCTGATGTTCTAACTGTCTATAGTTTAAACTGTGACTGTTTTTCTAACAGCATACAGTACTGTGCTGGTTTATTGTTATCTTTGTTATTTCTTTTTGAAAAAGTCAAATTAAACACCTTTTAAAAAAAAAAAACTTACAGACATCATATTGATAAACATTACATAAGCTAGATGTATAACCTTGTTAGAATGTTATGCCAACTCTTCCTTGTTCATTATTTACTTATAAAAAATAAATAAAAAATAGCAATTGATTATAGATACATGTAAACAATTGCACCTGATAAACACTTTTTCAAAAATGACCTTGGTACTCCAAGCGCTTGAGCCTTGTGATGTGCAGATGCTGCTTATATCAGAAAAGCTAAGTGGTGGCCTGCCTGCTACCCTTTTTCTTGCCCAGTTGTTGGTCCCTAAAGGTGATGGGCAGGCTCAGCAACTAATAGTGATGAAAGAGAGGTAGAAGATATCTTAATAACATAGTGTCCTAGAATTAGAAGTTTTAGGGGTGCTTAAGAAGGGGCTGACGCGTGTATGCAAGCACATGGTTGTGTCTGTTATTTATATTTGTTAAAGATTAAATTGTATGTAAACCTTATCAATTAACTTATCTGATTTGCTAAATTTTTCCCCTTTAAATACACCATTGGAATTGTTTTGTTACATCTGTTTCATAAGTGCAAAAAACACCCTTTAACCACTTGCCGACCGCCGCACGCAGATCTACGCCGACACAATGGCACGGGCAGGCACATTGGCGTCCCTGCACGTCCCTTTAAATTTGCCGCCCAGCTGGGCGGCATTCCCCTATTCTGCCTATTGACACTGTCACTGATGGCTGTTCCCCGTGATCAGGAACGGTCATCAGTGACGTGTCATGTTTAGCCACTCCCCCTAACAGTAAGAATCACTCCCTAGTACTGACTTAACCCCTGCAGCACCACCTAGTGGTTAACCTCTTCACCGGCTGTGTCATTTTTACAGTAATCAGTGTATTTTTTATAGCACCGTTACCATTAATGTATGTATTTATTTATTTGGATCCCAGGAGAGTAGAAGAAGCAAGAAATAACTTGCAGAAAATGTTGCGCTTGTCAGCTGTGATAGGTGTAGGGTATGCTAGCCATTTTTTTTTTTTTTTACATTCTTTCTTGAAATCACATATTATTTGATAGCAAACAAATTCATGTTTAACAATGTGTACTTTTAGATTAGTTATCTACCTCTAGATACAATTTATTTGTGATTTCTTTGAATGGCACCATCCACTATCTCTTACCTATGCATGCCTGATGTTACTTTTGGTTTAATAAATGTTTTTACTCCAAAATCCAGTTGAACTTCTTAAAACTTAATATCATCACACTTCAGGTAGATGGAGAGTGATGCACATCCCTGCCACTTTTTTATGTTTGCCATCTGTGCTTGCCATCAGAATATTTCAGAAAACATCAATTTAGGCTTCATGAGAACCAAGGTGTTTTTATTCACAAGAGGGCACCTAAATAATGTGCGGCACAGCTGCCAACTGAGCTAGCTGGAGCTGTTATCAATTAGAGGCCAGTCTTTATCATTTGTCTAATCTGAGCATTGGTCTGTAGTGACCAAGGTTTGATTTGCATGATGTTTTGAACTGCAAAAATCTCTTTCAACTGGGTGTCTGGGAGATCTAAAAAATAATGTAACAGGTACAATAAATGTTGAAACTCATCCATTAATAATGCAACCAAAAGAAGTGAAGTAGACACATGGCAGCTCTGTTCTGCGTGACAATTCCTACATAGGTTGAGCACTGCAGAATTAATTTCCTATCACCAAACGTCACCCACCACTGAGCAGGAGATTCATCATAAAACTGACTTGCTTGATGATAGAATAGGGAGATAATTTGGAATAGAAGATAAACAGGCCCAGTGCCAAGGCTATACAAAATGGTATTTCAGGACATTAAAATAACAATCAGCTACCCTAGGAGATAGTTGCATTTGTCATACATATGCATTGTAATAAAAGAGAAAGTAACCTCTTTTTTGACTTTTTTTTAAACCTGTCTTTGTGTAATTATTGAGCACATGATATAAGAAGAGATAAATTATGCCCTTTAACTAGCAGGAACCTGTCAGTTAATGCCGTTGGAGCTCCAGGAACTAGAAAGTCGCACACCTGTGTACAATTTAAAGCCAATTTTCCTTTTCATACTCAAAAATGTGAAGCATTTATAAATTCGAGCTAGAAAAAATGTGTTCATTTTAAGGTAACACGCAAGCCACATTCCATGCAAAAGCTAAATACATAGCTTTAAAAGAATACATTTCCTGGCTACTTTATTAGGTGCAGTGGCCCATAACTGAAAAGTCTCAACAAATAATGTGACCACAATGTAATACATAATGCATATAAAGCAGTTCAGTTTTTGCTTGACCAAATATTAAAGGAGGTTTTTTCCACCTTAATGCAATCTATGCAATAAAGTGAAAAAACATCTGATGCTGCCGCCCCCCCCCCCCCCCCGAGCCCCTGTTTTACTTAACTGACCCCTCGAAAAGTCCTACGCTCGGTCCCGAGATCCTCTTCGCCGCTCAGCCTGGCCACTGATTGGCTAGAGCGGATGGATTGAGAGCAGTGCAGCCATTGGCTGGCGCTGCTGTCAATCACATCCAGTGACACGGGGCCAAGTGATACAGGGCCAAATGATACGGGCCGAGTGATACAGTGAGCGGCTATGGGCGCTCGCTGTATCACGGGAGCTCGCCCGCAAGGACTTATCACCGTGCGATCTCTCTCACATGACTGTGGTGAGTTCTAGCAGGGAGGACCAGATACAGCCACCGAGGGACCCTAGAAGACGTGGATCGGGGCCACTCTGCAAAACGAACTGCACAGTGGCAGGGGCGGACTGACAACTCATGGGGCCCCCGGGCAATAGAAGATTATGGGGCCCCTGGGCTTACTGATGGCCACCACGCCAGGAGGCAGTGCAGAGGCGGGGCAGCTAAAATCTCAGGATTTTCACATCAAAAGCACGTCAGTTTCGGACATATCAGGCACAGTAATATGATTTTTACACACTGTCCCTGCTTTTACTGAGCCTGGCAACCCTGATGGGTCCCCCTAGTGGAATGGGGCCCTCGGGCAGTGCCCGAGTGACTCAATGGTCAGTCCGCCCCTGCACAGTGGAGGTAAGTATAAGATGTTTGTTATTTTAAAGAATTTTGTTTTCCTATAGTAACCCCTTAAATATTAAACAACCTTAACTACAAGGCAGTGAATTGCACCTTATGGGGTTGCAGCAAATCTCCTGTGATTTTATAGTCTCTAGAGCTCAGAGAAAATAAAACCAGACAGGAGCAGTTCTTCATGCAAAAAACTTGTTTGGCTTTACTTCTCCTGTGGATCACAAGTGTGAAGTCTATTCTGCACTCCTGTGACCCGTTTTCAGCAGATAGCAGGCTAAAGCCCAATGTCGGCTGACATCACAGAGCCGGTCCAGGCTGGGGAAAGATTACAACCATATGATCAGTATCCACCCAGAACCCTGGACCAGCACCTGGCTCAGCCTCTCAGCGAGCCGATGAGAGGCTGAGCCAGCTGCTCCTGCCTTCTCCACAGTTTAGTGCTCCAGCAATCATGGGGAGGGGCAGAGCAGACAGCGGTGACTGACAACCACCAGCTCAGTGTTCACAGAGCTCTGAGAACTGAGCGATCAGCAGTGTTTGATCACTCAGTTCTCAGTGATAGTGCCGGAAGGGGACAGATGCAGCATAAGACCGATGCTGCATCTACCTAGGTAAGTATGATTCTTTAAAAAAAAAAATACTATACTTCTCTTTTAATGAAAGAGATCAGAGTCCAGAGTCAAATCCAATTGAAGTCTTTGAAGCATGTGAAACATCACTCTTGTTCTACTCCAGCCATCTAATAACAATAACAATAAAATTAGACTACTAGTATTGGAGAAGTGTTGACATGCCTGATAAAGATTTATATTGATTGGTGGACCATATAATGCAATGCTAGGTATGTATACAGTTTTGCATAAATTAATGTATTTACCATATAGTACAATGATAGGTATATTTAAAATTATGCTTAAAGCGGAGGTCCCGCTAAAAAATATATTAAAAGCCAGCAGCTACAAATACTGCAGCTGCTGAATTTTAATAAATTGACACTTACCTGTCCAGCAGAACCGCGAAGTCAGCAGCAGAAGACAAGCAATTGCTCGTCTCTCTGCTGCCCTGGCCGCCATCCTCTGTGAGGGATTTAGGAGGTGAAGCCTTGCGGCTTCACTGCCCAGTTCCCTACTGCACATGCACGAGTAGAGCAGCGCTTTCCCAGTGGACCCCGCTGTTTCCTGGGACCAGTGTGTTTCCCAGAATGCAGCAGGGAGACAGGAAGTGGAATGACTCCCGTGGGAGTCATTCCCAGAAGTGGGTGCAAATACCTGTATTATACAGGCATCTGCACCCCCCTCCCCCCTGAAAGGTGCCAAATGTGACACCGGAAGGGGGGGAGGGTTTCCATTTTTGGGTGGACCTCTGCTTTAAACACTTTTAACTGAAATGAAGGGCTGTGCAAGGATTGTACACAGAGAAGGTGATCGGTGTGACAGGGGGCAATAACAGGAACTGATCCCCTGTTTTTCTGCCTTTTGCTGGAGCTGAAAGCCTGCAGGAGGGAAAAGAGGAGAAGCTGGTTTTCAGGTTCATTTACAGTTTCCTGTAAATTTCCCCTGCCCACCCTCCCCCCACCACTGTATTGATCACCCTCTCTTCTGCCTACATTCAGGGAGTCTGATTTTTTTGCCCCTCACCCCACCCCTGCTGATGCCCTTAGGGGACTGTCTCTGGCGCCTTGCTGATATTTAATACTATCATATCTACATAAGCTTTTTAATACACTTAAAACTGGTGTGTGTGTGTGTGTGTGGGGGGGGGGGGGTGTCGGACTGTAAGAGAAAGGGTTGTAACATAATTTTTACATTTCTTAGACATTCGTGTTACATTAACTACACAACAGGCTAATGTATTTCTAATAAAATACAAATTAGATAGGAATTATTTTATTTAAATTCCAATTATGATAACTCAGTATTACAGGTAGCAAAGATAGAACACTTAGGTTGGCCAATATGTAAAAATCTAATCTCTATGCTCTCTCTAATCTCTATTTGGCATAAACAAAGTTAATTTGTCAGTCCATTAGTCCATATATATATATATATATATATATATATAAACACACACACACACTTTACTTGCATTCTGTCATTCTTTCTGCAATGGCAAGCCCCATGCACAAGACTATGAAATTAGCAACAATGCATAAATTGTATCAAATACGATTAATTTAGAAGCCTGAAAGACACTTTGGGTAATTCAGCAACAGATGGCAGATATAAATTGTAATATATTATATACAGATCTAACAGAGGGAAGGGAGTAGAGAGCAAATTAATTTTGGAGGGACATTTGAGAGATTTATTTAAAGAAAAAAAAGAATGATATTATCTTCCTTTAAAGAGTGTAAAAAAAAGTCAAATACGCATGTCTGTCCCATATCATAAATATGGGGGAAAAAACATTTGCACATTACTACAGTATATCACATTCCCTACACAAACAGATGCACGACTGCTATTGAGTGGGAGTGCAATTACTTAACATCTAGAAATGCTACATCTACAGGCTGATGAGGTGTTCTTCCTGTCATTAGGACATAGATTCTTAAAATTAAGCTTGTTTTACTGCCACATATGCACATATGCCAGCAAAGAACATGTAGACAAGACATAGTGGGATGATATAATAAAGCAAAGGAAGTGACAAGAGCTGGGATAAATTGTTACAGTATGCTTGCATTGTGTGCCTAGACATGCATCCCGAATCCATCCAGCTAATCATACACTGCTGTTCAACAGATGTGGTGTGGATCTAGTTTCTCTATAACAAGCACCAGTTTATGCAATCCTATAAGCTGGCTATTACCTAAAGCAGTATTAAAATCAACAATAAAAATATAATAGATTGCAGCTTATCAATCCTTTAAGTGGTTGTAAAGGATGACGTTTTTTTTTGCCATCAGGCATTATATGCCTGAAGGTAAAAACCTTCAGTGCGCAGCTCCTCCCTCAACCCCCCCCCAAGCCGATCTCAATCCAGCAATGTGCACGAGACCCGAGGCTCTCCCGAATATCTCCCTCCTGATTGGCTGAGAAGCCATTGGCTCCCTCTGCTGTTAAGCACAGCCAGTGAGGTGGGAGTGGGGGCGGGGCTGAGCCGCGCCCTCTGTGTCTTATGAATGCATGGAGAGCTGGCTCAGTAACGAGCATGCACAAGTGCCCACACAGCAGCCAGATTGCTATGGGGGCACTCAGCAAGGGGGAGTGGCCCAGATTGCAGACAGGGGAGTCAAAGAGTGGAGGATCTGGGCTGCTCGGTGCAAAACCCCTGCACGGAACAGGTAACATAACATGGTTGTTATTTTTTTTAGAGAAAAATTTTCCTTTACAATCACTTTACATGTGTCTGTTGTGTTAGTTTTCTTCTTTTAGTCTTTTTTCCCTTTATTTCACCTACTGATCTCGCCAGTAACACATTTCTGTCCTAAGGTGTCTTGTGATTTTGTGTTTATGATATTTTTCTCCTAACCACTCAAATTTTGCTTTCCTTTCGTATATTGTTTTATTTCTTGTATTTCTTGATATGTGTGTATTACGTTAGTTAAATCTCAGCCCGGAAGTAAAACTGAAAACAAATGTCTTTTAACTACTACTACTCCAAACCCCCCCCCCCCTTCTACTGCACTCCTAATCAGCTGCTACTCGTCACCCCTCCCATCGACCAAAGCAATATGGGGACTGAGTGAAAAGCCTTGTGGCAAGCAGGAGATGTAACAAGAGAAGACTATAAGAATGAGCCAATCGGATGCACCCATATAAATGATGCTTGCTTATGTCACTTTGTCTATAAAGCTGTGATTTTCAATAAAGCTATCTCTCTTGCTGTTGGGAAGGTGAAGTCTGCAGACTGAATTAATTTTCCCTCTTGTCTGCATGCTTTACCATTATGAATTTGGTTCAGAGGCAGGATAGGTTATGCCCTGGAATTGTGCCAGGGGACGTCAGCAGAATAATCTAGAAAGAGTAGTGCTAGATGCATTAGCAGATTTAGTTGGACTTGCTTGACAAATCAAAGCTGAACTCCACCTAACATTTTTTAAGCAGTTACAGCAACTGATATTTGTTTTCCCTTTGTGATAAAACTCTTACATAAAGCTGTAAGCATTCCTGTGAGTGGTATTGGGTTTGCCTCAGCCCTCTAACTGCCAAGCTGGACTGTTTTGTCTGTTAAAGAAAGTTAAACAATAATAGACTTACTGGCTAGATCACTGGGTAGAAATAAAGGAAACAAATCTTAAAAAAATAAAACTATGCAGACACATCTTAAACCTTGGTAGTCTGCAATATGTACAATTTTTGTTTTTGCGTTACAATTTTTGTTTTTGGATTTAATATTGCCTTACATGTCTGCACATGCACTAAGATGCATGAGGAGTACCATACCGCTCCACATAAACTTTAATGAGGCTTTAATGAATAACGTTTTTTTATCCCCTGTGCATTTATGACTTAACCACTTGCTTACTGGGTACATAAACCCCCTTCGCTCCCAGGCGAAATTTCAGCTTCCGGCACTGCGTCGCTTTAACTGACATTTGCGCGGTCGTGCGATGTGGCTCCCAAACAAAATTGACGTCCTTTTTTCCCCACAAATATAAACAAAAAAGAGCGACAATTTAAAATATATATATATATTTTTTACTTGTTGCTATAATAAATAATTCCATTTTTTTTTAAAAAAACTATTTTTTTTTTACAGTTAAGGCCGATATGTATTTTTCGACGTATTTTTGTAAAAAAAAAAAAATCGCAATAAGCGACTGGTTTGCGCAAAATTTATAGCGCCTACAAAATGGGGAACAGAATTATGATTTGTTTATTATTATTTTTTTTACTAGTAATGGCAGTGATCTGCGATTTTTATTGCGACTGCGATATTGCAGCGGACATATCGGACACTTTTGACACAAATTTGGGACCATTCACATTTATACAGCGATCAGTGCTATAAAAATGCACTAATTACTGTATAAATGTGACTGGCAGGGAAGGGGTTAACACTAGGGGGTGAGGAAGGGGTTAAATGTGTATCCTGGGTGTGTTCTAACTGTGTGGTGGAGGGGGGTGACTGGGGAAGGTGACCGATGCTGTGTCCTTATGTACAAGAGACACAGATCGGTCTTCTCTCCTCTGACAGCACGTGGAGCTCTGTGTTTACACACAGAGCTCCACGTCCCTGCTTTCATCTGCTTGTTTTCCCGCCAAACGCATGTACCCAACGGACATCGCGGCCGCCAGGTACATGCATCGGATCCCCAGCGATGCGGCGGGACAGTGCTAATCCGCCGCGCGCCACCCAGTGGCGCGCGTGGGTAATGCACTAGAAATTATGTCCAAAGACGTCTAGTTGGCGCCTCAGGTCCGCGCTGTTGACGTATTTTGTCAATAGCGCGGGTCTGAAGTGATTAATTCCTACCTATTCAGATAAACACTGGAATAAATCAACTTAAATCTACACCCACTCAACATTTTGAAAAATAAATGTGACTCGAAAGTACAGTAAAACCTTGGTTTGCGAGCATAATTTGTTCCAGAAACATGCTTGTAATAGAAAGCACTTGCATATCAAAGAATTTTTACAGGGTATAAAAGAGAAGAAGAAGAAGTGTAGCAATATATTGCTAAATGTTGTACCTTCATTAAATGTATCCATATTGCTACACTTAGGCCTCGTACACACGATCAAATCTGTCCGCTGGAAACGGTCTGCTGGACCGTTTCAGCAGACAGATTCGATCGTGTGTATGGCCGAGCCGACGGATTTGGCCACCCGACAGATTTCAAAGCATGTCTGCTGGTTAGTACACTTACCAGCAGACATGTCGTCCCGCACCGCCGCCGAATGGATTCGGCGCATGCGCGGAAGTGTTTTACTTCCTGGTGCGGTGACGTGGCGGCGTCAACGTCACCGCTGCGTCACCGACACGTCAGTGCGCCGTCTGCTGGCGGGGATTTTGGTTTGCTCGTGTGTACACGCGAGCAAACCAAAATCCCAGCAGACAGATTTGTTCAAATCTGTCGGACTGACAGATTTGAACAAATCTGTCTGCTCGTGTGTACGAGGCCTAAGAGGCTCCTCTCTTCTTTTTTATACTCAGTTGTGACATGTTTCTCTCAAACCAAGGTTTTATTGTATATAACAAACTTGTATACCCAACACAAGAAAAAAAATGTATAACAAAAATATGAACACAACAGAGCTGCACATCTTCAAGATTAAAAAAAAAAACGAAGATGTAATGAATTAAAAATAGACTCCGCTCTTGTAAATGTTCAACAAAAACAAACAATGCCCTAAAATCTCTAAAATCCAATTCTATTTAACCACTTGCCGTATGCCTCAAGTACATAAACGTCGGCAGAATGGCACGGGCAGGCAAAGCACCATACAGGTACGTTGCTTTAAATCTGCCACCTAGCGGGCGTGTGGCCGCCGCAAGCTCAGTGACAGTCCCCACGTGAACCACAGACTCAATGTCTGCAGGTGTCCCATGATCGTGTCACGGAGAAGCAGAACGGGGAGATGCCTTTGTAAACAAGGCATTTCCCTGTTCTGCCTAGTGACAGCACAGTGATCACTGCCATGTCACTTGTAGCCCAGCCCCCTCACAGTTAGAATCACACTTAACCCCCTTCCTCGCCCCCTACTGGTTAACCCCTTCACTGCCTAGTAATTAGTGCATTTTTATAGCCGCCATTTCTAGTAAAAAAATAGTAATAATAGAAATGCCATAAAACTATCCCCTATTTTGTAGACGCTATAACTTTTGCGCAAACCAATCAATATTTCATTGTTTTTTTTTACTAAAAATATGTAGAAGAATACATATCGGCCTAAACTGAGGGATTTTATATATATATATATATATATATATATATATATATATATATTTTTTTTTTTGGGGGGGATATTTATTATAGCAAAAAGTATTTTTATTTTTTTTTCAAATATGTTGCTCTTTTTTTGTTTATAGCGCAAACAAAATAAAAACGCAGAGGTGATCAAATACCACCAAAACAAATCTCTATTTGTGGGAAAATGGCAATTTTTTTTGGGTGCAACATTGCATGGCAACACAATAGCCAGTTAAAGCGACGCAATGAGAATCACAAAAAATGATCCGGTCCTTGGGCCACCAAATCCTCCAGGGCTGAAGTGGTTAATGTGCTCAGTGCAAACAAATGTTTAAAAATATTTTTAAATAAACAATTGTGCAAAAAGTCCATAATATGCCATTAGTTAATTAAAGTGCTCGGTGCAAATAAATGCATCCAAATGTGAAGGACAGTGACACCCAGGAGAATAGTGCTATTCCTCTCTTTCCCAATAGAAGCACATTGTATCAGAAATGTATGACCTCTTTATTCAAACAGGTGTTACCATATACATCTGTACTGATGGTATCCTGTAGACATGGGTGATTCGATCTCCCCATATATTAGATGGTACCCCACCTCCTTTAAGGGACTCTGTACAAACTTCCCTCACAAGGAAAAAAGGTAGAGGAACCCCCATAGTGGTAATATCTTGTATTTCACTTACACCTATAGAAACTTCTCAGGCATGTGACAGCATAGAAAGCGCCAGTTTGTGCTCCACCTGCATGTCAATGACCATCAATTATGTGTCCCACAAGTCCCTCCCAAGTAGTTTAATCCGTGACATCTTGTGACCCCTGTGAATTTGACCCCTAATGATGTCATTGCTGATGAAACACATGTGGCAGGACTTTCAGTCTATTTGTATTTACTTATATTGGAATAAATCACATTTATTTATTTCAGGCTTGCATGGCTGTTATATGATCCAGAGCAAACCACATGTATACTTTAGCCTGTATGCATGCTTATCCTATGATTGATATGTTAGGGCACACATAAAATCAGGCCCAGTGAGTCTGCAATCAAGTACATTTACATGTCTGTACTCCTCCGTGGTAAGTTCACTGAGCTGCACATATGCAGCTCAGTCTACATTCTGGCATACTGCCAGAGTGCCAGGATAACTGAACACCAACACACTCCCACTAAATAAAAGCAAGATTTTAGGCCAATATCAGTTGTGCAGATGATATTCATGGATAATTACTTCCACACATATGCAGGTGTGGTGTCATACTGCACCCAGCAATTGCAACAGCTGAAGAATGGGAGAAGGTGCTTTGCCGATGAGAGATTGAGGGGGGTGCCAGGCTATTTGAACTAAGGTAAGTCATTTTGCCTTTAGTTCTGCTGTAAAGCTGAACTCCAGGAGTTCACTCACTTTGTAAAATGTACTGGTTTATTACAAGACAAGCCCAACAAGGTGCATGCCACCTGTGGACTTATCTCCATTGTTTACTCTGACAGCAGCATCACTTTCCACGCCTCTACCCTCTGCAATTTATTTCACAGAAAGTTTTGTGAATAGGTTCACATAGAAGAAACACTGTGATTGGGCAGGACAAGGAAAGGGGTGGGAACAGAAGCTGCATTTGACTCTGCCACAGCTGGAGCTGAGACCAGAAGGTGCAGCTTCAGAGAACCAGAAAGTCCAGCATCGGAGCACCAGAAGTATAGCAATAGCTATGAGCCCAGCAGTCAGTACAAACGTAAACAAGGTGGCATGGACCTAGTTGGACTTAACCGCTAGTAATCTAGAACATTTTTACAAAGTGGCAGAATTTTTGGATTTAAGCTTTAAAGAGCTTTATCTGCACAGGAGAGTGTACATTTAAATGTTACAGCTGTGGGTCACACTGAAGCAACAAGGCAACAAACACACTGCCACCAAGTTCCTTACCCCTATTAATCGACTGTGATCACTTAACAAGCCACAGTAGCTTGAACCCTACTTAATCAAATACATTTGTCTCAGCCTGCTAATGCTGTCATAGAAGGAAGACAGACTGCAGTACAGCGTTGGGCACTATGTAAGGCCGGGTTCACATCTAAAACAATGCAGAATTGTGCGCAAAATCATTAGATTCTGTCCGGCATTCTGAATTTCACTAAAATTGCATCAGAACATGCTACACATGCTTGCATGCCATTCATTGTTAATGACAGCCTAAAAACGCTAAAGAAACGGGAGTTTTGTTGCGCAACAAAACACCCAAAAAATGCCTAAGATTCACAATTAAAAAATGCACCAAAGCCGCTTCCAAACAAATAGGAGCTTCTTTGGTGTGTTGATGGAGCATAGGACTGCCCATTCAAGTGAAAAGGCTGCCCTACATGTCACGTGAAAAACGCAATGCTATCACATCGTTAGATGTAATTGGGGCCTAAATGATTGTTAAAAATAATGATAAATAAGGACTTCTAGATGCATTAAACAAATGAAGATAAACATGTTTGGCTTACATTATACATAATTTCCATGTAATCAGGTGTATTATATTACATATCCTATACTAATTCTTATGTGAATCCAAACGATATGAACAGAGAAGTGATCTAGAATTCTTCAAATGATTGCTGTAGAGTGCTTACACATTTTATTCAAATAATTAGGTAGACAGCTAAATAACAAAATGGCAATAATGTAAAAAAAAAAAAAAGAAAAGAAAGAGATTCAACACAGCAGCTCAATGTATAACCATATTTCACAATTGTCTTTGGTGTTATTTATAATATAAAACCCAATCACTGAAAATTATGTTTTACTCTTTTACTCTCCCCCCCCCCCCCACACTCATAATACAATTTAAATACGATGCATTCATGTTATTTTATAAGAAAACCCTAATTTCAATGTGACCCCTCTACTTCTATGTGTAAATGACTTAGGACCCTTTCACACTGATGCGTTTTTGCCGCGTTTTCGCGGTAAAAAAAATAGCGTTATTAAAACGCCCCCCATGCCCCCCTCCATTGAAATGAATTAAAAACGCGGTAAAAATGCGGTAAAACGCAGTAAAATCGCGGAAAATCTCTGTGTTTTTTCCGCTATTAAAATCGCGGCAAAACACCGCGATTTTACCACGTTTTATCGCGTTTTTACAGCGTTTTTACCACGTTTTTTTTTTTTTATTTCAATGGAGAGGGGCATGGGGAGCGTTTTAATAGTGCTATTTTTACCACGAAAACACGGCAAAAACGCACCAGTGTGAAAGGGCCCTTAATAAAAAAGTTCTATACCCTAAACTGAGTTATTATTCAAAGCACTTTCTGGGTCACACATACAGTACATAGAAAGAGCTCAAGATCTGCTCCTACCAGTGAATTAACCAATAGGGTAGAGGTAATGGGGCAAATAAGCTGTTCGCTTTGCAACTGAAGTTGCATTGCACACGGAATATTTTTCCCCAGTAAATGAGGCTCCCAACATCAGGTTGTTTTAATTTATTTGTATTAATTTAAATAAATAAAATACATTTTAAATGTAAAATGTAAAAAAAAAGACAAACATAGTACATAACATTTAAAAATCACGACATAAAAAAATCCAAACCATTCACATCACAATAAACATGATACATAACATTCCTAAGGTATATAAATCATGCAGTATTACCATTTCCTATAGATGAAAATACTGTATAATTCTTTTTCTAAGGTTCCCCCTTCCATATACTCAACTTTTAACAGCGGGGTGAGAGAAGGAAAAAAAACAACAACATCCCACCTATAATAATTTGATCTTTTTATCCCTGTGAACCTAAGACATGAATAATTTATTAGATTTTAATTAAGGGGTGAATTTACGGAGGATTTCACAAAAGGCCACCCTCCCATTCCACCCTAATTCCATGTTCCCCTCTTCCCCTTCTCCTTAAACCTCAATCCCACTTACCCCAATCCTTTTAACCACTTGCTTACTGGGCACATAAACCCCCTTCGTGCCCAGGCGAAATTTCAGCTTCTGGCACTGCGTCAGTTTAACTGACATTTGCGCGGTCGTGCGACGTGGCTCCCAAACAAAATTGGCGTCCTTTTTTCCCCACAAATATAGCTTTCTTTTGGTGGTATATGATCGCCCGTGCGGTTTTTATTTTTTGCGTTATAAACAAAAAAATAGCGACAATTTAAAAATATATATATATATTTTTTACTTGCTGCTATAATAAATATCCCATTTTTTTTTTATATTTTTTTTTCTCAGTTAAGGCCGATACGTATTCTTCTACGTATTTTTGTAAAAAAAAAAATCGCAATAAGCGACTGCTTTGCGCAAAAGTTATAGCGCCTACAAAATAGGGGACAGAATTATGATTTTTTTTAAATATTTTTTTTACTAGTAATGGCGGACACATCGGACACTTTTGACACATTTTTGGCGCTATTCACATTTATACAGCGACCAGTGCTATAAATATGCACTAATTACTGTATAAATGTGACTGTCATTGAAGGGGTTAACACTAGGGGGTGAGGAAGGGGTTAAATGTATATCCTGGGTGTGTTATAATTGTGTGGGGGGAGGGGGGTGACTGTGTCCTTATGTACAAGAGACACAGATCAGTCTCCTCTCTCCCTGACAGGACGTGGAGCTGTGTGTTTACACACACACATCTCCACGTCCCTGCTCTGTCACCGCCGATCGCGTGTACCTGACGGACACCGCGGCCGCCGGGTACACGCATCGAATCTTCGGCAATGCGACGGCACTGTTTTTTTCTGCTGCACGGGGATTTACAAAAACATTGACGTCCAAAGACGTGACCCCGGCGCCTCAGGTCCGCACTGTTGACGTCTTTTGTCAATAGCGCGGATCTGTAGTGGTTAACCAAGTGAACCAAAAGTGTTATTTAATATTTAATTTAATTAAGGGGTGGATCTAGAGATGGTTGGGACCCCACCCAATTTCCACCCTGATTCCGTGCTTCTTTACCTCCCCCCTTCTTTTCTCAATTCTATTTATCATCCAGTTGTATACAAGGAAAAAAATCAGTTTTTTATTAATTAATTATTAACACATAATTGTATTTTCTTTACAAACTCACTAAGTAGTGGGGCAAATTCCCGCAAAGTGCAACTTCCCTTTTAAAGTGAACAGACTATTTTTCTTTAGCAAAGGTGATCAAATACCACAAAAAGAAAGCTCTAGTTGTGGGAAGACAAGGAAATCAAGTTTGTTTGGTTATAACGTTGCACGATTGACACTTAAAGCAACACAGTGCCGTATCACAAAAAAAGGACTGGTCATTAAGGGGGCAAAATTCTTCCGGTCCTTAAGTGGTTAGTTTAGCTACTATACCCTTAAAATAAAGTTGCTATTTTTTCTTTGCTTTTCCCTTTGTAATTACTTGTGTCAAATTTTCTGATGAAAAATGTAAAATGTATTTTTCAATGTAATAGAACTTTGTGTTGTGGCCTGCGATTTCTTATTTCATTGCTGAAAGGTTTTCTCTAATTATGGAAAGAATACCGTGGAGCAGAAATCAAGCCAGAGTCTATAATAATTAAAGACTTTTATGTTACAGAAAAAAACCTCACAGCTATAAAATTGCAAAAACATCTTATAACTGGTCTTATCTGAGCAAAAACACACAAAAACATGAATAATGCTTTATACTTAAATTAATATTCATTAGCTTTCAGAAATGTAGTATAAGAAAACTCCAGTCTAAACAAAATATTTTAAAGTTTCTAATAACAGTGACATTTCTCCCCTTCGGCATGTAGTCCTAATAAACAATGTTTTTATATGAAGTTTAGTTTTCTAAAATCACATTGTTGTAATTTTACGTATCTAGGGAAAATTATAATGGTGCTTAATGCAGTTCTTCTTTAAAGGAAACCTGTTCTAAGATAATTATGTATGCCGCTATTGATGGCCTCCCTCGAAAAATGCTAGTTACCTGATTGTGTGCTTTGACATTAAAGCCCAACTTCAGTTTAACAAAAAAAAAAAAAAAAAAGAACTTCTAGAAGGTGCTTAAAGGATAAGTTCACCTTTTATAATTACACCCGTATTCAGGGTACAACATGTAACATGTTACTGCAGCAGCTGCCTCCACACCCCCCTGAGACCCCACTGTGACAGAAGGCCAGGGATCTTCTCCCCATGCCTGCTGTCTAAATTTAAAAAAGAAGCAGTCCAGCCCATCCAGCCATGTCATTAATTTACAGAGTTCTGGTAATGAGAGAACTACAAGTATCAACAACCTTTGCAGCTGTCTGATTGTAGTTCTCAATAAACTACCAGGGTGCTGATGTGCACTCTCTGTAGTTCATTTATTATTTTCTGTCGGTGTGTAACTGCCTGCTTGTATGAGGTACAAGCAGACAACATAGAAAAAAACTGTCTGCAAGAGCCCTGAATTGCACAGGTGTTCTATTGATTGCGGGTGCAATGTTTTACAGGTTCCCAAAGAAAAAAAGAAAATAATAAATGCACATTTATGTTACCTGCAAAAAGATGTGCATTTTATATCTATTTTAAAAGGTGAACTTAAAAAGGTGAGCCTTTAAAATAAAAAAGAGCTGTTTCCATTACAATACTCTATCTCTGGTGCCATCTCATTACAGTAGGTCACCTCTATTACTAGATAATGTCTGTCTATTAGGTTAAATTACACTGGGTATCATTCAACCCACTTCCAGAACATCAATAACTGTCCCTTACCCTAAACTCACAGGATAATACTGCAGAGATCAATGCTAAGTTCCTACTACAAGGGGCTACTCTGCACAGCATTTAGGTCCTGCCCACTACTGAGTAGGTAGGGTGACAGACGTCTGAGCTATAAAACTTGATGCATCACAGACTCAGAAGTGGGTCAGTGACTGAGAAAATACTAAGGCTATAAGAACAGCATGATAGTTGAACAAATATCATTTTTAGAAGTAACATTTCCATCCCCAGCAGGCTGACCAGATTACTGACAAATGAGAATGAGGTGGACTGCAGCAGTGCAAACATTTTAGCTTAAAAACTGAAATGCAGGGGGTAGGCAATGCAATCTGTATGACACTCAAGCCTCGTACACACGGCCGGTTTTCCCGACGGGGTCTGCAAGCTTTTGGCCGGAGATCCCGGCTGTGTGTATGCTCCTCGCAATTTTTTCGACTGGAAAACTGCCCAAAAAACTCCAGACAAAAGAAGAGAACCAGCTCTCTTTTTTCCCACGGAAATACAGGTGGACTTTTGCCTGGCGTTTTTTGCCCTAAGGGAGCATACACATGGCCGAGATTCCCGACCAAAGCTCCATTGTAGTTGTCCTGTCGGGAAAACTGGCCGTGTGTAGGGGGAAAGACTGACCGAGCAGGTTCTCTGATTTCCCCTCGAGATTTCCGATGGGAGCAGCAAAGGTCAGCATTAAAATGCAAAATTCCTTTAAATAATATGCCTGGGGATTGCCTCAACCTCACTGTCAAGTAGTGCATCTGTCAGGCCGCGTACACACGATCAGACCGGTCCGATGAAACTGCCCTGAAGACCAGTTTCATCGGACCAAATGAATCGTGTGTACGGCCTATCGGACCATTGTCCATCGGACCAAAGTTTTAAAACTTGTTTTAAAACTTGCTTTAAAATCTGTCCGATGGACACCTGTCCGTCGGACCAAAACAATGGATAGTAGACAAAAGCATTGGACCAAAAACCTGCGCATGCTCAGAATCAAGTTGACGCATGCTTGGAAGCATTAAACTTCGTTTTTTCAGCACGTTGTTGTGTTCTACGTCACCGCGTTCTGGCCCGATGGGATTTTGGACTGATGGTGTGTACGCACATCAGACCATGAGACCACTTCAGCGGTGGTCTGATGAAAACGGTCCATTGGACCAGTCTCATTGGTTTGATCTGATCGTGTGTACGTGGCCTAGGATGTATACAACCTACTACAGCAAAACTGACAATGACAAACAAAGACGATCTGCTTAAATTGCTGGAAAATTACAGCTTTGGGCACTTATTTCTGTTTGTAATTAAATCAATTAGGGATTTCCTTCAGCTATGCAAGATGAGGGTCTAATATAAATATTAATATGGCAACCCCTACATCACAGGGTCCCCTAAAAGGTACAAAGTAACACTAACATGCTCAAAAAAAACCTCCCTGTTTTAATCAATACAAAATACATCAATGTGGGGAAAAGAAGTAATGAAGCAGAATTTGGAGCTGCCTTGGGTAAGACATACAAATATAGGGCCAGATTCAGTAAGAAGTTACGCGGCGTATCTCGAGATACGCCGCGTAACTACTTAGATGCGCCGGCGTTTCTTTTTTCTGTATTCAGAAAACAAGATATGCTGGGATTGAGCTAAGATACGAGTGGCGCAAGTCTCTTACGCTGTCGTATCTTAGTTGCATATTTACTCTGACCACTAGGTGGCGCTTCCGTCGATTTACGCGTTGAATATGTAAATTAGCTAGATACGCCGATTCACGAACGTACGCCTGGTCGTCGCAGTACTGATACGCCGTTTATGTAAGGCGATTTCAGGCGTGAAGATATTCCAACAAAAAGATGGTGCAGCCAATGTTAAGTATGGAAGTTGGGACCGCGTCGAAATGTATTAATTTTACGTCGTTTGCGTAAGCCGATTCAGAATGGGGCTGGGCGTAAGTTACGTTCACGTCGTTTTCATTGACTATTTGCGACATGATTTGGAGCATGCGCACTGGGATACATCCACGGCCGTCGAATGTGCAGTTCGTTCGGCGCATCATTTACGTGGGGTCACCGTTAATTTAAATACAACACGCCCCCTTCTTGCCCAATTTGAATTACGCGCAGATACGCCGGCCCATTTACGATACGCCGACGCAACTTACGAAGCAAGTGCTTTGTGAATACAGCACTTGCCTGTAAAAGTTGTGGAGGCGTAACGTAAATAGGATACGTTACGCCCGCACAAAGATACACGCTCCTACGTGAAACTAGCCAATAGTGTCTTGAACCTTTAGATCAGGGGTCTTCAAACTACGGCCCTCCAGTTCAGGAACTACAATTCCCATCATGCCCAGTCATGTCTGTGAATGTCAGTGTGTTACAATGCCTCATGGCATGTGTAGTTCTACAACAGCGGGAGGGCCGTAGTTTGAGGATCCCTGCTCTAGATCAACACATTATTGAAATTAAGAGTTATTCTTACAATGCAAAAAAAATTATAATATATATATATATATATATATATATATATATATATATATATATATATATATATATATATCTACTTGTTAATATAAAAACAGTATGGAGGAAAACATAGAATGACTCTTCTTAAGCAAATATGTTCACTTTGAAAATCTTATTAAAATGTACATAGCAATGTGCTGCTGAGATAATACAGCCATATTAGCACCTGGAAAAATACCATGCAGTGCTCCTTTCATAAAGCAGTAACTTGTATTATCTATAATTAAAGTACATTCATTTCTATGCAATTCATAAGAAGAACTGTATGCTGTTTCTTTGTTGGAAAAAGACAGAAAAAACTTTGGCTGTGCAATGATTTTCTCTCTGCGGACAGCATTCTAAAATATGTACACAAATAATGGATTTTCTCTAATTTCCTCATTCTTTTGAAAGGACAAGTAGTGGGAGGAATATGGAGGCTACTATTGTTGAACTCCTTCTAAACATGCTTGTAACCTGTCTCTGGTTTTTATACTTTTTGTCTCTGACCTGGGAAAAGGATTTAATTGTGGAAAGTTAGTGAAATTAGAATGCCAAATCTGCATTCTTCAGTGACTTTGAAAGTACTAAAATCATTGGATCGGGAAGATAGCAAAGGAACTACAATTTTCCAATGGAGAGGCCACCAATAGCAGCTTTCATATATGATTACTACATATTTTCATTAATGAGTATGCCCTACTTTTACAGAATAATGTGCAAGCAGAAATTCTGTTCTTTTTATTTTCCTTCTATGTTCCTCTCGCACTTGCAGTGCACAGCTTATTTGCCTTTAGTAAATCAACCCCAATATATCTTCTTTTTCAATGGTTCTAAAGCCTTCAGGCTTTTTACCTTAATGCATTAAATGGGTTGTAAATCATTGTGTTTTTTCACCTTATTGCATCCTAGAGAGACCCCCCAGTCTCTCCACGGGATCCCGGCTCATAATTGGATAGATTGATAGCAGCGCAGCCATTGGCTACCGCTGCTGTCAATCAAATCTAATGACATAGGTGTCGGGAGCGGGCCGAGTCATACGTTCGGCAGCTATGGACGCCAAATTCTGGACACAGGAGTGCGCCGGAATGTAGCTCCCCGGAAGAACGCTTCTCCCAGGGGGTTATCTGGTGCAGGGAGGAGCTGCAAGAGCCCCCGGGGATCCCAAAGGTCAGTGTTTTGGGCCACTCTGTGAAAAACAAACTGCACAGTGGAGGTAAGTATGACATGTTTGTTATTTATAAAAAAAATAATTATTGAAGCTTTACAATCACTTTAAGGTAAAAAACCTTCTGTACAGATACCCCCCCACCTTATACCTACCGTAACCTGATCTTGATTCAGCTCTGTGCACAAGAGCAGTGGCTCTTTCCACTCTTTCCCTCCTCACAGGGTAGATTGACAGTCAATCATATTTTGTGATGAGGGAGCAGAGTGCAGGGCCTAGCACACTTTCTCTGTCTATAGATGCAGACAGGGTGACTCAGGATCAAGTCCTCACAAGGGCCCCCATATAAAGTACCTTCCTATGGGGGCACTTGCAAAAGAGGAGGTGCCAGGAAGGCCAACGGGGGAACCCCAAAAGATGAGGATCGGGGCTGCTTTGTGCAAAACCATTGCACGGAGGAGGGTAAGTATAGCATGTTTATAAAGAAAACAAAATACATGAAGCTTTACAATCACTTTAAGTGATCACTTTAGGTATTGTTTTGTACTTCTCCCAAGCTAATGAAGTACATACACCATTGTTTTTGTTTACATACCTATATGTCCATTTAATTAAATATGAACCTAGAAACATGAATCTATTTATAAAAATAAAGTTACCCCAGGCAGATTCAAATCTGCTAGATTTCTTGGAATGCATTCTCTTTTATAAAACTGTAAAGCTATAAAATACTAAGTATACAAAGATAACCAGATTAGCTTAAAAAAGTTAAAGATTTTCTTATTTTGTTTTGCAAAAATGTGGTGAATAAGGCAAAGATAATGAAAAATACCTGCCTTTCTCTTTTTTAAGTGCAAGTATAATTTTCCTTTTTTAGGTATGATTATGGATGATCTGCTGGTTCGATCCAAAACCATTTTTGGATCAAATTTTTCCTGTTTGGTGGTTCGGCAAATGACTGAACTAAATTGGTATTCAGTTAATTAAAACCTCCAGTGGAAGTCGGGAGTTAAACATTAAGCAACAGCATTCTACTACCCATAACACTTCTGCTACATGTAATGGGTAGTAGAACTCGGTCACTCACTAATATATATTTCTTGTTGATTAATGCAAATCAGCATCATATACTGTGAATCATACATCTGCAGCTAAAATGTCAAATGAGGGTCAAATCTGGATGTATATGGATGATTTCCAATGATATAAACCATAAAGGAGAACTTCAGCCAAAACTAACAACAACAAAAAAAATCAATAACCCATTATGAGATAAAATAACAAAAACACCTTTTTCTGTAATATTATAATATTCAGCTTCAATCAAGATATTTTCCACACAGTGCCTTTTTCTGCCTCTATATATCCTCAGTCCGATGGCAAGCACCATTTAAAAATCAATTATTGATGTATTAATGATTAAAAAGCTGTATTTACAGTATGTATTTGTTTGCTTGTACTTGTACTAAGGGATTTGAGTAGTACCATATGTATATATAAGTGTACTTTGGTTAAATGTTCTATCTTAACCACTTAAGCCCCAAACCATTATGCAGCCAAATGACCGGGCCACTTTTTGCGATTCGGCACTGTGTTGCTTTAACTGACATTTGCGCGGACGTGTGACGTGGCTCCCAAACAAAATTGATGTCCTTTTTTCCCCACAAATAGAGATTTCTTTTGGTGGTATTTGATCACCTCTGTGTTTTTTATTTTTTGCGCTATATACAAAAATAGAGCGTCTGTCAATTTTGAAAAAAAAAGCAAAATGTTTTACTTGTTGCTATAATAAATATCCCCCAAAAAAATAAAAAATAAAACATTTTTTTTTCTCAGTTTAGACTGATATGTTTTCTTCTACATATTTTTGGTTAAAAAAATCGCAATAAGCGTTTATTGATCGGTTTGAGCAAAAGTTATAGCGTCTACAAAATAGGGGATAGTTTTATGGCATTTTTAGTTATAATTCATTTTTACTCGTAATGGCGGCAATCAGCGATTTTTATCGTGACTGCAACATTATGGCAGACACATCGGACACTTTTGACACCATTTTGGGACCATTGTAATTTTTACATGGCAAGTCAATGATTGCTGTTCCCGATGACAGGGAAAACGATCAGTGACAGTGTCAGCTAGACAGAACAGGGAGATGTTTTGTTTACACCAACATCTCCCCGTTCTTCAGCTCTGTGACCCGATCGCGGGACACTAGCGGTGATCAGGTTTGCGGGTCCCACGTGCGCGGTCACAGAGTTTGCGTGAGGGTCGCGAGCGAACCGTCGGCTGCGCACATGCAACCATGCAGCTTGAATCTTAAAGGGGACGTTAATAAACGCCCATATGCTCAGCCGTGCCATTCTGTCAACGTAAATAGTCGTGCGCTGGTCGGGAACCGGTTAAAGATGTTACTCTTTTTTTTTGCACTTGAAATAACATTTTATGAAGTACGCTCAAAGTGCACTAACTTTTATTCTTTCTGTCATATGCTGAAAACACAATATCAATGTACCTCATATATGCAATGTTCAAAAGCAAAAACCTCAAAAAAATACAAAGTCTGTTACCCTCTAATTAAATATGAACTGACTGCTTTTCTTCACAGCTTACATCATATTCAGTGACAATTTACTGTTATGGTTCTAATGAATTAAAAAAATAAAAACACTTTGAAGCCAACTATCCAAAGAGAATCCACAGGTGGATGAGAACTGTGTGAACAGCACTGATTTGAAAAGGTGATTTTTTTTCCTTTCTTAAAATTTTAATAGCAGATGTTTTAAATATCTGGGGTTTGGCAGGTTCTCTCTTTTGATTTGGTCTTTTGAAAACAATAGTGTATGGAGGGAGAGTTAAGAAAAAAGTGTGAGCTTTGACATGCTTTAGCTTTCTTCTCTATCAGTCAGCATCTCTTTCTGTACTGTATATTTAGTGAATATAAATGATAGATTTAAAAAAAGACATGTTATCTGGTATGCCCAGCTCAGAGTGCTTGCAACTGACAAAATAGGAAGATAAGAAACAGTGCCTAAGGCATTGTCTAAGACGTATCAACCATATTTTTCTGAGATTCTCCATTTAAACATGATCATTTAAAATACAGTTATTATTGTCATCGGGAGTTAAAGATTGAGACCTGGCACACATTCAGCCACCTTAGAAATTAGAAGGTTTACCCCAAATAAAATGTCTGCTGTCGTAATCTTTAAAATTTTGAGTACTTTTTTTTTTAAGGCCTTGTAGAGCTATCTCACAAAAAAGGGAAACTGTACCAAAGGTTAAGTAGAAAACGGTGTATTACAAATCTCTAAAGGAAAATGAAAGACCAAACTTTGATACAGACACAGCACTATGTGTACCTAGTGCTCTCTAACCTCCTAGCTTCAAGGCAATACAATTGCTGAAACCTGTCCCTTTCTAATAAAGCAATAACCATCATTGCAGTATGCTAACATCTGTTCAAGCCCTATGATAGAGCATTATATAAAATCCTTTTATCTGTAAGTATTTGCCAAAGCTATTCAGCCATGAGTAAACCATTTTGCCACTGCATCATACTGCAGCCTCTGTTCTACTGGGCCCTATAGCAGTAAAATGCTCTTGTATGATTTATGCCAATGTGTAGATTTGTGTCACGGAATGGCAGAGCACTGGACAAAATGCAATACATATGGCACTATGTAACAATTAAAGTATATGAACAACTGTATTACAAATACTGTTGTCAGGATAGGCTTCACCATAGTGTGGATGCTCTTTCCAGGCGCACATATATGTGCATTCGCCAGTCAAGAATGAGCTGAACAGAAGTAGGCAAACATAGACCTGCAAATGCGAGAATGCGAACATGCATTCACAAGCGTGCATCTGTCACCAAGGTTGGCGCCAAGCAGCCTATTTCAATGGAGATTCAGCACTGGCTAATTGCTGTTTGGTCTACAGCATTCTGTGTATGTTCCTGTAAACTCTGATCTTGACCCAGCTTGCTCCTGACCATTATTGTCTTCTACTTGTCCTGACACTTGGCTTCACCCCAGATTCTGTCCCTGCTACTCCTGTTTGATCCTGCATCTGTTGCCAACTATGCCTGTGACCTGACTATGCTGCTGTCTGTTGTATATAACTGATCTGTCCATCTGTTACCGATCAGGCTAACATAAATCTGCTTCCAGCTTTTCCAGCCTGCTACATCTCCTTTAGTCCAGCTCAGCATCTTCAGGCATTGAACTTATTCTGCAATGCAGCAAATGTCATGTGTCTCATTTTGAAATATTTGTTTAAGATGTGTTACTCCATATGTTCTTCACCTAGCCCCACACTGCACTTTTGCCAACTCCATACAAGTATCCTTACACTGTATAGGGCTAAATTTTGTGTAGCCTGTTACCTTCTGAATGTATTTGGTCTTGTTCCAGACCTTCGGTCTTGCAGTAATCCAAAAGCCTGCACTTCAAGGGCCAGTACTATGGATCCACTTTGGTTGGTGTGAGACATCACTGCCATGAATGAACTGCACTCTGTGCCATCCAACCCATTCCCCATGCCGATGGTTCCTATAAGGTGTTGTAACTGAGCTGCTAAAAAATACAACCATGAGTTGGGCAAGGCCAATGCACCATCGTCTTTAGGCCTTTGTAATTGTTCTAGCTTAATTCTGAGAGACCTCCAGATATTCTTGAATGTGCATAAATTAATATACAATATACTTTGAACTTACATATCTTCTAGTCCAAATAAGCAAGTTTGAAAAGACCACTTAAAATCATGGAGGTATGCAGCTGTTTGAGGGTAGATAATTTAAAGCAGGGGCAAAGCAAAGGAAACAGCATGAGAGGGGAGGAGGAATCGGTGGGCAACATTGATATACAGTATACTTTTAAAATCACTGTAGTGGAAATCCCACTTTGGAAAACATTATAACACAGCTAGAAACGGTCTCTAATTAAGCATAACATGTTTTAATTCAAGCCAGGTTTAGAACAGACACTACTTGCTACTTCCTTTTGCTTAAAGTTTTAAAAATACTAAAAGGGCATTGTCACATTTGAGTGACCATGTATAGCATTAGGGAGGTGTCCAAGAAAACAGAACAGATGGGTAGCTCATACAAGACCAATAGCCCAATGCAAGTAATCTTCAATCACGTCCTCTTCTTTAACAGCCTTCAGATTCTACAGTGTGGCGTTTTTTACAGAAGCTAAAAAGTGAAAAAGTTTCATGTCATCTTAAGCCATCTGAAAACAATTAACCACCTACTATTTATATTTTAGATCTTGGTGAACACCAATGCAACATCTTCTTATGCTTTTTAGGAAGATCTTCATGTCTGAGTTCCATCTACTGTGGACGTAATAATCATTCCTCATCACTAAACTCTTTATAAATATGGCCAGTTGGTTTGTGAAATCATTGTTTCTATATTCCATCTGTGGCTTAAACAGATCCAGAAACATTTATTCTACAGTTCTTAGAATATGAATTAGGCCTAAAGCTGGACAAATTAATCAATATCCTCACAAGACTTTCTTTAAACTATTGTTATCTAGTTCTCCAATAATTCATATAAGATAAATTTCCCCAACAAATCTAAATTGCATATATTACTAAAAGTATGACTATATCAGCCACTTTTAATAATAATAAAAAAAATAGTAGCATGCTCTTTAAATGGCTATATGTTTAAATATAGTTGGGACAATGAAAGGTCATACTTAGAAAATGTAATGTGCTTGCTTAATCGCTTGCCGCCCGACGCATGCAGATATATGTCTGCAGCATGGCATGGGCAGGCAAAAGGATGTACCTGTACGTTCCCTTTAAAAAGGGGTTGGACGCGCCCGCAGGTCCCGCAGACTCAATCGCCGCGGGCATACCCACGATCGTCCCACGGAGAGATAGAATGGGGAGATGTTAGTGTAAACACAACATCTCCCCTTTCTGCCTAGTGACACTGTCACTGATCGTGTTCCCTGTCATCGGAAACATGATCAGTGACGTGTCACAGCAAGCCACGCCCCCTACAGCACCACCTAGTGGTTAACCCCTTCACTGACAGTGTAATTTTCACAGTAACCAGTGCATTTTTATAGCACTAATCTCTGTAAAAATGACAATGGTCCCAAAAATGTGTCAAAAGTGTCAGATGTGTCCGCCATACTGTTGCAGTCATGATAAACATAGCAGATTGTTGCCATTACTAGAAAAAAAAATATTAATAAAAATGCTATTATACTATCCACTATTTTGTAGACGATATAACTTTTGCGCAACCCTGTCAATAAATGCTTATTGCAATTTTTTTACCAAAAATATGTAGAAGAATACATATCGGCCAAAACTGAGGAAAACATTTTTTTTTATATCTTTTTGGGGATATTTATTATCGCAAAAAGTAAAAAAATATTGAATTTTTTTCAAATTTATCATTCTATTTAAAAAAAAAAAAAAAAGCAGCGGTGATCCAATACCACCAAAAGAAATCTCTATTTGTGGGGAAAAAAAGAAGGCAATTTTGTTTGCCGAATCGCAAAAAGTGGCCCGTTCATCAACAAAATGGTCCGGGGCTTAAGTGATTAAACAACAACCCCAAACATTCATTATATCAACTGTGAAAAAGAAGCTCCAGGACTTTATGGACTGACAATTGCTTGTATCAAATTACTGTATTCATTATTTTTCTAATTTTCTGCTCTTTCCTACAACCATTTACCCTTATTCAGAATTTCTTCCCACATTGTTGGTTGTAAGGCCTCGTACACACGACTGTTTTCCTCAACAAAATCCATCAAGAAAAATGCTGGCAGAGCATTTTTGCAGAGGAAAACAGTCGTCTGTATGTTTTTCGACGAAAATACTGTTGTGCATCTCGAAGAGAAAAAAAGAGAACACCGGGAGTCTCAATTTCCTCGTCATGTTTCTCGTCGGGCTGGTTTACGACGAGAAACACGTTCCTGTGTATGCTTAGAAACGCGTGCATGCTCAGAATAAAGTATGAGGCGGGAGCGCACCTTCGGTAAAAGTAGCGTTCGTAATGGAGATTCATCGCGCTGTAACATACTGAACAGGGCGAATCGTCTCTCACCAAACTTTTACTTAACATGCAGTAACATGAGATTAGTAAAAGCAGCCCCAAGGGTGGCGCCAGTGAAATCAAACTTCCCCTTCATAGTGCCGTCGTACATGTTTTACGTCACGCGTTTGAGAACAACGAGATTTTGTCTTAACAGTGTGTACGCAAAGAAAGCTTGACAAGATTCTCGACAAGCCTGACAAGAAACTCGTCGAGGAAAACTACGTTTCATTTACGACGAGATTCTCGGTTGTGTGCACGAGGCCTAAAAAGGATTGATGATAGCTGTTTACTTCATATTAATGGTGGTTTCATGCATTTAACTAATTTTGCATGTCCATTTTTCACTGCTAACCACCACTGTGCAAATCAAGCTGTGGAATGTTTAGACTTAAGTATCCATTTACAGTGTACTATGAGATGAATAACAATCGGCAACAGGGTATAAATTGTGGCATTAGAAAACACAGCTTGAAAAAGCCCAACTATTGTGAGAGTTAAGAAAAAATAATATAACTGGTGATATAATTACCAGGAATGTTTGAATGTGCAGATTTCACAAATATAAACATGACAGTCCTCAGTGCACATTTCATATCATTAATGGGAATTTAGGATATGACAGATAATCAAACGAAAACCATAAAGATGCACTTTCAATAAAGACTGCACAGAACAAACTATTAATTAGGAAAGATTGTTTTGCTCTCAAATCTGCTAGCACTCATGGTGGCATTAGCAGGGGTGAAATGACAAGCGGGTTGTCAGATATACTGGGATCATTAAGTCTAAGAAGGCAGAGGAAAATATAATGTGCTGACAAACCAGTCCATGTAATGGGTGCTACGAAAATTTGAGCACTGTTAAGGGCCACACAGCAAAATATGAAGAACTGCCAAAATGATATCTAACAATGATCATTTTACAATTTGGCTACAATTTATATACTTTTGCAGCTCCCCGTGGGCAACAACTTTTTAAATAGACCTCTTCAACGTAAAGCAATGTTAAAACCAAAAACATTAATTTATTATATTGCAACTTACCAATTCTTAGATGTGATCTCCATCTGATGATCTGATCAGTAATGCCCCATACGCATGATCAAAATTTCCGATGGAAAAAGTCTGACAGACTTTTTCCATCAGAAATTCCGACTGTGATTATGCCCCATCAAAGAAGTTCCATCGGAATTCCGATGAATTCCATCAGAGTTTAAATATAGAACATGTTCTATTTTACTCCAATGGAATTCTGTCGGAATTCCGATGTGCTTTTGATCGGGAAAAATACCTGATCGTGTGTATGCAGCATAAGTCTGTTGTTTTTCAAAAGAACAAGCTCTCTTCTAGATGTATCAGTTACGGATATGAGACAAACTATTTAACACAAGCAGGGGTGATTACAATGGTCAACTTTGATTTATTTAGACATACTTTAACCCAAAAGGAACAAAAACTGTTGCTGTAACCGCTTATAAAGTGTTAGCTGGAGTTTGGCTTCAATTTGTTAGTGTATTTAAATATGCTAGCACATTTAACAGTCCCCTCCCTAAGATTGACAATGCTGCTGTACAAAGATGCCCCTGTGTTCCTTCATCCAGAGTGGAGGCCCTCTAATATTGGAGGTGTTTTAGTTGCCAGATCACTGGGGGGAAAAATCCTAAAAAAGGAAAACTGGTTCAGCCCCCACATTTAATTATTAGTAAGCTACAATATATTGGTTTTAGGTTTAATACAGCTTTAATAGTGAAAACAAAAGTAATTAAAGCAGACCCCTACAAAGTTTTTTTTTTTTTTCAGATTTCGGTACTGTCACACTTTGAATGACGATTTCTCAGTTATGTAATTGTTATGCATTGTATCCAAATTCAATTTTATATTTTTTTTTGGAGACAGATAGAGCTTTTGTTTTGTGGTATTGTGGTAACCACTGGCTTCTTTATTTTTTACTATATAAGATAAAAAAAATCCAACTTTATTTTTTATTTTGTTACTTTTTTTTAGTTTCTGTTAAAAAAAATTGCAAATAAATTATCTGGATTCTGCTACATTACTTTCGTAAAAAAACAAAAAAAACAATTCAGTGTATTTTATTTACTGAAACTGTGAAAGTTATAGAGTCTACAAGCTATGGTATATACTGTATATTTACAAATTGATCAGTCCTGATGTACTGACTACCTATCTAATTTCTTAAAGCCCTAAAATGACAGGGTAGTACAAATATCCTCCAAATTACCCTTTTTGCAAAGAAGATGTACCAATGTATTTATTAAGAGGCATGATGAGTTTTTTTAAGTTGTAACACATAACCATAAGCATTCAATCTCATTCAGTTCATGTATTTCTCTCTATAAGTAGTATCTAGATCAGACAATACATTTCAGCAAAAGTCTGAAATCATTAATTATGAGTTTGGAAATATCAGCTGAAAAATAAGTAAATATGATGAACTGATCATCTTTTTTTTTTTTATAAAGCCATCTGCCATAATTTTAGCATGAAACCAATGAATTTGCCTTAAAGCAGAATTCCAAAACAGGAGTTTATTTTTCTTTATTACCCCCCCCCCCCCAGGTAGAATAGTGGGATATATTTTATTTTGCTAACTCTGCACCCCACCACCATTCTGAACTAGGCTGTAATGAAATGTACTTAATCCCACAGACACCTGGTGGGATGCTTACACAATATCTCCCTAGCATCTACAATATTGGCACAGAGAGCAGTCCAGAAGATAGCCTGGGGGGGGGGAGTCTGGCACATCATCAGAGCTGATTGTCTGCACCCAGGAATGGCAGCCAGTTAGCTGAAGAGGACAAAGGTGACCCCCTGTGTGGCATCCAAACAGTGGAAAAACACTGCATTTCTGTGCACGACAATATGTGCCTTGAAGAGCAATACAACCCAATAGGTCAACTGTAGGAAAATCATGAATATACTTACCTTTCTGGCAGCCCATAGAATAAAAGGTTACCACTTTCCCATACTCCAGACACTACAAGTATTATACACTTTGCAGGGTTATAGAATACTTTGTGTTGGTCTCTGGGGCTCCTCTCTCCAATGCATATATCACCATAGTAGCCATCAGGGAGCAAGCATTAAACTCATCCACTGGTGGAATGCTTGCAGTGGATAGGGGGCAGAGATGTGAAAGCTTTTCAATACATGGGCTGCAGGAAAAGTAAATATATTGACACTTCTTTTATATGATGTTTGGGCAAAAGTAACCCTGTACTTTAAGGTCTCCATGCCTAATGAAACACCAGAACCAATAATAAGCAGTTTGTTTGTATAGACTGGTAAAATAGAAGACATCCTGAGCCAACGTTTTAGATAACTTGAGTTTTTTATTAATATACAGAGTAACCATGATATTTTAGCAGCAGGAATGAATAGAATTAATAGAAATTAATTATTAATGCACATTTAGAACTAAAGCTTTTTTAAGAACAGTTCCAATTTATATTTTTCAGTTCATTGGAAAAACATTTTTTGTGCAATTATGCTTGTACAAAACGTCCTGTGACAGACACAAATAAATTTAATGAATACTATTACCAGGATAATTTAAAGAATGTTAAAGAAGCAATAAACATGATTAGAATCATTTTCATAAACACGCTTATGTAAAAAGAACGTTGCTGTACATACTGTATGACTATCTGTGTGAAGATTGTCAGAGAAGATATTTAAAATGAAAGTCACAGGGGGAGCATGAAACTTGAATGCTAGATGCATTAACCACTTCAGCCCCAGAAGATTTAACTGAGAATGCGACGCTGTACCCAAACAAAATTTACATCCTTTTTTCCCACAAATAGAGATGTCTTTTGGTGGTATTTAATCACCTCTGTGGTTTTTGTTTTTTTTGCGCTATAAACAAAAGAAAGCAACAATTTTGAAAAAAAAACACAATACTTTGTACTTTTTGCGATAGTAAATACCCCCATTTTCTTTTTTTAAAAGTGAATTTTTTACCGCAGTTTAGAGCGATATTTATTCTTCTATATATTTTTGGTAATACAAATCACAATAAGCGTATATTTTTTTCATTTGCACAAAAGTTATAGTTGTCTACAAAACAAGGAAAAGATTTTTGGAATTTTTATGTCATTTTTATTATTATTATATTTTTAATAGCAATGGGTTTGCGATTTTTATAGGGACTACGACATTATAGCAGACAGACATTTTTAGGACAATTGACATTCATACAGCAATCAGAGCTAAAAAAGATTGACAAGGACAAACTGAGTGGGTATTAGCCACTACAGTATAATTAGGACTTTGTTGGTGCTTTGTGTCTATAGTAGGTGAGCTAGTAAATTCACGGAGAATTGCTTATAAACAATTTACAAATTTTATTTAAATACATAAAAACAATAATTAATAAAATCCATTGTTTGCCCTGATACAATATAGATGCTATGGTTGATTAGATGGGGGTGGTGCTGGTCGCCAACATTTTTCGCATATACTAGCGTCGTCGGGGTGCCGCATCCATCTATTTCATATCTTCATCTAAACTGTCAGGTTTGGATTGTAAACTGCACAAGGCTATTGGTGACACCCAGGAGCAATAACTGGCCAATGAAGAGACCGCACACCTAACGGGAGTCAGATCCACCAGGTTTCTTGTGGAGCTGCTGGGCCTTAGTGATCCCCAATGGGCTATATGGTTTAACAAATACCCGCTGTTCATTTAAATGTAGTTTACCACAACTTTGTATTGCCCCCAATGGGGAGAAAAAGAAGGAGAGTAGACAGGGACCAGAAATAACCTAGGGCTTGTATTGCCTCTCAGTTTAGAAGTCTCCCTGTTGTGAGATCACCATCCTTTACTCTCCATAACGCCAGGCAATCAGAGCTAAAAATGCACTGGCAGGGAAGGGGTTAACACTAGGGGGCAATCAAGGGGTTAACTGTGTTCCCTAATGTGTGTTCTTACTATAGGAGGGTGGGACTCACTAGAGGAGATGACAGGTCGTTGTATCTAGCTAGTAGGAACACACAATCAGCTCACAGAACAGAGATTTGTGTGTTTACGTCCCTGTTCTGCATCTTGTGCCCACGATCGTGCATGGCCAGCTGTCATCGCAACCTCTGACCACACACATCGGGTATCCCTGCATAAGAGACCAACATACAGCAACAAAGGCTCATAAGAACGTGCTGACCTGCCACAGAATAATGACGGTGGCTGGTCGGCAAGCGATTAAACAGTTAAGTCCTGTACACACGATCGGTGAAAAAAAATAGAAAATAGAACATGTTTTAAATTTTTCCTATGGATAAAAAAAACGATAGAAAAATACGACCGTCTGTGTAAAAGTCCATTGGTCAAGAATCCATGCATTCTCAGAATCAAGTCGACGCATGTTTGAAAGCATTGAACTTCATTTTTCTCAGCATGTTACTGTGTTTTACGTCACCTTGTTTTGGCTGATGGTGTGTAGGCAAGACTGATGAAAGTCAGCTTCATCAGCATTCGATTCCATCAGATATATGATCGTAGGTACGAGGCTTTACTCTCCCTACTTTACCCTGTTCGAGTTTCCTGCTTCCTAAAGCGCTTACATATTTATATCCTTCATGGCTTCTCATTCTCATTAGTCCCTGAAGTGATGTCTTCTTCAAAAAAAGTCTAAGGGTACTTGTATGTGGTACTCATGGGAAATGGGAGTAGCCGTTCCAGATGGAAACCCAGATGAATATCCTCCGCTGCAGACAACTTAGGTGCAGGCAATGCACTTAGCAAAGCAGGAACACAAATTGTCTGGACAGCCCCACTCTGAACAAATTGTAGCCTTTATTAACCACTTAAGGACCGCCTACTGCACATTTACGTCAGCAGAATGGCACGGCTGGGCACATCAACGTATATATACGTTGGTTTTAGTACCCAGCCGTGGGTCGCGGGCGCGCCCCCGCGACCCGGTCCGAAGCTCCAGGACCGGGACCGCGGGATTCGCGGACCCGATCGCCGCTGCAGTGCGGCGATCCGTCCCTGGAGCGGAAGAACGGGGAGAGCCGTGTGTACACACGGCTTCCCCGTGCTTCTCTGTGGCCGGAGCATCGATCGCGTCATCCCTGTAATAGGGGGACGCGATCGATGACGTCACACCTACAGCCACACCCCCCTACAGTTGTAAACACACACATTAGGGCACACATTCCCTACAGCGCCACCTGTGGTTAACTCCCAAACTGCAACTGTCATTTCCACAGTAAACAATGCAATTTAAATGCATTTTTTGCTGTGAAAATGACAATTGTCCCAAAAATGTGTCAAAATTGTCCGAAGTGTCCGCCATATTGTCGCAGTCACGAAAAAAATCGCTGATCGCCGCTATTAGTAGTAAAAAAAAAATGATTAATAAAAATGCAATAAAACTATCCCTTATTTTGTAAACGCTATAAATTTTGCGAAAACCAACCGATAAACGCTTATTGCGATTTTTTTTACCAAAAATATGTAGAAGAATACGTATCGGCCTAAACTGAGGAAAAAAAATGTTTTTTTATATATTTTTGGGGGATATTTATTATAGCAAAAAGTAAAAAATATTGCATTTTTTTTTAAATTGTCGCTCTATTTTTGTTTATAGCGCAAAAAATAAAAACTGCAGAGGTGATCAAATACCACCAAAAGAAAGCTCTATTTGTGGGAAAAAAAGGACGCAAATTTTGTTTGGGAGCCACGTCGCACGACCGCGCAATTGTCTGTTAAAGCGACGCAGTGCCGAATCGCAAAAACCCCTTGGGTCATTTGCCAGCGTATTGGTCCGGGTCTTAAGTGGTTAAAAGAAGGACATCACTACAAGTCACAGCAAAATAAAATAAATCTCGACACTGATGCGTTTCGCACTGAAACTAGTGCTTAGTCATATGACTAAACACTAGTTTCAGTGCGAAACGTGTCAGTGGTCGGCTTTTATTTTATTTTGCTGTGATTTGTAGTGCTATCCTTCTTTTAATAAAGGCTACAATTTGTTCAGAGAGCGTCTGTCCAGAGGCAATTTTTGTTCCTGCTATGTGGTACATCAATATTCCTAACCAATGTGTGAGTTATTGGCATATACTCTCATACATAAGTAAAATTAATTCTAGCTTCCAGAGTATATTTTTAACGTCTTCAAATTAATATTTTATTTGCGTATTTACATATTTACATATTTACATATTTGCGTTTAAATATCACAGCCATTAGTTGCTTTTGCTAACACTCAACTTCATGAAAAAAACTCACAGAATTTCCTTTGCTAAACACATTTGTGCATTGACCTATTTGTCTCAGTAAACCTTCTGCCCTACTTTCTAACGAGGGCATGGCAGGTATGAAGACTGGGTGCCAGGCACCACTGTTTAACCCTGTGTGAAAAAGAGTGTTACTTTTAATTTATGATTTTTTTTAACTCCTGAATATTCTATTATTCCTATTTAACACTGAAGATAAGCTGTCATCTAAAACCCACACACATGCAGGAGTGCAGACTCATCAAGTCAAAGGCACTGAACGTTGCTTTAGTAGTGTACCGCAGCTTAAATGACACCCATAGAACTTGCTGTGGTAGTAAAGGTTAGTGCGAGTAAAACTCAGGTAATGCAAACACTTGATATTGTTAAAAATAAACTCTTCTTAGGCTGTACAACTTAAGTGAATCGGGGCAAATTGCTTAAGAGCAAAGAATCATTCATCACCCTGAGACGATTATATGACACTCGTAAAAGGAAAAGCCTACTACATACTATAAGAGAAAATTGAAATTTGGGAAAAGGAAAAGAAAAACTAATAAAAATGACAAGTACTGCTTGTGCTCTAAAATAAATAAATGACAAATGTAAACCATTAAACCATGTAAAAGGAATGTTCATTTGACGGGACTATTAACTTATTTCCAATGTTTCTACTTTTGCTATCGGGGATGTGTGGGCGATATATTGTAAATATTATATTATCTAAAATGTTATTATCCAAAAGCTGTACAGGACTGTCTCACAATAAAAAAAATCTCTTTGTAGTCATAAATGCACATATATCTTCAAAACATGCTCTAAGTTCTAAGAAATCTCTTTTAATTTTATTTTTTCACAAACTCTAAAACGTATAGATGCTGTGCACTAATGTTTATGACAACTGTAAAATGAATCATTTTAAATTAAGTAGAAGTTCTAACAATTTTCAGGCTTTACTTTATATCATTCCCTTACAAATCAAGTGGAGCTTTAAAACTGTAGTTGTCACTTTTATTGTATAGGAATAGTACTTTCATAGTGGGATTTTAGACTTTAGTAACCAAACCATAGAAAGTCTTTTTTATAACTTTAAAAAGAAATTGGACACTCTACTAGTCATGTGTGGTTGTCATTTTGGAAAGGTTTCCCTGTTAATGAAGAGTACTTTAGCACCTAACAATCAAAGTATAGTACTTCCTTATTAGGATTAGGGATGGGGTTTGTGGTCAGTCAAATGCAGGGTTCAACCCAAACTCTGCATGGTCTGTGTTCACAGATCAGCTGAACTATTTTTGGCAAGTTTACACGCCGGAACATCCTGCTGCTTCTTCAACAGGAAGTTAATCATTTACTGTCGCTGTTACTACTGCCAATAAATAATACCTCCTGCTTTTAAAGATGTACAGCATCATTGGTTGCTGAGGTGCTGGCAACCGCCACTGCCTTAACAACAACTATACCTCTGCCCTCTGGCTTGTAAACAAGCTGATGGACATTCCTGGAAACGTCATGAAACAAATATGATCATGACTGTGTTTGGCCAATGATGTGAGACAGTTTCTTGCCCATTTGTTTACATTAATCCAAGAGCTGTCTGTCATGGGGCCTGTCAGAATGAATTTGTTGTGTAAAGCTGCAGTTTTTTGTTTCATCAGACCAAAAGATCATCCTTTATCATGTCTGATGATGATCTATATTGCTGGATATTGTGATCGACGATTATGTTTTCATTATGAGACATTTTTAAATGTTCAGTGTTTTTTTTTTTTCATTCAAACTAAATGTATAGAATGGGTTAATGTGTACCCATACATGTTTTACTTGGGGGCATATAACTGGGGGAACCTTATTTAAAAGGGGGTTCAAGATTCCATCCACCCCCCACAGACCCTCACATCTACAGACCAGGTTTGTGGGGAAAATGCCCTTGTTCTTGTTAAGATGAGGACAGGGTACTTTACCAGGGGGTCTCCCCTGGCAAGGTACCACTCCTTATTGAGTGCATGGAACCTGGTATGGTTCAGGGAGAGATATTAATGCTCAGGCACCAGGCTGCATCCCTGGATAAAGGTATGGTGTAACCCTGGTCCAATGGTTTTAGGGGTTTCACAGGTTTCCCTGTGCTTTCATTGACCAAATGTGTTCATGTCATCCTAATACCCTACTCATTTATTTACATCCTGCTGCCGGCTGGGGAGCTGTCTTTTGTAGTGACAAGTAATGTACTATACATCAGCATATTTCCCACTTCAAGGAAAGGATTAAACATGTTAATTATTTATATTTAAAGATTTTCCAATTTGATAAAAATATATTGTGTCTATATCATAACAGAACTCATAGGTGATTGTATTTCCTTAGGGCAGCATCAGAAACAGGTTGCATTCTACACATTGATCACGGCCATGTGGCTTCTGTGTGCTGACGCTACTGCTGATAATGTTCTCTGGTGTTATGGCTGGTCAGCATGCTGCCTACAGGCAGCCACAGTTCTGTACACACATGAGAACGGTGGCCTTAAATGGTGAACAGCCTGTCATGCTGCTTCTGTGTAAAACAGCCATCTTGATGCTTTCACACCCAACAGAGATAAAGAAATGAAAAGGCTGAGGAGTCAGCCAGTTAAGACAGCATAGGGATTTCATAGAATGATATGTGTGTTAGTGTGTATGCATGTATGTGAGTGAGTCTGTGTATGTGCGTGAGTGTGTTTGTGAATGTTTAAGTATGATGATATACATTTTTAGATAGTATGTATGTGGGCAAGTGTATATGTGGGTGTGGGTGTTATCCAAATGCCTCATAAGGGTACTGCTGTGCTATGAAATAAGAGGTGGAATGAATCACATGGGATGCTGTGCATGCTCTCTCGAAGATTACTGTACATTACCTTTACTCCTGGATCCTGCTCTCTGTATGTTACACTCTCCAGAGCACACATTTTTGACCCTTTACTCATATTGTTACATACTCTTCACCCCTGCAATCTGTATATGATATACATCTGACCCCCACACACTGTATATTATTACCTACTCCTAACCCCTGAAATCTGTAGGTTCCGTGCTCCTGATTCTTGCATTCAGTATCTTACAAACTCCTGACCCCTGTACTCTATAAGGCCTGATCCACCCTGAGAGTTTATCATTCTTGTCTGCCACACTATTTTGAAGATACTTGAGTAGGGAGCACTGGTGTCCAGAATAAGGAAACTCTTAATGAAGAATAAAAAGCATGTCGCCCTTGTGGTGCCATACATTACTAATGGCACCCCAAAACGCTACAATTTTCATGCACGTTTTCATGCATGTCAAAACAAACTGTTAAACAATGCGGGAAGTGCAATGCTCAAAAAGATGTAGGAGCATCTTTGGCACGTTTGTCATGTGTATGGCAGCCCATTCAAATGAGTAGGCTCCCCTATGTGTATAGTGTGAAAACACTAAAAACAGAACTCACATTTACGTGATGCTAGGCGTGAACCTAGCCTAAAAGAAAAGCATGCTGCACCCTGTTGATCTTTTTAAATCTTTGCATATTGATGGTATATTTTTTTGCCTAACCCTGCTTTGGGGCCTGTAAACATGGTTCCATTTTCTGGACTAATGCACTTAAGACAATTCAATGATTTACAGGCAAATACAAGCTTCCAATATAATTAACTAGGGCTTAATTTCAGCTTTATGCCACTGTAGGACAAGTGTAGAGAGCCTTTTGAAAGGGTAGACAATGTCAACTCATCTCTTTATATGTTAACAAATAAGAATTACTCAGAAGTTTACACACTGAATCTATATAATCATAAAAGTTTTTTTTTTTTTTTTGCTATGTTAGTAATTTGCAGCGTGTTCTTTGACCATTGTGTTCACAATAATTGGAAACAAATATGTATAAGTCATACTTGCTTATATTGAAGTGAATGTACTCAGGGTTTCTTAACCTGACATATTCATACCCCTTGTAGGAATAGGAGCCAAATGATGAATAATAAGAAAATAAATATGAAAGAATTAAAGAATAATTAAACAATTGTAAACAAGATTTCCACCCATTGTTAATCCTAAAATGAAAGTAAAAATAAATAAAAAATTCATGTGTCAGATGGCATATGAGTAACCTTATCAGTGTAATTTCCAAGTTTTGATTGCACAAACGAAGCACAAATCTTACTAGTTTTGGATATCTTGTACAGTATATTTCCAATTAGCTTTTTCTAGTAGAACTTAATGTGATAAAATCCATGATACTTTCTTTCAGTTTTTTTTTTTTGTAGCTAAATGTAAAATAACCAAGACAAGACATGTTTGGAAGATAATGTATGTTGATACTAAATAGGACTAGTAGTAATGATGCTTTTGAGCCTAGTAAAGTCAACATCGAAATATATTTAATAATCCATTGGGGCTTGTAGGCTTAAGGAGATAAGAATGCCTATCATAATGAAACAATTTACAGTATATGCCACTTTCTTGAAACTTGCTGTCATACACTAACCTATGTGGTCACGTGTAGCACAGTCCTATGCGTGAGTCATAGCTGTAAAGCCACATAACAGAGAAGTAGCTAATCTCAGTGTTGTCAATTAATGGGCTAATTTTAGTGTTATTTTCACTGCTATAATTCCAACAGTTTCACCAATTAATAAAACTATTCTTAGCAATTGCTTCATTCATTCAAACAATATTTGTCAAATAATGGAAAAAAAAGAACATAATGCAGCAGAATCTATTATGTAGATAGATTTGCCACGTTATGAAGACTTTAAACCAGCTTTTTCATTTACATTTTAACTGAGAAATTACAACATCATAAACCTGGAATATCTATTCTTTTCTAAGGATAAGAATTATTTTCTTCAGAGTGAGATATTACATTTTTTTGGAACATTGTGGAATTTTTTTGCCCTTTTTCAGCAAAAGTCTACTTTACAAATGTCTACTTTGAGCCAAGTACTGGCAAGAGGAATGAAGAAGAAGGAAGAAGGTGAGACTCGCATGCCTCACATCCCTCTCCATTTTTTTGCTGGTGCTTGGCTCAAGCAAGTTCTGGAAGTAAGACAGGTACTCTGTATTAAAGCAGCCAACTCCTTGTTAGCTGAGGTGTCGGGTGGCAATGAACCAGGGGAGAACTCTGTCTGAAATCACAGCTAGTGCTATAGGGCATCTGGGACAATGGGACAAAGTACTTCACATGAAGTACCTTGTATCATCAGGAACATGAATAATGTAAAACAAGTAGTAAGTCTTCCGTTTAATATCTAATGCGACCGTTTTTCGGGTTGTAAAAAAATTATGTTTTTTTTAATGTCATTAAAAACGATCGTGTGTGGGCTCCAGAGCATTTTTCACAATGTAAAAAATTGCCATTAAAAATGTTGAATATGCTCCAATTTTTACGACATTTTTAACGTTGTCGTTTTTAACATCCTAAAAAATGGTCATGTGTGGGCTTTAATGATGTGAAAAAAATGTGCATGCTCAGAAGCAAGTTATGAGATGGGAGTGCTCGTTCTGGTAAAACTAGCGTTCGTAATGGAGTAAGCACATTCATCATGCTGTAACAGACTTAAAAGCGCAAATTGTCTTTTACTAACACAAAATCAGCAAAATCAGCCCCAAGGGTGGCGTCATCTGAATGAAACTTCCCCTTTATAGTTCCGTCGTACGTGTTGTACGTCACCACCACGCTTTGCTAGAGCATTTTTTTCACGATCGTGTGTAGGCAAGGCCGTTTTAACGATCGGGTTGAAAAAAACGTGTTTTTTTGTAGACCATTAAAAATGAAATTTTTTACAACCCTTTTTTACAACCCGAAAAACGGTTATGTGTACACGGCATTACCCTTTCACTGCCAGAGTCTTTTTTGGCACTTTGTTTGGCATGTTAAAACACCCCCCTACCCTTCCAAAACACTATGGCCCAGATTCACGTACATCGGCGCATTATCGGTCCGGCGTAGCGCACCGCCATTACGTTAGACTTGCGCCATCTAGCCGCGTAATCCCCCGATTCACGTAGCTTTTGCGCAGGAAATTGCGCAAGCGTAAGGTATTTTCCTGAGGCGTAAGGAGGAGTAATACAAATTGGGAGGGACGTGGGCGTGTTACATTGAAATGAGCCGTGACCCCATGCAAATGAAGGGCCGGCCGGCTCGCGCATGCGCGCGTGAAGGAGACCATGTCAGCTCCGCTGTGCGCATGCTCACAACTCGGGAGCGGCGCATTCAGTGAAATTGGAAATGGACTAGGGCAACGTTGTGAACTACGCAGACAGCATAAATAGACACACACAAACGCACTTGCATTGCAAAAGTACATCCCTTTGTGTCCCTTCCCATTTAACCAAGTGCTTTTGTTCCTGTTGTTCGTTGCAGTGTGTCTTGTAGTTGTCAGATTAGTGTTCTGTGTGATCAAGTTCTTGTTGGTATATTTGTGAAAGTGTTTTTTGATAAGTGTTTGAGAGACTGTTTGTTTGATTGATATATTTCTGAGCGTTTGTTTTCTTGCTTTATTTTTTATTTTTTTGTCTTACTTTTTTGGCTTTTTTTTTTGTTTTTTTGGCTGACATTTTTGGCATTTTTTTTTTTGCTGACATTTTTGGCATTTTTTTGTTTTTTTTTTTTTGCTGACATTTTTTTTACATTTTGGGTTGTGCATGCTGTTTGAATGTGGGGGTGACATTCCTGCTGGAAAAGGGGTGTCATCCTCAATTTTGGTGGAGAAGGGTTCCCCAGGACCAGGGAGAAGTGATTCCCAGGTCCGTGTGAATGGTGTATGAATGTACAGTGACATAATTGGAGCCTTGACGTGGCGTTACTGCTCACCAGTCGTGCATGGTGGACTGGTGCCAATCCAATTTGATGAGGATGTGGGGTGTGTGTGCTAGGGACCACAGTGGTGTGCATGCATGCATTCTCATTGTGCCATGATTAATGTGTGTGTTTAACGTGCAAAGATGCCCAATATGAGCTGTCTCCTGACTGCTCTTCCCTCAGAAGACGGGGTATCCTCGGTTAGGGGTTGATTGTCTGGTTGGGGGGTCAGGTCATCACGTAGCTCAACCTGCAGGCCCTTCCTCACTGCGAGATTGTGCAGCATGCAACATGCAACGATGATATGGCACACGAAGTTTGGGGAATACAACAGTGTACCCCCAGACTTATCCAGGCATTGGAAACGTGACTTCAGGAGGCCAAAGGTGCGCTCCACCACTGCTCGGGTTTTGATGTGTGCTTGATTGTATCTTTCCTCCCCTGGGGTTTGGGGGTTCCGGATAGGAGTCATGAGATGGGGTCCCAGTGCATATGCAGAGTCACCTGGAAGGGAAAAGACAGGAGAATGTTAGTCATGCATGTGCCACTTGTGAGGTGTGCATCACGGGAGGGGATAGTCATGCCTGACTCCCATGTCACTCACCAACCAGCCAGGTGTTCCCATACACGTTCTGATAGAATTCCATTCGGATGTGGCATTGATTGTAGATGTAGCTGTCATGGGTGGATCCGGGGTGTTTGGCACGGACATGACATATGAGTCCTTGGGCATCAACTATCACCTGTACGTTGATGGAGTGCCAATTCTTCCGATTGCGGTACATGTGCTCTGTGTCATGGGGGGGCTGGAGTGCCACATGTGTGCAATCAATGGCCCCGATGGTGCGTGGGAATCTGGCAATTCTGTAGAAATCTGTCATTTCCTTCAGCCGCAGGTCCTCAGTGGTGGGTTTGATGATTAGGTTGGCCAAGCGTGTGAGGATTGCTGGGACAACCTGGTGCACACATCTGCTCATGGAGGATTGTGACATCCCAGCCACCACTCCACTTGTACGCTGAAAAGAGCCACTGGCAAGGAAATGGAGTGTTGCCAGTACCTTGACCAGTGGCTGCACTGGATGTGAGCGTTGTGTTGGGCTGGTGATGTCCTCCTGCAGGGTTGTGGTTAATTCCAGGATGGCATGAGGGGGGAATCTGAAGATGCGATACACCTCAGAATCACTCATGCCAAAGAGGTCTATGCGTGTGCGGTATACCCTCTCCCGTGCCATCCTCCGTGCCCTCCTCCTTCTTTGGTCATCTAAATTCACTAGTGCAGCTATGAGCGACGATGCCCCTGGCATGTTGGCAGTCAAATTGTAGTGCAACACATGTGTGTGATCTGCTCCTCAGTAACGGTGTTGCTTTCTGTGAGATGTAGACGTTTTTTCACAATTTAGACCAGCTTTTATGTGCTCTAACTTTAGACAGGACATTTTGCTGTTGCGCACATCGCGTAGCCTGCGCAGCAACTGCGTTTTTTTGTGGATCCCCGCAACTCCCTCATTAGCATATTTGACTAGCAAATCAATGGTGTGTCTAGCGCATTTTTGCGCGGACGGATGCGTCTGTCTAACGAAATTACGCCGGACCAAAAAAAGTAGATTTCTGGCATAAATCGTTTTCTGAATCGCGCGCATCTAAACGCACGCGCACATTTAGACTTACGCACGCGCAACACCAGTTGCGCAGGCGTAATCGCTCTGTGAATCTGGGCCTATATATTTTGTGAAAGTAAAGAATGTTTTTTTGTCACACATTATTTGGGCAACTGTTAATTAAAGATGCATGTTTTTTTTGGTAGAACATAAAATATGAGGTTGTGAAAGGTAGATTGATGTCAAACAGTATTAAAATTGAGCTCCTCCTTGAAATTGTGACGAATTGCAGTATCCAAAATTGTCCAGGCTGAACTTTAAAAGCCTTTACAGGTCAGCAATTTAAAAGTAACCATGAATAATGGTCCTAGAATTACTATTCTCACAAGTGTGTGGGACTAAACCTAATATGTGTCGTACAGTCATCGTTATCATGTGTAAGAGCACTTGACAGGCACATTTAGTTACGGTAATTACTTTTTGCAATTCATTATGTGTTACTTTAAACGTTTTCTCACCTTTACTGTGTTTACTCTAGGGGTAAGCCCCCATGTAAGAGCATAACAGAAATGTCAAATCCTCTTTAGGAGTGCCATAATGTCACCTTGGGACCTCATTGAAGTCGATTAAGAACAAATCATACTTCACCAACTGCTTCCCTGGTGAATGTTAGCTTTGAACCGAAAGTAAGAAAATGCTCATCACTTCTGGCTTCATTCACCAGAGAGATGATCCATTCACTGGTCTTCCACAGCTCTACATGCCAACCTGACAATTCTAGGCCTCCAGGGAAGACAGCAGAACCTGGAATACATTACATGGTTAGCCAGGTGGGGGGTGGTAGCATCGGGAATACGTGGAAGTAATCAGGTGGCTTTACAGCCTCTTGCAACAGCAACTGGGATTATGTTTAAAAGCACATTCTGATGCCACCTTAACCTTACATTGGTGGAAGCAAAAAGGTTAAAGCGGAGTTCCACCCAAAAGTGGAACTTCTGCTTAATCCACTCTTCGCCTCCTTACATGCCACATTTGGCATGTCATTTTTTTGGGGGGGGGAGTGGGGGTTTCAGTAGGAGTGGGACTTCCTGACCCACTTCCTCCTTCCGCCCAGGGACCACTTAGGCGATACGTCATATCGCCTATGGCAGCCCCTCCCTGTAGGCAATCGCCTGGGACATGTCACAGATCTCAGGCGATCGCCTGTCCACTCAGGGAGCACTGTGCCATTCGTGCATGCGCAGTGAGTGCCAGGCCGTGAAGCCGAAAGCTGTCACGGCCGGGTGCCTACGGTTACAATGGAGGTGCCAGCGGAGAAGGGGGAGAGGAGCGAAGCTCCAGGCGGCACGTCGCTGGACAGTGGAACAGGTAAGTGTATGTTAAATTAAAAACCAGCAGCTACACTTTTTGTAGCTGCTGACTTTTAATAAACATAAATAACGGCTGAAACTCCCCTTTAAGATTTCAGTCATGTCCCTCTTTCCCTTTTTTTCCATACAGTACATATTACCTTTCTGCAGTCTCTCCTGATTTGTTTTACCTATCAGACCTTTTACTTTTTTTATTGTCCCTATCTCTAGAGTCATTCTCTAAAAATCTTTTTGTAACTGAGATCTCAAGAACTGCACAAAGTATTCTAACGTATGATCTATATAGAGGAATCACAATCGCCAATCTTCTAGTGATGCATCCTAGAATTCTATTTGATTTTCCTACTGCCAGGCTACACTGTTTACTCATCTTTAAGTATTCTAAAATAAGCACATCACATGTTTTTCCTCTGTAGTTCTGGCTACCAAAATGTTACACTAATACAGGATTCTTCCACCCTCAGTGCATTATCTTGCATTAAGAAATTTTGCAGTGCAGTTTTCACTGTCTTGGCCGACTTTCCAGCAATGCCAAAGCATGCTGCATGTTATAAAATTGTGCAGGAATATCAATTCTGTTGCACACCTAATGCCCTGTACACACGATCTGGCTTTCGCCTGACCAAACTCACATCGGAATTCCGAGGAAAAGAGAACATTTTCTCTATGTAAACTCTAACGGAATTCCTCTGAATATCCGATGGAAAAACTCTGATGGGCATACACACAATCGGAAATTTCCAATGAAAAAACTTTGACTTTTTCTATCAGAAATTTCTAACGTGTGTACAAGGCATTAGGCATTAGACATGTGCATTCATTTTCGTTCGAATGCATTTTCATCTGAATTTCAGGTATTTTCGTTATCGTTATCGTAATGAAAGCACAGAAAACGAAAAACGAATGATCCGACATAAACAAATGCTTTATTTTCGTTTTCGTTGCGGTTGAATGTGCCTAACCTTAACTCTATTGATCCAATATTATTCTTCATAAAGAGAAACGATTCGACATTGACATGAAGACATGAAGAAGAGTCTACATAGAGAGAAAAGATTTGACATAGAGAGACATGAAGATTCGACATAGAGAGACATGAATATTCGACATAGAGAGACATGAAGATTCGACATAGAGAGAAATGAAGATTCGACATAGAGAGACATGAAGATTCGACATAGTGAGACATGAAGAGTCGATTTTTTTTTTTTTTTAAGATTCTGTCGAATCTTTTTTTTTTCTTCTTAGAACATTCGACAGACACCATAAGGTTTCAATGACAGATTCGACCTTAATTGTGCCTAACCTTAACTCTATTACATGAAGATTCGACATAGAGAGACATGAAGATTCGACATAGAGAGACAGATTCGACCTTAATTTGGATTGTCGGACGAATGCATTTTTTTAACGATAAACAAAATAAATAAAAACGAACTTCGTGAGTAACTAAATACATTTATTTTTCGGACGAAACCAAAATTACGAAACAAAATATTTCAGTGTGCACATGTCTATTAGAGGCATTTTAATCAAGCCCAATTTTTGCACCCAAATGGGTATGTATAGGTATGTATGACTAATTCTTCCAGGGCTGTAGAATGTTGTAAAACTATTTACTTTGCAAAAAAATATAAATATTTAAGCTTCCAATGCATAAAAAGAAAACAAGCTTGGTGTTTAAAGGGAAGCATTAGTATTTTTCTAAAAGTGACCTGAATTTGGATTCTTGCATATTTTTTTTTCATTATAATGAACTAAGTTAGTAATGATCAAAAGCTAGCTTTTTACATGATCATTAAAAAGGAAACTTTTGTATATCTGGTTCACTTACTTTAATGATTACATGAAGGAATATAACAACTGCAGTATGTAATGGAACCATAGCACTTAAATATTTTCATATGCAAGAGGTAGACTACAAATGGTCATTTTTTCACTTGCAGAGGAAGTGGACTAGTGAGGGCTATTTGAGATAAAAGCTGTTTTGAATTCTTTCTGCAAGATGTGTGACAGTTTTGAAGTGAATAATGTCATTGTATGCTTTTAAAGCTCTTGGCTATTTCACATGAAAAAGCTATGTAAGAAAAGCAATCCAGTGAAATGACTATCAATTAGCAAAATCACTGTCTTCATACCACTATCTACATTTAGAAGGAACAAGAAAGTGCTTATCCTATATTTCTGACAATTGCCTAGCTCAACAGGTGATAATATATGAATAATTTTTCCTGTAAAAAAATAAATAAAATTATCTCTTTCAATGTGTCCAGCCAACACACTAGTCTCATGATAATACACCTGCCATTTTGCTTCTTCCGCTGTAAATTAGTTCTTCAAATCAGGTGTCCTTTTTTTGTATCCTGAAGTTACTGAGTCACTAAAAGAGTCCAAGTTGATATACTGTATATGTAATACCTGAAACTAAACAATATTCAAATTTAACCATGTATAGCTAGTGTATAGGGATATGAGCACCCATAGTGAGGTGTTACATGGCTACCAAATAGTTAGGCTCTACATGGTTACCAAACAAACAAACAAAACTTGGGGTAGGGATTGGCGCACTTTATGCCCCCTACTTGTTGGGATTTTCTGTTCTATTACATAAGCAATATCAGGACCCACCAGGTGAGGAGTGGGAATGATTGACTTTGAGCCATAAAGTTTATTAATCTGCCTGTCGATTTGTTTGATCTGGAGAGTGCAATACATTATAAGCACATGGTTGAGCATATTTGGTAGTTTGAAGGAAGTCTTTTTCAGCACTATATTGTATTCACCCAGGAATTTTTGGATGATTGGACTCACATAATATGGACTCTTAATACAAGTGCATGGGCATCGCAAGGATTGGGACTGTATGGTCATTTGAAAATTTTGCAATATTGCATGTTTGATTTTTTACTATTGCAGGTTTTTGTTACACATATTAGGCACCTTTACCTTATTTATTTTCCTGGTCAGATATACTTATTACAGGTATTTATATAGCTCTGACATCACATGTTGTACATTTACAACAGTCCCTGCTAGCAAGGAGCTTGCAATCTAAGGTCCCTATCATATTAGATCAAATTTAGTAAGGAGACAAAAAACCCAATGCAAGCAAAAGGAGAGCATGCCAACTAAATGCAGGTAATGTCCTGGTTGGTATTTGTATCTGAGGCCCCTAATTCTGCAAGACAGGAGTGCCAAAAATGGAAGACAGTCATTAAGCTGTCCAAAATCATTACCACTTGAGTCAACTAAATCTTAAAAGATAAAAAAAAGAAACAATATTGTACGTTTAAGGATATTCTTCATTTAACGTTAAAGTAGTTGTAAACCCAATCAGGAAAAAAGACCTGCAAGACAAAGGCATTATGTAATACTCACCTGGGATCGAAGCCCCCGCTGTGGTGCCTGTACACAGCACTGGCCGGTTACATGTTGTCCCAGAGTTACTTCCGGGTATCACGGCTCCAGCACTGTGATTGGCCAGAGCAGCGATGACGTCACACGCATGGGAGCCACCGGTAATAGCACACTCACTGAAGCACATACGTGTCATTGCTTCAGTGTGCATGTGTCGATTACGTCAGCACATGCAAATACAGGGGATATCTCCTAAACAGTTCAGGTTTAGGAGATATCCAGGGTAGCTACAGATAAGCCTTTTTATAGTCTTACCTGTAGCAAAAAGTATGTTGTAAGGGTTACAACCACTTTAACCCTTTTATTTATACAAGCTTAAAAAAGACCAAGGAAATTTGAAGGACATAATCCCTCTATTAATTCCACTTCCATTAAGCTTATTCAGTAAGGCCCCTTTCACACTGAGGCGGGAGGCGCGGTGGCGGTATAGTCCTGCTAAAAAGAGCGGCGCTATACCGTCGAGATTGCCGTGGGATTCGGCCGCTAGCGGTGCGATATTAACCCCCGCTAGCGGCCGATAAAGGGTTAATACCACCCGCAATGCGGCTCTGCAGAGGCACATTGGGGGCAGTATTAACGCGGTTTCCCATTGTTTTAAATAGGAAGGAGCGGTGAAAGAGCGGTATACATACCGCGTCTCTCACCGCTCCAAAGATGCTGCTTGCACAAGATTCTTTCTCTCCTGCCAGCACATCGCCTCAGTGTGAAAGCCCTTGGGCTTTCACATTGAGAAGGCTGGGCAGGAGTTTTTCAGGCGGTATTTAGGTGCAATTTTTAGCGCTGTACTGCCTGAAAAACTCCTCAGTGTGAAAGAGGTCTAAGGGTGTGCAGTGACCATGCACACTGTGCCAAATCCCGTCAGAATTTCTGTTCTGACTTTAGAAACAAAAAGATTTATATTTCTATGTGTTATTAAATAAACCCTTGTAAGCTATCAATTTTATTTTTTATTTTTAAATATTAGGAAACAAAGGCTACACTTTGTTTAGAGTTTTTTAAGAATATCCTGGACACCAATAATTATACTGTGTAGAATGCAGTTGTAGTTTACCCTGTTACAGAATATAGAGTAAGAATAACTTGTTGGTGTCCTGTTTATTAGGTAATACAATAAATTAATGGCACTGAAACTGAAAAAAAAGAAACACAAATAAATAACTGAGGGACCCTACCGTGTAAATAGAAAAACATTGCCAAGCGAGCCTACAGAATCAATCAGTATAACGATCATTATGCTACAGCCGCTGTGTAATACAGTACAATTACTCCCCCCTCCTCAGCATTATACTTTGTAATCTTGCAACTGCAGCTTTCTCTCTCTTCCTTGCAACTGTCATTCACTAAGCACAGAGTCACGTGTGTCATATTGTTTTTTCAATTTGATGACGATAGACATTTGAAACAAAGTCATGGACTGAGCTGAACATGCATACAGAAGACAGGATAATGTTTTGTTGGGTCTAAAGAGTGTGCGTGTGTGCATGTGTGCGTGCATGATCCTCTTTTAGTTTCGGATTTTTAAGGCAGTATTAAACCCAAAATCAAACATTTATTATATTTCAGCTTACCAATTCTTAGATGTGGTGGCTGCATTAATTTGCTTTTTTAGGCTTGCTTTCTTCTATTTTCATCTGATAATCTGACCAACAACTCCTGTCATTGTCATTGTATCAGATACAGAGATGCCACAAACAATTTTTCCACCTTTATCCCAAAAGAAATAAAACGGTTGCTTAAAAGTATTAGCTGGAGTTTGGTTTGTTAAGCACTGTACACACGATCGGATATCTAATGGAATCTAATCCGATGGATTTTTTCATTGGATATCTGATGAAGCTGACTTTCATCAGTCCTGCCTCCACACCATCGGTCAAAAATCCAACCGTGTCCAAACGCGGTGACATAAAACACTTTGACGTGCTTAGAAAAATTAAGTTCAATGCTTCCGAGCATGCGTCCACTTGATTCTGAGCATGTGTGGATTTTTGACCGATGGACTTCCACACAGACAATCGTTTTTTTCTATTATTTTTTTAATCCATAGGAAAAAATTTAAACATGTTCAATTTTTTTTCACCAATAGAAAACACACAGATGGGGACCACACACGATCGGTTTCAACGATAAAAACAGTTCCTCGGTCTGTTTTCATCAGACAAACCGATCGTGTGTACAGGGCTTATGTGTATATAAATATGGTAATACATCTAACACTTCTCCCCCGACTGATTCTGCTGAGCAAATGAGCCCCTGTGATCCTTCATCCAGAGTGGAGGGACTCTAATACAGGAGGTGTGTTACAGATGGAAACAGTGGGGAAAAAAAAATGCCACATGTACCATATGTAATGATAATAAGCTGCAATATAATACATTTTTATTTTGGGTTTAATACCGCTTTGACTGGCCTAAAAGAGCCAGATGTGGTAAGAGAGACCACATAAAAGAGCCAGATGTGGAAAGAGAGACCACATAAAAGAGCCAGAAAGACCACACCTCAAGCATCAAAGCATAAAAAAACAAAAACAATGATGCACTATTAATTTTCATAAAAGATCCTTAATAAATCACATTTTTATGTCATATGTTGGTATAAACAACAAGTTAAATGACTAGTTGAATAGTATAAGAGATTTTAGATCAAAATTTATAGACGGCAACTATAAATATTAAAGTACAAAGTCATGTTTTATGTTTGTGCCCTTCCCCGTATAAGAAGGAAGGGAAATGAGTTGACACATTCACTAATCTTACCATAATAACATTTTTTAATGAGTTAGAAATCCAGTATGTAACACTTTTTAGGAACATTTCGATGAGTACTATACTGCAGGCTGATGGAATTCTGCCAGGTTTTATAAGCACTTAAGTCAATTGCTGCAGAAATCCCTGTGGAGATCTGCTAAGGCTCAGAGATAGCATTTCAGTGTGTGCCTCCTCCCGATTTTTCAACATACATTCACACTGCACATCCCCAGTGGTCTGTTCATAATTCATGTATCCAAAACTTCTTTCAAGACACAGATACAATTTTCTTATTTAAAAAAATACGTAAATCTGTATCAGCTCTCACACAGACGAATATCGCTTGGCTCCATCCTCAAACATGCCAACTGTGTTCCATTTATTTATTTATTTTTCCACCTACTGTTATGTTTTTACTATAAAGCCTATAAACATCAAACAAAGGAAATAGTAAACAAATTCACACTGTAAAACATGCTATACAATTGTGGTATAATTTCCATAGTCTACCTGGCAATAGCATTTACACCACCACACCAGTAAGTTCTATCTGCTATGACCAGTTAGGCCGCGTACACACGATCGAACATGTCCGCTGAAACTGGTCCGCAGACCAGTTTCAGAGGACATGTTCGATCGAGTGTACGGCCTATCGGACCGTTTTCCATTTTCATCTATGTCATATGAACATGCGACTGAAAATATGAACAGAAAAAGGATTTTCGTAATTTTGTACTTTCGTAAATATATCGCAGGATTTCAACACGCGGCTCATCCATATTAACTATTGTTAAGCCCCATACACTTGGTCAGACTTTTTTAACCACAAACATAAAAACGATCGTTTTCCGTTCGTTCTCAGAAAATTTGTTCGTTTTCAAACTACATCAGAAAACCATTTTTGGGTTCAAAAGTCTGGCCAACTGATCTCCCTTCAGATGAAAATCCACAGAAAAGTTTATTTGGCTTTACTGTACTACTCACTGTACTAGTGTACTCAGCACAAAAGAGAAGCTGCTTCACTAACTACACTCACTCACTGCCCAGTCAAAAAAACGAAAATGACATCTATAACAAAAGATTTGCATTCTGTATCTTGAAACCCTTTTTTTTTGCTATTTTCAGTCGTACGTTCATATGACATCTATAACAAAAGATTTGCATTCTGTATTTTGAATACAAAATATGAACAGAAAATAGGAATTCAAAATACAGATTGCAAATCTTTTGTTATAGCCAACTGATCTCCCTTCAGATAAAAATCCACAGAAAAGTTTATTTGGCTTTACTGTAATACTCACTGTACTAGTGTACTCAGCACAAAAGAGAAGCTGCTTCACTAACTACACTCACTCACTGCCCAGTCAAAAAAACGAAAATTACATCTATAACAAAAGATTTGCATTCTGTATCTTGAAACCCTTTTTTTTTTCTATTTTCAGTCGTACGTTCATATGACATCTATAACAAAAGATTTGCATTCTGTATTTTGAATACAAAATATGAACAGAAAATAGGAATTCAAAATACAGAATGCAAATCTTTTGTTATAGATGTCATATGAACAATGAACATACGACTGAAAACAAACAGAAAAAGGATTCAAACAAAATACAGAATGCAAATCTTTTGTTATAGATGTCATTTTCGTTCTTTTGCCGTTTTCGTTTTGTCGTTTTTTTCATCGGATCGTTCGTTCGTATTTGCGGTTGTTCGTTATGAGGCTCATTCTTAATCCCGAAGTTTTCATATTTTGGTGCTTTCATTTTTTCGTATGTACACATTATCCCGCGGGTATGAAAATTAACATTTTCGTACGAAAATAACATTCGTACGAACGGGAATGCACATATCTAGTATGATCTATTCTCTGCATACGTTTTATTGCCTCCATACGCTGTATAACTTCCAACCAAGGAATTAAGTGGGATTGTCAATTCAGATCTATAACCCAAAGAATTGCGCTAAACAAGGTGTGAGCTCATGTAAGTTTGACTCGAACATCGGGTGTTCGCCAAATTTAGAACATTATGGGGCATTATCGTCAAATTTTTTTTTTTTTTATTTTTTTTTTTTTAAAGTGTATTTTGTGTGTGAACTCGAGAGAGAGGAGCCGGACTGCAGGAGTTGGGAGTAGGCAGACCCTCCCCCCGGAGGCAATCGCCATCCTTCTCCATGCCCCCGGTGGTAATGGCGGGTGTGAAGGGGGCCTCCCACTCACCCCGCCCTACCTGCTCCACTTGGGAGCCCGACTGGGGCCCAACGGGGCAGAGGGACTCCCCCTATGAGGGAGTGAGGGGGTCTAGCCCACTCAGCCAGCCCCGTAGGTCCTTCGCCTCTCTTTATTTTAGGAGACCTCATGGCCAAAGTGCGTTTGTGTTAAGCCAATTTCGTGTGCGTGCAAGTGTGGTGTTTTTTTTTGGGGGGTGGGCATACTAAGCACAGGCGTACCTTGCATAGCACACCCACCGGGAGCCGGGCTGAGACCACCAAACTCAATTCACATGTAGCCGAGACCAGGATCCGAACCCTTGGCTGCAGAGGTGAACGGCTTGTTAGCGCAGTGCCAATCACGTTGAGCCACCACAGCTCCCATTATCGTCAAATTTGAGCGCTCGTGGAATGCCTCATAATGAACGGTGAGACCATCAATGCACTGCGAGATTTCAGTGCATTGATGACTGCTGACTGGCCAAAGCATGCATCTGACCTGCATGCTTTGGCCAATCACAGCATGCTCTGCTGTGAGAGCCATGATTGGCCAAAGGCACTGTGCCTGCTTACATAGGGGTCATACATAGTTTGGGGGAGATCAGCCCCCTCCTGAAGCATTCCAGGCCACATGCAGTCAACAAAGGAAGGGTGTTTTGGGGTCACCCTAAAATACCTTGTCCCCATGTTGATGGGGACAAGTGCCTCTTCCCATAACTCTTTCCCGGGGTCTGCTGGCAGGGGGCTTATTTGAATCTGGAAGCCCCTTTAACCAAAAAACTGAAAATCTGCACCTTGATGGAAGGCTCTCACGGAATGCAGCCTTTTCGCTTTGGCAGCTGTTATGTAGCTGAGGGCGAGGCCAAGGGGTGACATAATGGGTGACCCCTCCCCTCTGACATTACATGATGTCACATGACATCAGACGGAGCAGTGTCATCCGCTTATGTCACCTGGTGTCCCTGCCCTCAGCCATATAAGAGCTGTCTAAGCTAAAAGGCTGCAGTCGGTGGGGGCCTCCCATCGAGACAGAGTTCATCTGTTTTTTTCCTCGGGTCATCTGTGCTGTAATCGAAAAGGAATGGACATTGCGGGACATTTTTTATTTATTTTTTGTAAAGGAATTGTCCCAAACTGTCTGCTGTCATTTTTACTTAAAAAAAATAATGAATACGTAGGGGTACAATGTACCAGATACCCATTCACATAGGGGGGCCGGGATCTGGGGGTCCCCTTGTTAAAGGGGGCTTCCAGATTCCGATAAGGCCCTTGTCCCCATCAACATGGGGACTAGGTGTTTTGGAAAGGACCCTAAAATGCCCTCCTTGTGTAAAGGGCATTCAGCCTGGTATGGTTCAGGAGGGGGACGCTCTCTCGTCCCCCCACCCTTTTCCTGTGGCCTGCCAGGTTGCATGCTCAGATAAGTGTCTGGTATGGATTTTGTGGGGACCCCCATGCAATTTTTCATTTTGGTGTGGGTGCTGTTTTTTTAAATGATTTTTATCTATATTGCCAAGACCCAACAATACATTACAGCCGCGAGCAGTTTTAAATGATATTTCCTTTAAAAATGTAATTTTGTTGTGATACTGTTATAAACACTGGAAATATGCTCTACTTTACAGGCAGACCCAGGCACGATATTTAAAAAATATTTCATTTTTATTGTTTCACTTTTTTTTAAATGGGAGTTTAAATCAATTGCCTTGACACATGTCCCCTGGGGCAGGAGCCGGGTCCCTGAACACTTTTTATGGCAATAACATACATATAAGCCTTTAAAATTAGAACTTTTAATTTTTTATGTGTGTGTCCCATAGACTTTAATGATGTTCACACAAATTTTTTGCCTGTTCGCAAGTTCTGGTGCAAACCAAACTGGGGGATGTTTGGCTCATCCCTAGTCTCCAGGTCCTGATTTATCCATTGAGAGAGGGTAGTTGAGTAATCCTTGTTTCTTATACTAATGGTAAAGAATATGCTTCCCTCTCTACTGCAACTGAATATGTTCTATGCTTTATTTACTCAACTATATAATAATTAAATGCCCTAAATATATGACCCTACTACATGTAGACTTTAAAGAGGTAGTAAACACTGCTTGGCATCTTGTGCTGACTTGTAAGCTTATAATAAGGGTGTTCAGTGTGCTCCTGTACCTTTAAGAAGGGATGGGCTCCCTTCAGGTCACATGACCTCCACCTATCCATCAGAATGCATGTGCTTTCATTGTGGAGTCTCTCATAAGCTAGCGATAGGACCACAGATATCAGGGTGCCGTGACAAGGCTCAGTGGCTTACGCATGTATTTGCAAATGTGTGCAGACTAAACCCCTGTTTTAACGCATACTGTTAGATTCAGTTGTCAGCAGGCTGGCCAGTGGGTAAAGCTTGGATTTTTCCTTGAATTGATCCTTGGTCTTGTTTATATCTTATAAAAAAAAGCTTACCTGTAGGTACAATGAATATCTCCTAAAGTGCATTATTTAGGAGATATTCACAATTTCTGCACCCGGTGACATCACGGCTGTATGTAAACATAGTTAGCGTTAGACAGGAATTCTACTTTAAGTGTATAGTTTTTATCTCTTGTTCACCAACCTTTAAAGTGGTTGTAAACCCTTTACAACCACTTTAACCTACAGGTAAGCCTAGATTAATGCTTACTTATAAGTGCATGAAATATTTCCCATACCTGCACAGTCTAGGAGATATTTGCAAATCGCCATACGGCGCCAGATTTAGAAAGGGTATGCTGTGACCTTTCTAGCTCGGGTCATGCCGTGAGTGGAGGCTCCCGCGCACATGCACAGGAGTGATGTCATGCAATGTCACGTTACTCCGACCACTCTCAGAGCTGGAAATTGTGACCTCAGAAGGAAGAGGGGTGAAGAATGGCCGCTCGCTACTCATGGGGAAGATGGGGACATTGCAGGCTTCTCCTGCAGGTAAGTGTCACATAATAATAGTAGCCCATTATGCTCTACCTTTGCAGGGAAACAAAGTGAAAGTAACACCCATCAGGGTTTACTTCCTCTTTAAGTGTAGAAACAAATTGCATTGGAAAAGCAATAAACCCTATTTGGCTTAGAGTGGTAGCCCTTCCAGACTTTATCTTGTAATCCTGATGTGCAAGGAAATATGAGAAGCTAATACAAGCACAGATTTATGTTACAATACATATTCTAGTATATTTAAATATTCTCTTAATAGTGATAATTCTAGTAAGTTAGGAAAAATGGAGATGCCTAAACTGTGATGTGGAGAGAATAATATGCACACAAAATTGATACTACTCTAGTTACCCAGCAATATCATATCTAGGACCCTTTTCACACTGGAGGCAGTTCTGAGATGTTTTAGCACTAGAAACAGTGCCTGTAAAGTGCCTGAAACCTGCCTCCCATGCTGCCTGAGTCCTTTCACACTGGGGCAGTGCGCTTGCAGCTCTTCCAAAGCCCCTAAAAAGCACATGTGAAGCAACGCTACACAGGCGCTTTAAACAGCGCTAAAGTGCCGATAAAACTAGCTAACGCGCCCATGGCCCCATTGTGAAAGTAGCCTAAAAATCATTTAAACCAACACTGTCTGAAATCCTGAGTACCAGCACAATACGCTTAAGAGACTGCTAGTTGATGTTTTTGAAAAAAGTTTCCTCATTTAGTGCAGAAAAAACGTTATTGAAGCTGTAACTGGTTACACAAAGAGAGTATCGTATATATAAAAAAATAATATCCCCCACTAAGTGACACTTATCTTCTTCTGTATAAGATGATGATACTTTTCTGTATTATGTTCACCTTTTCATGTTTTTGTAAAAAAATTCAATAAACATACAATTACAAAAAAAATAAATAATTGTAATATCTACTGGGGTGTAATATAGTGGATTTGTGAACATATAAAAATAACACTTTAGCTCTCCATACAACTTTCAATTTTTTTTTTTTTTATATAGAATGCTATTGTCATGAAGTTCTTAATTTGTAATTAATGTAATTATTGGTAATTATATTCTGCAGTGCTCTGCGAAAATAAGTAAGCATGCAAATTGTTACCAATGACAGTCTTCATTCATTCTAATTAAAGTATTATTAAACTATCTTGCATAATGTGCTTGATTTCTAATACATAAGCTGAATAATAAAGACTTGATAAAACATCCGCTTCTCTCTTTTGGCTTATTTGTGTTATGGATTTAAACATTTATTGTAAATTATTTCAGAGGAATACTCAGAATATATACTGTGAAGTATACAGTATAGTGTATATGAAGGGGCTAAAGATACAGGTTTGTTTTAAATAATGTACCCTTGATCCCATGAAAAATATATTTCAAATATGAAAAAAAAAGCAACTTTACTTTAAGGAATGTGAGTAGTCATATCCTAGAGCACATTATTTCATCCTAGCGGAGACAGATATTAGATATTCTGAAACCTTTGGTGTTTTCATTACAGGTGAGGTTACGGTTTGTTCTTGCTAAAATGTGTACTATCTACAATTTCTTAAAATCTGTCCTTAGACCTACAACAAATAACATCAGGAGTGGATGATTGAAGTGAGCACAGCTTCGCCTTATAAGCAAAGCTGAAGTTGAAGTGTAACTAAATTTAAAAACGAAAACGTAATATATTGTAGATTACCAATCACTGGATGTGATGGCTGCATTTTGCTTTTTTCTGGCTTTTAGTAACACACCTCGGGTCTTATGGTGGTTACTTTTACTGTCACACTCTATCTATGGTGCTACATTAGGGTGACCACGTGTCCTGGATTGCCCGGAATAGTCCCGCATTGCCCGGGACAGTCCCACATTTTGAAGGTCTGTCCCGGGCACATTTATTCCAGGACAATACAGTGTCCCGTAATGAAACTGACACAGCCACCCCCAGGGCCAATCTGATGCCCCCAAAAAAGCTTCCGCTTTACTCACTGACAGTACTTGTCCTGGCCGAGATTGCCTGGGGGAGCAAAATCCCGCCCCCTGCTTGTGATTGGAGAAATCATAAATCCCGCCTCTTGTGTTCAATCACTGTGCTGTGATTCATTACAGCACAAGCTGATTTTTGGGAAGGGAGGGTGTCCCTGAATGGTAGTTTGGAAATGTGGTCACCCTATGCCACATAGCCATTCTTGCACAGCAGCGTCGTCAGTCATCTGAGAGGGTGGTGTTAAATGTACTAGGAAATTTAGATGGACTTTTTATTAGTGACTAACAATATAAAGTCCAACTCCAGCTAAAACTTTTTAAGCAGTTAAAGCAACATTTTTTTATCCTTTTGGAATAAAGATTTTACATTAACAAATAAAATATGACCACGGTAAGCACCCCATCAGTGTAAAACAATTTAAATTAGCTCTCCAACTGCAAATTTCTGCTGGGCAGTTTATGCTATTAATGGAAACTGAAAAGCAATAGACTTACTGGTCTAATCACCGCAATGAACGCAAGGAATTTCCTTGCGTTCCACGCCAGCCCAGGCCGACTTCCTGGTGGCCACATGACAGATTACGGCTTTCTCAATCACCTGCCGAACTCGTGGACATTTGTCTCGGATGCCGGACCACATTGATACATACAGATGAGCCTGTTTTAACTTTGTCTCTTGTAAGTGCATTACTGTACTTACTAAGTTAAAAAAAACTGGACTAGACATATTACACTTTAATCATGGAGAAGATGCTGACAATGGTTTATGGTTTGTTTGGCTGTTGAGAGAGAGGTAAGTATCACAGAGTTTATCTGAGCTTTAAGTAATTTTATATTATTTTAAGTAAATCAAACCCACTGGTTCTGATATATTAAAGCTTATGCACATACACTAGCTCACCATTTGTGTCATCTAGTCATAGGGAAGATTTACCAAAACTTGAGCGTGCAAAATCTGGTGCAGCTCTGCATAGAAACTAATCAGCTTTCAACCTTTTTCACACAGGCACCTCCGCTCAGCGGAATCCACTTGCTCAGTGGTGAATTTCTCCGCTGAGGTGGATGAAAGGTCAGAGTATGCTCTGCAAATCAGACACAGTCCCCCTCTCCTCTCTGGGGCAATTGGATAGAAATGGACATCCTGTTCCGATGCCACCTGATTTGATCTGCCAGACGGATGGGGAATAGGACCATCATCAATCTGTTCTTGGCGAAAAGCATCAGATCGGGTCGAGGCGGGTGACATCCACCATTCCAAAGAAGATCCTGGGGAGTCTGATCAGGTCCGCCTGAAAAACTGACCGGAAGACCTGATCAGAAAGCCTATGTGAAAGGGGTCTTAAGATTTTATTGTCAAAGCCTAATCCAAAAAGCTGAAATCAGAAGCTGATTGGCTACCATACACAGCTGCACCAGATTCTGAGCGGTTCAGTTTTAGTAAATGTCACAAATAATATTTATATATGGTGTTTTGCTTGCTAAATATGCAGAGTTTATAGTGTCTATAAATTGAATTTAATAACATGTGTGGTTTGCTTTGGAATGTACACTTCAATATCTGGAAAATACTTTTGGGTCTATCAGTGCTCTGTTAGAAATGGTATTGCATCTAATAAATGAATAACAATGTTAGGTGTATTTTCATTTTACTAAAGACACCTGTAAAAACTATTAATGGTAAAAAAGCATGCTGTTCAGGGGGATGAAGTTCACATGCACAGATATGACCAGTGTCATTGTCCATTGTCATCACAGCAAGCACACACCAGTAATGCATACAGACAGTTACAATGAATAACCTTGGAGCAATATTGAAATTCCGATGTGATAGGTTGGAATTCTTAAATAATTAGCTATTGTTCCTGAACTGTGAGACTGATTAAAAAATAAATAAAAATCAAGCAAATTGAACTCATAAAAAAAATAGGACAAGTTAATGAAAAGGTGTTAATGTTAAATAATCGTGCATTTCTTTTCTTTTTTTTTTATGTGTTATATGCATTTGATGCATATTTAATTAAAGGGTGTTGCTTTGAATGACTGTTACAGCTGCAAGATTCAGATTTCAAGAACAGAAAACTAAAATATTTTATTTTGATTTAATTTACATATGTTATCACATTTCATAAATTCAATTATCTCTGAGACAGATTGGGTTTGATTTACTAAAAATGGAGAGTGCAAAATCTGGTGCAGCTGTGCATGATAGACAATCAGCTTCTAACTTCAGCTTGTTCAGTTAACCTTTGAATAATACAAAAATGGAAGTTAATTGGTTTATATGCAGAGCTGCACCAGATTTTGCACTCTCCAGTAAATCAACCCCACTGTGTACATGTACTGTAAAAAAAAAAAAAACTTCCAAGTGTACAGGAGCAGAGCTGGGAATTATAGGAGAGAAATATCAATGCTACCTATCCAAAAGATACATAAAAAAAATCATAAGCTGAGATATGATACACCCATAACGTTAAATTTCACTTTTTATTCAATTGACCACTTCAAGGCTCTACCAGTTTCAGAAACAGTAATAAGCTTGTTACTAGACTACGGTTTGAGACTGTGAGGGATATATTTGCATCACTAAAACATTTCAATGATCTAAGGCAAAACAAGTAAATGCTTGTGATACAATAGGTTACATGACTGAGATAAGTCTGTGCTTTGTTTTGTCTCACATGTTTTTTTTTTTTTTTTTTAAACACTAATGTACTGTATGCCCTTTCTTGTTTCTCTCCTTCGTTTTTTTTTTTCAGCTGCTTGCTTGTTTTTTGCAAATGAAGACATTTAAAACACTTTATAAAGCCTTAGGATGCTAATGTGATATGCTAACAAGTTACCTTTGTTTGATGAAAGTTGTTTAATTAATCACAAAACCTGGAAATGCATTTTATAATTAAGTATTAAGATTACTATGAGGAAATAAAGTTACTGTGATACCGCAGCTGTTTAACCACTTGCTACCCGCCCGCCATCAAATGACGACGGGCGGGTAACTCTCTGTTCCTGACTGCACGTCATATGACGTCATGTCATTTAAATCAGCTAGGGGCACGCGCGCGTAACCCGTTGCGTCACTGAGAAGCCCGTGCGTGTGCCCGGCGGCCGTGATGGCCGCCGGGCACACGCAATTGCCGACAATTCAGCTGGGACGTGCAGCTCTGTGTGTAAACACAGAGCTGCACGTCCCTGTCAGGGAGAGAGGAGACCGATTGTGTCCCTTGTACATAGGGACACAATCGGTCACCTCCCCCAGTCACCCCCCCTCCCCCTACAGTTAGAACACACCTAGGATATACATTTAACCCCTTCCCCGCCCCTAGTGGTTAACCCCTTCCCTGCCAGTTACATTTATACAGTTATCAATGCATATTTATAGCATTGTTCACTGTATAAATGTAAATGGTCCCAAAAATGTGTCAAAAGTGTCCGATGTGTCCGCTATAATGTCCCAGTCCCGAAAAAAAATCGCAGATCGCCGCCATTCCTAGTAAAAAATAAATAAAAAATAAATCATAATTATGTCCCCTATTTTGTTGGCAATAAAACGTTTGCGCAAACCAGTCACTATACGGTTATTGCGATTTTATTTTACCAAAAATATGTAGAAGAATTTGTATCTGCCTAAACTGAGATAAACATTTTTTTTTTTTTTTAAATGGGATATTTATTATAGCAAAAAGCAAAAAATATTGTGTCTTTTTTCAAAATTGTCGCTATTTTTTTGTTTATAGCGCAAAAAAAACGCACAGGCGATCAAATACCACCAAAAGAAAGCTCTATTTTTGGGGAAAAAAAGGATGTCAATTTTGTTTGGGAGCCACATCGCACAACCGCGCAATTGTCAGTTAAAGCGACGCAGTGCCGGAAGCTAAAATTTTGTCTGGGCAGGAAGGTGCACAGTAGGCAAGTGGTTAAAATATAAGTTATATCTGCCTCATAATTTCCAATGCAGAGGGACATATTGCTGCTGAACTATGGACCAAAAGATGTTTTAAAACAATAAAAACCCTTGAAAAAAATAATATAACCCTTGAAAAAGTAATTTGTGATGAAACATGTTGGAATGCGGGACTACACTATACATGACCTTTGATTCTTCTTGTTTTATTTTCTGCGGATGAATCATTCTGTCTTACCTGAATACGCTTAAGCAAATATGTTTAATGCTATATTTAGCACAGAAATGTGTAATGTATTTGTTTTTACATATAATAAATAATTATAAAAGATTTTACACTGTTGCAGTTGCTGACATGGCACGCAATGGAAAATAGAAGCAAAGGGGAGTAGCAATGAATATTAACATAAACAAGCAGTGTCAGACCTTTCATTATTAAAAGGTCAACTTGCCCTGGTGAGTGTTCTATCTATATAGGGCAAGGGCATGGGATTTATTTAACTTCCCAAATATATTGCACAGTGAAATGGAAAGAGCATTGTTTATTAAACCACATAAAACCAGATTGCAAAACTGGACGTTTTATAACTATACTTTATTTTATTTGTGATTACGGATTATTCACAATACATAAGGTATATTTTGTCTTAGATAGTAGCTATACAGGTTTACTTTGTCTATGCATCGGGATATCCTTTATTTACTGAAGGGTGAACTTCTTTATATGTATTATTGATGCAATGGTGCTTCTTTCTCTATAAAGTAGGCAATGTGGTAAGGTTTTTGGTTGCAGCAATAATCAGCTATAGAGAGTTACATAAAGAAAAACATATATAAATAAAGCATGACCCTGTATTTGAATGGGCAGTGAATCAGTTAAATTACAAGGTTCCGATGCCCATTGACAGAACTTGGGGCATTGTTCATATAACTAATGTTAATGGTACTTCACCCCCCCCCCCCCCCCCCAAAAAAAAAAAAAAAGCTTTAACAACCTCATGTCCAGCTCATGTATAAAAATGTCCAGAATAGGAGCAGCGCTGATGCGGGTGAACTTACCCGTACGTACTCCACAATTGGAAGTTCATGCACAGCTCGCAGAGCATGCACCTATGTACTCGTGATTTGCAGTGTTTCCCCCGATGCAGCAGATCACATGACAGGATACAGGACCAATAAAATTGTAATCATTTGCATACAAACGCTAAGAAAGACGTATTTTTTTTGTACATTTGTCGTTCTTTTTTTTATTAAATAACAAAAAGTAAAAAACCCAGTGGTGCTTAAATACCACCAAAAGGAAGCTCTATCTGTGTTAAAAAAATTATAAAAATGTAACTGGGTCCAGTGCTGCACAACAGTTATTGTCATTCAAAGGGGTTGATTTACTAAGCACTTTAAATCTGGTGCAGCTGTGCAGGGTAGCCAATCAGATAGCAAGATTAACTTGCGACAAATTTGTAGCAGAGTTTAATTGTAAGTTTGTTAACTAGCTGGACATTTTACTGGCAAGTTGTACACTTGCGGAGCAATTAAAGCACAAATTCTAGTTTCCTTTTCACTTTCCCATACGTAGCAAATTTGTGCGGTGAGTCTCTAGCAAGAGCAAAGTTGCAGTGGCGAGTCTACAGCAAGAGCTTTGCAAGTCTACAGCATGAAATTTAGCCACAGTGACCCCTGTGGCAGGATGATTATTGTACAACATAACTGAACCAGAACTTGCAGCAAACTTTCAGAATGTTTGCGAATAAAGTTTATCTGGAGTCATGCATTGTGCACTTGCTGCAATTGTGCAACAAATTTGCGAAGTCTGGCATGTCTAGCAATAGCTTGTACAAAAGGAAAGGATACCTATAGCCGCACATTTGTGTAGTCCCCAGGATTGATGTAAGAGTTGCAACCTCAGACGAGACTCAGACAAATGCTTTTTCGGTAGTCCGCATCCACCTGCTCAGCTGGGGATCTCCCTGCTGAGCAGGCCAATGACAGGTCTGTGTCTGCTCCGCTAAGCAAAGTGGACACAGACACAGACACGGCCCCTCAATTCTCTATGGGGCTGTAAGATGGAAACATGCACTGTTTTTGACAGACAGGATTGAATCGGATGGCGGCGGGTGTCACATGTTTTCTGACATCTGCCACTCCATAGAGAGCTAGGGATGCGTCCAATCAGATCTGCCTGAAAAACTCACACACAGACCTGATTGGAAAGCTGGACAACAGTGTACTTTATTTTAGTCTATCTCTAAAGCCATAATCCACTAAAATCAAGATCCTCTGTCAGGTGGTATCACTGTCTTTAACCACCCTTCTGGACTACAGTGGGATGGGCTGAGATTCCCGTCTAACGTAAGTCGGGGCGGTCACGTGACTGCACATCAGCAATGTGAAAAATTGTATACAGCTGACATTTAAAAAAAAACACACTGTGTAGTATATTGTATTATTACAGAGGGGAATTGGGATATTGGCCGCACAGAATAGAGGCAGGAGGGGAGGGGCAAGTTTTTTTATCAGCTCGCACACTAGAAAGTGACAGGGAAAGAGGAAGGGGGAGGGGGAGAGGGGGAGAGAAGTAGAGGGAGATCAGAGGTATGATGGAGGCATTTAAACTGACCACAGTATAATGGATCAGCAGCCATGATTACCGTGGTGAGCACCATAAGGAGACACAGGAACAGGCAGGATCAACTAGGTATACTACAACATAGAATGTGACAAATCACCGCACAAGCACTATGTGGTTTAACATGCTTAAGTATTATTAGGGTTAAAACCTCCTTAAATGCGGAACAAAGTATAATTCTATTTGCCTAAGTCAGTACAAGATAAAATATTTTTTTTATGGGTCATTGCATTTATTAATTAACGCTTACTGAATGAAGTCGAGTTCCAAATATTACTACTACTACTACAACTAGTAGTAATAGCTGTAGTAACAAGTAGTGACGGCAGTAGTGGTAGTTTGAAAAGATTTGAATATTTGAAAATTTGAAAAAAGTAGTAATATTTGTTTTATAACAATGGCAATGGGACTTTAACTTCAGTACCAATTTGTGAGAGAGAAAGCGAGAGAGACTGAAAATGAGAAATAGACTGAGAGAGCGAGAAAGAAATACAGGGATGGAGAAAGAAAAAGAGAGAGTGAAAATGTAAGAGAGAACGTTGTTTAGAGATGGTGAAAACGAATGAGAGAGGTGTGTCTACTGAGCCAATTTTCTGTATGCTTCTGTAGAGCTTTAACTTTCATTTCTGTATGCCATCACCTTATAAATGAATGGTTATAAATTATCCTGTCTGTTTAATAAACAAGTGAGTAAAATAATTTAATAACAAGAGTGCTCTTTTTATGTTTTCTTCCTGTGCAGTTATTTGATTTAAAGTAATCAAGAAGAATATAGCAACAATTCATTTTAATGGTAGCCCTAAATCATCTATTCATATATCAAACCATGAACCCGTGAAAGTTTAATTTTATTTACATGCCATTACACAAAGAAATAGGAGTGATAAACATTGTATATGGTTTGAAGAAACTCAATATATCACTGGCATCTCTGACAGACTGAAAACTTAGTCTGAGGTCTCATCTTGTAAAACTTTTCTAGAGCATTGTGCAGAATAGAAATTACTCTTATAATACACATATTTTGTTTGTATTGCTTTGCATATTTGGCCTAAAAATCAACCATCCCTTTTATTTTTTTATTGTTTTACCATAAATCTTTTATTTTGAAAAGTTATAAAAGATACAAAGACATAAGGCATCTAGTTTCCAACATTGCATCAATAACAAAAAGAGCAGCCTTGTAATCCAGCCATGCCGAGGGTGGGCAACTTCCCCTCAAGAATAGCCAGAGCTTCTAGACCAACACAGTAGTACAAAATAACAAACATTACACATAGGGCAGTGAGTTGCAATAGAATAATACATCATAGATTGCATATAGAGTAGTAAACAATGAAGATGAGGATCCCTGAGAACTTAGAGTATATATTTTAGTTGTAATGGGGCTTTAGGTCCTAAAGAAGGAGGTAGAAGCAGAAGTAAAAGGTGGAGTGAAGCTAGGAGACTGGAATAGTTGTCTGCCAACCATAATGCCCATTGGCCATGACATTTAGAAGCTGTGAGATGGGCATATAATGCACATTTTGCTCCTCTCAGTTTTTATCTGTTGATCGTGCCAATTTTCTAAAGGTGTTGTAACTTGGAGGGCTGACAATACTGTAACACCACTGCAGGATTAGCAGCAGCATTGGCCGCTTTTATGTACTGCATCTCCGAGGCTCTTACTGCTACAATATAGTAGTTGATGGGACATATGAGCATCAGGAGTGCCCACCCACCACCCACGAGAAGGAACACAGATAGAGATCTGAGCAGCCATATGACCATAATAAAATAAGTATAATAAAGCTTTTTAGGGGTATTCAATAAAGCATGGAATGTGAGTATAATGTTTTCTTTTTATTTTTTTATGCAGGACTGCTGCTTTTGCATGTGTATGACTTTATTTAAATGCTAATAGAGTTCACATGCCTATTAGAAACAATGACAAGTCCAATGCACGTAAGTTTGATTCAAGCAGGGTTCAGCAAACACGAGTAAAGTTTGGGTGCCAAATCATAACCTCATTAAAGTCAATGGGAGCCGAATGTTAAAAAAACTGTTCTGGACATTTTCTCGGCTAATAGACAAAGGACTGTAAAACACATGACATAATGGGCTGGGTACTGCAAAGCATTTTGTCTCTATGATGGAATCCCATGACATTGTTGGCCAACTATGGTCATGTCCATATATGGCCAATTATATCACCTTGGAGACCCTGCACCTTTTTTTATCACAGCTGTCAGCCACCAGAACTGTCAATACTTGGGTTCAAACATGTAGCGGGCTGCATGTCTTTTCTTTCAACGGACATCAGGAATCATGATTGACATGGACCTATATGACTGGACGATGTGATTAACAATGGATGCACTTTTTTAAACAAAGGACTTGAAAAAAAGTCTCTCTGTGTTTTAATTTATACTTACATTTTTTTGTTAATGAGTACTATATGCCCCTTACTTATTAACTTATTGTTTTAGAGCGCTTCCAGATTTTGATAAGTCCCACTGCCCACAGTCCCCCACAACCATTAGGCCATGGTTCTGGGAAAGAGGCACTTTGTCCTTACCAACATGGGAACGAGGTGGTTCGGAGAGGTGACAAGAGTTTAGGAGAGCACCCACACACACATCCTTTACTTTCCAGACCTCCCAGGCTACATGTCTGAATAATTATATGAAATGTTGAGGGAGATTTAATGCTTTTATTTTCTTAATTTATTTTTTCTTTACAATAAGGGGGCACACAAATATTGCCCTCTCTTGTGAATGAGTAAGCACCCCTACTCATTTACAAAAAAAGTAAAGTATTAAAAAAATCAAAGGAACAATCTTTGACAAGTTTTTTTTTTTTTTTTTTTTTAAGTCCTACGACCCAGATTCACGTCAATCATGGTGCCTGGCACCTGCAGAGTAGAAAAATAATATAACAATATAAGGGAAGGGTGGGTATAGGTGATAGTTTTCTTACATGGCCAGGGATTTACAGCCATGTCAATGAATGGACTGAATGACAGTGGTTGGCAAGGATGCAGTGGGTTCCCTCTTGTATTACTTTCTTAGTAACCATTGACAGACCGAAGTTGTCATATTTATCATTCAGGGTTTAAACGAGCATCTGAACAGTGAATTTTCAGTCCAAACTTACATTTGAGTCAAATACCCAACAGAGTTTAACTAGATCACATGGGCGCCTTCCGCCTGACAGACTCCACTTGCACAGCAGGGGATCACTCTGCTGATCTCCGCTGAGCAGGCGGATGACGGGTCCGTCTCTGCTCTGCACAGTGAGCAGTGAGTCCCACTCTCCTCTATGGGGAAATCAGGTAAAAATAGACGCCTTTTCATCCGATCCGCCAGATGGATGGAATATAGGACCACCATCCCTCTGTATTTTGCGGACAGGATCGGATCAGATAGCAGCAGATGTCAGTGGACATGTCACCACTCCATAGGAGAGACTGCAAGGTCCGATCGGAAAGCCTGAAAAACCTGAAAAACTGACAGGCGGACCCGATCTGTGTGAAAGGGCCCTAGTGTATTAATTATTCTTTGGATCTGTTTGTTAATTTGGGTTTTTTTTTTTCTTTTTGCTATTACTTAAAGGCCAGCTAAATACAAAAAGGTGCTTGCAAACTTTTGTCAGCTTTTTATTTTTCTTTGTATGCCCATTTGGAAAAAATGTTTTTCCAGTAAAAAAATTCCTCATTTATATTTGGTGAAAGACGGAAAAAACATGGGAACTGTCAATAAAATACACATTTTCTAGTAGAGTGGGAACTAGATAGATTTAGTGTTAGGACCTCTGTCTGTAATTTATTGCTATGGCCACATTATTGATAGTTACCCTAATTTAATGTCCAGATGGCAGGTATCCAAAAAACTAAGAAGTAAGTTAAAAACAGCATTAAAAACTTTACTGAAACCTATATCATTCAAAATGCTACCACTGTTTCTATACCTTCCCCACTTTATTAGAAAGTAATCCAGATATCTATTCTTGAGCCAGGCTTTAGTATTTGTGTATACATTATGTGGTTCTCAAGCCTTCTTAATGTCAACAAAATATGTAAAACATGTTAAAATATAATTGTATTAGTTTAAAAAACAATAATATTTTAATGCTCACCTAATATTTTGATATACCTAACAGATACAATTATATAACTAATTATTTTTCACAAATATGGAATATGAAGTAGCACAAATTGTTATGAAAAAATTTCTCATGTTAGCTGAACACAAAACTGTTTTATTCTACACAATAACTTACAGTCTGTGCTTTAAACAGTAATTATATTATATCAAAGTACTCCTAACTATTTAAAATAGAGAAATCAGAATATGACTTTAATACATCTGCATCCACTTGAATAACTGTCATACTGAACACTATGTTTAATTCTATGAGCTGGTTGATTATGCCAGTTTATTGTAATAATATGATAAATTACTAACACCACATACAATGTCACTTATGATTTTCGGTGATAGTAGAGTCATGAAACAATCTTCTGAACTGCATTGGCTCATTAGGTTTTAACAGTAATGTGTTCCCTATAAAATAAACGATATGAAAAATACCCACAATGCTTACATTGGCATGGCATATTATTATGTTTTTCCAAGAAACAGCAATATTATACAGTGGTGCAACCAAAGATTGCATTCTGGTCTTTGGTTGTTCACCCAAGTCAGATATGTTATTAGCCTCACTGCTTCTTCCTTGATAGAGGTTAATATACAGTATACAATAAACGGCAGGACATATAGATGTAAATACACATACCAATTTTGATAATATTAGGTTTAAACAGCCTCACATTTTAATTGGAATTGTACACAATTGCTGAAATGGTCGGCATTTTATTATTAAATAACCGTACCTTAATTTTTATAAACAGTGAATTAAGGTAAATAATGACCTCAAACTTCTGCCATTTGGAAATTGTACTGTAATATTTAATGTGCAAATTCTGACACGTGGGCAATAATTTGTTAACTTTGTTAAAAAAAAAAAAAAAAAAAAAACATTCCTAACTAAACATTGATGTACATATGCGATTTCATATATTATGAGAATCCATGCATAGTGAAACTCACTCTTGTATCTCAATATAAATAGAAGAAATTGAAATAGTGATCAAAACTGATATTAATAAATTGAGTATCAGGCCTTTTTTTATTGATCTAGTAATATCTAAAAGTATGAAAACCCACATATGGCCACATTGCAACAGCTCTGTGATTCTTGTATTACTGTTTTTTTTTGTATTAGTTATTGACAGCACAACTAAATGTTATATACAGTGAAAGTCAATCAACCTAAAAAGCCTAGTGGATTGAGTCAACTTTTAAATGCACTGAATATTTGAAAAGTAAGAACTCCCTGACTTGTTTACTGGGTCTTTGGGTGTTTTTCATATTCCCACTTAAATGTTGCTTTTCCTTTTGCATTATATTATAAATATAATGCAGTCTGATGCAATTCCAATAAAGAAAATCAGCAGAGAGACCCAGATATGCAAGCACATGCATCTCACCAACTGGGATATAATATAAAGGCATACTAAGAAATTATGAGTTTGTTTAACTTTATGTCATCTACCAAAAGTCAAACATCAGACTGACCCTTGAACATAAGCATTTGTCTTCTAGAAACAACAAGGTATGTAATGCCCCGTACACATGATTGGAAAGTCAGTTGGACTTTTTCCATCAGAAATTCCGACCGTGCAGAGCCGATCCTTGGCAGGGTGCACGGGGTGCTCCGCACCCAGGCGCCGCAGAGGTGGGGGCGCCGAAGACCCAAAGTGCTCCCCTCCTTCCTCCTTGTTTGTGTCCAGAGGCAGAGCGCATGTAGCGGGTGCTGCGGTTCCCCATCCCGCTTGCTCTCTCCGCTGGCAACTGACAAGAGCCCATACCTCCTGCTGTCCCCGGAATCCGGGCTGGGTACCACAATGGAGCCTAGTATCGGAACACATTTCGGCACTAGGCTCCACTAATTAATTCTGTCCAGTGTGCATGGAGCAGTCTCCTGTCTGCCCCGCTTCCTCTGTGTGTGTCGGCTCTTCTTCCATAGGCAGTGTGATGAGAGGCTTCTGGGTTGGCTGGAGCTGCTGCCAATCATCCCGTGCACTCCCAGAAATGCTCTCCGAGTGCCACCCTCCAAGTAACCAAAGATGCCACATATGCCCCGCCCCCTGTAAAGTGCTTCTGCTCCCAGAGCACCCGAGCTACAGGGATCTAATGGACAAGTTCTGATCTATGGGGACACCTGATGTGGGGGGCTCTGATGGGGCACACCTGCTGTGGGGGGACTCTGATAGGGGACACCTGCTGGGAGGCTTTGATGGGGGACACCTACTGTGGGGGACTCTGATGGGGGACACAAATAAAGACTTCTTAGGGGAGCATCTCTGTGTTTGAGTCGTAGCCTTAGAAACATGTGTAAAGGGGAGGAGTTAGTAAGATGACTACGCCCATGTGGGGGCGCCAGAGATATTTCTGCACCCAGGCATCTGTGACCCTAGGATCGGCCCTTGTGTATGCCTCTACAAACTTTTTTCTGAGGAATTCCATCAGAGTTTATATAGATAACATTTTATCTGTCAGAATTCCGATGTGAGTTTGGCCGGGCAAAAGCCCAGTCGTGTGTACAGGGGATTACAGTCAACTACTTTAATGGATTATAGTTATCACTAAGAGAGGGGTAGGTAGAACCCACGCTACGGATCTGGCTTTTCAAGTATTAGTTGCTACCCATGGAGCTGATAGCATGTGCTGGTATTTAATTAAGTGGCAGCCCCTACGTGAAATTACACCTAAATGGAATTAGAATGTGAATAGGGGTGAGGTAGTAGATATTGGCTAAGATAATTTTTAGATACAGGTTATTGGCGCTGCTGTGTAAATGTGATCTGTATATCTCATGTCGGGTACTTGTAGCAGATGGGTTTATTTGAAATAAAACTCCCCGCTTCACCAAGTGATCCCTTTTTTTCTGATAATCCCTCAGGGGGATAAGGGTGCTTTTTTGTGTCCTTGTGTGATCATGATGGTGAGTACCTAGTGGAATTAGTGGTTGTGAGGCCTTCTGTTTATATTTAATAGTGTTACAAAAAATCTTGCTAAAGGTTTAGTATTGACAACTCGGTTAGTGGTATCACTCCTAAGTCCAGTGTTATGATATAAAGTGCTGTGTGCTGTATAAAATCAAACAGGCTATATAACAATATAGGTCAAACGTGATGTCAAAAAGTATTGATGTCAAGAAAATAGTGTTTCAGGTATTTAGTGACTGGTAAAAAATGTTTTTCCTCTCTGCACCCTTAGGTTTCTGTGATCCAGTGCATGTGATCAATCATAAAATACAAAAATGAAAAAATAAAAAATAAAAATGAAAGAAATATATATATATATATATATAATAAGTGAATAAATGTGATAAAAGGTTATATGTGAATATATATACGATAAAGGCCCAATAAGAAATCCCTGTTTCAGTGATCAACTGAAGTGCTATTCTCAATAAACGCTATGGCCTAGATTCACAAAGCGATTACGCCTGTGTAAATGTTGTTAGACTGGAGTAATTTCGACTTACGGGCGTTTTTACGCTAGTCGAAATCCTCAAACCATGAAAAGACACCTGCGGGCTTCATTTCGACTGTATTACGTGTTAGTACGCCTTCAGATCTACGCTGCAAGAAAATTGCGGCCACTGGGCGGACTTCCTGTTGTTTTTCGCCGTCAGGGTATGCTAATGAGCTTTTGCCTGCAATCCACAAAATTTCGCACTTTAAACGCAATCTCTTACGGCACCTTTAGTCATCTTTTTTTTCCGTTTCACTATACCAGCTTTTTGCTGCTCTAATATTAGACAGCCCATGTTAAGTATGGCCGTCGTTCCCGCGTCGAATTTCAACGTTTTCCGATGTCTTTTATTATTTTTAACGTAAGTCGTCCGGGAATAGGAATGTTCGTAAACGCCGCTACTCAAACAACGAATGACGTCACGACGTGATTTCGCGCAATGCACGGCGGGAAATTCCTGAACAGAGCATGCGCAGTTCGATCGTCGCGGGGACGCGCTTAATTTAAATGCTTCACGCCCCCTAATCACGTATTTCGATTGCGCGGCGGAAAAAAAATACGACACAATAGCGTACGCGCAAAAAAACTACCTGAATTCGGTGTAGAGTCTGGTGAAATACGGCAGCGTACCGTATTTCGATTACGCAGCGGAATATTACGTCTTTGTGAATCTGCCCCTATGTTTCTATATTATGAGAAGTGGAGGTTCCTACACAATATCTTCCAGTACGATACAATAAGTTAACATCCGTATATTAATGTATATCATCAGTGACGTTATGGGTAAAGTCCAATTAAACAGCTGCGTGGTCATCTAGTAGGTATTGGCACCTCTTATTTAATGTGTCCAAGTGTGTAAAATAAATAAATAAGTGAGTTGGGCAGGTGATAAATGTAGCCCTGAGACAGATATATGCTTACATCCACATGTGGAATGATAATACTTAAAAAAAGTAAAAAAAATAATGAAAAATAAATATTAAACTTAGAAAAAAGTAATCAAAAATCCGCGCTAGTTTAAATGGTAATTGTATAAAGTGCTCAGTGCCATAAGTTCTTGAAATTATTGCTATTTTTAACAGTCCATGCAATAAGTGCTTTGTGCTTCATACAAGTGATTCAAATGGCTGTGATCATTCAGTGCTCCCTCTGACTATGCTCTGGTGGGTCCCTCACTCACCAGATCCAGGCACCCACAAGGGGTTAAAGGCTTTCACAGTGTTAGCCCCTGTCTGGCAGTCTCCATTGGCTTTAGATGCATTGGGTCTAATACATGGCTCAAAGAAGAAAAGGTGCCCACATAGCGTGATACAGTAGGTAAAAGTTTTATTGTACAAAGGTCAGGTACTCACATTTGACATTCGAATAACAAGCATATCAAAAATGAGTTATCCACGAGTGTGTACGACTGGAGGTTATCCCGCTCGACCGTTTTCGTCTGGTGACGTCATCTGGAGCAAAACCAGTCGAGCGGGATAACCTCCAGTCGTACACACTCGTGGATAACTCATTTTTGATACGCTTGTTATTCGAATGTCAAATATGAGTACCTGACCTTTGTTTGTACAATAAAACTTTTACCTACTGTATCACACTATGTGGGCACCTTTTCTTCTTTGAGCCGTGTATTAGACCCAGCGCATCTAAAGCCAGTGGAGACTGACAGAGAGCGACACAGGGCCTAACACTGTGAAAGCCTTTAACCCCTTGTGGGTACGTGGATCTGGTGAGTGAGGGACCCACCAGAGCATGATCAGATGGAGAACTGAATGATCACAGCCATTTGAATCACTTTTATGAAGCACAAAGCACTTATTGCATGGACTGTTAAAAATAGCAATAATTTCAAGAACTTATGGCACTGAGCACTATATACAATTACCATTTAAACTAGCACAGATTTTTAATTATATTTTTCTAAGTTTAATATTTATTTTTCATTATTTAATTTATTTATTTTTTATTATCATTCCACATGTGGATGTAAGCATATATCTGTCTCAGGGCTACATTTATAACCTGCCAAACTCACTTATTTATAGTTATCACTACTTTATTTGAACAAAGATGTAAATATTACTGATACCGCTATAATCCTTGAAGAAAAACAGTTGTTTGATCATGCAATTTATATTAAACTCGTTCCATAGTAGAATTCATACCTGATATACTCTTATCTTTCATAAGCACATTGATTGATTTAATTATTTATTGATTATATGTACTTATTTATTAACCATTGTTACTACTGCTTTTTATTATTAGCTATATATATAATTTGAAAACGATAAACTCCTCTATGTAAGAAAAAAATATAACATATTTGTCTTAAAACATAAAACATTTAGACCCCCTTTCACCCATCCCCTGTTTGTTCCCTACCTGGGTAGGTCCTTCATCCTGCTGTCCATTTCTCTGCCTGTGTGAGGTGAACAATTCCCACTGGCTGGCCACTAGAAGAGTCCTGCACCCCAGTTGATGTCTTGTTAGACGAAACCGGTCGGGTTATCACTGGAATTTACCTGAATTTCTTTGCGCTTCCTGGACTTTTTTATTCATTTTTTGTTCCTAGATGTGGAATAGTGCTGTGGTGTGTTGGGACATTTAAGTTTTTATTTTGCATACACCTTTACAAGTTTTTTCCTTCTTGTACTAAGGAAGTCTTTTTTGATTTGTTTTTAACGTGTACCTACCTTTTAAATAAAAAAATTTACACTATGAGGAGACGATTTTTTCCCTTTTTTTCCTATCTCCCATTTCCTGTTTGGATCAATCTTGCATGAGAATTCAACTATATTGAAAACCCTGGCTGTTCCCTTGCGAGGACCTCTGGATCATCCACAGAAAGATCTGCACGGTGATAGTGATCGGGTATCCAGCCCATTCAAGCTCAAGGGACCCCCCACCGTATGGTGAGCTGCGGGTCTACAGCAGTCGGTAAGGGTAGCAATTTCATCTTTACCTTACGCCTACTATACAGGAATGTGGAGTTTAGAAGAGTTGTGTAACACTGATTAGTACTAAAAGTCTCCTTCTGGTTCCAATTGGGACAGGTTACATGCAATCCCTAAATGCTGGAAAGTTATTCAATAGAGGACATTATCATTTGCATATATCCATCATTGCATTTGGACTGCTTAGAAGACTTGTTATGGATATTCACAATTTAATATTGGATTCGTTTATTCACTATTATGATTTGCACACTGTTTGTAATAATGGTGGCATTGTTACTTTGACATATATCATTATTTTGGAATAGTTTTTCTGATGTGGATTGACACTCTCACATAACCGGATCTCTATACCTTATTTGGGGTCATCACCTATTTACGTTGGGTATTCCCACTGTGGGATACCTCGGTTTAATTGGCGCTGCACTTATCACATTATCCACTTACAATAATTTCCATTGTTGTGTTGGCTGCCTCTACCCTTTTTTCCTTTATTTTCACGTATTTTGTATAATACTATTGTATGTCACAAATATTTAAAAAAAAATTCACTTTGGATTAGCGCAATATATTTTTATATAACACTAGAAGAATCCTCTCAAGATTCAGAAATAAACAAAGTCAGAGCAAGGAAAGTGAAGGGGACTAGATGGTGATGGTGAAAGTGGAGCAATGGGCTAGTAGTTCCTACAGACAAAAACACTATTATTGAGGACACCGTAGTCGGATAGCCCCTCCCCCCCCAAGAGACCTAAAAGCACAGTAGACTCCTTTTTCTATAAGGTAGAAGAGTCCAACATATCTGGTGAGTGTGGAGTATTCATAGCCCCCCAATAGGTGGATGCACATACATCACTGGAGCATGGAGCACAACAGCACATTTAAAAATACTTTTTTGAGTAAATATCACTTTATGGACTAAAATGTCAGTTTAAAAATCTGATGCATGTAGATGTCACCCACTTTGTATTGGACCAATGAGTCACTTAATATGCATTTTATATGATCAATTTTTAAGTTGTCAATTGGTGATTAAGACAAACATATCACACATTGGTATAAGGTACTATTATGATCCAGATATAGACACAGAGGGATTGGAAATATGTACTTAGCACTATATTTGGTGGAGCAAGTGTTGTCTAGCAAATTTTTATCAGTATTATTGAGGAACCTAGATAGGAGGAATCAGGTAAGTATATTTGACTTCACCAGGTAAGCAAAACAATGCCTGGAAAGATGGGTTATAAAGGGGTGGGGAAAAAATTGATTTTGCCCAGAGTCAGGCTTGGGTATAGTGTGCTGATAAGTATTAATACATTTTATATAATATAAACAGAAATTGTCAATGTATGCTTTTAATAAATACATATGTAAATATGTTAATGGTTTCATTATATCACCAAGGTCAAACTTTTTACCTAGGCACTGAATTATGTAAAATGATGCTTAGAAAAAATGTATTCAATATTACTTAGTGCTGGATTTCAAATTCCTCATGAACAAGAATATTATAAATTGATATTCTTTATCAGTTTAGTGCTTGGCCAGTTGGCCAATATCTTGTTAAGCTATACAATCCTCAAAAGACTATTTTTTTCTTGCAACCGTATCTTGATAAGTAATCTCAGGCACATTAATTAGCAGTAGAAGTGAAGTGACCTCACTCTGCAAAATTGAAAAAAAAATTGAAAAAAAAAGTTTTTTAAACCCTCTACAAAGGATTAATGGAAAAGTAAAAGTAAATAAACAGTAAAAGATTGAATTGGTTGATGCCAGAGAGCATACTGCAAACAGTACAAATCTTTTCTGCTGAGATCTCTGCCAGGCGGCTTACATAAATTCTAAAAGAGACTTTTGCAATCAGCAGTTTGGAGAATTAGCTAATGTATTTGTCTGCAGCAACAGGACAGGGATGAGGAATGGAGGTTAATTTTATGGTGATTCAGACACTAGTATTAAACACAGACTAAAGAAATACACTGTTTTATTAAAAACAACTTGGATACCAGTTATTTGATGATTCTTTTACATGCAGAGGAACACGTTGTGCTTTATTTCCCTTTACTTCAGATGATCTGTATCTTAAAAAAACAAAAATCTATTTTCAGTACAATATTGAAGGTACACCCCTGCCTAAATTTTAAATGGAGCCTTGAGATGCATTCAGGGAGCACATCCTAACTGCTCACTACTTCAGTTTTTCATCCAAGTATTGCCAATAATCATGTGATCTTAGAACACTCCAGCTTGGACTCTCGCCCACAGAAAGCTTGATGTACTTAGATGTATCCCACAGTCATCAATCATTTTAACTTGTTATGGTCGTTTTAGTGTGATTGGTGATCCTATCAGATGGGCAGACTAGTGTGCATGCAATAGGTTAAGCATAATTTACATTTAGGCTAATAAGTCATTTTCAGATTTTAGTCTACTTGCAGATTACAGGTATTTAAAATGGGTTGCTGTGAATACTTTGTATATGTTCTAATTATGATTTTGCAGTTTTTATAACAATCAAGCCATATTCATGGCCACACTAGCTTAGATATTTATAGACAATCTTATTTAAAGAGGCGTTATGCCCTGTACACACGATCGGTCCATCCAATGAGAACGGTCTGATTGACCGTTTTCATCGGTTAATCAATGAAGCTGACTGATGGTCAGTCGTGCCTACACACCATTGGTTAAAAAACTGATCGTGTCAGAACGCGGTGACATAAAACACAACAACGTACTGAAAAAAATGAAGTTCAATGCTTCCAAGCATGTGTCGACTTAATTCTGAGCATGCATGGATTTTTAACCGATGGTCGTGCCTACTAACGATCGTTTATTTCTATCTGTTAGGAATCCATCGGTTAAATTTAAGTTGGCTTTTTTTTAACCGATGGTTAAATAACCGATGATGCCCACACACGATCGGTTTGGACCGATGAAAATGGTCCATCAGAACGTTCTTATCGGTTTAACCGATCGTGTGTACGCGGCCTTACAGGCAGTTTTATACAGTACATAAATAATAATAATAATAATAAACTGTAGTAAAACAGGTCATATCAATGTGGGTGGTCACAGGACATAGCACAAGGAGCATTACAAGACAAGTTTACATTTCACCCATATTCAGGGTGCTTCACAGACTCCTAACAATGAAAAAAGTATATATGCAATTTTGTTTTTTTTATCTGCGCATTTATTTATTTATTTTTGCAAAGGTGAACTTGTCCTTTAATAAGAAAAAAATATTTTTTCTAACATACAGCTAACATTTTAGTGGGACACGGCCCAATTTTATCAAGATTTTAATACCAAGCTGAAAATGATATATATGTATTTATAAAATATTTAAGCTTAGTATTATGCTGTTTCCTGTTGGTCTCCTTTAATAAGGCAAAGTGTTATACTGTAAAACTGTACTAAATAAATGATTTCCATGATTCCATGCCATAATTTCTCTAAACTGATAAACGCTAAACTATGAATGATTGGTCTATTTGGTTTAAATATTGATGATTGGTCAATTTGGTTACACTATTGACGATTGGTCACATTGACAGCCTGGGCCAAACAGAATCCATCTAGTCCATCCTTGAAGAAGTGTTGACAGAGAAGAGTGGGGATTTCAAATCTGTGGACCTCTGTGGCAGCTGTGTGGGATGCTCCCAGCTTGGCAACCTTAGAGGTAAGTACCGATGGGGGTGGGGATGGTGTCTGGTGTCAATTCTGTAAAGGTGAACTAACACTTTAAAAGTGGTGTTATAAAATGTGTGGTTTTGCAAAAGAGTAATGGTCTAAAAAAAAATATCTATGAAAGTAAATTTGTCACAATCATAGAAAATAAAAGGAATGCATAACCAAAGTTTACCTGCATTGATATATGCTATGCAAATAAAAAACAGTTCCAAAGATACAGGTTGCTGAATTTGTTTTTTTGTAAATTGTAATGTATCTCCTGAAAGGTAAACTGTGTCCCACCCTGTGTCACATCTTGAGCTTCCCTATAAGTTATCCGGGCTGTCCATCACATGGGGGAGGGTTTGGATGAGGGGGACTGAATGTTTAGCATGGTGCTTTCACTCCTCCCACTCACACCGTGCGATTTGTCATTTGATTTGACAGTTCCAAATCACATGACAAGTCACACCCCATTGCCAGACTTATGTCGCAGTGACTTTGAAAAAGATTTCTGCATGACTTTTTTGCAGATTTCATTGCGACTTGAATAGACTTCAGTTATATTAAGTTGCAAGCTGCAATGGAATCAGCAGAGCAAATTGCAATGATGTGCGAGTTTGAAATCATGTTGAAAAAGCACAAATTCAAAGCTGCACCGGTGCAAACAGGGGATTAAAGAGGAACTTTGCTTCTTTCCATCTTTTCCTCCTCACTTGTTGTGATCAACCACACCATTGAAAAGTGCTTGGGCCAAATTCTCAAAAGAGATACGACGGTGTATCACAGGAAACACCGTCGTATCTCTGTTTTTTTTTACTGGGTATCTATGCATGTGATTCATAGAATCACTTATGCATAGATACAGTGAAGATCTGACAGGTGTAAAACACTTACACCGTCGGATCGTAGATGTAAGGTGGAATTTACGTTGATTTCTCATTTGCCTATGCAAATGAGTCTAATACGACGATAAGTTTTTATGCCGCCCCGTCGTCGTTTATGTTGTTTCTGTAAGCGTAAACCTACCCCTGCTATATGAGGGGTAGGTTTACGAAGTTCCGTCGTTGCCATGTTAAGTATGGCTTAGGGCCAGCGTCGTCTTTTTCTGTCGGTTACGTTGTTTTACTAAGTCGTTCGCGAATATGGATTCACGTAAACGACGATCACGTCGGTTTCATTCACGTTTTCCGACGTGAGCTGGAGAATGCACACTGGGCTATTTTTGCGGCCAGCGCATGTGCAGTTCGATCGACGCGGGGGCGCGCTTAATTTAAATACAAGCCGCCCCCTTTGAATTACGCGGCCTTACGCCGGGCCATTTACACTACGCCACCGCAAACTACAGGGCAAGTTCTTTGGGAATACGGCACTTGCTCTGTTAGGTTGAGGTGGCGTAGTCTAAATGGCTTACGCTACGCTGCCGCACAATGTACAAGAATCTGGCCCCTTGTCTTTGTTCTTAACGTGGTTGTAACCCTAAAAAAAAAGAGAGATCCTGTTCCTTTATAGCAGATTAAATGGCACAATGCTTGTGCTGTCTAACCTGCCCCTCTCTAAGCTGCAAAACATCTGGTCGATCCTGCCAATTCCTGTGTCCCCCTGTGTGTGATGACCACAGTAATCATGGCTACCGATCCATGATTACCATGGTCAGTTTATGTGACTCCGTCATTCCGCTGCTCCCCCCTCCCTGCCTGTGATCTCCTGTGTGTTTTAGTCATCCCCCTGATGCTTTTTAGTAGATGGTGATAAAGAAATATTACTGACAGCCCTTTTATCAATCTTTCCTGTGTAAATGTTTTTATAAAACGATACCTGTAAATACCTTATCTCATATAATTAATGGACACGTGACCTCTGGCAGCTCTCCTTCCCATCTAAGAGCTACAGCGGCCATGTGACCTCCCTGGCTGATGGAGAGTAGCCGGAGGTCACGTGAACGGCTATAAAAGATATGAGACAAGGTACTTACAGGCATTGTTTTATAAAAAAAAAATGTACACAGTATAGGATAGATTGATAGAACAGAGGGGCTGGCAGACATTTTTCTTTACCTTTACAACCATTGTAATGCCATCCAGCCATCTCTTATAAAGGTAAAATAGTTTAAATTTGGTAAGGAAAAAACATAATCCTGGCACAAGGTACCAAAGATTAAATTAATACAATCTTCACTGAAAGCCATCTTGCCCTGAATCTGCTAATGCTAAGTTTAAAATAAAGTTTTTGACAGGTTCTCGTTAAAGCAGTTCTAACCACATCGATTGGCCTATAAACTTCCCCCTCTTACCCAGTCAATTCCATTATCTGTTATACCTGCCAGGATGTATATGGTTAATTGAATGATATTACTTATTGTACAGCATGCAGACATATACAATGTATTATCATTAATGATGGGATACTTCTTTTTTATTGCATACTTATGGTATTTTACCAATATAGTGCAAGAGCCATCGAAGACAAAGAACAGTATTGAAAAAAGCAATCTATAGAATAACCTCTCTACCAGAGGGATTTACAGCTGAAACTGCACAACATTTACCCGGATTAAGTCAGGCAAAGTGAAACATATATGTTTTTATGGCAACTCAAGAAATAGCCTTATTGACATTTTGTACATAATAATGGCTTCAGATTAATTCATTTCCGAGGGTGCACATCCCTCCATTCATTTCTGACCTGTAAGAGGCATGGTAAGGGACGCTTGTTCTGTTTTCAATCTATCGTATGGAGGCATTTTTAACAACCTAACTCCCAATGCAAGATATGAAGGTTAAAGCCTGACACAAAGAGTGCCTATGCCTTAAGCCTTATGCAAATATCGTATGCATTATAAATGCAACAATGTTTTGAGACTTTCTCTTACAGTCTAAAAATATACATTCTAATGAACACCATTTATATTTATGAATGAGCCATTTCTTTCTGTGATGAGAATCGGTATTCATTATCTTACTCATTTGTGTCTTCACTGCTCTTATATCAATTATGTCTTAAAAATTACAACACTCTCTATGACCACAATTGGCATTGTTATAATATCATAAAGCACAATTATTTGCCAATACTAAAACCAACAACTAACAAATAAGCCAGTACATACATTTTTTATTTCAGTAAATAATTCATTTTAAACTGCGCATTTCCAGAGCTTGTGAATCAAGTCTGTTAATGTGGCTATTACGAAGAATGAATGGTTCACATAAAGAAATACTGTTTGCACTGTGCTACCACATTTATTCAGAAGGTGGCACTGCTTCTGAAATCTATAAGGTCTAAATTACACTTGCAGTTAGAGGGCAGGTAAAAACAGGTGGCTGGGGCACATTTTTACTGACCCCACAAGCTGAAAAGGCAACCATAGGAGGATATATACAGTACATTGTGTGGCTGTAATACTTTGCATCACAAAAGTTACCCCCCTTGTCATGTTCAGGGGCCGTGCCACCTGCCAAACATGACCTATTCAAGTGGCATTGTGGTGCAGGATTTTAGGGGATCAATCAGGCAGTGAGGAGGGGATAAAAATGCTTTCTGTAGAGAGAAAAGGTCTCTAGAGTTCTCGCAAGACAATCTAGTTAAAGCAGAGTTCTGTCTTTCCCTCCAAAAATTTAAAGGCAGCAGCAAAACATACTAAAGCTGCTGACTTTTTATAATTGGACACTTACCTGTCCTGGAGTCCAGCGATGTCGGCACCGCAGCTGATGTTTCCATCAGCTGTTGGGTGCTGCCGCCGCCATTGCTGTTAAGGGGACCCGGCCGGGTCCCTACTGCGCATGGGTGAAGCGTAGCTTGCGCTCTCCTAATGACCCGATCATATGGGGAAGGAGGGAGGAGGAGGGGGCCGGATTTTTGATGTGTCCCATCGTGGCGAGGTCCGACGGAAGTTGGGACAGCGTACCTGTCAAAAACAGATACACGCTCCTCCCTCCCACCGAAAGGTGCCAATGGTGGCACCAATTGGGGGGAGGAGACAGATAAGCAGAAATTCCACTTTTGAGTGGAACTCTGCTTTAAGTTTTGGTAATTAAGAATACTAAATGTTAACATACAAATACAAATAACAATTATGGTGGTATAGCTATGTATAATGATTTTCAATCTGCATATCTACTATATGAAGGTAAATACCCAAGCATTGTTCGATTTAAGTCTTTATCGCTTGGTATAATACTCAGTACGAATTGCTGTTGATAATATTTCTCTCAACCTTCTGTATTGACTTTCTGAAAACCTCAATAAAAAACTTTGATAAAAAAAAATACCCAAGCATTTCTGGTTGCACAGATGACTAAGGAATATATTTTTTCAGCTTTGTTCTCTTGTGTTAAATTGGTTGTAAACCCTCACACATACCTAGCGAAGTGAACAGCCTCCGAGGATACACAGTAATGAAACAAATCTTCCTACATAGGTTGTACTTGTTTATCTGCAGTCTTCTCTTCCCTACATCCCTTCAAAAGGCCAGATCTTGTTAAAAAATATTTCTACATCTGTGAGGAGCACAGAGGGGGGGGGGGGTGAAGAGACTGCAGTTACAGTGTGTGAGAGCTGATTGGAGGAAACACAGCAGTAGAACTGTGTTTGGAATAGACAAGCTCTATGCTGAGCTCTTCTCCACTCCCTCCTGACACATACTTATCTCTTGTGTCTATAAAACTTCTCAGAAGTTACTCATGGTAACTAATGACAGAGGAACGAAGTAGAAGAGATAAACAACACTTAGGCCTCGTACACACGAGGCAATAGATTTGTTCAAATCTGTCCGTCCGACAGATTTGAACAAATCTGTCTGCTGGGATTTTGGTTTGCTCGCGTGTACACACGAGCAAACCAAAATCCCCGCCAGCAGAGAGCGCGCTGACGTGTCGGTGACGTCGCCGCGTCACCGCACCAGGAAGTAAAACACTTCCGCGCATGCGCCAAATCCATTCGGCGGCGGTGCGGGACGACATGTCTGCTGGTAAGTGTACTAACCAGCAGACATGTCGGGCGGACAGATTCCCACCCGATAGATTTCAAAGCATGCTTTGAAATCTGTCGGGTGGCCAAATCCGTCGGCTCGGCCGTACACACGATCGAATCTGTCTGCTGAAACGGTCCAGCGGACCGTTTCCAGCGGACAGATTTGATCGTGTGTACGAGGCCTTAGAGCTTTGGAGATAGAGATAGGTAAACACTTAAGATATATATATGCTTTGCTTAGATTCCATGACTGAGATTTATAATTACTTTAATGGATGAAAAAAGCTTGTTTTTTCTAGATTCATGGTGGTACTGAAGGTTTGTTTTTTTATTTTCTAAATAGGTTCATTTAAACTAGTGCATTGTTGATTCACTTACCTTTTCTAAATGTTTTTTTTTCTCTGTCTGAATTTCTCACTTCCTGTTTCTCCTCAGTAAGCTTGCCACATCATCTGAACCATTCTGGCTAAGGGTTAGTCAGCGTGCTCGCCCCCTCCCTTGGGACTACATTCCTGCGGGGAGATGCTGTGTTCACACACCTGAATGTAGTCCCAAGAGAAGGGGGCGAGCACACGGACTAACCCACTAGCCAGAAAGGCTCGGATTATGGGGGCAAGCTTACTGAGGAGGAACAGGAAGCAAGAAATTCAGACAAAGAAAGAAAACATTTAGAAGGGAAATCAAAGGAAAAGGTTAGTGAAACAACAATGCAATAGCTTAAAGGAACCTATTTAGAAAATAAAAAACAAACCCTTTACAATCACAGCAAAAAATTAGGAAAAGGGGACAGCTGACACGTTTCACACTGGTTCAGTGCTTAGTCATGACTAAGCACTGAACCAGTGTGAAACGCTTCGGCTGTACCCTTTTCCTGATTTTTTGCTGTGATTCTGTGGTGCATTTTTTACTGTTTTTACAATTAAAGACAACTTAAGAGTTTCCTTTGGAGTGCGGCTGTCCATCCCTTTGATATCTTCATTATCTTTAGCCACATCTTGGGAGTTTTCCAGTCAGGCTTCATGAGATATATAAATGGCCCACAGTACACCTATAGCAAGGGCATTATTCAACTTTTGTCAAAGCTGCATAGCCTGTTTAGCTACAGACACCCTTTATCTTAATACGCAACTTTTTGGTAAAGAGGAACCATGCCTTTAGACCTGTATGCACAACAGCCTGAATTCACTTCAATATGAACAAGCTGTAATGCAAAAGCAGTTTAGTGTAGCAGCATGATTTAAAAAGCAGAGAGATATATCTTCATACATACTGTGCTAGTTAAGGTATGCTTATGTTCTCACGTATGCTGTTTGTGCATTGTCATTACCACTTAAACAATGGTCTCTGGTTATTCAATAATTATTATGTACTGGTACTACTGTTAAATTACTGACCTGCATGTCAACAAAGTAGCATCATCAGCAAACTTCACTGATTTCCTTGAAACAAGTTGGCTGAGGCTGCCTAGAGAAACTTGGATATACCTTAGCGAGAGCAGCTATTCTGGTCAATGCCATAATTTGCAGATAGCCAGTCTGAGCATGTCACTGAAACTGTCATGTAAAGCAGTGGTTCTCAACCCTGTCCTCAACTGCCCCCAATAGTCCATGTTTTGGGAAGTTTTCTTAGATAAAATAGCTGTCCGAAATACCAAGCAATTGACTCTGATTTAAAGCACCTGTGCAAGATAAAGCAAAACCTGCAAACATGGCCTGTAAGAGTCGGTTAACACTGGGGCGACACGACTTCCAGCACGACTTTCAGAGGCAACTCCAACACAACTTCAGCATGAACCACAGGGCGATCTGGGGCGATTTACAACACGACTTGAAGTCGTCTCCAGGACAGGAGACTTTCCAGTGGCCAATCAAACAACAATCAGCTCTAGGGGAGGGAGGGGGAGGGAGAGGTTTGCCTAAGAAATGTATGTTATCTTCCTGGAAAGTAGCTTCAGTTAAGACAGTGATCAGACTTGGAGGCGACTTTCATTGAAATCAATGGGTACAAATCGCCTAGAAGCCTGATTGAAGTAGTACAGGAACCTTTTCTGAAGTCGGAGCGACTTCAGTAGTGTGTATTAAGACTCCCATTCACTTACATTGCTTTTCTGGACAGCGCGACTTGGGACGACTTGAGGCGACTTCATGTCGGATCCCAAGTTGCCCCAGTGTGAACCGACTCTTAGGGAAAAGGGTTGAGACCCACTGATCTAAAGAGTGATAATATACAGCAGAGTCTACAGATTCTTTACAAATACCGAACTGATACAAACATAATGGGAATTAGATGCATGACCCTGCGTCTTGGCAATGTCTGTGTTGTACTAAACCATGTTTGTGTTAGCACAGCAGGCGATCAGGACTGACACAGGGTGTTTTGCATGCCTCCATCCCCAGTTATTAAAAACAGCCGAGAATTAAGTAATTAATTCAGTATTTACTGGGTACTTGCTGATTGTTAAAAAGGCAGCCACTGCTAAATGTACATGATTGCACTCTTGTTTAGGAAGGCTTTTCCTGCATTATTTATTGTAGTCTCCTTTTAGCACTCAACATAAAACCCTAATGGATGCAAAAGAGTACAAAGCAAAATGAAAATCTATTTGGCACAGCAGAGTTTTGAGGTTCTCAAAAATAATGCCATTAGATGTTCTTGAGGGAAATATTTATCAATCAAATTAATATGATATATTCCGAGTCATTCTTTCTAAAATTAATTTTGTCTGAGAGAAAGTCTTCAATAGAAATGCAAATTGTGTTGTTCTGATATGTGATTACATATAAGTAAAAAATTATGTATGTTTTGGGTTATGTCATTAAGCAGCATTTGGCAGACAAGAAAACATCTTTCACAAAATAAACAGATAATATCAAAACCAAGTTATAATTGTTCTAGGAAATAGAGGAGAGCAGACATTGCAAAAAAAAAGCAATCATAGACTGTTTAAAGTCATTGCGTTAGCTCCTGCCTCCAGAGGGAGATTGCTATTCCAGTCTTGAAGCAGAGGATTTTGAGACTTGTCGCCCCGCTGCCCAAATTTTTGGAATCTTGAAGCCACTTTAAAACCCTGATGTCGCGTACACATGACCGTTTTTCGGGTTGTAAAAAATGACGTTTCTTTAATGTCATTAAAAACAATTGTGTGTGGGCTCCAGAGCATCATGTAAAAAATGGGCATTAAAAATGTCGAACATGCTCAAATTTTTTACATCGTTTTTAACGTTGTTGTTTTTTACGTTGTAAAAAATGGTCGTGTGTGGGCTTTAACAACGTGAAAAAAACATGCATGCTCAGAAGCAAGTTATGAGATGGAAGCGCTCGTTCTGGTAAAACTAGCGTTCGTAATGGAGTAAGCACATCCATCACGCTGTAACAGACTGAAAAGCGCGAATCATCTTTTACTAACTTGAAATCAGCAAAAGCAGCCCAAAGGGTGGCGCTATCCGAATGGAACTTCCCCTTTATAGTGCCGTCGTACGTGTTGTATGTCACCGCGCTTTGCTAGAGCATTTTTTTTCTCTCGATCGTGTGTAGGCAAGGCCGTTTTAATGATCAAGTTGAAAAAAACGTAGTTTTTTCTAGAGCCTTAAAAACATTTTTTTTTCAACCCGAAAAAACGGTTGTGTATGCGCGGCATAAATCTCAGCAATCTGATACAACAGTGAATTCATGGATAATCTATATATTTGACTGTAACTAGCAAGCTCATGCTCTTGGCCTGGAGACATCTGAAGCATTGTACACACGGGCGGTTTTCCCGATAGGAAAACTGTGAGGAAAGATTTTGGCCAGTAATCCCGGTTGTCTGTATGCTCCTTACAGTTTTTTCTGATGGAAAAACTGCCCAAAAACCACCGGATGAAAAAAAAGAACCAGCTCTCCTTTTTCCCGCCGGAAAACCGGCAGACCTTTGCCCAGAAATTTTTGGCAGTTTTCCTATGTAAAGAACTGCGATGGAGAATACACAAGGGCCGGATTCCCGACCAAAGCTCCATTGCAGTTTTCCTGTCGGGAAAACTTCTCGTGTGTAGGGGCAAAGACTGACCTAACAGGTTCTTGGCTTTCCCCTTGGGATTTCCGACAGGAACTTTTGCCTGGGATTTATATATATATATATATATATATATATATATATATATATGCCCTTGCACCGGCCACCTTATTAGGTACACCTGTTCAATTGCTTGGTAACACAAATTGCTAATTAGCCAATCACATGACAGCAACTCAATGCATTTAGGCATCTAGACGTAGTGAAGAGGACTTGCTGAAGTTTAAACTAAGCATCAAAATGGGGAAGAAAGGGGATTAAAGTGGCTTTGAACGTGGCATGGTTGTTGGTGCCTGACCGACTGGCCTGAGTATTTTAAATACTGCTGATCTACTGGGATTTTTGCAAGCACAACCATCTCTAGTGTTTACAAAGAATTGCCTGAAAAAGAGAAAATATTCAGTGAACGGCAGTTGTGTGGATGAAAATGCCTTGTTGATGTTAGAGGTCAGAGGAGAATGGGTAGACTGGTTTGAGATGATAAAGGCAACATTAACTCAAATAACCACTTGTTACAACCATGGTTTGCAGAATACCATCTCTGAATGCACAACACATCAAACCTTGAAGCAGATGGGCTACAGCAGCAGAAGACCACACTGGGTGCCACTCCAGTCACCTAAGACCAGAAACTGAGGCTTCGATTCGCACAGGCTCACCAAAATTGGATGATAGAGGATTGAAAAAACTTTGCCTGGTCTGATAAGTCTCAATTTCAGCTGCGACATTCAGATGGCAGGGTCAGAATTTGGCATAAAGAACATGAAAGCATGGATCCATCCTGCCTTGTATTAACGGTTCAGGCTGGAGGTTTAATGGTGTTGGAGATATTTGTTTGGCACAATTTGGGCCCCTTAGTACCAATTGAGCATTGTTTAAATGCCAAGGCCTACCTGAGTATTGTTGCTGACCATGTCCATCCCTTTATGACTACAATGTACCCATCTTCTGATGGCTCCTTCCAACAGGATAATGCACCATGTCACAAAGCTCAAATCATCTCACCACTGGTTTCTTGAACATGACAATGAGTTCACTGCACTCCAATGGCCTCCATAGTCACCTGATCATAATCCAATAGAGCACCTTTTGGATGTGGTGGGACGGGAGATTTACATCATGTATGTGCAGCTGACAAATCTGCAGCAACTATTTGATGCTATTATGTCAATATGGACATAAATCTCAGAAATTTTCCAACCCCTTGTTGAATCTATGCCACAAATAATTAGGGCAGCTCAGAAGGAAGAAGGGGTTCCAACCCGGTACTAGCAAGGTGTACCTAATAAAGTGGCTGGTGAGTGTATATATAAACAAATATATATTGTGGTGTTGGGGTTGTTTAGCTAAAGTGGATTGATTCATTTTTGTGCAGTGAGTCCACATCAGACACAATTTTTTAGTTAAGGGCCTGGTGGTCCATGTTTATTAACCTCCCTGGCGGTATGATTCTTTCAGATTTTAGGTGCTGAAAGCGGTACCATTATTTGCAAGGGAATTTGGCGTTTTATACTGTAGGCTTGTAATTCTTAGGAATAACTCACTGAAATCTATCCAAACAAGAGTCTAATAGGCATCCTGGGTATGATTTTTTTTTTTTTTTTTATTAAAAATTATAATATAATAAATAATTATAAAAAATTATAACAAATAATAATATAATTATAGTAAAAATTGTTCAATAATGTAATCAAATCAAAATCACTGAAATTTGCTCAGTTGCAGAATTTTTGCTGTCATTATTTTTTTTTTTTTTGACGAATTTCCCCACAAATCGCTATCGCTAAATTCTGCAAGTGATTATAATTTATTATCGCTGTTTTCTAGCTGATCTAAAACCATTTTTGACATAAAGGGACATTTTTGGTTGCTATGGGCAATCTACAGTTTCCAGGCAGAAAGAACAGTTTTTATTATATAAAAGAACATGCAGGGCACAGGGCAGACCACTAGGGACATGGGGGGTGTGTATTTTTTACATACAGTACTGTAATCTATAAGATTACAGTATACTGTATGTAAAGTGTTTGTTTACTTTTTGAATTTGGCGCCGTTCTCCGCTCCCGTGCATCGTAACATCGCAGGGAACGGAGCTCGGCGGCACACGGGCACGCTGTGTGAATCGAGCGAGCACCCGCTCGCTCACACAGCGTGGATGCATCGCTGGATCCAGGAAGAAGGTAAGACAGCGCGCGCTGCAGGCTCTGCATGTCTACCCCGAGCGTGACTCGGGGATACCATTCTTAGCAAGAAAAAAACACCCAGAGTCACGCTCGGGAACACCGCCAGGGAGGTAAAATGGAAAAACAAGAGCAAAAATGTCCATTCAGGATTTCCCACACAGTGGTTCAAACTTAATTTAGCACTCAAATAAAAAAACATACCGAGCCACCTGGCTCTTTCTCTTGTCAGCAGTTCCTCTGCTTGCTCTCAATAGATTTAGTGATTCTTTCCAGCCCCCTGACTGTCAAGGCTGGTTATCCCTTCCTAGTCCCTGGGCAAAGAATCCCCCTAACACAGGCTGCAGTCTCCTACATGGCAAACAGATTTCCAGACACAGGTCTGTCTTTGTACAGCTGCAGCAGTAACAAGCTGCACACACTCCACCATCCTTCACTCATTTCTCTCACCAGTCCCTCGTTATATGGGCTGTGTGCACCTGGGCACAAAACCTGCTGGCTACCCACAAGACTCAGACACAGGGTTGTAGATCCTGTCCCACTCACGTCTCTGAGGGATCTCCAAACTACAGAGCCCCATCCGTAACTAGCAAAACTCAGAGAAAGCTGCCAGAACATATGTCTCCTCACAAAATAACTGCTCTGTAGCCTTGTAGTCATCTTACATGCAAACTTTGTGTCCTTATTCCATCCCTTTTCATAGTGACAGAGCCTCGTTCTGGTAGGCCCGCTACTCCTGGGAAGGCTCACCAAGTTATCTCAATTTGTGGATAATGTAAAATCAATGTGGGTGATAGCGCAAATTGTAAATACATGACATAACATATACAATGGGTGATATATATGGTGCACACAAAGTATAAAAGTGCCAAGCTTATAGGTCTATCGGGGACGGAAAATAAGTCCAAAGAAAGTGCTAAATCATAAATCAGTGCACTAATAGTCCATAATGGTGAAAAACAGTGTAAAAGGATGTCCACTAGTCCAGAGAATGAGGAAAAAACACCACCACACAGCGCATCTGGTCTCCCAGAACTCTCACCTTCAGCAAGTCAAAAACAGGCATATAAGATGATCCTCTGTGTGGACAACCTCCCTCGGTAGTTTTGTTAGCCCCCACGGATCGGTGGGAAGATAGGTACCTGCGATCTCGGGTGACAGTGGAAAACAGGGGAGGGGGAAGGACAAAAAACCTCCAATAGTGTGTTATCCTTGGTAAAAAATAGTTTAATAGAAGAATCGTACTTACAGGTAGATGAATACAAATTTGCATGTATACAACGGTGATCGCAGCACTTACAGCACGTCACTCACTGCACGTCTTTCCCTTCACTACGCGTTACGACACAGGATCTCGTGTCTTCATCTGGGGAATGTTATTGGTCGTGTGAGAAAAACATCATATTTATGTGTTGTGGATAATGGCTCTCCTTGTGGTTCACTTGAGTTCCATGGCCTTAGAAATGGCTTTAAAAACCTTTCCTAGACTGATACTTGTTTTTTTCTAATATGTTCTTGAATTTTTTTAGATTGTGGCCTGATGTGTGGCTTTTTGTGATGTGTTAGTGTGCTTCACTTTGTCAGACAACTTCTATTTATGTGATTTCTTGATTCAACAGGTCTGGCAGTAATCAGGCCTGGTGTGGCAAGTGCAATTTGACTCAGCTTTTCAAAAAATTGTGGCTAATCACAGTTCATTCATGATTCAGCATGGGATGGGGCAATTACTGTTTTACATAGGGCCAGGCCGGTTTGAACAGCTTTTTTCCCTTAATAAATTAAATAATAATCTAAAAACTGCATCTTGGATTTACTCGGATTATCTGGGTAATATTAAAATTTGTTTGATGATCGGAATCATTTAAGTGTGAGAAACATGCAAAAAAATAAAGCATTAGGAAGGGGGCAAATACTTTTTCACAGCATTGTATATATACTGTATATACATTTGAACTAATTAGAAGCAATCATAGGTGTTCAACAAAATATGGATTCGTATCAAGGCAGCTCTTCAAATAAAAATAGAGCACAGAGCAAGTTTTTCAGCTCAGTCTTCAATTATTCTTGTTTAGCTACTAGCGATTCACCAGAAATACAGCCCAGAAAACATTTTAAAACTAAAACATATTTCTCTTGCTTAACTATACCATAGGGAATCGCATCCCTAAGGAAGGAGAAAAAAATTGTAAAACCAAAGAAGAAATGTTTTGTCAGTTCTATTTTATTACAAAGTTTTAATAAATAATAAAGTTTCAGACGTCTATGGCAGCTGAAAGCAGTAATAGGAATACAGAGCAATAATACAGAAGTCTGTCACTAAAACAATTAAGTTTTAACCAAACCAAAATACCTCTTACCTGGAAACAATTATTTTGCAGAAAATTTGTGAAGCAAATAAAAGAATTACAATGAAGAAAATTAACTAGAGCTGAAGTAAGGGAACGTTTTGTGGTGTGCATATTAAGGTGTTATTCCTGTTTCCTTGCGTCACAATTATACATGTAAAAAAAACTTAACTGAGAAAATAATACATTGTCTGGTGCATCTATAATTCCTCAAATTAACTTCTACTTTGTTTCAGATGCTCATTGATCACTGCCTATTAACCAGACAAAACAAATATTTTAAAGCTGAACTCCTAAAAGAAAGCCACCTAAAGTGATATTAAAGTCTTGTTTTTTTGGTTTAAAAATAACAAACATGTTATACTTACCTGCTCTGTGTAATGGTTTTGCACAGAGCAGCCCAGATCCTCCTCTTCTTGACTCCCTTGCCGGCACTCCTGGCCCCTTTCTTCTGCTGACTGCCTCCACAGCAAGCACCTAAGCTGAGCAGCTGCTCTACGTGTCTCTTCAGACACAAAACCATATATTGACTCCTCCCCCTCTCTTTCCTCATTTGCACACCAACTTTGATTGAAAGCAGAGAGAGCCAATTCTGCTATCTCAGCCAATTGGGATGGAGAGTCCTCGACAGCCGAGGCTCTCATGCAACATCGCTGGATCAAGATGGGCTCAGGTAAGTATTAGATGGGCTGAGGAGGGCTGTTGCACACAGAAGTTTTTATTTTATTTTAATGCATAGAATGCATTAAAATAAAAATAAAAAATATTCTGCCTTTAGAACCACTTTAAAGTGGATGTAAACCCTCACATATACACAGTGAAGTAAACAGCCTCAGATAATAAACAGAAATTAAGCAAATCTCCCGACTTTAGTTTTACATGTATATATGTTGTCTTCAGCTTACTATATTTTTTAGAAAGTACATATTATGTTAGTGCACTGGGTGGGGATTCTTGGCATACACTGTGTGACAGATAATTGGAGAAAAGGCACACCCCCCCCCCCCACTCCACATAGGCAAAGAAAGGAAAGAATGTGCAGAGCTGTGCTTTGAATAGACAAGCTGTCTGCTAATCTATTTATAGCACCCACCCTGACACAAATTTCAGGCTGGTTTTATATCAGTTGTCAGGGAACTTGTTAAAAGTTATAATGCTGAGAACAGAAGAATAAAGCAGCAGAAAGACGCAGGACTCAGGGCTTTGGAGAGAGATAAGAAAATGCTACAGATATATGTGCTTAGGTCAGATTTCATATATGAATTCACATCCACTTTAAGTCACCTTAGGAATTCATAGTACCACTTCTGAGCACATCCCATACATAACTGTGCAATAAAGTCCTGGTGACTAATACTTAATAAAGAAATTACAAAAAAAATAGTTCAGACTCCATCAGGGGAAGGGGGCAAAAATAACCATCGTTTTCCTGTCCTAAGCAGTTTTGTGCAGACAATTCTTTGTGTAACGGCAACATCTGTTAGGTGCAAAAGACTGTTCAGTTCTTCAGAGAATATTGCCAATAAAATGAGATCATGTCTGCTTCCAGAAAATGTAAACAAGCTGGCATGTCTGTGTGACTGGCTAAAGTGATGCCTACTTGCCTACTATAAAGTGACTGAAAGTCAATATACTAGATACATTTTATAATTAAAGTCAAACGAACGTTCTATGCTTTTCTTAGTTGAATAAGAAAAAATTACTTAGGTCACTGCTACAGTTTGAATTTAAAACGTATTTGTGTGAACTGTGTTGACTTAACTACACAGTTCACACAAATATGTTTTAAATTCAAACTGTAGCACTGACGTAAGTCATTTTTTCTTATTAAACTAAGAAAAGCGTAGAAAGTTTGTGGATTGTGGAAACTAGTGTCGGGTGATTGTATATAGTGTATACCACATTTTCCGCTGACTAATGCAGAGTTGCAATGCAAGGAGATCAGCTAAAAGTAGTTGGATCTGTATGTGCATTATAATTAATCAAAATTAGTCGATTAATCGATAAAAAAAACGATTAATCAAACACGAAAATTTTAATCAGTACCAGCCCTACAAAAAAACTTTCCAATAATGTAGATCACTTTTTCATTGGTAACAGGGGCTAATATAATATTCTCTTAACCACTTTAACCCCTTAGCCTGTACGTCCTTTAGGTTTAAGTGGTTAAACTGGGATGATGCCTGCACTTGCAGGCTTTATCCCAGTTTTAAAATGTTCAGCCAGCAATGGGCTTTATTTAAACGTGATCCAAGCATTTATGCAGCTGCTCGATCACCTCTAGAGGGCGCAAAAGTGGAGTCCCTTCCTGCTATCACCCTCTACCATTACTGCACTATGTGGCTGGTCTCTGCCCCCCTATTTTTCTTTTAGACACTGCTCCCCAAGCTACTAAAGAAGGTGGCTGCACGGTCATTAGTTTTGGTTAGCTATTAGAGTGCTTAGTTAAAAGCGCAACCCCTGGGACATAAGAATTCTTCTTATTTATTTTTTTACAGTTGTTTTATCATGAGACATTTCATTCAAGTGTGATACATCTTTATGTATCTATTCAACACATTTGTTACAAATTTGGTCAGTGCGTGAGCTGTGATGGCATTTGGTGAAAAGGTGTAAAGAATTATATTTGCATAATGGACAGTGTCAACAACTATTTAGCAGAATAACATTTTCCTTTTTTTTAAACTACACGTACATGCAAAGTGGCTACAGCTGGGCTAAGACATAATGAGGGAACTGTTACAGGGAAATTAACAATTACATGTATTAGAAGCAATGACTTACTATGGTTACTTACTATGGTTATGAGACACATAAACGCATCTCTAGAGTGTATTATTTATTTAGCAGAAGACCCGGTGTTTTGCAGATGCCTTGTTCTCAGCTGCTAACAAACCATAAACTAGAACTGCTTGCATGTTAAAACCGGAATGTTCACTACAAGTCCACTGTTCAATAGCACAAAAGCACAATTTATAATTGCATTTAGGACTTGCTTTCACAGTGACATAATACACTACATAACAATAATAGAAACATTAAAAGGACATCTAGCAAATTATAGTAGACTATTACAGGTTCCCTTGAGAGTTTTGCAACTGTGGGTGCTGAAGGTCAGTGACTTTGCTTTTATATATAGTAATAAAGACAGAAAATGTGGCAACAACATTGTATATGTTTATATCATGCTGATGCTGCCTTTCTTTTATTCCTCGGTAGAAGTGTAAGTTTGTCAGAAATATTTTTTTATAAATTGGAGCTTACAAGTCCTTAGATGAGATGCCTGCACTTTTTTTTCACTTTTGTGGGCTTTTTCTCGATTTTTACCTGGTAATCCTCAATACAATATTTACGGTTTCTTTGTGGCTATACTCACTCCTTCACTGCTGTTTGGAGGGAGCCAATGTTGTCACCCAAACACAAGCATGTCTGCCTTTGTTAATTTCCATTACAATGGGGATAGATCGGTAGTTTACAGAAGAAACATAAGATTGTCTTCTTAGGCCGTGTACACACGATCGAACATGTCTGATGAGACTTGTCCAACGGACCGTTTTCATCAGACAACTCTGAACTTGTTTGATGTGCGTACACACCATCGGACCAAAATCTGATCAGACCAGAACGCAGTGACGTAGAACACAACGACGTGATGAAAAAACAAAGTTTAATGCTTCCAAGCATGCGTCGACTTGATTCTGAGCATGCGCAGGTTTTTGGTATGATGATTTTGTGAACTAACCATCGAACCTGTCCGACGGTTTCCATTGGACAGGTTTTAAAGCATGTTTTAAAAAAAACTTTGGTCCACTGGAAAATGGTCCGATAGGCTGTACACATGATCGAACATGTCCGCTGAAACTGGTCTGCGGACCAGTTTCAGCGGACATGTTTGATCGTGTGTACGTGGCCTTAGTCTAAAAAAATTAACTATTGCAGCCAGCACATCAAAGGACTGGTAAACTGCAATACATTACATTTGTGTTCTTCAGCTTGGTTATCCTTTGAGGGGATAGGAGGTATTATAGCGATACAGATCCTATAATGTTTAATTTCATCAACATATATTATATTTTATTTAACATAGTAGGATGCAATAATGGCATTATTTACGAAAGGCAAATCCACTTTGCACTACAAGTGCACTGCAAGTGCTCTTGAAAGTGCACTAAAGTGCTGTAAATATGAGGGGTAGATCTGAAATGAGGGGAAGTTCTGTTGACTTTATCATCCAATCACGTGCAAGCTAAAATGCTGTTTTTTTTATTTTCCTTGCATGTTCCCCTCAGATCTACAGGGACTGCACTTTCAAGTGTATTTGAAGTGCACTTGTAGTGCAAAATTGATTTTCCTTTAGTACATCACCCCCAATTTTCTTTTATAATTAAACATTCCTATATACCAGAGAAATTACATTTACTTTTATAACAAATACCTACAATAGTGACATAATGCAGAATATCATTAGACCCATTTTAATAAATTTATGTCTCACGAATTTGACTAGCAAACAAAATAATGTTTGTGATTCATTTGCCTAGGCAACACTTTCACCTATAGATATCAATGTATACTTTTAAAGGTTTTCGTACTAGACCATTTCTTCTTCCATTAAGCTATTAGATGTACAGCACTGGATATTTTACAGGAACGTAAAGCTTAAGTAAACCAATACCACTGTGTATTAACATATTGAATAATGGCATTGGTTCAAGCTTTTTTTGCAGAGTTAATGGCTTCAACCTTACATAAATCCAAATACAATGTGGCAAGTCTGAGAAGACTTGATTTATGCCATCTAAAACCTCTGAGCACTAATATTTCATCATATGAAACCCACTAACAGTATTTTTATATGTGATGTTATACCTTCATTGGGAATTGATAGAAAAAAAATACAATTCTAACTTAGTGTTGTTGGTTAGGAGAACACCTAATTTCAGTAAATATAGGGTGAAGATTGTATTTGTACAAAAATTTGATATAAAAACCAAGTAATTGAAGCAGAATGTAGTGTGAGTTAATGTAGGTAGATAGTTCTTGCCATTATATGCAAGTATACATTATGGCAAACTTATATGAAAACTCTGCTATCCCAAACTCCTACCACCTGCTCCTTTGGTGTCTTCTCTCTTTGGGCCACTGAACATAATGTATAGCTATGTAACCCCCTGCCAGGCTCTTTTCTTGGCATTTTAAAGATGGCTTAAAAGACATGAGTCACAAGCAGAGTACACTTTATAGAAAATGTCTATAAATAAGGGAAAAGAGACTTGCAAAGACTTTTCTGCCATAAAGAACTACCTCCTAGCATTTCGCAACTGTTTGTGTCCCCAGGCCTTTTTGTCCTTATATTCTTTCGAGTTCCAGAACATTTGTTTTCTCATTTCAGCAATGTTTTGCATATTATTGTTTTGTTGTCTCTCTATATTATACATTCATTTGTTCAGGATAGATGGTGCTTTATTTTGGTATAAAAATGGATACATATATTTTTTGTTAATTGCTTGTCTTTGAATGAAATAATAAAAACTAAATTAAAAAAATTGCATTTTCATTAAATGTATTTTTTTCCCCACGCATTGCTTATGTATTTAACCTCTTCCATATGTTTACTCCAAAATATAATCCACAAAGACTGTTTGATTAATATGATAGTACATTATTTTGACTGTTTATGTAACGTAGTGGAATGGTGAAGCTCAAAGTGAATGTATGCTTCGTATTTTTGGAGAGCTTTATTTCCCCCACACACACAGCGTTAAAAAAACTGTTCATGTAAGTTGTTAGAATAACATTAAGATAAGAATAAATCAGGTTGATGAGGTCACAAATTAGCTCAAATGAGAATTTTTTTCACAGGTTTGCAATCTCTGAAAATGTGAACGTTGTTGCTTTTCTTTACAAGAGCATTTGATGCTTGCACAGTGAACACAAATGTCATCCAGATAATCCAACAATATTGCTGCATCATGCAGATTTATTTGTTTTCAGTATATATGAATATATACACTTTTTTAATAAATGTCAGTGGGGACCCGATCCAGACCTCCATGCAGTTGTGCAGCAGCAGATCACTTCTAATGCCCCGTAAACACAATTGTTTTTCCCAGTAGTAAAAAGTCTGCCAGGAAAACCAAGGGGAAAACCGAGAACCTGCTCGGTAACTTTTTCCCCCTACACACGGCCGTGTATATGCTTCACTGCAGGCTTTACCCATAGAAAAACTGCCGACTTAAAAACCGCCAGGAAAAAAAAAACATGTTCTCATTTTTCCCGCCGGGATTCCCGGCGTTTTTTCTGTTGGAAAAACTGCCATGGAGCATACACACGGCCAGTTTTCCCGACCAAAAGCTGTCATGGCCGTTTTCCCGACGGGAAAACTGGTCATGTTTACGAGGCATAATAGTGATCTATTGGTGACTTCAGTAAGCCAGCAACAGATCATCATAGCAGTGATCAAATACTGTTGGCTTGTTAGAGGTGCAACAGAGTCTCTGTACTAACAGGAAGTGTGGCAATGTTCTGACTTCTACACTATAGAGTAATCTGTAGACTTATCAGAAACTCAGGAGCTTATCATTTTATCTCCTGTACTAATGCCGCGTACACACGATCAGTCCATTCGATGAGAACGGTCCGATGGACCGTTTTCATTGGTTAAATGATGAAAATGACTGATGGTCCGTCGCGCTTACACACCATTGGTTAAAAAAAAACGATTGTGTCAGAATGCTGTGACGTGAAAACGGTCCATCAGATCGTTCTCTTCGGTTTAACTGATCATGTGTACGCGACATAAGTGTGAGATGCTGGCCAGTAGTTTCAGTTTGAGCCTGCACCAGGACCCACAGGAGCCAGTGATTCCCAGATCCATTTTAAAATGACATGGGGGACTCAAGTTGTTATGTTTAGTTCTGTTTTAGCAAATCAAAGACACAACACTTTTCTAGCCATTTATTAAAATTGTGACATGCACAATGCTCATTTTTGCCACATCCTTCAATGTGCTGCTACTATGTGGGGGGAAATACTTGTGTGTGATTTTTTTAGATTGAAAATCAAACAAAGGGGCCCTTGTTTTCATAGTTTTCACCCAATGCTAACATGTTTTGTAAAATGATGATGTTATAATTGTCAAAAAAATTAAATTAGTAAATAGAAAATCAGAAACACTGCCAGTTTATCACTCCTGAATATCTGCATGCAGATTTGCCAAACAGTTTTAGGAAACTGTGAGTGTGAGATTCTATGCAGACTGGATAAATCTGCTTTTATATATTCAGGACAATTAAAAAATGTATACATTTGCCAGTTTGCCTGTTTTTCAAACTGATTGGCTTATCACTAGAAAACAGATTTTCTATATTAAAACAGAGCTATTTACTAATGTATTAAATCAAATATTTTGCACTAAGTGGGAATAAAGTACCCTATAACAAAATAATGGCATCAGAAGGAACAGAATAGTTATGACTTATTAATTTAATGTATTTAATATATGATTCACATATATAAGTTCAACAAACATTCTGTCCCTAAAGGGTATTACATCCTTACCACAATTATGCAGCCTTACAAACACACAAACCAGGGCCAATCTGAAATTAAAGCTTATAAATCCAACAGTATGTTGCTGTACTGTTGGAGGACTTTTTACAGGCATATCATACAAACACCATATCATATTCCTTGGCAGGAAATAAACTGAGAAAAAAGAGACTGTGTGACAGTCAGAGGTACATTGTTCCTATAATCTGCTGTGTTGTGTGAAGTCATATTTCTATTGTTAAGCTCTGATTTATAAAGATCTAATCTATCTTTTAGAAAGATAGCAAGTAGTAGAATAGTTAATTTATATTTAGTGCCCAAGAAAAATAATAAAACAGAGTGAATTAGCTTTACTGGAAAAGGCTTCTGAAGAGAACCCTATAAATTATAGATATACAATTTACCAATAGGGAACTTTAGGAAGTGCTGAAAAGGTAGACAGAGATTAGAGCTAATGTATATCTATTGCCAAACACAAGTAGATAAGGCCTACTAAGAGCAGTTGTTATATAAAGGAAACTTTTTAATATTTAACATCATAACAAATATTGTTTTGAATTATAATCATTTATCCCCATTTATGATGATAAAGGCATATGCATAAATTTAAGAAAATCAAAGGAATTATTTGTTTTATAACATATACACTAGCTATTGCTAATTAGATTTTTAGATTAAACCTCTAGAAATTTCCTGTAGCCTGCAAAAGAAAAATTGACTATTAATATCATATAATTACTAATGAATTGACATGAATACTTTCAGAAACACCTTTATGTCAATTACATTGTAAAAAAAAACATCTTCAACTGAAGGTTAGAAGTCACAGAAGTTATAATGACATTAGCCAGACTGAAGGTTTGAAGTCAGTGACCTGACCTAACTTTAAATGTTATAATACTGTATGGCACCTATAAACCAGAGGCATGTGATTACCAAAAGAAAAAAAAATTACATCTCTCCAAGGATGGTAACCCAGAAGCAAGCTTTTTTGATAACCTTACAGTCCCAAATACAATATTGTTAATTCTATAAGTAAATTAACATTTCCAAGGAGCTTCTAAAGCATTGGAAATACCACCTTCTGTTTACAACTAATATTAGAAAATTATTTACAGTAGTTATTTTTAAATAAACCTGTGCCAAGACTATGCATACTAAACCCATTTTTATCTATTCTGAACAAGCAGTAAAAGAACATTACAAAGTTTTTATTTATCTTTTCATCTATAAGCATTGGGGAGAAATTTGCTTTCAATAAAATCTTAGCTGTTTTTCCACTATAGAAGAATCTTGACAGTCTACCAGCCTTCTAATGCAAAGTATCACCAGTTGTTTCTGAATTTTTAGAAACTGACTGAAACCCAACTTCAGAGCCTTCACATAACTTCACATTAAACACAGTAAGAGAGGTCTGGGATGGTTTGCACAAAAGCCATTTTACTGTTTGTTAAGAATATGCAAAGAGTTTAATGTCCATAGCATGAGCACAGAAGCACTTCAAAATCATCAGTTTAATTCGGAAATAATACCTGGTATTTTTATGGTTCCTTGCGGTCAACAATAGAAATCGCATGAATGTTCCTGGGTTTAGTTCAAGTCTGGTTTGGGTAACATTATTGAAATTCAAATCAATCCCCACTGGGAGCCTAATTTTAAAAAGTAACAATTTTATAAGGTAAATGTCTGGAGCATCTAGTGCTCCTATTCCTTATTCTAGCATCTGGGGAGGTGTGTTTATGGCACTCTTCTTTCTGTCTGTCCACCTGCAGGCTGATTAATGTGATCAGTCTCTGGGTGGAAACCAAGCCTGTTATAAGCCAGCCAAAACCTCTTTTGGGTGATTCTGAGAGAGTCATACGTGTGTTATTCCTGATCAAGCTTCCTGTCTGTCTGCCTTGCTCTGCTTGTTTGGATTTCCCTTGTGTATGACTTTGGATTGGTATTTGGATTAATCCCTGAACTCAGCTGGCCTTTTACCTAGACTGTCATAAAACCGCAGCTGGTACTGGTAGGCCTGCTTGCCTTATGGAAAAGGGCTGCGATAGGTGAAGAACACAGTAGCCAGCTATAGTGTCTGACCACCTGCATTGACGTAGATGTGACATGAACAGGCAAAGGATTGTGGAGAAAATGGTATGGAGCTGGACCCTTCCTTGGAGAACATGTACTAAAGCATAAAAAAAATGTTTTTTAACCACTTAAGGACCGCCTCCTGCACATTTACGTCAGCAGAATGGTACGTCCTCTTTAAGTGCCCAGCCGTGGGTCGCAGGCGCGCGCCCGCAGCACGCACCCGTGACCCGGTCCGAAGCTCTGTGACCGTTACCGCAGGACCCACGGACCCGATCGCTGCTGGAGTCCCATGATCGGTCCCCGGAGCTGCTAGAAATTTTACGCAAACCAACCGATAAACGCTTATTGCGATTTTTTTTTACCAAAAATAGGTAGAAGAATACAGATCGGCCTAAACTGAGGAAAAATATTTTTTTATATATATTTTTGGGGATATTTATTATAGCAAAAAGTAAAAAATATAGAATTTTTTTCAAAATTGTCACTCTATTTTTGTTTATAGTGCAAAAAATAAAGAACGCAGAGGTGATCAAATACCACCAAAAGAAAGCTCTATTTGTGGGAACAATGCGACACAGTGTCGAATCGCAAAAAACTGGCCGGGTCCTTTAGCTGCCTAAAGGTCCGTGTCTTAAGTGGTTAACATTTTTCGGGATGTAGCAGCAATTTTTCTAATGTTTAAAGGAAAGGGCAACATAAAAAAAAATGTAATTCCTCCAAATAACAAGCCTGCTAAAATGCTAATGTTTTTAACCTACCTGTGACTCTGTACAATGTATACAACCTACTATAGAAAATCTGAAATTTAAAGAGGAAAATGCATTTTATATGTTAGTAAATAACAGTTCCCAGTTGCTTACATCTTTTTATAAATAAAACAGCTGGGGATTCCCACACTATTCAAAAAGTGTGGGTTCCCAATTAAAAACATACATACTAGACTGTTACCTTTTTTTGAGGGTCTGGTATGGATGCCAAGGGGGATCACGTGCAAAATAACAAAATGGCATTGGGATCCCACTTAAAATGTATAACCTCTAAGCAAAGAACAAGAAAATAAAATCATGAGATCCCCAAAACTCATACCAGATCCTTAACCAAGCATGCAGCGCGACAGGCCAAGTACGATAAGTATAAGCATATGCCCTGCCCCTCCTGAACCATACCAGGCCATATGAACTCAACATGACCGGGTACTTTTCCAGGGGAGATCTCCTTGGTGAAGAACCTTGTCCCCAAGGTTATGAGGACAGGGGCCTTTTTGATTTAGATTAGCTCATAGGCTCCTTCAATGACCAGGCTAGGGTTGAGTTGGTTTGCAGGCTTATTGGAATCTGGAAGCCCCATTTCCCCGGCTCCCCACAAGTGAATGGGTGAGGGATACATAGCACCCCTACTTAGTCACAAAAGAGTGTAAATAAATACACACATTTTGATAAGTCCTGTATTTAAAAAAAGGCTCAGAATGTAAATCTATCATAAAAGCATCCAGTGGTGCAGATCTTTGCGAAACACAATAAATGAGGCCCACAACTTGCCAAAAAAAAAATCCTCCCGACCAAATGACATGACGATCTTGTCACTTCACCCACCAAAAATGGTGGCTCTGGCTACTGCTGCTAAATGTAAAATAAAGGGCAGGGCACACCCAGTCATGTCACTGACCTAATATAGCAATGTCCAAAATTTGTCAAAGCCATTGCCCCAATATGGCCATGCACCCATGTTTGATCAGTGATGTCAGAACTATTGCTTCCATTTTCTCTACTTTGCTGGGATTTCCCAGCCAGAAAATTAATCAAGCAGGATAATGTCACTGATTAATAAGGATGTAACGGGTGCCGACACCCACTGCTTCTTTAACAACTATAGACAGAAAAAGTTGTAAAAACAAGCCCTAAAAAATGCTACAATTTATACAATGTTAATCTACTTCTGAATGAGCTAAAAGTCTAGGATAAATATGAATGCCTGAACAAGCAAAGTTCTGTCTGAACCTGCTATTAGATCACCTCAACGGTTTTTATTTTTTGTACTATAAACAAAAAAAGAATGACAATTTTGGAAAACGTTTTTTATTTAGCTTTCAGCACTGTCGCACTTTGAATGACAATTGCGCAGTCATACAACACTGTGTCCAAAACTATTTTTATCATTTTCTCTTTATCAAAAATTATAGCGACTACAAACTATGGGAAAGATTTATTGCATTTTTATGTCAGTTTTATTATTTATTTATTGTTTACTAGTAATGATGGTGATCTTTTTATCTGTACTGCGACATTGTGGCAGACAGTTCGGACACTTTTGACACATTTTTGAGACCATTGACATTTATACAGTGATCAGTGCTATACATATGCACCGATTACTGTGTAAATGTCACTGGTAGGTGATCAAGGGGTTACATTTGTGTTCCCTCAATCCTATCCCCATATAACTGTATGTGGATAGGACTGACAGTACAGGGATTCTGCGTGGCCTGCAGTGATCGCTACTGCCTGTCACGCACATCGGGCCCCCCACCATGCAGTGGAGATGCGCCCTCTGACGGCTCTTAAAGGGAATCCCTGTACGAGTACAGGGTTTTGCACAGGGGTCCCATTCTGCCCCCCTGTAAAAAGACGTGAGGCGGTTAGGAACCGGTTAAACCAAGAGCTCATTTCCAGTCGGCATCAGGAAACCAGACATGAGAAATGCCAATTTCTGGAGTACATGAAGATAGAAAGAAGCTGCAGAGTCTGCGTAAAAGACAAAAAAATAATAAAAAAAATAAATTTTATTTTAGAAAAGTCAATTATTTATGATACACAGTACTTTAACAAGCTAAGTATAATTCAGTTAGGGCTTACATCTACTCTAACTATGCTATCACTGTGCTTTGTTATTAAGCAAATAATTTGGATATCTTTTTGATCTTTATTTCATATTTTGTCTACAGCAACATTTTTTAAACCTATTAATTTTTACATTCTGAAAATGAAACCTGAGTAAAAGTAGAAATAATAAATTCAGGGATGAAATGTAAACATTTATTTAAGTTAGGGCAATAAAATATCTAAAAAGATATACCATATTAACTTAGATCTGTTGAATGAATCACACTTGTCTACCCCTAATAAAGTGAAGGCATATTCAGCCATATGTGTTTGCTAATGGCATACAGTTAAGGGATTATAAAATCATGACAATATAAACCTCTGAAGAATCCCATTTTTTTGGGCGTAACACAAAAGGTAGAGAAAGACTCATAACAGTATCATGCTACCTGGAAGCCTCTGAGTTAGTCTGAACTTGGGCCTGGTCACTGCATGATCCTGTCTTAAATCTACATGACACTTTTTGATGTGAGTACGATATTGCTGTATATTTTAATAAAGTGTTATATAGAGGCACTAGAAGTGTTTATATTTGTCTCTGATGTAGGACGAGAGGACGAAGAGTGCATTATTGACTTAGGAGGGAAAACATTTTGCTGTTGTTCCCTGGATTAATGGAAAGGTGTTATTCATTTGGCATGCTTAAAGTGTTACTAAACCCAGGACCTAGGGATTCACTATATACGGTCTCCTACAGTACAAAGAACATGGACATGTAATTATTTTAGTAAATGCAAACTGATAAATACCTTTTCTTACCAGCAGTATATAGTAGTCTTGTGACTTATACCAGTGTCCATCCAAGCCCAAGCTTGTAGGAGGTGTTTTCATTCTCCAATGACTGTCCTACGAGACTGCTTGACCCCTGGCCATCTGTCTAGACATTCCTGATTGGCCCTGTGCTAATCACATGCACCATCCCCCCAAAAAAAACTATTTAGCAAAACACACCAAACTGGGCATGTGCAAAATGCCCCCAAGGCTCTGTATTGGGAACTGTGGAAGAGGGGGTGGGGGATCAGAGAAGACAATATCAAACTGCCACGAACTTTTGGCCGACGAGAAAAAAAACAGAACCAGCTTACCTTTTCCCGTTGGGAAAACCGGTCGTGTGTAGGCTTTTCCAAGGGGAAAAAATGCTCAGAATCAATTATGAGACGGGAGTGCTGTTTCTGGAAAAAAAAGTGTTCGTAATGGAAATATCACATTCGTCACGCTGCAGTTATTACATCGTTTAATGCAGCGCATGAAAAGTTTTAATCAGCTCTCACAAAACCTTTACTAACACGAGGATTGAATGGCCCCTTTATAGTCCTGTCATACGTGTTGTACGTCACTGCACTTTGGATGGGCGGTATTTGGCCTGAACGTGTGTATGCAATGCAGGCTTGAGAGGAATCCTGTCGGGAAAAACAATGTTTTTTTCCTGCAGAGAAAAACGATTGTGTGTACAAAGCATCAGACCTTGTTTTACTTTTAATAGCATGTGTTCTTTGAGTCCCAGTGTCAAGTCTTGAGTGCCTCTGACAAGTCAGAGTAGCTTCCTTAATGTATTGAACAAGGAGCTATTTAGTTATGATATAGGCTTGTTAAGAAAGCAAACATATATTTTATCCTAGCTACACCCACTATCTTCTTAATAATATTATGTTTGTGCAGATATTTTTTTTTTTTTTTTTATAATTGCCATTGTCCCTATTAAAATACTTTGTCAGTATGAGGTCTCAGATTCTTTTCAGTCTGTTGCCTTGTAATGAATTCTGTAGTTTGATTAAAGCTTGTGCAGTCATTTAGAACCAGATCAATGCCAAAAGAGGCTAATTGATTGGAAGTGCTGAAATATATCTGATTGTGTACCCTTCTTGAAGGTAAAATGCCTACATCATCATATTTTATTGACCTTAAGAATTTGCCATATTTATTGCTACTAGATTTTTCTTGTGTAAAGCATAGGACCCAGTATGGAAATGTGATCTTTACTTCTACTTTATGCATGTTCTGTGTTAATGATTTGCTGTATATATATATATATATATATATATATATACTGTATATATTTATAGCTATACTCCACCATGAAAGGCAACCATCACATTTTAACTGATATATGAAATTACATCTTATCCCTATTGACTTTTTTGATGGCTGTTGGTCTCAATGCTTAGTGTTTGAGATGAGAAAATCTTTAAAAATACAGTTTGTCCTTTGTCCCCATTTTTCATGCTCTGCTTGATTTATCACTAGCTACATCAGATATGAAATGAGAAAATTGAGTTTTTAAAAATCAAATCTATTCTTGATTTATTACTGATACATACGTAGAGATCTGTGGTGAACACAGGTTTGTACAAACTTCTGATCTACATGCCAATGGTCAATTTCTTTTACACTTCTTTTTGGCTCCAAAACCACAATCCCAATAACAAGCCAGTGTGGGATTTTTTAAGCTGACCAAACTACTGACATTTGGGAGCTAAATTTATCTGCTTGTGGAGTACCAGTACGGCTTTAATAGAATATTTAGCAAGCCATTTTAAAGCAATCACTACTTTTCGATAATCTAGTTACGGCAGTGGTCATCAACACTGTTCTCAAGGCCCACTAACAGGCTAGGTTTTATGTATTACCTTGGTGAGATGCAGACTACAATACTGCAATCACTGAGCAGCAAATGATATCACCTGTGATGTATTTCAGTTCTCTTGCAAACCTGGCCTGTTAGGGCCCTTTCACACGGGCGGATCAGTATTGATCCGCCTCCGTGTGTCCGTCTGCTCAGTGGGGATTCCTCCGTAAATCCCCGCTGAGCTGTCGGTTGACAGGGCGGTCCCCGCACACTGTGCAGGGACCGTCCTGTTTTTCTCCGCTCTCCCCTATGGGGGATCGGATGAACACGGACCGTGTGTCCATGTTCATCCGATCCGCTCTGCAGACGGAAGAAAAAATAGGGTTTTCTTCCGTCCGCAAAAGCGGATCTTTGCGGAGGTGGACAATTGCGGGTGTCAGCGGATGTTCATCCGCTGACACCCGCTATCCCATAGGGATACATATATGTCTGTATTTCATCCAAAAACGGATGGATGAAATACGGACATACGGTCCGTACGTGTGAAAGGGCCCTTAGTGGATACTAAGGACAGGAGTTGAGAACCACTGCAAGGGTATGTCAACAGGGTTCAGGGGAGGGTTGATGACCACTGAGTTAGGGTATTCAGCTTTTAAAGAAACAGTATATGGATCCTATATGGAGAAAAGTATATGTTTTAACATAAAGTCATGCACATACCCAAACAAGTTCATAAACACATTTTAATAAATTATGTGTTGTAATCCTGATTTAATAAACCATAACTAAAATAATTATTTTACTTCTTAGGGTATTTTTCTTTAAAAAAAAAAAGTTAGCGGAGCATAAATGGATAAAAGTGTATATTTTACATACAGCCATGCACATTTTCAAACAAGTTCATAAACAAACTTTTGTTACCTATAAGTCGTTAAAAAAATGTTTTAGCCCAATTCATTAACCCATTATTAACCACTTCCATACCGCCATACGACTATAGACGTCCACACTTTAAAGATGGATATCTCGGTAACGGCAGCAGCTGCTGCCACAACCGAGCTATTCATATTTAGTGTGAGCGGTCCTGTAATCGGCGGCGGGAGAGGGCCCCCCTCCCGCGCCTCTCCCGCGCCTTCCGCCACTGTTAGCGGCGGAGGCGATCGGGTCCTGCCGTCTGCTGTGTGGGGATGTGAGTGAGGGCAAAATGGCCCCCACCCGTCCCCATAGCTCTGCTGGGCAGAAGTGACGTCAAAACGTCAGTCCCACCAATGCGTCTTAAAGAAACATTTTTTTTTGTCATTTGAAAAAATTACAGTTTCCATTTTTTTCTTTTTTTTGCATTTAAGTCTAAATATGAGATCTGAGGTCTTTTTGACCCCAGATCTCATATTTAGGAGAACCTGTCATGCTTTTTTCTATTACAAGGGATGTTTACATTCCTTGTAATAGGAATAAAAGTGATCATTTTTTTTTCAGTGTAAAAAATAATAAAATAAATACAAATAAATAAGAAAAAACATTTTTTTAACCACTTAAGACCCGGACCAATACGCTGGTAAATGACCCAAGGTGTTTTTGCGATTCGGCACTGCGTCGCTTTAACAGACAATTGCGCGGTCGTGCGACGTGGCTCCCAAACAAAATTTGCGTCCTTTTCTTCCCACAAATAGAGCTTTCTTTCGGTGGTATTTGTTCGCCTCTGCGATTTTTATTTTTTGCGCTATAAACTAAAATAGAGCCACAATTTTGAAAAAAAACACAATTTTTTTACTTTTTGTTATAAAAAAAATCAAATAAACTAAATTTTAGTAAAACATTTAGGCCAAAATTAATTCAGCCACATGTCTTTAGTAAAAAAAAAAATTGCAATAAAAAAAATAGCTACCTAGCGGGAACAGCGACACTAATACAGCGATCAGAAAAATGATCGCTTAGTGATGCTGGCAATAGGGAGTGAAAGGGTTAACTAGGGCGGTGATCAGGGGGTTAAAACTTTATTAGGGGGGGTGGGGGGGCTATCCTGAACCTAACACTAACTGTTTTTTACACTGCCTGTCACACTGACACTAAATGCAGTGATTAGATCACTGCATTCAGTGACACTGTGACAGGGGGGTGGGGGGGGGCGATCACAAGGGGTTAATTTGCCTATGTGAGTGTGTGTCAGTGTTGTGTTGGTGCACACTTACTTGTGATGTCTTCTCTCATCAGCAGCGCTGGGAAACAGCGCTGCGATGAGAGATTACATCATTTCCTCCTTCCTGTGTAAACACAGGAGGAGGAACTGACACGATGGGAGCGCGCTCCCATTGGCTGGGAGCGATCGCGGGGGGGGGCGGAAATCACGGACATCCGCCCGCTCGTCGGCGATCGCTCCCAGAGGCAGGGGGACCCCCGCACGCCGCGGAGGGGGTCCCGATGGGACCCCCGAACCGCACGAAGGCGGGGACGTAAATTTACGCCCTTGTGCCTTGTGCCCTTGTGCCTGTACGAGCCATTCTGTGGCCGTATATGTGCGTGCGGGGGTCCTTAAGTGGTTAAAGCGCCCCGTCCCGACGAGCAGAAGCGAACGCATACGCGAGTAGCGCCCGCATATGAAAACGGTGTTCAAACCACACAAGTGAGGTATCGCCGCGATCGTTAGAGCGAGAGCAATAATTATATCCCTAGACCTCCTCTGTAACTCAAAAAATGCAACCTATCGAATTTTTTAAACGTCGAGATTTTTAAGGGTAAATGTTTGACACCATGGCACGAGCGGGCGCAATTTTTAAGCGTGACATGTTGGGTATCATTTTACTCAGCGTAACATTATATTTCACAATATATAAAAAATTTGGGCCAAATTTATTGCTGTCTTATTTTTTAATAAAAAAAAGTGATTTTTTTTCCAAAAAAAAGTGCGCTTGTAGGACCGCTGCGCAAATATGGTGTGACAAAAAGTATTGCAATGATCACATTTTATTCTCTAGGGTGTTAGAAAAAAATATATATATAATGTTTGGGGATTTTAAGTAATTTTCTAGCTAAAAAAATGTTTTAGTCTTGTAAACACCAAATCTGAAAAACACCCAAGGTACTGAAGTGGTTAAATAATTAATTTTCCAAAGTGGTAATTCTTAAGTGCAATAACCCATAGCATTTTTAATTTGGTTTTAAAAAGTAGCATTAAAGTATAAGTATTATTTATTGAATATGATTATTTATAGCCATTGATGAGTGATTATATGACTGATTGTGTACCTTGTCTTCTTACATATTCCAAAATTTGCAGTATTAAAGAACAGTGACTGAAATTTGACCCTCAACTGATTATATTCAGTTTGTTCTGAAAAACAAGTATAAATGCACTTAACCTTATCTTTCAAACCAACAAAGAGTATATGATTGTGGCATCAAACACATGTTTATAAAAAGAAAGATAAATGTATTGGTTTGAAGATGTCTTTCCTTTTGGGTTTTGTTGTATATGACTTAAAAATATAACATGGTTAAACCGCACAATGGTGCTTTATTCAATACCATTATTTAAACCAGTGATGCTATGGGGGTTATTTACTAAAGGAAAATCCACTTTGCACTGCAAGTGCAAAGTGCACTTGAAATTGCACTGAAAGTGCACTTGGAAGTTTAAACACTGTAGATCTGAGGGGGACATGCAAGGAAAATAAAAAAACAGCATTTTATTTTGCACATGATTGGATAATAAAATCAGCAGAGCAAGACCAAGTGCACTTTCAATGCAATTTCAAGATCACGTTGCACTTGTAGTTTGCACTTGTAGTGCAAAGTGGATTTGCCTTTCGTAAATAACCCCCTATGAGTGTTTTCTAGTTAGTAATAATGATGGAATATTTGTGTAGAACACTATAAATCCTAGCAAAATTTAATTCAAGAGTTAGAATGCTTTTTAGGCACTTTAACCTTTAAAATCTCATTCTCAGATTGAAGTGGTTAAGCCACATAAGGTTATATTTTTATTACAGTGAAACAGTTTTACTATGGGGGAAAATATAACGTGGAGTATTGTAGATTATTTCTGGGATCTCGGTGGGAAGGCAGAGAAGAAAGGCTGGATGGAAACTGGAAATGTAATGCAATTTAGTTTATATCACTAAATATTATGTTATAACTTCAAAATAACTGATAATTCCAGCTCCCAGGAGATGACTACAAAAGACTTTTTCTTGTTTTAGTAATGAGAAAACTCTATGGGAAAATTGCTCTCTGCAGCAAAGCCACTTAAATCCTTTCCTGACTGAATCAAGAGGGAATAAAAGGGATGTGTTGTCTCTATAAAACATCTTGTGAATGTCTTCAAATAAACAAGAAATATGCTCCAGCAAGATTGTATTCATAGCCTTGCAACACTTATCACATGTTTTCAAAGGGGTTACATGAATTCAGACATATAAATATGTTTTCCACACAAGGAACTGTATTGCATGTGTTGAACCATGCTGATGTTAGAAAAAGTTGTTGGATTACATATACTATATATACTGTATATGTAGGAGGACACTCAACTAGTATTGACAGCAGTATAACAATACATGAGATAGGGAACCATCCAAACAGGTATGCGTGAGGCACCTCCATTATGCAAGGCAGCAAACAAACACAGTTTCAATAAAGGAAGGCTTTGTACAACAAGTTTATAGCATAAAACAAATGAAGTATCTGCTCATTCAAGCTGCTAACCTAACTTGTGTCATTTCCTGACTATTAAGTCACTCCCTTTTGGGTACAGCAAAATTAACAGGCAGTTTGTAGCAGTAGTACCTTGTTACTGCTCTGTCAGCAGTATGCCTTTTCACACAGCAGCAGGCTCTCATAGCACAGTGAATGAGAAAGAGAGCCATGAGCATTTATCAGCTTACATATATATATATATATATATATATATATATATATATATATATATATATATAGGCTGGTCCACAGCTAAGATTAATAATGAAGTCAAAGTCAGGCTATCTGGTAAGCTATGGACTGAGGCATTAAGACTGAAGCCCTGTACACACGAGCCAAAATCACTTCAGGGAAAAAAACGTTTTTCCTATCGAGATTCTTGGGAAGAATCTCTTGCCGGCCGAGTGTACACACAATCAATTCAAAAGAACCACCGTTCTTTTGAATGGCAAGAACGTGGTGACGTCATTGAGTACAATGAGAATGCGCTTGTCACATTCGATGCCGCCGCCCCCATCTTGCTTCACCCTAGCTATTCCTTGGAAGCTACCTCGCATGCGGCAAAGTCATTTCGAGCATGCATGGGTTTCCGCGGCGCTCGGGTTTCTCGGCAGGAAAACACTGCCGAGAATCACAATGAAAAAATAGAGAGCAGGTTCTCTATTTTTCTCGTTGAGATTCCGGGCAGTTTTCTTGACGAGAAACCTCAAAGCCTCATACACATGCACTGTTTACTCTGTGCGTGTGTACCAGGCTTTATTGCCATCCAAAGCCCTTTTGTTTATATTAACCATAAGTCTTGGAGTACTTCGCCATATGTAAGAGAGAAACCTAAATGACGGATACGCACCATCCTCAAACCTTGCATCTAGTGTCTATAGGCAAGCCTAAAGTATAACTTTTTTATTTAGATTGGGATAGTCGTAAAGCATTAGAAACATTGTTACATTTTTATTGATATCTGTGTGCCAAATAGGATGATGTACTATCTCTAATTTTCCCGATCACCAATGTCACTGGGAACAAAGGTGAGAGTAATTCCACATGTTTGAGTTGACCCCAGGGAAAGACAAGAAATGTTCCCAATGGAACATTTGTTCTCATGACAATTGTTTAAGAGGGAATTTCCCTGACATTGGAGAGATATTGTCTGTTGAGTCAACAGGACAGGAAGTGAGATAATCTCCCTAATGGGACACATGTGGTCAAGAAAAGAAAAACTGTGATTTTAACCCTCATCTTCTCATTCCAAAATGAAAAAAAGTTTTGGATTTAGATATACGTCATTAATGGATAACCAGTACAAAGGGAAGTGATGCTATAACCCACCCAGAGCAACCAATCAGAATCTAGCTGTCATGTTTCCATTGCAGATGTGAAATCTCTAGTTGTTTACACCACAGTTCTTTGTTATAGTTTCATAAATAAACTTTACTGTTTGAGTCTAATTTTTCATATTTAGAATGACCAGAAATGAATTGTCCATCAAGGTATCTTCTTAACCATTTTAGTCTTACTCAATCTGCTGTGGGTTATTACACTTAATTTTTACCGTGTTTAGTAACAAGCAAGTAACTAAGCATACATACAGTATATGTATCCTATTGTATGCAAGCTGTGGAGATAGGAGAGATATATATGATCAATGCTCTCCAGGGATGAATAGATAGAGTGCAATGAGTTACAGTATGTATGATGTCAAGTAGTCTTCATCCATTTTCTAAAAGGCTGATGTGCACTGAACCATAATTCCAGATTTTTGATCCAATCTATCTGTTTCCCACAGAGATTTCAAATATTGGAACACCAATAAATATGCCTATTTACAAAAGTGCAATACAATACAAAATCTACTGGTTTTAAAATAGCATGTGCAATATAGTAAAGGAATATTAAAATGTCAGTCCACCCAAAAACTACTACTTCAGTTTTTGTAGATGCAGCAAAATGCAGATAAAATCACAGCAATATCAAGTATTTTAACTATGCATTATACTTTCTGTATTCCTTTCCAAAAAGAAATGTTTATTCATTTGAAAGGTGCCTTTGAACTTGCCAGGATATGCAAAAACACCCGAACGATTAAAATTGGAGCACAGCAACATTTCTCCCTCCCTCTTGCCACTCCATATCCCTCTTCACTAGTGGGAGTGTCTGTACTGGCCCAGCTCTTTTGCCCCTCCCTATATAGCCTTTTACAAAACTGCTAGGGGGAAGCATAGGGGAATGCTATACAGTGTCACTTGAGTGACAACCAAATCTGCTGGGACTGCTGACATTAAATCCAAGATAGCAGAACCCAGCAGCAGTATCAGGCCTGTTGTCTACACAGGGGAGGCTTTTGCAAGCGAATAGCATGTGTAAAATGTGTCAAGTGTTAAATAATTATTTGGCAAGGCCACTGTTGAAATTAGTTGTGATATGGTCTCTTTTAAGTAAATTACATTTTATTATCCTGGAAAATCTGTTGGTGAGACATTTTCACTTCAATCCCTGGATCTATACACATGCTGTGGCTATTATGAGAGGGTTTAATGCACTCTGGTTGATTTTTTATTATGGTGAGTGCAGCAGGAAAAGTTGGAATGTGCAAAGGTAGTCAGGAAAATCGAAAACTTTGAGGTGGACAAAAACAGAATTGAAAATTATGGCAGAAATCATTCTAGTGAAGTATCCAAGATGTATTAAAATATGAGCCCATCATGCTCCACATATAACTAAAATATAATCTTTGATTGGACTATAAGTCATACAGTATTTTAGGCTGCCTTAAGAAATGCTGCAAACACATTTCCAGATATTATCATTCAAAGAAACTTGCACTAAGCAAGTATGTGATATCCTATTGTTAAAACGTTCCTCACTTCCGGTTCCGGCGCCGCATGGAGTAGCTGTGCACTCCTTCAGCTCCCGCACACAGGCTCCCAAATCGGCCTATAAAAGCCAGCAAACCCGCTGCCGACCCCTGGGCTAACCATCCGCCATCCCCCCCCTCCACCCGAGGATGGACAAATACCTGGAAAAAAGCGGCGCGCGGTCGTACGCCGCCGCTGCGGCGCGAACGGGACAGCCGCAAATCGAGGCCCCGGCTTTGGCCTACACGGATTCGATCGTAGATCCGATCGTGGATCCGACACCTGCAATGGAGGTGAGTGCAACACCAGCCCCTCAGACTGTTCACATCCCCTCACCTCCCCCACAGGCGGGGATATGCACAACATAGAGCTGATGGCCCAGGCCGTGGCTGCTCTATTATCCCCCATGATAGCGACCTCGGTGGAAAAAGCCATCAATGCAGGATACAGAAAATCCAGGCTCAACTAGGGGAGCATGCATCCAGGCTGAATGAGGCTGAGAATCGCATCGGACATATAGAAGAGGATCTTTACCAGGCCCAATCCTTTGAACATGCGCAAGACAAGACGAACAAGTATATACTAGACAAACTGGACGACCTTGAGAACAGATCCAGGAGGAGCAATCTGCGCTTTATTGGCGTCCCTGAATCGCTGCAACCTCAAGCACTTTCAGATCTCTGCTCCAGACGCATCCCCGAGACCCTGGGCCTGCCGGGCCCCTGCACTGTTGAGCGCGCCCACCGCATGGGCCTTTTCAACTCTGATCGCAAGTCACCTCGCCCTGTCATCGCCAAATATCTCAACTATTCAGAAAAATCCCTCATCCTGCAGAAGTTCAGGCAGTCCAGGACCCTCCAGATAGACGGCATGAATATCCTGATCTTTGCGGACTACTCCGTGGACGTCTCCAAGAGGAGGAAGGCTTTCCAGCAGACCTGCACGGAGCTCCACCGAATGCAAATCAAGTTTACACTGGCTTTCCCGGCCGTGCTTCGACTCAGAGCACCCAACGGAGATCAGCTCTCCTTCCATGACCCATCCGAAGCTGAGGCCTTCCTGAGATCCCTCCGCTCTAGCCCCCACCACAACCAGTCTCCCAGAGTGGCACCTTCCAACCGGCCCTAGAACACGGAAGCCCACGCAAGGACTCTCCTAAAAGATTCAAGGCATCTGGATCCGACCGTCAACTCACCTCATCCTTTTGAACTTTTTTTCTTGGACCTTCTCTTTTTTTTTCTTCTAGACGGTCACACCATCCCGATGCAGTTCTGCTGCTCATTAACCGTCCAGGACCACTCCTGGCCCCTCTCCTTTAGCGTGCCTCCCCCTTCACCCGGGGGACCACGGTAGGCCTAATGCAATTTGCTGTTATGCCAGTCTGTCTCCTTTTCTTTTCTCTTATGCTCCTAAATGCCATTTTATTTCACACACTGTTTTGTTTTCACATTGTTTTATGTTCTCTTGCACAATCGGTAATAGTTGTCTTAGCTCCACTTGTGCCTTAATATTATGTTATCCTATACGTTTATATATCATGTGTAGGCCTTTTCCATTCTTCCGCAAGGAACCTGTCTAACTCCTCCCCCCCCCCTCACGCATTGCTCCTGCTGCTTACACCCCCCCATCGGTCGCGGCGGGTGAAGTGCTGCATTGAGAGCCCTGCGTTGGGAGCTGGCCTATTCAGTGGCTCCATGCGGAAAAAAGTGAAGTTCCCAAATGTTGTTGTTCACCTTGTTTGCCCCCATCACCCTCCCCCCATCTCCCCCTCCCTGGTTCTCAACCCTCCGCCCATTTTTAGGGATCCGTTACCACCCCCGCTCTCTCTCACAGCAAACCACCACAACACCTGCTGTCCTTGCACCCCACTTCTACAATGCTCCATGCTCCCATTCTCCTCGCCTCCACGTCCTGCTCACACCCCATTGTTAGTCTTCCCAACATGAGAATAGTCTCCTGGAATGTCAAAGGGCTCCGCTCCCCCAATAAGAGGATGAAAGTTCTGCGCCACCTTAAAAGGCTCAAGACCGACATCGCCCTCCTTCAGGAAACCCATCTGTCCACCCCCGACTTCCCGCGGCTGCGGAAACTCTGGGTAGGCACAGTCCTCGGTTCTGACTCAAGTGGTCGGAAAGCTGGGGTAATAATCCTTATTAACAAAAACCTTCCCTGCAAGATTCTGTCCTCAGATTCGGACTCCGAGGGGCGATTCACCTCGGCCCGTATTCAACTGGGATCCAGGGTGGTAATCATCACTAATGTATATGCTCCTAACAGCCCCACAAGTGCCTTCTTTAGCGACCTCACCTCCTGGGCGCTTAGAGACCCAGCCTGCCCACACCTGATAGGCGGGGGATTTCAATTCCATCATGCACCCGATAGATGACAGGTCCTCTACCAGACAATCTCGTCCTCCTCTGACTCCTCTCACCCAGACATTATTGGCGTCGACGGTCGATTCACTGCACCTCCACGATCTATGGCGACTAAAACACCCTGCTGACAGAGAATTCTCATTTTATTCCCACCCTCATAAAGTCTTCACGAGACTGGACTATCTTTTCTGTTCTGACTCTCTCCTCCCACTGATCTCGGAAGCCGACATACACGACATCGCAATCTCGGACCATGCCCCGGTCTCGACCACCCTTGAGGACCCTGACTTAGCCTCTAACCCCAGAATCTGGCGGTTCCCCTCCTATCTTCACAATAACTCCGATTTTCACCAGCATCTAGAAAAAGCCTGGTTGGGATACGCATCGGATAACGCGTTACACGCTGACAACCCTAACCTTTTCTGGGAAGCGGGCAAAGCGTTCCTCAGGGGCTGCATAATCGCCTACGCCGCCACATTCAAAAAACACACCCTTAGACGCTACAAACAGGCCAGCGCAACACTGCATCAGGCCCAGCGGTCCTCTATACTGATGACTCCCCCAGCAACCGTAACGCCTGGTTCGCTGCCAAGCAGGCCTTTGATAGCTGGGCAGCCACCCTCGAACGTACCCAAAAAGCGCATCTAGACGCCTCCCTCCACAAGTTTGGTAACAAAGCAGGTAGACTCCTTTCCAGATTAAGTAAAGGACCCAACCGCCCGACGCATATCATGTCCCTCAGGGACCCGTCGGGTTCCATACACTACACCCCAAAAGGTATCAATAATACTATGCGCCAATTCTACTCCTCCCTGTATGCCTCAGACCCTATCGATAAACCGACAGCCCTCAATTTCCTACGACGTATCTCCCTGGACCAGGTAACCCCCACCCAGCTCGAAGCCCTCAATGCCCCTATCTCTGTCCTGGAGGTCCAATCCGTAATCAAACAGCTTTCCCCCTCCAAAGCCCCAGGCCCAGACGGCTTCACCGGAGAATTTTACAAGTCCTTTAGCTCGACTGTGTCCCCCCCTCTCCACAACGTCTACACACACATATGGTCGGGTGGGTCCTATCTTCCAACGGGCAATCAGGCCATAGTAAAACTCCTAGAGAAGAAGGGCAAGGACCCCCTAGAACCTGGCTCTTATAGGCCCATCTCGCTTCTTAACCTTGACGTTAAAATCCTCTCCAAGATAGCAGCCACTAGATTGGCATCCATTATACCCTCCCTGATTCACCCCGCACAGTCGGGCTTTGTTAAGGGTAGGACGGCCACCATGAATATCAGGAAGGTGATGCTAGCTCTCGAACACGCAAAAAATGACCCGGCAGGAGACCACGCCATCATCACCCTAGACGCGGAGAAGGCTTTCGATAACGTTAGTTTCGAATGGCTCTCCATGGTCATGTCCAAAATGGGCTTCTCGGGCCCCTTCACGCACCTCATAGAATCAATGTACACTGCCCCTGCCGCGAGAGTGGTCGCGGCGGGCCTCCTCTCTGAGGAGTTCAGGCTGCACAAAGGCACGAGGCAAGGCTGTCCACTCTCCCCGCTCCTTTTCAACATAGCACTTGAACCCCTCTCCCGCCACCTAACCCAGATCGCCCCCCTACATGGCATCCATGTCGGAGGCCACGACCTTCGCACGTCACTATTTGCAGACGATGTCCTTATCTTCACATCCAGCCCCTCACTCGACATGTCCACTATCAAGACCACCTTTGACGAATTCAGGCAATGTTCAGGTTACGTATCAATTATAGCAAGAGCGAAATACTCCCAATAGGCTCCCTATCTATCCCCTCCTGGTCCCAAAACTCCTTATTCGCCGTTGCAAAGTCACATATCACTTACCTGGGGATAAAAATAGGCAAACTACCCTCCTCCCTATACCACCTCAACTACCCCCCCCTGCTCACCAAAATATCCCAAGAACTGACCAACTGGATGGACCTGCCTCTCTCGCTACTGGGAAGATGCCACCTTGTCAAGATGGTTAGTTTTGCACGCCTACTGTACCCACTACAAACCATCCCTTTACTCTTGCGCCACAAAGACATTAAATCCATTAACTCTGCCATTTCCAAGTTCCTCTGGCGTGGCAAGAGGGCGCGCATAGCATTTACCAAGCTGCATCTTCCCAGGCGAGAGGGGGGCATTGCCCTTCCCAACATCAGGCTATATAACTTGGCATGTCTATTGAGAACAGGCTTGGATTGGATAACCCAGTCCTCCAGGTGCTCGAACTACCCCCTCGAATCGGCGATGGTCCGCCCCTTCTCGCTCACGGCCCTTCTCCATTGCCATTGGAAATCTGCCCCCCCTCCCCTCCAACACAATCTCCTTCTCCGGGATACAGTCATCGCCTGGAGAGAGGTCAGGAAGGCCCTCAATGTCCCCTCCTCTATCTCACGATACCTCCCTATCCTGGGCAACCCGAGCTTCCTACCAGGCTTAGATAACCAACCCTACCTCGACTGGGAGGGTAAGGGTATCAAATCCTTTTATTCTTTATGTGACCCCCTTTCAGGCCGCCCCTTAGGTTTTAGAGCCCTGGCAGACAAATTTTCTCTCCCTTCGTCACATGTATTCCAGTATATTCAATGCATTAGTTTCCTGAAAAACGCCTGTCGAGATGACAGAAAAAGGTTCCAGAGCTCCCTTACCGACACCCTTATTTCCCGGGCCTCATACAAAATCTCAGACATTTACCATCCCCTCCTCCAGCACAACATCCCCCCCCTGGCCTCAACCTCGGCGGCCAACTGGTCGAAAAGACTTCCCTGACCCTGACCTGGTGGAGAAGCTCCTGCATGGCCTCACCACCATCCACAGACTTATCCCTAACGAAATATGGAGAGAGACGCAGATTAAGATTGTTCACCGAGCCCAATCCTCCCCGTCAGCCGAGCCCATGCCACCCCAGAATGCCCCCTCTGTAAACAACCCAAACCTAACTTGGCTCACAGGTTCTGGTCTTGTTCCCTCATAGCCAGTTTTCTGGGACCAAGTCATCCAATACATTTTCGATGTCACCCTGCTACGCATACCCAGGGACCCGTTACTACTTATATTTGGGTACTGGGACCCCATACTACTCCCCTGGTCCTCTCCCTCCACCCCCCCTGGGCAGGACTGGACTCTGATATGCCTCTTGATAGCCCGTAGAGCCATCCTCCAGAAGTGGATATCAGCGGACTGCCCAACCACTGCTCAAGTTAAAAGGGAACTGTTGCAGCTCTTATACAAGGACAGGCTCAACACGGACCTGACCCACGAACGGAGCAAGAACCGCTTCTATCACTTATGGAATCCCTTTATGTCGCATACTTTCACTTCTACTGAATGGTTGAACTTTGAGAAAATGTCTTTTCTATACCAGGATCCCCTCGGGATTGACATCTCTCACCCTCCCTCCCTCCTCCCCTACCCCCCCCCCTCTCTTTGTTGTTCCTTTTTGTTTGCAAGCACTACTATTTCACCTACCCCGTGACCACTTAACCTATACCCTCCCCCCTTATTTGTTCTCTCTGAGAACCTCTACATACACTGTTAATCTACAGCAATGTTCCACAGAAAATGCTTTTATGTCCCGTTTTTTTTTTTATGTTTTCTCTGTTATGTAACTTCCTTAATAAAAACATATTTCAAAAAAAAAAAAAACGTTCCTAAAATGTTAGTTGCATGGCTATCATGCTGGTACTATGGCTACAGGCATGTCTGAGAGGCTAACCAGGAATATGTTTGCTGATTATGATCATGACTTCTATGTGACTTTCCTTTCCTTCATATTTATTCTAAGTCAGAGGGTTAGCATGATGGTTGGGCAATTAGCATGTTCTAGTTGGCAAGGGTAACCTTCATGTTTCCATCAAGAAAGGTTTACATTTTAAGATCTGAGTATTCTTGCCAATGTTTTGATTACGGGATATTCTGGATATTTTATTTACATTCCTTGCACAGCTGCTTACAAACTATGGCCCAGATTCAGATAGAATTAGACTATCGTAGAGTATCAGAAATACACTACGCCGCCGTTTTTTACCTGGCTCTACGTGGAATCCAGGTAGATTTTGTCCAGTAAACGACGGCGGCGTAGTGTATTTCTCCAGTCGCAATCCATCTGCGCGAGTAGGGGGCGTGAATCATTTAAAATAGGCGCGTTCCCGCGGCGATCGAACTGCGCATGCTCCGTTCGCAAATTTCCCGCCGTGCATTGCGCAAAATCACGTTGTTACGTCATTTTTTCTTGAGTAGCGTCGTTTACGGAGATTCCTATTCCCGAACGAGTTACGTAAAAAAAAAAAAAAAAAATTTAAATTCGACGCGGGAACGACGGCCATACTTAACATGGGCTACGCACCGTTAGACCAGCAAAAAGCTGGTCTAACAGTACGTATAAAAAAATAGACGAAAGCGATTGCGAAGACCGCTCGTATCTTCGTGGATCGCCGTAAAAACTCATTTGCATATCCCGACGCATGAAAACGACGCAAACTCCTCCCAGCGGCCGCAAAAATATCGCAGCGTAGATCCGAAGGCTTACGAAGACGTAAGCCTCTCGGATCGAAGCCGAAGCCGCCGTATCATGGTTTGAGGATTCAAACTAGTGATACGGCACGCAAAATTTGAAATTACTCCTGTCTAACACCAGTTAGACAGGCGTAATTGCTCTGTGAATCTGGGCCTATAGCTCTTTCTTATCAACTAGTTTCTGGTAAAGGTTATTAGAGAAGGTTGATTACAATATATGTTTCTACCATAACAGTTGGAAAATCTGATTTGTTTAGAAAAGCTCTTCTGATCTTTTATTTCAGCTCTAACGAACTCAAGTAACTTACATACTGTTAAAAGCATAAACAATATATATATATATATATATATATATATTATATATATATATATATATATATATATATATATATATATATAACTAGGGCTGTGCAAATTAACTTTTAATTCATCGATTAATCGTTAATTTTTTTGATCGATCCAAATCTTTCTTTGATTGGTACTTACCTCTCTGCCGGCTTCTGGGCCTTCAGGGAGTTCCGTTGTAGATCCGGTAACGTCACGGACACCGGCAGGGCTTGCCGTGTCCATCTGAAGGGCTCCTTTGCTGTGCCTTCATATCTGCATGCCCGCGGGACCTTACTATCTACCACACAGAAGGGCTGTTACACTTCCCTCTATCACTTCCCTCTATCAACCTGGGATTCTACAGCCATCCACTGGGAGTTGTGTTAGTTCCCTTTATGGGACATCTACATACCGACGGACTAATGTTAACCTCTCCTCATCTGGATTCAGCAGTGGTATCATTGTACACATTTTTATACCAGTATCATACTTGGCTACATGTTTTTATGACTGCTTTTGGTACCGTTTGGTATAACTCGCACCATTTTTACAGTTTATGTAGCTACATCGATTTTAATCTCCAGTGCAATATTTATTTTGTTACCTACTTAAAGACTATAAAAGTTTTAATGCTATTCCCATCGAGCGCTGCCTGTGTGTTTTTTGTGTCCTGCTATCCATTTTTTCAGTGGTTGGTAGCTGCACTGGGAATCAGCCTGCAAGGAGATCAGCTAAAAGTAGTTGGCTCTGTATGTGCGTTATAATTAATCAAAATTAGTAGATTAATTGATTTAAAAAAACGATTAATCGAACACAAACATTTTGATCAGTAACGGACCTATATATAACCTTTTATTATTTATTTGTAGGTAGTTTCTCACTTCTTTGCAGTGATAGGAGTAGAATGTGGAGCTTTAACTTTCTTAATTATTGCAGTGAACCTGGGGGATAGCTGTAAGCTTGTGGAGTGTTTCTTACTTCTTTGTAGTGATAGGAGTAGAGTGTAGAGCTTTAATTTTCTTATTCACTGCAGTGAACCTGGGGGATAGCTGTAAGCTTGTGGAGTGTTTTGGCAATATCAGGGCTGGATTTATAAGACTGTAGGATGTACTGACTCTACTATACTAATAAAAATCTCCAAAAGAACTATAAGGCAAAGCAAGTTAAAGTTTATGGTTCTGTTCCAGCTTAAAAACCAATCAAGGCTTTTCAATAGTAGTGCTAATTCGTAAGTGCAGTAAACCACAAAAATAAAACAGGAATCACTCATATGATCGAGATCAGTACAATATGGGTTACAATTAGTTACTGTACTTGGAAATTAAATGATCTTATGCTTTGCCCATGCAGGGCAAACAAATGGTTGACTTTAGTGGTGCTTCAACCAGCTTTTATACTTACCATCCTTTCATTCTTCCCTAGATGCTGTGACAAAAGTGAGAAAGTATTGTGTAAGCTTAAAGTCATGACCTGGACCTTACACAGTGCTGAGGACTCTCAACCCACCCTCATGTGATAGCATTGAGTGTCTGACTAGCCAAATACAAAACACCAGATCTTCACATGGTACTAAGTGGAGTATGTAATGTTATACCCATACCTAGAAGCAATTGCACTTCCTAAAGGCATTGTTTGGAAACTAACACCATTAGGTAAAGGGCCAGTAGCCTCATTACAAATTGGGCCCTAAAAAACTACTGTGTAAACTTCATATTATGTTTATCTTTTATCTATGTCTTCTTTTTTAGAGCGTTTTCATTCTTTGGGTGGTAGCACCCCTAGAAAAAAAGCATATTGCCTCATTGTAAATAGGATCCCGGGGACATTTACTTTAGAATATATTTACCCTGTGCTTAATAATTCTTTTTATTTGTTTAGCCTTTTATATGTTTTTTTTTTTTTTTTTTTACATTAACAGAAGTTCTAACTATGAATAAATGATGTTAGTGGGAACATTGAGAAACAGTAACATATAGGCAGTTACCCAGAAATTACAATTTAATTAATGCAAATGCCTTCACAGCCCTGTTTTACACTCAACCTCATAACATTTAAGCAGTTATTTCAAAACTTTACATTGAATGTCAATTAAACATATTTTGATGTTACATATTATTTTCTAATTGTATTACATTATTGTGCCATATAATAGGTTCACCACACATATATATATATTGCTTTTAGAATTCTACTGTACAGTCATACGTCAACGGTATTATATTTTATCCACAAAAAAATAAGAAAACATTAGCATTGTTAAATTGTATCATTCTCTTCTCTAACCGTAGCACAGCATCATTAAAGTTCAGAGCTGAGCCTGAAAGACTCACAGCTCATAACCTTGATATCTATGTCAATAATGTATCATGTAGTAATACAAAGAAGAAAGTGAGAAAGCCAGAGAATAGGAAACGGTAAGGTGAAGACAGTAGGGTTTACGTGCTACTAAAGTGATTTATTAGGTTTGGAGTGAGGAGTTTGTAATTACTGGCCAATGCCTCTTGAGAATGGTTGTGTGATGTCCCAGAGCATATGCTGTTTTTGTCACTGAAGACTAAGTACTTTAGTTATATAAACATACAGTAACTGTACTCTAAATACTTTAGGTAAAAAAGTCAAGAAATAAGACAATGAAAAGGAATACAGGTCAACAATTAAGGCAATGTAGAGAGAACAGATAATCTCAAAACCTAAACCAAGCAATAGCTTTTTAACCATAAAATAGATTGCCCCTCATTTTTTGCCCCAGTGTAAGGAGTCAGAGGGACTGGAAGTGACGGGAAATCTCTCAGAAAACTATTTTAGTATTCACCACAACATTTCTAGAATTCACCCCTTCCTGACTAACGACACAACAAAACAACTTAATCATTCTCTGTTTATTTCCCGCCTTGACTACTGCACATTCCCTCCTCACTGGCTTACCTTACACAAGCTATACCCTCTTCAGTCTATTATAAATGCTGCTGCTAGACTAATATACCTTACTTACCGATCCAAGACTGCTGTCCCTCTCTGCCAATCTATTCACTGGCTTCCCCTACCCCATCAAACAAAATTCTAAATACTAACCACAACACACAAGGCCATCCACAACATCGCCCCCAGCTACATCGCCAACCTCATCTGCAGATATGGCCCAAATCATCCTCTCTGCTCCTCCCAAGATATTCTGCTCTCTAGTTCCCTTGTTACCTACTCCCATTCTCACCTCCAAGATTATTACTGAGCCTCTCCCATCCTCTGGAACTCCCTGCACCAGGCTCCTACTCTGCCTTTAGGTGATCCTACCTTGAAACCTACCTATTTCAGGGAAATCTACCCCACCTCTACCTAAGAACTGTAGTACCCGAGTCACCACCATCAGCAACAAAACCATTCAGAAGTTTAGATCATTCCACAATCTAAAAGAAATTAAACAACCATAAAACAAGAGGTAAATATGACTGGGTCTCGGACTTATCCAAATGTTCTCAGGCATGCCCATTCGTCTTGCAGATTCCAGATCTGCAAATAGTCAGTCTGGGCCAGCTACTGTGTGTTTGTTCATCAGACGTCTTCAGTTCTCTTTTGCTATCATCGTCATGCCATTTTGCTTATGTGATGATGTCATCAATTTGTTAAGCAATTACATGTTTGTATTCACAGACTAAACTAGTATTAAAATACACAGCTGCACTTAAGTCTATGCTTCTGTTCTTAATTATAACTACTGTACTATACTACGATTTTGCATTAGCACTAGACTTCATGTTGCTTTTTGCAGTAATAACATTAACAGCAATCATCATTCCAGCATCATCTCATGTGCTATATTATATTCCCCTTTGTAAACAGCTTTCCTGTGTTCCGAGTATCATAGAGCTAGTGCAGTAATATAGTTTTTTTCCCCTAGAATATAAGAATGTTGCAGGTATCACTGAGGCAGTCTTGCTAAAAATATCTGTTTCAGTCCTGTAATGTTCTGCTGGATAGCTAGCCAACTGCCCTGATCATATGAGTGCTCCTCTGCTGACTCTGTCATCTGGTTTAGCAGAGAAGGCAAAATGAAAAAAGGGTTTGCTGACAAAGTCTTTGATTTCTAGGATCCTTTTACCTCCAATAAAAACCACCAAGTGTGACTGTGACGAGACGCAAACTGTCAAATATAGCATTTGATAATATGATGCTGCCTTAAGGGAATATATATAGCCATAGCCACTCTATGAACCGTGGTCATTGCTAATAACCTTTTTACAGTGCTAGTTGGTTTAAATTGTTGTTCACAACCACTAATAACACCTATTACCTCCACAATTGGTAAAAAAGTATGAGAAATACATATAAGAGAAAAAAATGAGATAGAGAGAAAGAGAGAGGGAGAGGAGTAAGAGGAAGTGAGGAAAGGGAGAGAGGGGGTAAGATAAGAGAAAAAGGGAAGAGATCAGAGGAAGAAAGAGAGAAAAGTGCAAAATATGTTCTTACAGTTTCAGGCTAGCTCGTATAAATATATAATGTGACAAAAGTATAAGCAATTTTACATGCTATATAATGTCAAGATATTTACAGAGAAAAAAATATATATTTTTCAAGCGACCCAAAAGCTAAAAATTAACAAGTTGTGTAGCAAAAGTATTAAAAACAACATTATTATTGTGAAGGTGGAATTAAGTATATATCTTTGTATTTAGACCCATATATACCCATATATACTGTAATTATTAGTTTAGGATGCTACCTCTAGAAAAAGAACATGAAAAAGTTATGATTTTAAAGTCACCCCTGCTGCTTCTAATACTATTTCATGTAACATTTACATAGAACCTGTAAGCATTTTATTGGTCCCTCTCTCTTGTCATAATTTCAATTTCAACTTTAACTTTAGAAATATAACACCAACAAAATCTGCCCATATACAATGTCATCCTCTCTCCTTTTTTGATTGGTTGGAATAATTTTTTCTATCTGCTGTGCCATTAGCTGATAGAGAAAAAGTGAGGGAATATGAGAAAAAAGGAGTGGTAAAGCTTAGCCTGGACATATTTTTCTTTAAAATAACTTTAGTGACCTGTTGACACCAAATATATATGGTATACAGTATTTTTCAGTGCGGGGTTATGCAGCACAATCCACCACAGAGCGCTACAATGCAATCAGAGGAACTGAAAGAAATGTTCCTTTATAGTAGTGCATGCTATTGCTGATGTGAACAAGCCCAATTCCAATTTGTGGGTCAATAGCAATGTTGGGGAGGAAGTTAGGAGGAGGTGGGCAAACTTCAATGTTACCAAACGTTAGAGCCTTTACCATTTAAAACAGCCTTAGCATTCAGCTAAATTGGGAGACTTGCAGGAAAGTGCAGGCACCTGTAAGAGTCTGTATTTGTACCCGGCATTTTTTTTTTTTCATTCATTCAAGGGAAGGAGTTACTTTAACGTTATAAATGCTCTCAAATTCCCAATGCTCTGATTTGCAAATTACAAAATTCTTGTAAAAAAATTGAGGTTGGGTTTGTCTCTTCCTAGATTTATGGTTCACTACTGAAGTTTAAAAATGGCAAGATGCATCAATTTCCAAATTACAAAATGCTCTCAAATTCCCGGTGCTCTGATTTGCAAATTACAAAATTCTTGTAAAAAAATTGAGGTTGGGTTTGTCTCTTTCTACATTTATGGTTCCCTACTGAAGTTTCAAAATGGCAAGATGCATCAATTTCCAAATTACAAAAGTGGGCATAAGTTTTGCTGAGAAACTTGAGATGTGTAAATCATTAGGCTCTTCAAGTTTTAGGGGTCCTGGTGCTTCTGCGGGTGTCTGCATGGCATTCCTACTGGTAATTTAAATGTATGATTGTGATTAAAGTTTACAAGTTTAATTTATATTTAAGTTTTTTTTTTTTTTATTTATGAATTGTAAACTGCATTGATGATGTAAGATCCATATGCTACTGATACATCTGATACTTGATCAAAACACATTTCTTTGCTAAACAGCAATGTAAGGCTTTTGAAACATCATAGAATTACATTTATACACTGGGCAATAAAAAAAAGTGATTAATTTTTTTCCTTTGAAATCACAAGTACAAAAGGATCCTTCTATGTCTGAGACAGTATTATTTGATGTGCAGGGAACAGCTGAACATTTACTTCTATGCTGTGATGATGACAGATAAAGAGATAGCAATGTTATATCACAAAAAAAAAAAATATATTTAAATATATTTATTTGTGGCACTGGCTTTTATCTCATTAAACATCATCTTTATTTCTGACACTGATACAAAAACAGAAGTATTAAAATAAATGTAGAAGCCGCAACACTCATAAATGTGTGCTGCAACTTATTTACATTACTTTAGGCTGAAACTCTGTATCTAATCTTTATTTTTTTGTATTGTAAGTGAGGCAAACAGATACATTTGATATATACATTTAAGTGTGAACTGTGCTACATGCCAAAATAATAATAATAATATTAATAATAATTTTTTCAGCTAGATTTCTAATCCAAACAAAATCATGCCTCCCATGTCCCTGCTGCAGTTATAGCAAAACAGTTGGCCCAGTAGGATCCCAGCCTGTCATTTTACTTAAAACATATAAGCTGTTCACTCTGGAAGGAAAGTTGCACTTTGCAATGGAAATTGCCCCAGAGCTTAGTGAATGTGGTGATGTTTCACTTTTTTTTTTTTTTTTGCTTGCACTTGAATGGATGATGGAAGTCAGCAGACTTTCAGTTCATTCACTAAGCTCTGTGTAAAATTATCTTGTAGAGAGCAACATATGATACACAATGATGTGCAAGAACAATAAAAAAAATCACAGAAGGTGAACTTAAAAGGTATAATACTGTTTGTACAGAAAGTTATGAAAGCACTGGCAACATTTTGGGCAAAATAAAGTTGCTTTTCTAAAATTGCAGAAAATGTACTTAGTCATAAAAAAAAAAAAAAAAAAATTAGTACAGCCACCAAATCAAATACTTTGTTTAGAAAACCTTTAACTGATATGAAAATGTAAAAATTATGTGAATTACCCTACTAGCTAGGTTTGTAGATACATTTTTTTGGCTCCTATGTAGTCATTGGAGCAGTGGTTGATCTCTTTTAGCTGTTCTGGGTTTCATAGGCTGCAACTTTGTTGCTCCCCCCTGCCTTCCAGAAAGTTTTGGACCATAGGAGAGAAGCATGGCAAATGGGAAGCATAACAATTTATGGTACTGCAGCCAAGAAGCACATAGAACAGAAGTGTTTTCTTGTTCCAGGGATTCCACCTATTTAGGTGGAGGGTGGTTAGCCCCTGCCTCCAGTCATCCTATAGCCTAAAGTAGCTGTTCATCAAGGTCCCGACTGTGTCAAAGCTGGGGGGCATACATCTCAGAGGGTACCAGACACCCTAAAGCTTCACCTAAGGATCTGACCCACATAACCCACATAACCTCACTGACATGCATCTGGAAAAAGCTGAATGGGCACAGCTATTCCCCTGGCTTTGTGGGTACTGCTTTGTTGCAAGAGTGTAGTGAATGTATACTGTTAGGGATTAGTGGGCCTTGTAGCTCCTCTCTTGAGTGGTACACAGTTCAGTTTCCCCTGAGGTCTTTTGGGAGGCCTGAGTTACATAGTTACATAGTTAGTCAGGTTGAAAAAAGACACAAGTCCATCCAGTTCAACCATAAAAAAAAAATAAAAAAAAAATAAAACACAGTACATCCCATACACCCAACTCCATACCCACAGTTGATCCAGAGGAAGGCAAAAAACCCCAACAGAGCATGATCCAATTTGCTACCGGAGGGGAAAAAATTCCTTCCTGATCCCCCGAGAGGCAATCGGATTTACCCCGGATCAACTTTACCTACAAAACTTAGTACTCCGTTATATTATGTGCATTTAGGAAAGAATCCAGGCCCTTCTTAAAGCAATCTACTGAGCTGGCCAGAACCACCTCTGGAGGGAGTCTGTTCCACATTTTCACAGCTCTTACTGTGAAGAAACCTTTCCGTATTTGGAGGTGAAATCTCTTTTCCTCCAGACGTAAAGAGTGCCCCCTTGTCCTCAGTGTTGACCTTAAAGTTAATAACTCAACACCAAGTTCACTATATGGACCTCTTATATATTTGTTCTCCGATATCCTTTTTGAGAACTGGTGCCCAAAACTGGACTGCATATTCAAGATGAGGTCTTACTAATGATTTGTACTGGGGCAAAATTATATCTCTATCTCTGGAGTCCATACCTCTCTTAATACAAGAAAGGACTTTGCTCGCTTTGGAAACCGCAGCTTGGCATTGCATGCCATTATTGAGCTTATGATCAACTAAAACCCCCAGATCCTTCTCCACTACAGATCCCCCCAGTTGAACTCCCCCTAGCATGTATGATGCATGCATATTCTTAGCCCCCAAGTGCATAACTTTACATTTATCAACATTAAACCTCATCTGCCACATAGTCGCCCAATTAGACATTGCATTGAGGTCGGCTTGTAAATTGGAGACATCCTGCAAGGACGTTATTCCACTGCATAGCTTGGTGTCATCTGCAAAGACAGAAATGTTACTTTGGAGCTCAGACCCAATATCATTTATAAATATATTGAAAAGTAAGGGACCCAACACCGAACCTTGGGGTACACCGCTGATAACCTTGGACCATTCACAGTAAGAATCATTACTCTGAGGAATAAGGAATATTAGTTTAAAAAAGACGGATTACATTTTTTTTTCTTCTGCAGCTCAGAAACAACAAGGACAATGCTTTCCTGGCAAGATCTGATAAAGTAAACAAAAGCATTCACTACATCTAGGAACTAGTAAATTGGATTTTATTAAATGTTGTTTTGGGGTTTTGGTTATCCTTTAAATAGCATAACATTTTTTTTGCATCTCTCAGACAATATGATTGTATTATATTCATTTTTTTTTTTTGGAAAATACCACAGTCAAAGCTCTAACATACACACTCCGACAGGAATACCTAAAACTCCCAGGTCGACGGTAATACATTTGGGAATTATCACACAGACCTCTCTTCTGTTGGAGTATCTAAAGCATGCAGCACACCTGATTCACCTGATTCTTTAAACACACGCAACCATTTTCCTCTGCAAAATCCATGAGAAAAATGCTGGCAGAGGAATTTTGCAGAGAAAAACGGTTGTGTTTATGTTTTTCGTCGAGAAAACTGTTGTGGATCTCAACAAGAAAAAAAGAGAACATGCTTTTTTCTCATCGGGTGTCTCAATTTCCTTGTTGCGTTTCTTGTCAGGCTGGTTTACGATGAGAAACACATTCGTGTGTATGCTTAGAAACCCACGCATGCTCAAAATAAAGTAGGAGACGGGAGCGCACCTTCGGTAAAAGAAGCGTTCGTAATGGAGATAGCACATTGGTCACGCTGTAAAAGACTGAAAAGCGTGATTCGTCTCTCACCAAACTTTTACTCAACAAGCAGTAACATGAGATTAGCAAAAGCAGCCCCAAGGGTGGCTCCAGTGGAATCGAACTTCCTCTTTATAGTGCCATAGTACGTGTTGTACGTCACTGCGTTTGAGAACAACGAGATTTTGTCTTGACAGTGTGTATGCAAGGAAAGCTTGACAAGATTCTCGTCAAGCCTGACAAGAACCTTGTCGAGGAAAACAATGTTTCTTTTAGGACGAGATTCTCGGTCGTGTGTACGAGGCCTGAGTCATGTGCCTGCAACAAGAGTGTTCCCAGAGGCTTTAAATATATTAAAAATAGAAATGTGGTAGCACCACCATATGTTGAATAAAATATCTTACAAACATGCAAAACATGTGCATATTTGTACAATGATTTAGAAAAACATGATACTGAAGCACTGAGTCATTTAATGCATGGATGAATTGCAGGCATGTGAAGCTGATGTGCCTCACCTTTATATAAACAATCTAAAGAGTTGGCAGGGATAACATATGATACACTGGTGTTATGATTCAAATGCTTTATTCGTTTACAGGTTATAGTAGTTTTCTGTACTTTACTTTCCCTCAGTGCATCTATAATTATGAAGAAAAAAAAATACTACTTTAAGTGCTCCAAACCAGCAATATCCTTTTTTAATGGGCATAATTTAATTAGTTGTTTTTCCTATCAAAGGACTTGCAATAAACAAAATACTAACGCAAGACTAAGACACAGAAATTTCACACGCATGCATTTTTAAGCAGCTGAAAATTATTTTTGTTCACATTTCATACAGGAGTGCATTAGAGAGATTCATCAAAATGTAACAAGGGTTGAAGTTTCGTTAACATTCTGATTACTACCCTATTAATAATTTAAGAGATAATACTGGCACTGCTAGGAACATAATACATACTTTTAAATAGTAAAGAGACAATAGTAATGTTCACTAATGGGATCACAAAAGAAATTGTGTTTGTAAAACCAATACACTTTTAAAATGATTGCTCTAATTTGTTAAAGTTTGAAGGCACAATGTGACCTCATTCTACTTCCCTTTCAAGAAGATATTTTGCCAAAAAGACTTTAAAAATAAATCTTAAACCTATAAAGGTGAAAAAATGGCACAAACAAATTGGAAGTTAACCTCCCTGGCGGTATAATTATGTCAGGTTTTTAATGCTGAAAGCGGTACAATTGTTTTGCATGGAAATTTGGCATTTTATATTGTAGGCCTGTAATCCTTAGAAATAACTCACTTAAATCTGTCCAGACAAGAGTATAGTAGACATCCCGGGTATGATAAAGTTTGAAACACAAAATCATAAATTATAATATAATAAATAACTATAGATAATTATAACAGATAATAATAATAAAAATTATTCAATAATGTAATTAAATCAAAAACATTACAATTTATTTACATTACAAACATTGAACTTTGCTCAGGTGCAGAACTGTCGCTGTCATTACTTTCAGTGTTTGATGATCAATTTCCACACAAATCGCTATCGCTCAATTCTGCAAGTGATTCTAATTTTTTATCGCTGTTTTCAAGCTGATCTAAAACCAGCTTTAACTTTTGACGGACACTTTTTGGTTGCTATGGACAATCTCTAATTTCCAGGCAGAAAGAATAGTATTTATAATATAAAAGTACATGCAGGTCACTGGACAGACCACTAGGAACAAAGGGCATGTGCAATTATTTTATACAGTACTGTAATCTGTAAGATTACAGTATACTGTATGTGTACTGTGTTTTTATTTTTTTGAATTTGGTGCCGATCTCTGCCCCCGTGCGTCATAACGTCGCAGGGAACGGAGCTCAGCAGCACTGGGGGCACTGTGTGAATCGAGCGAGGAGACAGCTCACTTACACAGCAGGGAGACATCGCAGGATCCAGGGGACAAGGTAAGTAAACTCTGCCTGGATACTGCGATGCGATCCTGAGTCTGGCTCGGGGATACCGCTAATAGTACTGGATTTGCACCCCGAGCAATACCGCCAGGGAGGTTAATAAATAGGGCAAACATTGGATCTACTCAAAAAAATGTAAATAAAAATAAAACCAATACATATACAATATATATATACTATATACTAATATATTGGTACTAATCAAAGAAGTAAAGCTACCAAGAGATCCAGGAGGCTGAATATTATGTTTTGTTTATAATAATGGTGAGAACTTTTGATGTTCTTTTAAATAAAAGTGGTCAGGAAAGCCTGTTTTGGCACTACTGCTGACTCGCTGAGCTACTGAAACTGGAGAGTGAAAAAATTGGTGCAGCTCTGCATGATAGCCAATCGGCTTTTAACTTCAGTATGTTCAATCAAGCTTTGACAAAAAAAACAAAAAAAAACTGGAAGCTGATTGGTTGCTTTGCAAAATTGCACCATAATTTGTAAATCAACTCCTGTGTGTTCTGCTATGTGCAGCAACTGATGCGATTGCAGTGAAGTATATTTTCTTAAAAAGTTGTGGTGGGCTTAACTGCAGAAATAGGAGGGTCAAAGCACAAAAAGTAAGCAATGCTTGCTGAGATGTGTGAAAGACTACAGTATTATGGATGGAGGGGATTTGGCCTGAACCACTCCTACACATATTATGAGAGTCACTGCACAAGTCTTGACTGCTGCAAGAAAAAGATGTGTACTCCTTTAAGAATTACTATGGGAATTTCCTGCACTGTCTGTGCTCAGTATCATATCTACTGTATAATCAACAATATCTGCTATAACAAATGTCGTGATGATTCTTTTAAAGTGCCATCCGTGCAGAAAAAGTTATTCAAAAAGTGCAATCCGTGTAGAAATGTATGACATGCCCTCACTCACCAGCTATAACCATATAAAAATCACCAGCTCACCATATAAAAATTGCCTGTACTGGTGAAATATATCTTTCAGGCCGCATACACACGATCAAATTTATCTGCTGAAACCAGTCCGACGAACCGTTTTAGCAGACAAATCCGATCGTGTGTACGGGTGAGCAGACAGGTTTTTCCAGAAGACAAGTTTTAAAGCATGCTTTAATACTTGTCTGCTGGAAACCCGTCCATCCGACATGTCTGCTGGTTAGTACACTAACCAGCGGACATATCTGGATTCAACGCATGCGTGGAAGTATTTTACTTCCTCGTTCAGTGACGTGGCGGCATCAATGTCACCGCCACGTCACCGTGCTGTCTGCCGGCGGGGATTTTGGTTTGATGGTGTGTACAACCATCAGACCAAAACAGCCCAGTAGACATATCCGATGAAAACGGTCCGTTGGACCGTTTTCATCGGATACGTTTGAGCGTGTGTACGCGTGTGTACGCTGCCTCATAGATGTGTTCTTATCCTCTTCCACACGTCCCCAATAGTTAGATGTACTCATAGTGCAGCGCAAAAATACAAATATAGGCACGGATTCACGTAGCTCTTACGCCGCGTAAGTACAAATGTGCACCATCATATCTATGCACCAGACCCACAAACTAAGTTACGTTGAAAAGAAAAGGCTTCTTCCGACCGACGTAACTTTCCTACGCTGGCGTATCGTGGGCGCATATTTACGCTGGATGCATATGGAAGTTTCAGTTCAGATATGCAAATGAGGGAGATACGCCGATTCACGAACGTAGATGCGCCGGGCGCATGTTTTAAGCAATTTGCGTAAGGGTTACGTCCGGCGTACAGTTATTCCTCATATAGGAGGCGCAACCCATGCAAAGGTATGGACCAGCGAATGGACACTGTCTAATTTTACGTTGTGTACGCCATTTACGTAGTTTGTGAATAGGGCTGGGCATAGGTTATGTTCACGTCGTAGGCAGTGTTTCGACGTATCTTAGGCAGTTATTTTGACGTGACTGTGCATGCGCACTGGGAATGCGTCCAAGATACGATGCATGCGCTATTCATTTTTTGAAGCTCAGCCCATCATTTGCATGGGGTCACCCTTCCTTTTAATATATCATGCCCACTTCCAGCCCACTTCCACCTACTTTGACTTACGTTGGCTTACGCCGACAACTATACGCTACGCCGGGGCAACGTTGGGTGCATTTTCTTAGTGAATTTCATACTTGCCTCTCAACATTGCGCCGGCGTAGTGTAAAGAAGATACGCTAAGCCCGCATAAAGATGCGCCGAGTTACGTGAATCTAGCCCATAGTGTACAAAATTCCAAATGATGCAACAAATCCCAAAATTGTGTGAAAAAGTCCAAATGACAAAGTGAAATGAAGTCCAAAAATGTGACAACAAATTCCAGACAAACTTCACCGGTGACGTTAGCAAAATAATTGGTGATGCCTCCACCTCTGATAGGATTGACTACTTTCACCTTAAGGGATGGACCTGTATTACCAGGTAGTCATGCAAACAGAAATCAATGCCGCAGGTAAACCAAATAGCATATATTCATGTCAGATTCCTTGGAAGTCAGCAAGAATTTCGGACCATAAATAGAGAAGAAAGATCTAAGTGCTCTCCGTTAAATCAATACTGAAAAATGTTAAGGCAAGGAGTCAATGCCTTAAAGGAGTTGTAAAGGAAAACAGGAAAAAAAAATTTGGGCTGAAATGACTGTTTACAGGGTATAGAGACATAATAGTTAACTGATTGCTTTTAAAAATAATTAAAAATAGATAAAAATCAATCATAAAATGTACCTACAGTTCAGTTTAATTTTTGCTGTTGTGTCCTGTCTCTCTGATGTACAGAGCCAGAGAGCCAATAGAGGGCAGTGATAGTTTGTAAAACAAAACTGGATTGGTTTAGACACACAGTAATCACACCTCCTTGATTAGTGACAGTGAGAAACAGTGAGAAAAGCTCCCAGTATCACCGTGAGAAAGCTCCCAGTACTGTGGTTATAAGGAAACAGACAACCAGGAAGTGTCCAGAACAGAGAGGAAGTACAGCAACATCAAAGCAAAAACGAACAATGAGGACATGAAACCAGGACCGCAGTAAGGTAAAGGAAGCTATTTAGCTAAAAAAAAATCCTTTAGTGACCCTTTAAGGTGAGAGTAACCAATTCTATCAGAGGTGGAGGGATCACCAATTATTTTGCTAACGTCACCGTGAAGTTTGTCTGGAATTTGTTGTCACATTTTTGAACTTTATTTCACTTTGTATTTTACTTTGTCATTTGGACTTTTTCACACAATTTTTGGATTTGTTGCATCATTTGGAATTTTGTACACTATATTTGTATTTTTGCGCTATCACTTAGCATTTTTATTTTACTCATTTATTGGATTTTGAGAATTTCCTTCAGTGTTCAGCTTGTATTTAAATAAGGGGGGATTATTATTCAGAATATTATAAGTTTGTTTATTTTGCGCTGATTGCACCTTTTTGTTTTTATAGATGTACCTATAGGAAAGGAAATAGAGCATACATGGCGTGATATTGTTTACAAAGGTTTTATTATAAAATAATATTCACTCACATGTTAGTCCTTCATGACACGCATATAAAATGCTGTACAATCTATGGTTTGCATTCCAAAATCCAAGAAATGGCGTCACTGGAAGTATCCGTACCTAATGCATTTCACTCTACCCTAGAAGAGTCATCAAAGGCTAGAGTGTTTCACATGAGGTGAAAAGTGATGTACTAAGTATCCTACAGTCTCAAACTGCTAATGTGCAAACACAGCCTATACAAGGCATGAATAATGATAATGATGTTGAGAAGTGTATCACTGACAATGTTGGTTATGAGGGTTTAATGTCTCCAATGGCAACCGCAAGCAGTGCCGCAGAGTTGTCCCTGGAAATCTCATGAGGACTTCCTATGTTGGAGCGGTTGTTCAGGACAGCTCTGATACTGCCCAGATGGAACAAAATGGGAAATTAGCTGGAATGGTAAAACATGTGTTATCAGAGTCTGATGTAATTAGAGGTGACTGGAGCCCAGACATGATAGACTGGGATAGTCTGACCATAAAGTTATTGGCATAGGTAAAGGAAACTTCAATGTGTGACAATGGGGTGAACATGACACCTGCTGTGCCAAATGGAGGGCCTCCATAGCCGCCAGTTGTTGATGGCATGTTGGTTGCTGCAGAATTTAAGCCAGTCAGAAGGACCAGATAAGGGCACATACATGGCAGAGGTTTTGTCAACAACCCAACAGAATAATGTTGAACGTCAGAATGACAGTGTACTTGATAATGACTTGGAAAGACTCAGTGTTGCTGAAAATAAGAGTAAGGGTATGACACATGCACCTGGCAGTGCATCAGGGAAGCTGTAATTTTCGTCAGTCACCTCCAGAAAGGTGGAGGTCTCTTTAAATGTCTCAGCCTTAGTAAAGGAGCCTCTGCATGTAGCTAGTAAGGAAAGAGTCAATAAAGTTCTGTGTTTAGATGTGGGATGTATATATGTGACTATAATAGTATTGGAAATGTTGGAATTGGTGAAAACCCTTTCTTTGTACACCTGCGTGAATCTACCATAGATGGGCAGCCTGGTACTGCGTACAGGGCCGGCGCTAGGCATAGGCAAGTCAGGCGGCTGCCTAGAGCGCCAGGGTAGGGGGAGCGGCAAAATCCGGATCCCAAGCCACTCGCTGGGGATTCGGAATAAAATACCTCCAGGATCTGTATTTTTTTAAAACATGCTTTATGGCGCCAGCCGCCAGGCTAGGGAGCGGTTGAGCTGGTGAAGGCATCACTCTCTATCCCAAGCCTTCAGACAGTGCCATTGTAGCAGCGGCAGTGAGAAGATGAGGGGAGAGAGCTGGGACTACAAGGAGCAGCCGGCCGGAAGTGCTGCATGATCGATGGAACTGGCGGGGGGTGAGATGGATGCTTAGCTCTGCATGTAAGTCCGGTCCGTTATTGCTGTGATATCCAATCCCCCCTTCTCCTGGTCGCTCAGGGATCTGTTGAGAGGAGCGGTGGACAGGCAGACAGGAGAGGACAGGCAGCAGCGCTGCTCTCCTTGAGAAAAAACCTTCACCGCCGCTGGCTCAGGTACATAGTGTAAGCACAGGCAGCACTTGCTGTCAAGTTTTTAGTGCCTTTTGTACAGGGGGGAAAATATATATATGTGTGTGTGGGGGGGGGGGGTGGTACAGAGGGGAACTAGTGGTGGGAGGGGAGTTCAGAGGGGGAACTGGTGTGTGTGGGGGGGTACAGACTGTACCCCCCACACACCAATTCCTCCTCTGAACTCCCCCCCACCACCAGTTCCCCTCTGTACCACCCCCCCCCACACACACACAGCAGCCGCCTGACTTTCCTATGCCTAGCGCCGGCCCTGGGTACAGAGGGGGATCTGGTGTGGGGGGTACAAAGGGGAACTAGTGTGTGTGTGTGGGGGTACAGAGGGGGATCTGGTGGGGGGGTAGAGAGGGGGAACTTGTGGTGTGTGTGGGGGGTACAGAGGGGAAACTGGTGGGATGGTAGAGAGGGGGAACTGGTGTGTGTGCGGGGGGTACAGAGGGGAACTGGTGGTGGGGGGGTGGTGGGGGGGTTCAGAGGGGGAACTGGTGTGTGTGGGGGGGGCGGAGGGGGAACTGGTAGTGGGGTACAGAGGGGGATCTGGTGTGTGTGGGGGGGCAGAGGGGGAACTGGTGGGGGGGTAGAGAGGGGGGATCTGGTGTGTGTGGAGGGGTACAGAGGGGGAACTGGTGGGGTGTACAGAGGGGGAACTGGTGTGTGTGTGGCAGATGTGCGGGGGTACAGAGAGGGAACTGGTGTGTGTGGGGGGGGGGGCAGAGGGGAAACTGGTGGTGGGGTACAGAGGGGGATCTGGTGTGTGTGAGGGGGGGTACAGAGGGGGAACTGGTAGGGGGGAACTGGTGTGTGGGGCAGATGTGCAGGAGAACAGAGAGGGAGCTGGTGTATGTGGGGGGGGGGCAGAGGGGGAACTGATGGGGGGGTAGAGAGGGGGATCTAGTGTGTGTGGGGGGTATAGAGGGGGAACTGGTGGGGGGTACAGAGGGGGAACTGGTGTGTGTGTGTGTGTGGGGCAGATGTGTGAGGGTACAGAGAGGGAACTGGTGTGTGTGGGGGGGCAGATGGGGAACTGGTGGTGGGGTACAGAGGGGGGTCTAGTGTGTGTGCGGGGAGGTACAGAGGGGGAACTGGTGTGTGTGTGTGGGGCAACTAGTGTGTGGGGGGGCAGATGTGTGGGGGTACAGAGAAGGAACTGGTGTGTGTGGGGGGGTACAGAGGGGGAACTGGTGTGTGTGTGTGGGGGGGTCGGATGTGCAGGGGGTACATATAGGAACTGATACGTGTGTGTGGTGGGGTTTAAGGGGAACAAAGGTGGGGGGGTGCAGAGGGGAACAGGCGTTCAGGATGGTACATCAAAAAATTTGCATTTATTATTGTTTTAGTAGGAACCTGTAAAGCATTGTCAGTGTATCTGTCGCTCATACAGACAGGCAGTTACACATTTAGCCTCTCTATATACTGCTCTAGCCTGTGGTCCACAGCTAGCATGAGGAAGTGAGCCGGTGCCATCCTCTAGTTGTCTTTGGGCCAGGTCCAGGGGCACAGGTGCAGGCAAGTGGAACATGGCTGAAGTATAGGTGAAGAGGCACCACAAAAATCTCAGTGAGGGGAGGAGCGAATGGGGGGGGGGCGCAAAATGAGGCTTCACCTAGGGTGTCAAAAATCCTTGCACCAGCCCTGACTGCGTAGTACCAATCAGTGGAGACAAGTGGTGGTACAATCAATCTTAAGCTGGTCAAAATTGATATTGGTTACTGCAGTGCTGGTTGCTTAAGTGGGAAATGGTCTCACTGGGTGCAGAAGGCATTCAGGGGAACTGCTTAAAAAATGAAATTAAATGTTAGAAGTCTTTCTGTCTGCTGGTGTAATAGGGTGCATTCCTGCTTGGGCTCCCAACCAAACTGTCAAACCATCAAAATGTTGGTGTCATAACTGATCATATGTGCAGCATCATGGCAGCTGAAGATCAGCCGAGGCGAAGATGGAAGCTTCCTTGTCTAACAAAATATAGAAAGAATCGTCAATGTAACTCTGTTGATAACTGTATGAAGCATTGCAGTAGAGCATTGCAGTAGAGCATCATCTATGTTGTATTTTGGCGCACAGCATAGAGATTTTCTAAGGCCGCGTACACACGGCAGGGAACCTCGACGGGCAGAACACATCGTTCTGCCCGTCGAGGTTCCCTGCCGGCCGTCAAAATCGGCGACCCGCCCGTCGGGAATGGCAACCAGCCATTCTTCCAGACGGGAAGCTCGCCGAGACCGTACACACGGCCGAGGTCCTCGCTGGAATGTGCATTCCAGCGAGGTTCTCGCTGGTTTTCAGCAAGAACCTCGGCCGTGTGTACGCCGCCTTACTTGTTGTTTACTTTTTTGGAGTATGTTGTGGCAGCAGGCAAGGAACTGTACATTATTTTAGCTATTAAACATTAGTGCTTGTCCAATACAAAAGCACCCTCCCGTGCTAGCAATCTGGTCATGTACTGTACTAACAGTTTTGTCATGTTTGCATTGACCTAGTAAAATCATCTTATGCCACTCCTGGCCATGAACTAAACCAATATGCATAATACATTTGGCATTCTTCTTTTATATGAACAATCTCACTGGATTATAATAGGTTTGGTTAAGAATCTTAGCTGAATCATATTGTCAGTGGAGGAGACAACCATATCTAAACATGTGCAACACCTACATCCAGGCCTCTTCTTATAACTCAAGTATAATGGAGGTCCAACTACTACTAGCGCAATGTCCTATCTTCTCAGTAGATAAGATTAAACCAGCATAAGAACTAGAGATCACAGGAAATGTTATTCTAATTGAGTGTTAGGAAGAGTGCTCACCCCCTACCAAGTTGCCTCAGTGCCACATGTTTAAGTTGGACATATTTATAGTTTGAGGAGTTAGGAATCCCAAACTCATCCTTTTGTGCCTTGACATCTTTAAAAGTCCCTGCATGAAATAGATTCTGAGCATATTTCACACCATAATGGGCCCATCTGTACTCATCTTCCAATTGCTTCCAAGTTTGAGTTGAGAGTTTTGGCATTCTTACTACATCAACTATATTGTGTAAATGATGCTAAATGACAAAGGGGCACTTTGGAGGAATCTCAATTAATCCAAACACATATTGCAAGTGTAAACTGAATTTAATATCCTCAACTATAAATAATAAAAGTTTTATGTCCAGTTAAAAGAGACAATGACTGGTTTGAATTTAACTTTAAACAAGAGTGAAAGATGAGAAATAGGCAAGGCAGCCTATGGATGATCAGATTTGTTTTTTCAACCAGCGGGTGTAAAAAAAACAAAAACAAGACTAAGTTCTCCCATCCACACATTTCAGGTGGACTCAGGAATCCTCCTCACTAAGCGTTTATATTATGACAGTGGGAAGACTTCCCCACCGTCTATAGCCAGCCCAGCAGCACTGATCGTGCAGAAATTTTCCAACAGAGTAGATCAGCTAAGGCATCTGTATAACCACCCTGCCCATACATGGATTGAAATTCCAATCCATGTATTGGTCAGCTTAAAGGTTTTTTGTAAATGTTTTTAAATAACAAACATGGCATACTTACCTGTTCTGTGTATTGGTTTTGCACAGAGCAGCCTGGTTCCTCCTCTTCTCAGGCCCCTTTAGCTGCTCCTGCCCCACCCTTTCAAATGCCCACACAGCAAGCAGCTTGCTTTGGGTGCACCAAAGCCAAGCCGCAGCTTTGTGTGTCCATTCAGACACAAAGCTGCCATTTGGTCCCACCCCCTGGCTAACTGACTTTGATTGACAGCCGTGGGAGCCAATGGCATCGCTGTGTCTAAGTCAATCAGAGGGAGAGTCCCAGAGGGCCGAGGGATTTGTGGATATCGCTGGACAGAGATGGAGCTCAGGTAAATATTAGGGGGGCTGAGGAAGGCTGCTGCACACATAAGGCTTTTTATCTTAATGCATAGAATGCATTATGATAAAAAAAAATAAAAAAAAATAAAAAAAATCTGCCTTTACAACTACTTTAAGAAACATTTTAAAGATGTACATAAACCTCTATTTCCAGCAAACTGCACATTATTATGATGGATTGTAATCTAGATTTTCTGCATTGACACATAAAAATATAGGGCCTTGGCTTTCTTTTAACTCTTTTGTCATTAAATAAATATATATATATATATATATAGTTAACTATTTTCAGTTTTGATTCACGTGTATTTACCTTGTTCTAGGCTAATTAGCAATTATATAAAAAATATGAAATATAGAATAAAATTATAATAAAATAAATAGAATAAATTAATAAAATTAATAAAATTGCCTTTCAGAAAATCCAAATATATCACCCAAAGAGCACCATTTGTACTACTCTATGAAAACCCCATCCAGTACACACTAAAGATAAAAGTGTAAACTATAGCTCACATGTCTACCGGCCATAAAATGATAGTCACACGTCACTTCTAGAATTAAGTTATTTATAATGTAGGTGAGATGGCTCTCTAGGAAGGACTTCTGAATCGACATTGAATCAATAACAAGACTCCTAGAAGTCAAGTAGTTAATTAGATAGATGAATTGTTAGAGCGACCTTGCGAGTAAACAGGCCCTGTGTATGAACTTGTAACAAGACACATCTGTTTTGTTCTCTCTTTAGCTGATTAGAGTTGTGATTCCATTACAGACTTGAGCTGCTGCTGCCGTGCGATCTCAAGCTTTCTTCCATTCCACCAGATAAGTGTTTCTAAACGTGAAGGCTTCCAAAGCATTGCACACCTCAATAATTCAAATAAACTGTTCTATTTTGTGTCATGTTACAAAATGAATGTGTTGTGAAACACCTCAATTCAAGTCACACATTTCTTTTCCTGAAGCTTAAATTTAAGGACAGCTAGTGTTTAACTTTGCTAAAACACAACATGATGGCTGCAAAATGACGACAATTTTCTACTCCTGTTGTCTGAAAAAATTTGAAAGGAATTTTTTTTTTCTACTATGAAGGGTACATGACGTGCACTTGGGTATAAACATTGATACAGAGAACCCAAACAAAGCATATACAAAATACAATGAAATTAGTAATTGTCTACTAAATGTACTTTTGTGGACAGATACTTTTGAAAGTCCACTATATATTTTAATTTGAAATAGTTTCCCAGTTTTAAAAATCAAAACCGTCATTCCATATTATTTTTAAAGGGGTTGTAAAGGTTTGTTTTCATTTTCTAAATAGGTTCCTTTAAGCTAGTGCATTGTTGGTTCACTTACCTTTTGCTTCGATTTCCCTTCTAAATGTTTTTTTTTCTTTGTCTGAATTTCTCACTTCCTGTTTCTCCTCAGTAAGCTTTCCACCATATCCGAGTGGTGGAAAGTCAGTCAGAACAGCTTACTGAACAGCTTTCTGAGGAGGAACAGGAAGTGAGAAATTCAGACAAAGAAAACAAAGGGAAAAAAAACATTTAGAAGGAAATTGAAGGAAAAGGTAAGTGAACCAACAATGCACTAGCTTAAAGAAACCTATTCAGAAAATAAAAAACAAACCTTTACAACCCCTTTAAATTGTATCGCTTAGGCTGGCCATACATTATACACTTTTCTTATTTGATTTACCTTCAACTATGTAGTGCGGGGGGGCTTCCTGATTGCATGCATGTGGAAAGTGTTTGGGTTTCTCCTCATAATATATGATTTTGGTATATCGAAAGGAAAATTGTACACATTTTTTTATAATGTTGGGCCAGCCTTACTTAGCAGGCCCCCAACTAGTCATAAACAAAACTGGTTGCACATTGCTAAGTAGACAAACTATTTGTCTTTCCTCCAGACAAGCACACATTTAATTAGTATGCAACCCAAGTGCGTCCCTTGTCTTAGAAGACTAGTAGACTATAGTTAATGTAACTCAGACCAGCCAATAGGCCTTTCTGCTAAAACACGTTTGTTGAGGATGTCTGCTGAAGCCTGTTGTACCCCCTGGGTATTGTAAACCATTCCCAATATTGGAGCCAATTTAATTTGCTATACATTTACTGAAAATCTTCCCTAGGCTATAGACTGTAACTAACAGACAGGTTAACATACCCTAAAATGAATGCTTATTTTGCTTATTTAATATTAAGTGAGAGATGAGGAAGGGGAACAAATAACTATAAAGGGGAACACTGAATCATGAGATATAAGTAATAATTGACAAGCTGCAACTGATAAGGGTCTGAAGTTGACTGCTCCTATCTGCTCAGTAATATAAGCTTCCGCCATATGTTGCTCCATTCCCCATCCCCATTTTTGTTTATGTATTTACTGACTTTCTGAAAGTAATACTTATTAAATGGAAAATGTTCACCCTGTCTTGAAATGAACTATTTTTCATTAGCATAACCATACTCTATACAGGATGTTTAAAGGATTCAGGTTCACTATACATACTTTAAAATCTAACATTTACAGTGTACCTGAATACTGTGCAAGTTTGCAAAACAGAAAATGACCCCTAAAAATCATAGCCTTAAAAAGAAATGATTAATAAATCTTGCGAGCTTAGTATGTCACATTTATTGCAGAATCTCAAGGCATGCTTTTTATTTTTATGCTTATGAGACTGAAAAATGAAAGTCTGAGTCTGAATTTCCTTTAAACAATAGTATGTAGTGTATATAGCCATGTAGCTTCAGTTGCATATAAAAAAAGGGGTACAAAAAATAGCTGAAAATTACCAGAATACTCTGAGAACTACTAATGTGTATGCAAAACCTTGTTTTATCTATAGACAGAGGATGTGCAAACATAATGATATTTTTTTCAACCATCATTCCTAAACTTCATTCACATGGCCAGCAGTCTGTACAAATCTATGACAGGTGTTGTGTTTGTAACCTGCACAACCGAGTAGTTATATGTGATTTGAGATAGATGAGGGACCATAGATGCAGCCTGTCTGTGTCCAGGGTTGCTCTTTGGTCCCTAACCTGTCCCTAATCACATGCAGTTATTTGCCTACAGCCACAGCATCTGTCAGCCTGTCATTCATTTGTACAGGCTGCTGGCTGAGGTTGAACCTGTGAATCCTGGTCACACAAATACACAGTATTAGGACTTCCTATTGGTGCATGCCCCCATGAGGCCTTGTGAATGAGGCCTTAAAGTACAACTCCAGGGAAGGAGTTAGGACCCTTTCACACGTACGGACAAACGGTCCGTTCTTTACAAGTCCGTTTACGGACTTGAAATGCATCCCTATGGGATCGCGTATGTTAGCGGATGATGCATCCGCTAACGTCCCCAAAGATTCGCGTCTGCAAAGATCAGTTTTTTCGGATGGAAGAAAACGCTATTTTTCTTCCGTCTGGTGGATCGGATCGGATGAATACGGACAGATGGTCTGTATTCATCCGATTCCCCATAGGGGAGAGCGGAGGAAACACAGGGCAGTCTTTTCACAGTGTGCGGGGACCGCCCTGTCCGCCGAAAGCTCAGCGGGGATTTACGGATGATCCCAGCTGAGCCGATGGACACACACGGGGCGGATCAAAAACGGTCCACTCCGTGTGAAAGGACCCTTAAATAAATTACTTAAATACATAAACATTTACTGTTTTAATTGACAAAGGAATTGTAATATCTGTTATACAGACACCTCTGCTAGACAGTAAGATCACTTTCTAATTTAATATTACTGTGTTAACTCTACTGCTTTGTGGGCTAGCCGACTGGACAGAGGAGATTCATTGGGTGTCCACATCACTGCTCACGTGATGTGGACACCTCCTATTGGTGGAGGCAACACTTGCAGCAACTGGCTTTTATCTAATTGGCTACAAGGCAAGATAATTCATAGGGACAGAGGAGGCATCAATGCCCAAAAAGTCTGGTCCCCAGGGCTCATAGAGATAACTGTCACTTTACATTGAAAGATGGCTTAGGAAGAGACATTTGGATTCAAGATTTAGGAGTAAGTTAATTCATGCACAATGCATTATTTCAATTTTTCCCGAACTTGGACTTTAAAGGTTTAAATTACCTCTCTTATATTCATGTAGCTAATTATCCTCCTATCTTGCATTCAGCGAGAGCACACTCTTTTGCTTTCCACCATGACTGCCAGTGGGTCTACAACTCCCGTCATCCGTTTTGCATGCAGTGTCACTGCACATACAGAATGAGGTGACAGAGAGTTTCTGCTGGTCTTTCCGCATGCATATACACTTATATACATACATATCTTTTTTTGTTTTGGTTTATTAAAAAACTTTATGATTTGTACAGTAGATGTCCTTCACTACTATAATTACTATACACCAGGTGGACAGGGAGGTAGATGGATCACAAATTCCATTCACATCCTGCCTATGCATATCTATGCACAGAGCAGCTGGATGCTCCAGTGTATTTACGGGGAGAGGAGACAACGGTGGCTCCATGGACACAGCACTAGAAATAGGAGCCACTGTAAAAATTGAAGTAACCCTAGCAAGAAAAAATAATCAATCTAATGCTGAATACAAGGGAGTGCAAAGAACGTGGATTACCAAACAACCTAATAGTTAAGTGTGGTTATGCAATGATATTTTTTTATAATTTGTGTTTAACCACTTCAGCTCTGGAAGACTTACCCCCTTCATGACCAGGCCATTTTTTGCAACACGGCACTGTGTTATTTTAACTGACAATTGCTCTTTACCCAAAAAACATATAATTTTTTTCCCCACCAATAGAGCTTTCTTTTGGTGTTATTTGATCACTTCTGCAGGTTTTTTTTTTCGTGCTATGAACAAAAACCACCAACAATTTTGAAAAAAAAAATTAAAAATAATTTGTTCACAATTAAAGAATATACATAATGGAATTGAACAGATAATAATGAAGGTGGGAGGGAAAATAGGAAATGGTTAAGGGAGTACAATAAGGGAAGGGTAAAACTGGCGTGGCACAATTCTCCCTAGTTTTTGCTCCCTAAAACATCACAAATGTTTCTTTTTTTTTTCATGTCTTTTTGGACACTTTTTTATATTTGTTCTTTTTTGTTGTGTTTTTTTTCTTCTCTCACAGCAATTTAGAATAGCGAATTTGCTCATATTCAAAGAGTATCCACTATGGGCTAGAATGGGTAATCATGTGAGGTGAGGGATCAATGGGTTGGGCTAGGGAATATAGTAAGGGAAGGTTGGGGTAGAACCAGGGAGACATAATTATCCCTAGATCTTGCCCCTTATTTATAATTTTTATGATTTGATTTTGTCACATTGGGAGGATGTAATCGTGTGGTGAGGGGCAATGAAAGGGGGAGGATGAAGGGATGGGAAGCTTAGACCAGGTAGAAAAGTCAGGTAACCTCCTAGATCTGTTCTTGGGGGGGAAGATCTGTCAAAGTTTTTGCATTTAGATGCAGAGTGTTAATCTTTTTTTTTTTAAAAAAAGCTTTATTGCATGAGCTAAAGTTAGATTTTGTGTAAACCCGTTTTAAATCAGCCTTATATTTTTACTGAGTATTCTTGTTTGGGGAAAAAGTGAGTGTGCCCAGACTTTGGGGAATATTAACTATTGGAACAGGTTTTTTTAATTTGTCTAATCATTTTTCAAGGATACAAAAAAAAATGATATTTATCATTTAATGCCTAGATTATGGTCCAATGTACAATACCATAGTAAATGGCAATGTGTAACTTTTATCTAGGCGTTGAATCATTATTTTTGCTTGTGTCTGAAATGATGAGCAGAGCATTAATCAAGCTCAGTGAATAGTTACGCCTTATAAGATAAGCAGAATGATTTCTCTTGAACCTGATTGAGAATTCAATTCAGCCAGTGTAAATAAATTCTCTTTAGTAAATCACCACCTAAAATGTATCTCTAGCAGCATCTATTCTGAATTTATTTTTATTTTTTTCAAAATCCAGTTTTTAGTGCAGCCTTTCTAAGCTAATTTGCCAGATGCAAAACAAATTAAAATTCATATATGCAACTTGCTCATTGAATTCATGTCTTTCTTTCTGAACTTCTACATCTGAAAAGTTAGACAAATATAAAATACAAAAAGAAAAGGGGCTACACATGACATAATTATAGGTAGAGATGTGATCTACAAATGTTCCTCATTTACTATTGCAATCTTTTTTGTGGGGGAAAAAATTGCTGTGATTTGAAAGATGTCATACTATAGATCTATTGAGGTAAAATGCATTTATTCTTTGGAGATGTATTAACCGCTTCATGACTTCACACTGCACATATTCTTTGGCAGGGTGGCTCAGGAAGGATGTGCTGGAGCGAGTACAAAGAAGGGCAACAAAGCTAATAAAGGGTCTGGAGGATATTGGTTATGAGGAAACGTTGCAAGCACTGAACCTATTCTCTCTGGAGAAGAGATGCTTGAGAGGATATGATTTCAATTTACAAATACCGCACTGGTGACCCCACAATAGGGATAAAACTTTTTCGTGGAAGGGAGTTTAACAAGACACGTGGCCACTCATTAAAATTAGAAGAAAAGGGGTTAAATTTTAAACTGCATAGAGGGTTATTTACTGTAAGAGTGGCAAGGATGTGGAATTCCCTTCCACAGGCGGTGGTCTCAGCGGTGAGCTTCGATAGTTTCAAAAAACTATTAGATAAGCACGTGAACGACCACAACATACAGGGATATACAATGTAATACTGACAAAAAAACACACGCATATGTTGGACTTGATGGTCTTTTTTCAACCTCACCTACTATGTAACTATGAATCCAATTTTTTTTTACTATTATAAACATATATAGCCGGATTCACAAAGCACTTACGCCGACGTATCTCGAGATACGCCGCGTAAGTGTAAATATGCGCCGTCGTATCTGTGTGCCGTGCCCACAGAACTAAGATACGCCTAAAAACTGACTTTATCAGACCGACATAACTTGCCTACGCCGGCGTATAGTGGGCGCATAGTTACGCTGGATGCATTTGCCACTCCCATTGATTTTCGATGCAAATATGCAAATGAGGGAGATAGGCCGATTCACAAACGTACTTGCGCCCAGCGCATGTTTTAAGTGATTTGCGTAAATGTTTACGTTCAGCGTAAAGTTATTCCCCATATTGGAGGCGCAACTCCTGCAAAGGTATGGACCAGGGAATGAACGCTGTCAAATTCAACGTTGTTTACGTAGTATGTGAATAGGGCTGGGCGTAGGTTATGTTCACGTCGTAGGCAGTAATTCGACGTATCTTAGCCAGTTGTTTTGACGTGATTGTGAGCATGCGCACTGGGATACGTCCAAGGTACGACACATGCGCAGTTCATTTTAAGTACTTGTCTGAAGCTCAGCCCATCATTTGCATGGGGTCACGCTTCATTAAAATGTTTCACGCCCACTTCCACTTATACTGCCTTACCCCTATGAATATACGCTACCCCGGGGCGACGTTGGGAGCATTTGCTTTGTGAATTCCATACTTTCCTCTCTGTGTTGCGCCGGCGTAGCGTTAAGATGATCGCCCATAGTTCCACAGGGGGTATAATGCACAGGCACAGTCAGGACAGTGAAGACTTGCAGTGCTAGATGTGAACAAACAGTCGAACTGTGGTGACCAGAACAAGGGATATATGCATCGCTGTGGGACAGGGGTGCCCAACCTTTTCAAGAGAGAAGGCCACTTAAACGACTTGGTAATTGGTCACGGGCCACAATATGGGCCCTCAGATCTGGCCATACGGAAGGGGACAGATTCCCTTCTGTTTTTTTTTTTTTTTTTTTTGCGGATCCGATTGGAGGTAGGCAGGTGTAAACAGACACAAGTGGTGAATGCAGGGTACAATTAGGTTAAGCTGATCGTGTGAAAGGGGCCTATAGCTGCTTTCACACTGATGCAATGTGGTTTACCCACACCATGGATGCAGCGCAGTACACCTGTGGCTTTCCAGCTTGATAGCTGCACTATGCCATAGACCTGCAGGTTAAATCAGAGTGCATTTGGTATCACTCCGCTTGTGACAGGAGTGGCGTTATACAGGAAGCATCAGCTTATGTGGCTCTGCTGCGCAGCCGCTTGCTTCCTCTATCGCCGTCTTCATTCACAACACTGATGCTCTGGGATGGTGGGTTCTGGGCTTACCAACCCACCATGCAGGAAAAGGAGGTCGTGGGCCACATCAGAAGGCTCTGTGGGCGACATGTGGCCCCAGGGCCACTATTTGGGCACCCCTGCTGTTGAATGAGGGTGTTAGGTTAGTATAGTTTGGGGAAGGGACAAACATTTTGTTTTGCACTTATTCTTAAAGGATGTTAATTGTATACATAATTAGGGCACAGAGGGCTGAGCACATGCCACAAAATACCTATGCTGCATTCAGATCAGTAATGTGTTTTATGAATGCAGCTTAATGCTATTCTATGGTACTGCACAGCTCCACGATCAGTAAAAAAAAGAAGCCTTGGAATAGACCGTATTTGATGCTATGCGCATGTATAGGTTTGTACCTGTTTCCTAGCTACTGTAGGCAGCACTCCTGTGTAACAACCTAGGTGCTATGTGGCAGGATCTGCCTGCATCCTAACAATCAAGATCACTAGGCAGCCAGAGCCACCCAAGTCCTTATTTTCACTGTATGAATGTAAGATCTTATGTAACATCTTACAGCTGTGTGAATGAGCCCTTATACCTCTCTTTTTAGTTCTATACCTCTTTCCATAGGCAGAATAAGAATTATTCATTTTATATGTGGTAACATTGTAGTAGAACAAGAATAAACTTAGTTTGTAGGGGGAATGAATTAATACTTGTATTTATGTGAAGCTGGGTCTGTGTCATTAAACAGGAGCTGAAGCTAATTATTGCATCTGCAAGCACCACTACCCACAGTTGCTGCGCACATTTCTCTATAAATAACAAACATGAAGTTAAATGCTCCTATCAATGTATGCAATCCACTCTTTCACCGTCCATTTGTTTGGATGGGAGATCCATGTGCTAAATTGAAAATAATATGCATCTTACTTCTGAAAAAAAATATGTCTTGTATAAAATTATATGTGTCTCCTATTGAGCAGAGCATAACATGCAGTAAGCACGGCTTAGTTTGAGAAGGAGCTGTCATCCTTTTTCTATTGGAGTTGTAAGGAATGGCTGCGTGTATTCACATTGGGATCAAGGGTCTTTGTTTGTACACCATCTCAGGGCAGAACAAACTAACCTCGCACATGGCAAAATGCCTTTGTCAACAAGCTTTTGACTAGCAGCGTGCCTCTAGTTGTGGCCTACTTCATTGTGTTTATTAGCAGTAGTGGTTGTGTTTAATATTTTCAATTATACCTTCATGTCCTTCTACATTTTACAGGGGAATGAGTAGCAGGCATGTTAGATAGATAGATAGATAGATAGATATATAGATAGATAGACAGACAGACAGACAGACAGACAGACAGACAGACAGACAGACAGATAGATAGACAGATAGATAGATAGATAGATAGATAGATAGATAGATAGATAGATAGATAGATAGATAGATAGATAGATAGATAGATAGATAGATAGATAGATAGATAGATAGATAGATCCTCTTGGGAGGAACTGATGATTAGGACAGTAAATATAAATCTAGCACTTAAAAAATAATAATGAAGAATTAGGCAAAAAAAGAGAGATACAAAAAAATATAAACTATTGTAAAATTTAACATAACCAATAATGTTGAACACAAATTTTCAAAATACAGAAGAAAAACAAAAAACAAGCTACTCATGAATTCTTTGCCCAAAAATAACTCAACACATACCAATATGCAGGGCAAGGGTTGTGGGGATGAGGTACTTGTCCCCATCAGCATGGGGACATCCTTCCCATGTTGAGGGCATGTGGCCTGGTACAGTTCAGGATAGGGGGGCACTCTCTCATCCCCCCTTTTTTCCTGTGGCCTGCCAGGTTGCGTGCTCAGATAAGGGTCTGGTATGGACTTTTGGGGGGGGGTCCCACACAATTTTTTTTTATTTTGGTGCGGGGTTCCCCTTATAATCCATATGTATTTTTGGGCGAACCCCACCACACCATTTTTTAAATGGTGTGGGGATCCCCTTAATATCCATACCAGACCTGAAGGGCCTGATATGTAATTTGGGGGGACCCCACGCTTTATTTATTTCTCTGTTCGGTGTTCTCCTTAACCACCTGCTGACGGCCATACAACTTTGTACGGCTGCAGCGCAGCCCTGAATTCCTAACAGGCCGCGTTTTTACGGCCGCCCCTTTTGGCGTTCCCCGCGCTCGCTGCCGAGCGCGCAGCGGGGAACTCCTGTGCTGGCCGTGTCCCTCGGACACAGCCAAACACAGATCGCGGTAAATAGTCAATCACAGCTGCTATTTACAGCGCGATCTGTGCGGCCAATGAGAGATGATCTCATATGTAAACATATGAGATCATCTCTCATTGCCGACTCTCCCTCCTCACACCATCTGTGCCCTCCTGTACCACAGTGCCCCCAGGACCATCTGTGCCCCCCAGTACCACAGTGCCCTTCAGTACCACAGTGCCCCCAGTACCACCTGTGCCCACTAGTACCACTGTGCCCACCAGTACCACTGTACCCACCAGTACCACCGTGTGCCCACCAGTACCCACCAGTACCACCGTGTGCCCACCAGTACCACCGTGTGCCCACCAGTACCACTGTGCCCACCAGTGCCAACCAGTACCACTGTATTAGATAACCCCCTAGGATAAGCGGTCTCTTGAGAGGGTTACCTTGCGGGCGCGCTCCCAAGTCCAACATTGCATCTATAGACACGAATGCCGGACTTGGTTCCACCGCCCGGTGCCTGCTTCATTGTATTTGATTGACAGCAGCGGGGGCCAATGGCTGCGCTTCTATAAATCTATTTAATCAAGAGCTGGGATCCTGTGGAGAGAGGGATGGCGCGTCCCCGCCGAGGAGATGAAGGGGCTCAGGTAAGTAAAACAGGGGGGCTGGTAACTGCCAGGTGTTTTTTTTACCTTAATGCATAGGATGCATTAAGGTGAAAAAACACAAGCCTTTACAACCCATTTAAGCTCTTTAAATGATAACATCTAACAACAAAGTTGTAATAGTTAACCAGGCATTGCTATTAACAGTGCAGATATACACTATGTTACCAAGAGTATTGGGACACCTGCCTTTACACGCACATGAACTTTAATGGCATCCCTGTTTTAGTTCAATATTGAGTTGGCCACACTTTGCAGGTATAACAGCTTCAAATCTTCTGGGAAGTCTGTTGACAAAGTTTAGGAGTGAATATATGGGAATGTTTGACCATTCTTCCAAAACCACATTTGTGAGGTAATGCACTGATGTTGGACAAGAAGGCCTGGTTCACAGTTTCTGTTCTAATTCATCCCAAATGTGTTTTATTGGGTTAAGGTCAGGCCAGGCAAGTTTCTTCACCCCAAACTTGCTCATCCATGTTTTTATGGACCTTGTCCTGATGCACAGTCATGTTGGAACAGGAAGGGGCATCCCCAAACAGAGTACTGACCTCAACCCGACAGAACACCTTTTGGATGAATTAGAGCGGAGACTGCGAGCCAGGCTTTCTCGTTCAACCTCAGTTCCTGACCTCACAAATGCACTTCTGGAAGAATGGTTTAACATCCCCATAGACACACTCCTAAACATTGTCAACAGACTTCCCAGAAGAGTTGAAGCTGTTATAGCTGCAAAGGGTGGGTCAACTCAATAGTAAACCCTACGGGCAAAGACTGGGATGCCATTAAAGTTCATGTGCATGTAAAGGCAGGTGTCCCAAAACTTTTGGCAATTTAGTGTATATACAATCCAGAACATGCGTAATCTGGTCCGAAATGCATTGCTTTTGGATACTGCTTTACAAATGCCTTATAGTGCAATTCTAAAGTATAAGTGAAATACGACTTGCTAATGGCGGAAGTGAGTTCCATCAACTATGTGAATAATTTACATCTATCTTAACTTGCTGCCATTAGCTGCATCAGTATATTTGCTGACAGAATTATTATACTCATGTAACCATAGTTTATGGACACCACTTAAAGTAAGTAATTTTGTTTCATTCTGTTGTACGTGCGTTTACTGACAGCACTCATTATGTTTCTAGAGAAACAATTTCTGTGTAAACCTCAACTCCAATCATAACCCTTGTGTGTTTTTAGTTTTGGATATACTTGATAACAGTAAATACTTTACTCAAGCTTTTGTGGCTTTTTATTAACACCCTAGCGAGATTTTGCCATACTTTCTGTCCCTATGACAGCAGGACACACAATAAGGAACAGTAAGGGCTAGTTTTATTAGTTCAAGGGAATTTATTTAGGCATAAAAAAATCTTAATTTTCTTATTTTCTTAGTTTTTCTTTAACTACTTCCATAAAGGGCATTTTCACCCCCTTCCTGCCCTGACCAATTTTTGGTTTTCAGCGATGTCGCACTTTGAATGACAATTGCGCAACGTGGCTTCCAAACAAAATTGACGCCCTTTTTTCCCGACAAATAGAGCTTTATTTTGGTGGTATTTGATCAACTCTGCGTTTTTTATTTTTTGCGCTATAAACAAAAGAAGAGCGAAGATTTTGAAAAAAAACACAATATCTTTTACTTTTTGATTTAATAAATATAATTTTTTTATTTTTTTTAAATCAATTTTTTTCCTCAGTTTAGGCCGATACGTATTCTTCTACATACCTTTGGTAAAAAAAATCGCAATAAGGGTATTTGATCGGTTTGCGCAAAAGTTCTAGCATCTACAAAATAGGGAATAGAATTATGGCATTTTTATTTTTTTACTAGTAATAGGGGCGATCTGCAATTTTTATTGTGACCGTGACATTGCGGCGGGCATATCAGACACTTTTGACACATGTTTGGGACCATTCAAAGTTATACAGCGATTAGTGCTAAAAAAAACTGCACTGATTACTGTGTAAATGTGACTGGCAGGGAAGGGGTTAACACTAGGGGGCACTGAAGGGGTTAATATGTTCCCTAACGTGTGTTCTAACTGTAGGGGGGAGGGGACTCACAAGGGGAGGAGACCGATATGTGTTCCTCTGTACTGGGAACACACATCGGTCTCCTCACCGCTGAGAGGACATTGTTCTGTGTGTTTACACAGATCCATGGTCCTGCAATGATTGCGGGCAATAGTGGGTGCTCGGCAGACATAGCGGCCGCCGGGCACGCGCACCAGGTACCGAGCAATGCAGCAGGGGCGCGCGCGTCCCCTAGCCCCCCGGGAAGGTAAGGACGTCATACGTCCACGCGGAGGTAGGGAGGCTTCCCGCCGACATCATTTTACAATGACTCAGTAGGGAAAGTGTGAAATTTAAAAAAAATGATGTAGTGAAATATAATTATATATAATCTTATATAATCTTAACAACTAATATGATAGATATTAACATGGAAATTGAGACTTCCTGTACCAGTCCATGATTGCTGCTATCTAAGAAGGTCATAACAGGGCAGAGGATATCAGCAGCACTGTTACTAAGTTCCATGTCTACTTTACAGGTGGTGTAGCATTTTTAACATTGTGGGCCAAATTTTTGGAACAATCCGCAGCGGCGTAGCGTAAGCCATTTACACTACGCCACCGCAATTTACTGAAGCAAGTGCCGTATTCTCCAAGCACTTGCTCCGTAGTTTGCAGCGGCGTAGTGTAAATAGCCCGGCGTAACAACAGTAGACTCAACTAACTAAATGAAGTTTGCTTTTCTAAACAACATTTTATTTATTTTTTGCATCTCAGTACTCTGGATCTTCTCTGGCCTTTTTTTTATTTTTTATTATGGTCTTCATGCACTCACTACACATCATTGCTCTGGACCATGCCTGTGCAATGTATGTGGCCACAATTGCTTGCAGTCTCAGTCAGAGTGGCAGGAACACATTAAAGAGAGTTGTCACCCCATAGTAGGAGATGCCTGAAAAAGAGTTTGGAAAATAATTATCAGGTGGTATTTTAATTTCAAAGAAGAATTCCAGGTTTGGCATTTTCTCGTAGTTACATTAGTCCAGCTTGGACTAGTGTAATTATAAATATACCATTCCTGTGGGATCCCTCTGGAAGCATCTGGATCCCTCAAGTAGACTTTGTTATATTTCCACTAGTTTCCAGGTCCATTGCTGAGTGACTGCCCTGCTTCATTGAGAACACAAGGGATCACCTGTTCAGCATGGGCACCATTCAGAAAATTATTTTCATTTTCTCAATGATTGATTGTAAAGAATTCTCTGGTGTAAAAGTATTCATACCTGGAATTCTTCTTTAAGCTGTATATTTAAAAAGATAAAAAAACAATTTTTAAAAATACATTAACAAATTCAGCTTTATATGATATTTTAGTGATTAGATTTACGGTAGATCTTTTTTATTTTCCCAAATTTTTCCTCTGTCTTTATGTGTTACAATTATCATCATTAATGATGATTTGCAATTACATACTTATAAGCCACCAAATTAGAAGCAACCAATCTATAGACATAGCACTCTATTCTGCTTGAAAGAACTAAGCAAACTTCTCTATCATTAAAAATGTATCCGACTTGTGTCTTAACGTATTTCAAAATTTTAGAGGCTGCCCTTCAAAAAGTATTAAATTAAAATTACAGATAATGTTTAACCAGTGATTACATTTTAATTTTTAGATGGTTGGTGCTGAAAATCTGGCATATTTCCTAGGATGTTATTATCTTGTTTGACTGATATGCTTTTACTTGGTAACGCTTTATATGCAGTGTCATAAGCTTTCCTGTAGTATGTACACAGATGCCAAATGATTATACATTTTATTGAAATGGCAAATCCATGTTGTATGTACAGTGCCTTGAAAAAGTATTTATACCCCTTGAACTTTTCCACATTTTGTCATGTTACAACAAAAAAATGTAAATGTATTTTATTGGGATTTTAAGTAATAAACCAACACAAAGTGGCACATAATTGTGAAGTGGAAGAAAAATGATAAAATATTTTTAAAATGTTTTACAAAAAAATATGTGGAAAGTGTAGCGTGCATTTGTATTCAGCGCCCTCTACTCTGATACTAAAATCTAGTGGAACCAATTGTCTTCAGAAGTCACCTAATTAGCAAAAAGAATCCACCTGTGTGTCATTTTATCTCAGTATAAATACAGCTGTTCTGTGAACCCCTCAGAGGTTTTTTTTAGAAAACCTTAGTGAACAAACAGCATCAGGAAGGCCAGTGAACACACCAGACAGGTCAGAGATAGAGCTGTGGAGAAGTTTAAAGCAGGGTTAGGCTATAACAAAATATCCCAAGCTTTGAACATCTCACGAAGCACTGTTCAATCTATCATCCAAAAATCAAAAGAGTATGGTACAACTGCAAACCTACCAAGACATGGCCGCCCACCTAAATTGACAGGCGGGTAAGGAAAGCATTAATCAGAGAAGCAACCAAGAGGCCCCTGGTAACTCTGGAGGAGCTGTAGAGATCCACAGCTCAGGTGGGAGAATCTGTCCACAGGACAACTATTAGTCGTGCACTCCACAAATCTGGCCTTTATGAAAGGGTGGCAAGAAGAAAGCCATTGTTGAAAAGAAAGCCATAAGAAGTCCTGTTTGCAGTTTGCCAGAAGCCATGTGGGAGACACAGCAAACATGTAGAAGAAGGTTCTCTGGTCAGATGAGACTAAAATTGAAATTTTTGGCCTAAAAGCAAAACTCTATGTGTGGCGGAACACTAACTCTGCACATAACCCTGAACACACCATCCCCACCGTGAAACATGGTGGTGGCAGCATCATGTTCGAGGGATGCATTTGTTCAACAGGGACAAGGAAGCTGGTCAGAGTTTATGGGAAAATGGATGAAGCCAAATACAGGGAAATCTTAAAAGAAAACATGTTGGAGTCTGCAAAGGACTTGAGACTGGGGCAGAGGTTCACCTTCCAGCAGGACAACAACCCTAAAGATACAGCCAGAGCTGCAATGGAATGATTTAGATCAAAGCATATATTCATGTGTTAGAAGGGCTGAGTCAAATTCCAGACCTAAATCCAATTGAGAATCTGTGGAAAGACTTGAAAATTGCTGTTCACAGATGCTCTCCATCCAATCTGACACTGCTTTAGGTATTTTGCCGAGAAGAATTGGCAAAAATCTTACTCTCTAGATGTGCAAAGCTGGTAGAGACATCATCAAAAAGACTTGCAGCTGTATTACAGCAAAAGTTGGTTCTACAAAGTATTGGTTTAGGGGGGCTGAATACAAATGCACACCACACTTTTGACATATTTATTTGTAAAGAACTTTTGAAAACCATTTATAATTTTCCTTCCACTTCACAATTATGTGCCACTTTGTGCTGGTCTATCACAAAAAATCCACGCAATTTTTTTTTACGTTTTTGGTTGTAACAAATTTCAAGGGGTATGAATACTTTTTCAAGGCACTGTATTTACACACATTTTCACCTTGTGCTTTAGTTGAGGGCTTGCAAATAGTTCTCTTGTAGGTTTGCTTGTAGGTTGCAAATAGTTCTCTTGTATTGTGTTTGCATTCTCTATGAAGGCATTTGGATTAATACAGTGATTCCTGGAAACACTAAAAAGCAAAACATAAACGTTTTTGACCATTAACCACATGAAATCAATTACAGCATGTATTTTGTTGATTGAAGTGTCATGCAAACAGCTGCTAAATGTATAAAAGGATGTGACCATCGAGCTACAAATTTCACACAGAAATGGTAGAAAATAAACATAACAAAAAACACACCCCACGTTTCATATGTAGATTTGGTCATATAAAAGGCTTAAGTATAAGCAACCAGATTGAATATTATAGGTTAAAAAATTAGGGTATTTCCAACACATGCAAAAATACAAAAAAAAACACATGGTGACAATTCGCCATAGCATTTCACTCCAGTGGTAAAAACATGGATTTGCCTGAAATGACCTTGACCTAGTTGCCAAATGATAGAGCAGAAAAACCCTGAGTTATGATTTTTCTAACTACTGAAAGCTAACGACAAGGTCACGTTAAATAAAAGCCTATTCTATGAATTTTAACAACAGTTTGAAAACCTCAGTCCTCTAAATCGGCTCTGCAAATATTGGGATTCAATAATAGCTATGTAAGTCATTACTGAATTCCTAAGTTAATTATCAAACACGTCATGTATGAGCATACCAATTGACAGAGTACTTTTTTTTGTTAGCCACAGTTTTAAAGCTGGGTATAAAGCTGTGTACACATGATCAGTTTGTCTGATGAAAAAATACCAATGGACTGTTTTCATTGGACAAAACAATTGTGTGTGGGCCCCAACGGTCTTTTTTCCTTTGGTGTAAAAAAATAGAACATGTTTTAAATTTTTCCTATGGATAAAAAAACGATAGAAAATTCCAATCGTCTGTGTGAAACTACATCAGAGAAAAATCCATGCATGCTCAGAATCAAGTCAACGCATGCTCCGAAGCATTGAACTTCATTTTTTTGGCTCGTCGCAGTGTTTTACGTCACCGCGTTTTGGCACGGTCGGAATTTAGTCTGATAGTGTGTATGCGAGACTGATGAAAGCTTCATTGGATATCCGACGAAAAAATCCATAGGATTTGAGTCCATCAGAAATCCGATTGTGTGTACACGTCTTAACACTTTTTACATAGTTACATTCAGCCTGGACCAATGTAAGTATGTATGTGCCATACAGGTGGGATCCCTGTGGAAGCTGGAAGTCATTGTAGTAGGCACCGCTACTACAGTCATCTCCACTGGCTCCCTGGTCCCCTGCAATGAATGCTTTGAATTTCTTCAATGAATATAAAGCATTCTCTGATTGGACAAGGTGGAGAGGATGGGTGGTGACATCATGATCTTCACCTCTTCCAATCAGAGAACATTTTGCACTCATGCAAATGCAAAGTGCTCTCTGACCAGTGCCTGTGCTTGGCATAGAACCTAGAAGCTAGTGGTGATCACTGTAGTAGACGTGCCACTGCCTACTACAATGGTTTCCAGCTTCCATGGGATACCATGGGAGTGGAATGCACATAATTCCTTTGGTCCGGTCAACATACTATATGTCTTTGCTTCTTTTTTTATGTGTAATGAGAAACCTATTTATAAGCACGGAAATGTGTATAATGATCACTGGTTTAACTATAACGCTGTATTTCAGAAACATACTTATTAAATAAAAATGCCATAAAACTATCCCCTATTTTGTAGACACTATAGGCCAGATTCAGGAAAGAGATACGCCAGCTTATCTCCAGATAAGCCGTCGTATCTCTGCTTCTGAGCCCTCCTATCGATGCGACTGATTCATAGAATCAGTTACGCATAGATTTCCATTAGATCCGACTTGCGTATGTCTCTTACGCCGTCGAATCTTATTTTCATATTTAGGCTGGACGCTAGGTGGCGTTCCCGACTAAAATATGCAAATGAGACTCTACGCCGATTCCCGAACGTACGCCCGGCCAGCGCATTTTTTTTACGTCGTTTGCGTTAGCGTCGGTCTGCTGTAATCTTACCCCTGCTGTATGAGGCGCAGCCAATGTTAAGTATGGACGGCGTGCCGGTGTTTTTTTTCCCGTCGTTTACGTAAAACGTTCGCGAAAAGGGCTTTGCGTAAGTGACGTTCACGTCGTTTACATTGCGTATTGGCATCGTGATTTGGAGCATGCACACTGAGATGAATTCATGGCCGGCGCATGCGCAGTACATTCGGTGTGGGATTGCGTGTTATTTAAATAATACACTCCTCCTACCGCCCAATTTGACTTAAGACGGGCCATTTACGCTATGCCGCCGCAACTTTACAGGCAAGTGCTTTGTGAATACAGCACTTGCCCGTAAACGTTGCGGCGGCGTAGTGTAAACAGCATACGCTACGCCAACACAAAATTACGCAATTATACCTGAATCTAGCCCTATAACTTTTGGCAAACCAATCTATAAATGCTTATTGCAATTTTATTTGCCAAAAATATGTAGAAGAATACGTATCATCCTAAACTGAGGAAAACAATTGTTTTATATATTTTTGGGGGATATTTATTATAGTAAAAAATATAGATTTTTTTCAAAATTGTCACTCTATTTTTGTTTTTTAACGCAAAAAATAAAAACCGCAGAGGTGATCAAATACCACTAAAAGAAATCTCTATTTGTGGGATAAAAAGGATTTCATTTGGGAGCCACATCGCACGACCGCGCAATTGTCAGTTAAAGCGATGCAGTGCCGAATCGCAACAAGTGGCTTGGTCATTGGGCAGCCAAATCCTCCGGGGCTGAAGTGTTTAACAAAAAGGTTATCAGTCTGCTATGTCTCTATTCACACCTATGCTGCTTTAACCATGTGTATGCATTTTTGTTTGATTTCACACATTGCGTTAAGGGCAGTGAGGAGAATGGGCTGCCCTACACATGAAAACGGTACATGACCCTTTAATATCTCACTGAACCAAAACCTTGGTACTTTGTTACTATGCATTTTGGTGTGCGCAAAAATATGTGAATTAAGAATTAATGGCACTGCAAAAGGGAAGATGAGCGTGATTTTGCGCATCTTCCCACAATGCACGAATGTGGAGTTTTTATAACAGTTTATATGTCTCTTTTTCATCAGAAGTTACAAAATTATCCCTGGTGGGTTTGTAATAGCCATAACAATAAAAACAAGTTGTGCTGATGCAAATTCAAGGGCTGCTATTTCTGAAAAAAAAAGGCTAGTAGGCTGGTTGTCATGCCAGCTCTTTAGCTTCAGCACTTTCTGTGTCACTGATCTGGAATAAGTATGCAATCAGGAAAGTTGGAATCAGTTCACAATTCTTGATTTATCTGAATCAGAAACTCAGAAAGTCCTAAGGGTCAGAATGACAGCAAAGTACAGTAGCTACCATTAACAGAAGGAGAGGTTAGCAATGGCAGCCCACATATTTTTCTCAGTACAAATTTCCATTAATGTAGAGGAACATTACAATGGCCAGAAACTTTGGGCCAGATTCACAGAGCGATTACTCCTGTCTATCTCGCGTTAGACTGGAGTACTTTCGAATTACGCGCATTTTTTCACCACTCTGAAACCTCAAACCATGAAATTTACGCCTGCGGGCTTCAATCCGACTGGTTTACGTGTTCGTACGCCTTCGGATCTACGCTGCAATAAAATTGCGGCCGCTGGGTGGAGTTCCCGTTGTTTTCCGCGTCGGGGTATGCAAATGAGCTTTTGCCGACTATCCACGAAATTACGAGCGTCTATTGCAATCTCTTACGGCATCTTTAGTCATCTTTTTGATGCGTAAAACGATACCAGCTTTTTGCTGGTCTAATATTAGACAGCCCATGTTAAGTACGGCCGTCGTACCCGCGTCGAATATCAACGTTTTCCGACGTCTTTTTTTATTTTTGACGTAAAACGTCCGGGAATAGGAATGTCCGTAAACGACGCTACTCAAACAACGAATAACGTATCGACGTTATTTCGCGTAATGCATGGCGGGAAATTTCTAAATAGAGCATGCGCAGTTCGATCGCCGCGGGGACGCCCCTAATTTAAATGCTTCACGCCCCCTACTCGCGTATTTCGATTACGCGGCGAGAAATACACTACGCCGCCGTAGCGTAAGGGACAAAATCTACCAGGATTCGTCGTACAGCCTGGTAAAATACGGCAGCGTAGTGTATCTCTGATACTCTGCGCCAATGTAATTGTATCTGAATCTGGCCCTTTGTTTTTATTAGATGTTTTTTGTTTTACTAAACTTTAACTTGAGCAACATACTGTGCAGAAATATTATCTATTTGTTACTATCCATATCTACCATGATATACAAGGACAGAAAGATGTTTACTAGATGTTACTAGACCAGATATAATAATAATAATAATAATAATAATAATAATAATAATAATAATAATAAAATCTATAGAAATATTTTAAACTTCTAGATTGTAACCTCTTACCAGCAGGGCCCTCTGATCCCTCTGATTTGTATTGTAAATGTACTGTCTTCCCTGATGTAAAGCGCTGCGCAAACTGTTGGCGCTATATAAATCCTGTATAATAATAATAATAATAAACGTTTTAACCTGTCTTCTTTTAAAGTGTACCTTATGGCTAAACTACTGTATGCCTAATTGTTTTCTCACCCACTCCACTTTTCACTGTTTTTCTAAACTTAAACCACTGCTAAAATAATTGTGATACTGTACTTACATGCTTGCAACTCTGGGTTTCCTCCGGGTTCTGATGCAAGGACATACCATGTTTCCACCGAAAATAAGACCTACCCCGAAAATTAGACCTAGCACTATTTTCCAGGAGAGCTGCAATATAAGCCCTACCCATGTTTCCCCCAAAAATAAGACCTACCCCGAAAATTAGACCTAGCACTATTTTCCAGGAGAGCTGCAATATAAGCCCTACCCTGAAAATAAGCCCTAGTTTAAAATGCTTATTAAATCCTTTAATTCACTCTATTATAGTAGTATATAATGTACAATGTGTGTGTTTTTCTAATATAATTGTGGGAAAGAGAGATCTGGTGGCTCACAGAAGCGCAGAGCTGCACCATAATGAAGGTATTGGCACAATAATATTACAGAAACACACACATTGTACATTATATACTACTGTAATAAAGTGGATTATGGGACTTAACAAGCATTTTAACTCGGTTCACACTGGGGATTCCTGTCAGGCAAGCAGAGAGTGGGGGACAGAAGACATGGTAAGACCCATCTCGAAAATAAGCCCTACTGTGTCTTTTGTTGCCAAAATTAATATAACACCTGGGCTTATTTTCAGGGAAACACGGTAGCAGCAGTGAGAACACTGACATAAAAACAGAGCTAGCAGAAGTGTGGGGGGGGGGGGGGGTAGTGTCCTCCGGCTCCAGGTGGTCGTTAATAATACATACAGAACTGAGAATTACCCATTTAAACAGGGCAGATCTCGGTTCTGACATGGGGGGGGTGTTTAACCCCTTCTCATCCAGTGTGACAATGCATATTTTTAGCAATGATCACTATATTAGTGTCACTGGTTCCCGCAAAGTGTCAAAGGTGTCAGTTAGTGTCCGCTTGTCAGCCTCAATATTGCAGCCCCACTATAAGTCACTGCCATTACTAGTATACAAAAATAAATATATACAAATTCCATAAAAATATCCCTTAGTTTGTAGATGCTATAACGTTTATGTAAACCAATTAATATACACTCATTGGGATCTTTTTAACCAAAAACATGTAGCAGAATACATATTGGCCTAAATTTTGAAGACATTCGATTTTTTTTTATTGGCTATGTTTAATGCCCCGTACAAATGATCAGAATTTCTGATGTACTTTTTCAATAGGATTTTCCGATCGTGTGTAGCCCCACCTGAGTTTTTCCGTCGGAATTACGATGTGATTTGGGCGGGCAAAAGCCTGATCGTGTGTGCGTGACATTAGAGCAGAAATTAAAGAAAATATTGTCTTTTTTTTAACCACTTAAACCCCGGAACAATATGCTGCTAAATGCCCAGAGGCGGTTTTACAATTCGGCACTGCGTCACTTTAACAGATAATTGTGCGGTCGTGCGACGTGGCTCCCAAACAAAATTTGCTTCTTTTTCTTCCCACAAATAGAGCTTTCTTTTGATGGTATTTGATTGCCTCTGCGATTTTTTTTTTTGCGATATAAACAAAAATAGAGCGACATTTTTGAAAAAAAACAATATTTATTACTTTTTGTTATAAGAAAAATTGAATAAACTGAATTTTAGTCAAACATTTAGGCCGAAACGTATTCAGCCACATGTCTTTAGTAAAAAAAAATTTAGCTACCTAGCGGCAACAGTGACATTAATACAGCGATCAGAAAAATGATCGCTTAGTGACGCTGGTAATAGGGGTGAAAGGGTTAACTAGGTTAGGGGGGGTACGGGGCTACCCTGCACCTAACACTAACTGCCTGTCACAGTAACTGTCACACTGACACTAAATGCAGTGATCAGTAAATATATGATCACTGCTATTAGTGACAGTGTAAAAGGGGGTGGGGGTGGGGTGACCGCAAGGTGTTAAATGTGCCTATGTGTACTGGTGTCAGTGTAGTGTTAGGTGCGACTTATTGTGAGTGTTCTCTCCTCTCGGCGGATTGAAAATACCGCCGGGAGGAGAGCTGCATCACTTCCTCTGCCAGTGTTTACATTACACAGGCAGAGGAAGTGCAATGGCGGAGGCTCGCGGGATTGGCTGGGAGCGATCACAAGGGGCGGACAGAAACAAACAGCCGCCCCCTCAGGACGGATCGCTCCCATAGGTAAGCCGCCCGCTGCACGCAGCGGGGGGGGGTCCCGATTGGACCCCCGACCTGCTAGAAGGCAGGGACATATATATACGCCCATCTGCCTGTACGTGCCATTCTGTGGACTTACATAGTCGTGCGGCGGGCGTTAAGTGGTTAAATTGTTGGTCTTTTTTTTGTTTATATCGCAAAAAAAAAACACAGGGGTGATCAAATACCACCAAAATAAAGCTCTATTTGTGAGAAATATGAATTAAATTTAATTTGGGTAAAGTGTCACACGACCACACAATTGTCACTAACGCAGGGTCGTGTCTCAAAAAATTGCCTGGTCATTAAGGGGGATTAATCTTCCGGAAGTCAAGTGGTTAAATACAGGGTAAAATGTGGTGACCATATTAGCTTCAGTGGAAGTCCCAGTAGCTGGGGATCAGGAACAGGGAGTGTGGGACTGTGGCTTTGGAGCCCTGTCTTATAATTTGCATTAGGATGCAGTTGTGTCCATCTACACTCTTGAGATAAAAACAGTATTCATGTTCAGGCAGAGCCGTAATTTGGCTTTCTCTACCTGCACACAGATCTTACTCCAGTGACAGCTCTGTTCCTATTCCAGAACATGGAGACAGCCTGGATCTATAGGCAAGCACTGTACAGTAAGTATCACATTTTTTTTAGCAGCAGTTTAGATTTCTATGGTGGGTGTAAAAAATGGAGAATAGCTTAGGTGTGGTATTCGGGTCCGATGTTACAGGGCCTTTATATTACAATGCATTTTTTTCATGTAAATATAAATTACAATAAGTACATATAAATATAAATTTTAAATAGGGATTCAATTAAAATAATGTCCATAAAAGAAAATCCATTTTGTGGTCACATCCTAGAGTCTGCCATGCTCTGTCGGTGGATGGTAACATCGATGTATCAAGGAATCGGCTGGAAAGAAAACATAAATAAAACAAAAGGAAAGATAAATAAAGATAAACAAACGGAATGAGAAACAAAACAATAAGTGATAAATTAAAGAAACAAAAAACAAACAAAAAATTAAACATAAAATTCAACATTTCTTATATGTTGAGAAATGCATTATGGTCAAAACGCTAATAATATGTCTCCCGGTGTTAGCACTGAGTGACAGGAACACTACACAGTTTTGGTACGTTGATGCTCCGTAATGCCTGCAATAATTTATAAGGTCTCAGAAAAATGCTTACAATAGGGGTTTATCGTTCACTACATCTTCCCATCAGCTTTTCCCAACTACAAGCTCCGTAGAGGCTACTATGGTTTCTTCACCATGGCTATGGTTTCTTCACTGATTACACATATTATGTAACATGCAACATGTAACTACATAAGAAAAAGTACAAAAGCTGTGGGCATAGCCCTTGCACAGTATGCAATACAAACACTATTCCACATAAATAGGCCTACAATTAAATGTGTACTAAAATACACTCAACACAAAAACCTTTATTCCATGACTTTCTTTGTAATGAGGTTATTTCAAAAATGTTTTTTCTGCACAAAGCTTTTTTTATTTTATTTATTTAAGTATCTGACCTATGGCTACATATGACAAATATTGATAACTAGGTAGCTATATTGACCCAAGTAATGCAAAAAACACTATGGCCCAGATTCACGTACATCGGCGCATTATTGGACCGGCGTAGCGCACCACTTTTCCGTTAGACTTGCGCAATCTAGCCGCGTAATCCCGCGATTCACGAAGCTTTTGCGCAAGAGATTGCGCAAGCGTAAGGTTTTTTCCTGAGGCGTAAGGAGGAGTAATACAAATTGGGAGGGACGTGGGCGTGTTACATTGAAATGAGCCGTGACCCCATGCAAATGAAGGGCCGGCCGACTCGCGCATGCGCGCGTGAAGGAAACCATGTCAGCTCCGTTGTGCGCATGCTCACAACTCGGGAGCGGCGCAATCAGTGAAATTGGAAATGGACTAGGGCAACGTTGTGAACTACGCAGACAGCATAAATAGACACACACAAACGCACTTCCATTGCAAAAGTACATCCCTTTGTGTCCCTTCCCATTGAATCAAGTGCTTTTGCTCTGTTGTTCGTTAGAGTGTGTTTTGTAGTTGTCAGATTAGTGTTCTGTGTGATCTAGTGCTTGTTGGTATTTTTGTGAAAGTGAGTTTGGATAAGTGTTTGAGAGACTGTTTGTTTGATTGATAGATTTCTGAGCGTTTGTTTTCTTGCTTTATTTTTTCATCTGATTTTTTTGTGACTGTTTCTTGCTGAGTGCTAGTGTGATTTTTGGGTGTTCTTTTTCTCTTTGTGTGTGTTCTTGTCTGATTGGTTGTGCTTGTATTTGTGACAGATTTTTGGTGACTGCTAGTGAGTTTGTTTGGAAGTATGACAGAGAGAAAAAGAAAGCTTAATTTTACAGTGGGGGAAAAAAGAATTCTTGCCCGGGCCATTAGCGAGTATGGGCGTTTTCTCCACGGCCCGCAGAGTGCCACCACCACCCCGGCCAGGAGAAGGGAGATATTGGATATGATCACGGAGCAGGTCAATTCATCGGGGGAGGGGGAGACACGGACCCGGTCTGGGATTGAAAAGAAAATAAATGACCTCCGGCGTGAGGTGAAAAAAAAAATGGCCGCAATAAATGCCCATGCCAGGGGCACAGGAGGGGGCCCACCATGCCGGATTAGATTTACAGCGACGGAGCGTGTGGTGGCCCTGACCTTTCACCGGCATGAAGTGGAGGGCCTGCCAGGCTTTGACACAAGTCCGGTCCCCGCGGTGCCAGGTAAGGTTTTTATTTCTCTCAGGTGTGTAGCATGTGTGGGGGAGGGGGTGAAAGGGAATATGTGGCAAGTGTGTGGATCCTCCAACCTGTGAATGGTTTGTGTCATCCACAGCTGTGCAGGAGGGTGCAGGGCCATCTGGCCTGACCGCTCCAACGCCAGGACAGCAGCCTAATGAGGCCCCCCCAACAAGGCCAGAGTCCGCGGAGGAGGAACAAGAGGAGGAGGATGATCATGCGGAGGAGGATCATGAGGAGGAGGAGAATCATGAGGAGGAGGAGTCCATGGCAGGCACTGGACGTTTGGTTTCTGCGGACTCTTCCCCTCTGGCTGCAAGAAGCCTGCCCTCCCTAAGGGGGAGCCCCCCCCCCTCCTCCCCCAACATGGCTCCCCTCACAAGGGCCTCCCCTTCTCCCCGGCCACAACCATCAGCTGGAGCCAGGAGGTCATCCCAGAGCACCAGGGGGGCGCCCAATCTCCTGCCCGCCAGTCTGAGAAGGAACCTGGCCACCCAGACCCGCCTTCTGAGACAGCTCTGCCAGACTATGGGGCGGGTGGATCAGAGCCTGTCCTCCATCAACGATAGGCTGGGTAACCTGGACTCCCACTCCCGGGCCTCCACAACCTGCCTAAATGACCTGCAAACTACAGCAGCAGGCGTTGGGCAGGATGTGAGGGCCCTTACCCAGGCTATCCAGGGCAACACGGCAACACTTGGTGCTGCCCTGGACAGAATAGCCGTGGCCTTGGAGGGCAGGCCGCCAGGTGGGCAGATCTCAGGGGCTGCTCCTCCTTCCCCGGCTTTTCCCCTCCCCCATGCGTCTCCCCTGAGGGTCCGGGGCCGTGGCCGGGGGCGCCCCTGGTGTGGCTCAGGCAGAGGGCATTACATTTTTTTCCCCCTTTTTTTGGTATGAAAGCATTTTTATTTTTGTTCTCTGCCTTTTTTTTTTCTATGCATTTTTTTATTTTTTTGCTGACATTTTTGGCATTTTTTGGGTTGTGAATGATGTTTGAATGTGGGGGTGACATTCCTGCTGGAAAAGGGGTGTCATCCTCAATTTGGGTGGAGAAGGGTTCCCCAGGACCAGGGAGAAGTGATTCCCAGGTCCGTGTGAATGGTGTATGAATGTACAGTGACATAATTGGAGCCTTGACGTGGCGTTACTGCTCACCAGTCTTGCATGGTGGACTGGTGCCAATCCAATTTGATGAGGATCTGATGTGTATGTGCTAGGGACCGCAGTGATGTGCATGCATGCATTCTCATTGTGCCATGATTAATGTGTGTGTTTAACGTGCAAAGATGCATAATGTGAGCTGGCATGAGATGGGGTCATGAGATGGGGTTCCAGTTCATATGCAGAGTCACCTTGAAGGGAAAAGACAGGAGGATGTTAGTCATGCATGTGCCACTTGTGAGGTGTGCATCACGGGAGGGGATAGTCATGCCTGACTCCCATGTCACTCACCAACCAGCCAGCTGTCCCCATACATGTTCTATTAGAAATCTGTGGGGATGGGGCTCTGATTGTATATGTAGCTGTCATGGGTGTCATGGGTGGTGCCATGTGTTGGGCTGCTGATGTCCTCCTGCAGGGTTGTGGTTAATTCCAGGATGGCATGAGGGGTGAATCTGAAGATGCGAAACACCTCAGAATCACTCATGCCAAAGATGTCTATGCGTGTGTGATATATCAAGTGAAGAGTGAGGGGCTTGTATCAGATAAGAATATTGTATTAGATTAATTTAAATTGTAAATTTTATATAAGCAAAGAAAAAAAAAAAAAAAACATCTCCCGTGCCCTCCTTAGTGCCATCCTCCGTGCCCTCCTCCTTCTTTGTTCATCTAAAGTCAGTAGTATAGCTATGCGCGACGATGCCCCTGGCATGTTGGCATACAGATTGTTGGGCAACACGTGTGACTGCTGAACTCCTCACTAACAGTGTTGCTTTATCTGACAATTAGACTTTTTTTCAAAATTTAGACCAGCTTTTAGGTCCTCTAACTTTAGACAGAACATTTTGCTGTTGCGCACATCGCGTAGCCTGCGCAGAAACTGCGTTTTTTTGTGAATCCCCGTAACTCCCTCATTAGCATATTTGACTAGCAAATCAATGGTGTGTCTAGCGCAGTTTTGCGCGAAGGGAAGCGAAGGTCTAACTCAATTACGCCGGACCAAAAAACTTAGATTTCTGGCGTATATTGTTTTGTGAATCGCGTGCAACTATACGCATGCGCACATTTAGACTTACGCACGCGCAACAGCAGTTGCGCACACGTAATCGCTCTGTGAATCTGGGCCTATGTTTCTGTGTAACTAAACAACAAGTGTTTTAATAATTTACCAAGTACAGTATCCATAATAATAATAAGCTTCCTTAGGAACAGTTAGTACTTTCTTTTATTCATTTATAGGGGTGAGCCAACGGTACAGAGATTCAGTTTGTGGGAGATTTAATGAAGTCCTGAATGTTAACTTTAACCTCACTGAAGTGAAAGCTAACCAAATCTCTCAAATCAATTCTTGCCATTTTTAAAACTAAGGCAACCAATACATTAGTCAATTTTCTGGTTGAACGCAAAAAAAAAAAAAAAACTGACCCGATTTCCCCATCCACACATTTGAGGTGGAAGGAGGAATCCTCTTCGCTGAGCTATTGTATTCATCGAGTGGCTAAAATCTGACAGGGCTGTTGTACAGAAATTGATTGGTAGATTGAGTTCTGTATAACAGTGCTAAATACATGGATCAGAATTTGGTAGTTCCTTCTGAACTAGCTAAATTTCATTCCGCGTATGACAAGCTTAAAGTGATACTAAAGGTTTGTATTTTTTTTTTTAAATAACAAACATGTCATACTTACCTCCACTGTGCAGCTTGTTTTGCACAGAGTGGCCCGCCGAACAGCGTTTTCTGGGGTCCCCCAGGGGCTCTCTCGGTTCCTCCCCATCTCAGATAACCCCCTCTGGGAAGCGCTCTTCCAAGGGGGTTACATTGCGGGCGCTGTAGCTGGCCAGCTATAACCTGTCCTAGGTAGCTAATATGCTAAAAACACACTCACTTGTTTCTGGTGCTCTGAACCACACCAGGTATAGCCAGGTGTGGAATATACACACAATCTGTATAATACAACAGCATTATTTCAGTTTACCAGTCTCGTGAACACTATGATCGCTGTAACGTCATCCAGCCCCTCCCCTACGCATTACCCCACAGGGCCACTTAGCTTTATTAGAGGGATCTCCAGGCCATGTGACTCTGTGGTATAATGCGTAGGGGAGGGACTGGACATGATTTGAGGAATGGGGAAAGCCCCTGAAACATGCAATCATTCTGACCGGATTTGTTTTGACATGGTTTGAGTGCTTTTTAAGACTTCCAGTTTGCCCTCACCAGCCAACTTTCGGGCACTCTTCCGCCAGGTGTATGACAACACATCCAGTTCCAGGACACGTGACTTCCAGTGGATGTGCCATCTCAGTGACCCCAGCACCCACACACTTCTCTCACTGTCCTGAGGCTCCTGGGTGGTGTGATCAACAGTTGGATCCAGGATCATGTGTCATCCTTCAGCTTTTGGGATTATGTGTTTCTCCTATCCACTGGCTTGGTGATATATCAGTCTAGGCACTCATGCATGTCATGCTTTAAATTTACATTAAAGTGAATTTTGATTTTATCTATTCCTGGGCTTGTGGCTCTATGGACTTCCCCTGAACTGGTACTGCTCCTTTTTTTTTTGTTGTTTTGTGCTCATATCTCATTGCTGGTTGTATGAGTAGTTGGAGCTGCCCTTACTGTGGCTATCTACATATCCCCATGGAACATCATTGCACTTAGTACTTGCATTTTTTTACTAAGTGCAAAAGGGGACCAGGAAATTGTCAGTCTCAGGCCGCGTACACATGACCGAGAACCTCGGCAGAATCCAGCAAGAAGCTCGCTGGGATCCATTATCTGCCGAGATACTCGGTCGTGTGTACGTTTTCGCCGAGCGTCCCGTCGAGAAAGCCGTCGAGCCAAAATAGAGAGCAGGTTCTCTATTTGCTCGATGGAAAATCGAGAACCATGGCTCGACGCCTTTCCCGACGGCTTGGTCGACGATTTCGGCGGCCCGGCGAGAACCTCGACGGGCGGAACGATGTGTTTGGCCCGTCGAGGTTCTCGTACGTGTGTACGCGGCCTCAGACGTGTCAAAATCAAAAGACTCTATTTAGGCAGCAGTATCTGTTCAATACAGATTGATGATGTTGAAGGTATTAATTTTCTTTTTTTGCAGGGGGCACTGTTTTTTAACGATTTTATAGACAGAGCTGCTTAAATATTGGTGATCACATTGGGATCCGATTCTATAGTGAATATAGTGAATTGGTATCTAGGCATGTCATAAGTTATATGTAATTATTTATTATCATTAATAATAATAATAATAATGGGATTTTTTTTATAAGACTGACTACATAGCTGGTCTATGATTAACATACATTGCTTTCAGAGATATTTAAATTGCAATCCAAGATCTGATTGAAGCATCATAAGCAGAATTGCATAGAGAAAACAATTAATATCAGTCCCTCTCCCAGAGGAGCTTACACTCTAATTGACCTAAATCAGGAAAACAGAATCACACATGCTAGGTACAGTTTGGACAGATGGTAATTAACCTACAGATATGTGCTTGGAATTTAGAAGGGACAAAGTGTACAATGGCTAGGAATTGAACTCCTAGCTTGCTTTACCTGTTTTTTGAAATAAGAATCTGTAGCAATGGATTTGCCTAAAGTGACCCACAAGTATGATTTAATCTTGTATATGTATTCTGTATATTATTATTGTATACATTTTTCTAAAGATGACTTCCTGCAAAAGTGTTCTTCATTATCCAGCATAAATACATTTTCTTAAATTTATTGTTCCACGGAACAGTCTGTGCCCTTTGTTGTTACATTATCGCAAACTTCAAGGCTCTAGCAAGGCCTCTTCTCAGAAATAAACCGGCGGATAATTTATTTATTTTTAAAAGACTTATAATAGAAGTACATTAGTTACTGTTTCACCTTGGATTTATGTGTAGCACACACAATACTGTGGTGAAGGAAGCTTGGCTCAGGTTAGCTTATAGCCTTATAAAAGTTTCATTGTATATAAAATTCACACTGCTTAGAAGAACAGCTATAGAAAATGCAAACATTTCCAAAAACAATGATGAAGCTAAGAATAATATAATACACAAACAATTATGGATGAATAAGAAAATGGTAAAGAGGCATTTTTAGTCACACTGATAAATAATTCCATTCATAAAAGTAGTGCTGTTGCATATTGCATATTTTTATGGTAATTAAAACTGTAGACAAAACTATTTTCCTTTCTAGTTTTCAATAGAGTGGGTAAGAATCAGAACCTCACTCAGCTTTTCATTTTAATCTGTGTCTTCACTGGTGAATTGTACCCTTATTTCCTGTCCTAGTGACATCTGGAGACCAAATGAGGGAGTGTGTGTGTGTGTGTGTGTGTGTGTCACCATTACAAGAAGACTCCTACAGCAATAAAAAAGCAATAAAGTTCTACCTGCACTCTACAAAAAAAAATGTGCTTTTTTGGCTATCTTTGTCCCATCAGTGAAATATATCACCAGTTCCTGTCTTTGTGACACCCTGTCCCAATGGGGACATAGAAAGCAAAAAAACAAACTAAACAAGGGTCCGCCCAGCCCCTGATTCTACCTCTTCTTCTACAAAAAGAGTCTTATTGAGGTGGTGGTCCACTTTTTAACACAACTACTGATTGGTACCAGAATTCTTGTGCAACTGTGCATGAGAGCTACATCCCTTTACAGCCTAAAATAATGCTGCCCCTCTGCACAGATGTGTTCTTACAGCAGGAGAGGACATATCATGAAGTATAGAAATATAAGAGTGATGTGGGATGTCAGAACTAAGACCAATCTGTGGATCTCTTATTCAGGCTAGAAGGTCTAATATTAGAAAATCTTTTAACCAAGATCCTTGTAACATGTTAGAATGAAGCAAATATGTCTCCCACAGTGTAAAATTAGATGTTAGATGTTAGATGCTAATTGACCCTGCTATTGTGTGAAGAGGTCCTGTGTTTTCACGTATGATAATGTGTATTGTATAGCAGGTGAGCAGAGATGGGACGTCTACTCTAAACGGTCATATATATGAGTCGCCTAGTCTGGGTAAATGATTCGTTAATTAGCTCATGTTAATTTATGTTCTGGTTACCTCCTCTTTAAACTATATATAAGAGTGCATTCTTAGTTCTATAAGGCCGCGTACACACGATCGAATTTGTCTGCTCACACTGGTCCAAAGGACCAGTTCAGCAGACAAATCCGATTGTGTGTATGGGCTAGCGGACATGTCTGACCGGCGGACAAATTTTAAAACATGCTTTAAAATGTGTCCGCCGGAGACATGTCGGTCGGATATGTCCGCTGGTGAGTACACTCACCAGCGGACATATCTGCCCGCACAAGTGTCGGAAGGATGCGACGCATGCGTGGAAGTTTTGTACTACCTGGTGCGGTGACATGGCGGCATCAACGTCACCGCCACGTCACCGCGCTGTCTGCCGGCGGGGATTTTGATGGTGTGTACACTCCATTGGACCAAAATCCGGAGGAGACATGTCCGCTGGAAACGGTCAGTCGGACCGTTTCAGCGGACATGTCCCTCCGTGTGTACGCTGCCTTAAACACTCCATGTTTAGCACACAAACAAGTCTTGTCCCGTTGTGTGTTGAGGGCAGCTGGAATATCTGATATCTATATCCAGACTGATAGGAAGCGGTTTATGAGCGAAGCACTCAAGCAGAGTGTGGGACGTTCCGTTAAAGACCCCTACACCATTTAAAAAAAAATTGGCGCAGGGTTCCCCTTAATATCCACACCAGACCTGAAGGGCCTGGTATGGAATTTGGGGGGTCCCCATGCAATTTTTATTTTAAATTTTGGTTCAGGGTTCCCCCTTAATATTCATACCAGACCCAAAGTGCTTGTTAATGGACTGGGGGGGACCATGCCATTTTTTTCAATTACTTTTATCTGTATTGCCGGGACCCGACAATTCATTATAGCCACAAGTAGTTTTAACCACTTGCTTACTGGGCACTTAAACCCCCCTCCTGCCCAGGCCAATTTTCAGCTTTCAGTGCTGATGTACTTTGAATGGCAATTGCGCGGTTATACAACAGTGTATCCAAATAACATTTTTATCATTTTTTGTCACACATATAGCTTTCTTTTTCTTTTGGTGGTATTTAATCACCTCTGGGGTTTTTAAAAACAAAAAAAGATGGAACATGTTGAAAAAAAAATCATGTTTTATATTTTGTTAAGAATGTTTGCAAACAGGTAATTGTTCTCCTTCATTGATATGCGCTGATGAGGCAGCACTGATGGGCACTGATAGGCTGCACTTGTGGGCACTGATAGGCAGAGATATGGTGGCACTGATGGGGACAGAATAAGCGGTACTGATTTTGCACTGTGGACACTGATAGGTGGCACTGTAAATATGTTTTTGTTTATTTTTTTATTTTTTGCACAGACATATACTTTACCTCTCTCAACATTTATTAACAGATCACATGCAGTAATAGCATCATTCCCGTTTTCATTATGAAATGGGAAATCTCTCTGAATAATCACAAATGATTTCAAATATGGTATTTGTTTGTGCAAAAACATGCCCTTCTGTCAATGGTGGTTCTTATGCCGCGTACACACGATCATTTTTTGTGATGAAAAAAAACGAAGTTTTCTGTGAAGTAAAAAACGACGTTTTTGAAACGTCACTTTCAAAGACGATGTTGCATACACACCATTGTTTTTTTCACAAAAAGCGAGGTTACGTTCACCACTCTTTTCCATTGAAACTCGCTTCATAACTAGCTTCTGGGCATGCGCGGGTTGAAAAACGTCGTTTTAAACAACGTTTTTGCTACACACGGTGACTTTTTGTGAAACAAAAAACGACGTTTTGAAAAACGACACAAAAAATTCAAGCATGTTGGAAGTTTTTTTTGGTCGTTTTTTTGAAACAAAAAACGACGTTTTGCCCACACACGATCAATTTAAATGACGTTTTAAAAAACTACGTTTTTTTCATCGCAAAAAACGACCGTGTGTACGCGTCATTATTATAACAGCTGTAAATTCATAGATTCTCAAAACATTGACATAGCTGGCAAATATTAGGTTTTGTAAGACCACACTTAGACAATGGCATTGACAACTTAGCTATAGGCTTTAGTATGCGTTCTACCAGTCACTATAAAATTAGATGTTAGACTTAAGTAGAATTGAATTGGTTTAAAGTGGTTTTGCTACATAAAATTGCATGTGCTATAAGATAAGGATTATTGTTATCTGGAAGAGAGATAAGTGGAGCATTCCTATATCTCAGCTCTTAATTCACTAGCTCTCCTGTACTGCTCTATTTTTGTGAATTCAAGAACCGTAAGTGTGACTAGGTAAGGTAGCTGGATACAAAGAATGTAATGAGTTTTTCACTTCCCCTCCCCAACACAGATAAGTTGTTCTATTGATATTGCAAGAATTTTATCAGCTATTTTAAATTATTACATAACATTGGAGGCTTTAAACCATTTTTCCACAGCCAATAAAACAATGTAAGTACAATTTTCGAAATTAATATAAAACAGACTTATTTTCTATTAAGTGTAAGATGTTTAAAATACCAGTGACATAAAATAACTAGTTCAGACAAACACCAAATATACAAATAAACTACAAATGGCATTTACAGAACTCTGTAAACCCAAATTACTTGCAGGTAATTCATTTTTGTTGGGGTATTTTTATTGAACTTGCTCCCTGTAACTTGGTACCAGAATAGAGAATTCTTAATGCCATTCCACTACCACCATCAGCATGCGAACAGACTGTGCTACAAGTCAGCCAGCTGCAGTATTTCCTTTAAGTTGCAAGCGAACATACAAGCAAGAAGGCTATGGCCTCGTACACACGACCGAGGAACTCGTCGTTTCAGACACATTGTTTTTGTTGACGAGTTCCTTGTTAGGCTTGTCGAGAAACTTGACAAGCTGTCTTTGCGTATACACAGTCAAGACTGAATCTCCTCGTTTTCAAACGCGGTAACTTCAACACATACAACAGCAGGGGAAGTTCGGTTCCACTGGCACAACCCTTGCTGCTGCTTTTGCTAATCTCATGTTACTGCGTGTTAGGTAAAAGTTTGGTAAGACATTATCACTTTTCAGTCTGTTACAGCGTGACAAATGTGCTATCTCCATTACAAACGCTACTTTTACCGAAGGTGCGCGGTTTTCTAAGCATACACACCAACATGTTTCTCGTCGATAACTAGCCCGATGAGGAACACGACGAGGAAATTGAGACTCCCGTCGAGGAAAAAGAGAACTTGCTCTCTTTTTTCCTCGTCGAGTTCATCGACAGTTTTCTCGATGAAAAACATACAGGCGACCGTTTTCCTCTGCAAAAAAGCTCTCCCACCAAGTTTCTTGATGGATTTTGTCGAGTTTCTCAGTCATGTGTATGAGGCCTTTCAAAAAAGTAATGGCATTTCAGAAAGGAGAAAGCAATGTGTTGCTGCAGTGTGTCGCGACAAACAGAGCATGCATAGAGACGCTATGAAGGGTGGGAAATTTAAGTGGGTGATAATATACTGGCATAGATGTTTAAGTGCAACTTTATGGTTGTAGTTCTTCTATAAATGTAAGGGAAAATGTTAATATTAATTGATTCATGCTGATGCTAGATTTTTAATAGATAATTAACCCTGCCATAGGACCTTGGGGGTTCACAACAATTGCAAGTGTAGCGTTACCCCCTAGAGGGATGCTGGATAAATTTTCGGGTCCTAATTGTACTAACTCAGCCTCGAGCCAGCAGGGCCCGCGGTAGGAGAGAGCAGTTGTCACACACCTTAGGCTAGGAGAGCCATGAGTTCAGAGAGACAGAAAAATGGCATCTGTCCCTTAAATATCCTCTCCCAGAATGCACAGCAGCAAGAACCCTCCCACTAGGCTGTCTCTGGGGAAAGAATAGTCAATGCACTTCAGCTTGCTGTATTTCTTACAATGGCCTGTGGTAGCAATGACACCTACTGGCAACAGCGATAATTGCACAACACAACCAAAGTTGGAACAATAGCTAATTTAGCTTTGTACTGTACAATAAATCTGAACTGTTTACAACTCAGATAACCAACTAAATCTACATTATAGCACCTACAGTATTCTTTAGGAACCTGGCGCTACACAAGAAAAACAGGCTCTGTAAAGAAGGCCAGGATTCTATCTGCAACCATATGGAACGTTCATCAACCCGCTCTGCACACTAAATACTTATTTTATTAATACTTAAACTTGCTTTCTTTGCAACTGTTAACCACTAAATACATAAGAATGTATGGAATAATAAAGATCATAAGAGGAATAGTTGAATATAGTGACCAGATTATTTATTAAATGAGAGGACTATTTGTATGGGGCTTGCAAATGGCTGTGTAATGGTGCCAAGAGCACAAGTCCCTGCCCCACTTCTTTTTTCTACTAGAACACTCCTGCTTGAGGTTTTAACCCTCCGCCATCTTATGTCCATCTCCTTGCCAGAGGCCTTCTCATGACATTGCTGGCCATTGACATTTATATTCTAAGGAAGGATGTCCACCCAAAAAATTAGGATTGCTGCACTTTACTGGTATTACTTAAGGATAGATGTACACATCATATAGACATACTATCCGGGGTTCACTTGACAGTATTTTGTCAATCACACATAATGTACAAACATAGGAGTCACATGTGAAAGCAGCACACAGCACATTTTAGTAAGCTATCTTCCCTACTTGGTTTCGCTTCTCCCGGGGTCATCAGCATTCACTCAGAGAGTCTAAATTTGCCTTAAGCGGTATATCCAGCTCACTGCTCTTTGCAGGTAGCTTCCCTGAGACAGGATCACTACAGTTACCTCTGGCTTGAATACACTTCTCCCAGGTCCTCCAGGGATATAGCCTCACTCCAGGGAATACTTGGCCTGGCATAAAAGGCCTTTTGCAACTCCCTACAGCCTTCTTCGCCATAAGAGTCAGACTGTCTATGACCAACTCTTCTGGGTGCAGATCTACCTCTACCTGTCCTACAGCCTTGTCCAGAGCCTTGTGGGGAGCTGTGAGATCAGCTTTGTAGCTACAGTCTCAGGGTGGACCTGTAGATTTATTTTTGATCTAAGGTCTGTTTTAAAGACTGGCAATGCATTAACACTTTTAGCCATATTCTATAAACAAATGTTGTCAAAAAACTTGCTTGTCAGGAGAGGTATTAAAAAAAAAAACTGATGGAGTGCTTTCTGAATATTATTTATTGCTATACAAACATGTCTGATGTGAGGTAGGCAGGTTGATTTAGAACTACCTCCAAGATAATCAGCCTTTGGTAACCCAGTGCACTAGTTAGTGGGTTTCACTAATTGTGCAACAGAAACACACAGAGGTGCACCTGTAAATCACTGGTTCACAAAGTATTAGACCATCAGCAAGCTGCATAAGCACCTAAATGTATGAAAATTTAGGTCCTGCTGCATTTTTCTGCAGTGCACCGCAATGCAAATCATGCATTATGGTGTGCTGCTATGTGTTTTAAAGCAGATGCATTCTGGATATGTACAATTTAAAGTGGTTGTAAATGCTGAAGGTTTTTTACATTAATGCGTTCTATTCATGAAGGTAAAAAACCTTCTGTGTGCTGTGTCCACCCCCCAGCTCCCTTTAATACTCAACTTTGCCCCCTTTCTATCCAGCAATGTGCATGGGAGTCTCAGCTGTCCCGGGGAGGCTATATCCCCGCGGACCGTTTTCATCGGACATGTCTCCTCGTGTGTACAGGGCCTTAGTGGATCGTAATTGCAGAGCTACAGCCTTACATGTTTTTGCCTCATCTACACCTGCCTCTGTTATTTATAAAAAAAAGTGCTACTTGTTGATATCCCCCCGTGTACCTTTAAATGACTAATGTAGACAGGCTCCTTGGGCTACAAGGAGTGTTGATAACAGCTACTACACCCTCTGTGGTGCACCCAACTTACTCAGGACAAGTTTCATCTGGAAGAGAAAGGGTTACTTTATAAAGCCCACCCAATCCTTGTGTACACATTATCCCAGGACTCAGGAATGTATTTTCAACAGTTGGAATGTTACTTAGAGAAGTATCTTAAAATTATAAGACAGACTACAAGTACATTTAACAGAATCTTGTTTTGTCTGCAGAGGTCACCATTCCTGAAAACACTGAAGTAGCAGGTTCACCATCTCCTCTGCAGATGACACTTTTCTGTATTTTGTTGCTCTGTAAGTGTGAATACTGTGTTGTTTCTCGGTGAGTACATCTATTTTGCTGTATTCCTCATTGTATTGTGTGCTGCGTTATCCACTTATACAGGTGCAGTAAATAGTAGGAAAGTTGCTCAGAGTAGCATCTTTCACTGTACATTAGGATCAGAACTGTAATCACATGTACTGTAACACTTCAACAACATCTGATTTACAGTTTTATACTGTTCACATTGAGGCAAAGCCGTGAAGCAATATGTTAATCCCTATTGTTGTGGACTTTACTGCAGTGATATGCTGGCTCTATTAGGAACCTTCCACCAGACAATGCACAGCAGGATTAAAAAAAGATAATTATCCCCTGAAGAGAAACTTGATGATGTAAAACCAGGGCTTTTTTTCTGGGGGAACTTGGGGGAACTCAGTTCCACCACCTTTGGCTCAGACCCTTTGGTGCCTGCTCACCACAATCACTTGTAAACACAGAAGTCTGGTTTCTGTGTTTACAAGTGACAGCTTTGTAACCCCCTGAACTCTGCACGCTGTATGTAATGCAATTCTGGTATTTAATGCCCCTTTAAGACCCTTCTACTGTTTGTGAAATCTGAACGGGTCGTGGTTGAGTTCCTGTACCTATTTTCTGAGAAAAAAAGCTCTGTGTAAAACTAAATGCAACCCTGTATAATTGAAAAAAAAAAAAAACATGGGCCCAGATTCAGGTACATCTGCGCATTATTGGACCGGCGTAGCGCACCGCCTTTACGTTAGACTTGCGCAATGTAGCCGCGTAATCACCCTATTCTCGTAGCTTTTGCGCAGAAAATTACGCATGCGTAACGCTATTTCAGAGGCGTAAGGCGGAGTAATACAAATTGGGAAGGACGTGGGCGGGTTACATTGAAATAAGCCGTGACCCCATGCAAATGAAGGGCCGGCCAGCTCGCGCATACTCGCTTGAAGGAGACCATGGTCAGCTCCGCTGTGCGCATGCTCACAACTCGGGAGCGGCGCAATCAGTGAAATTGGAAATGGACTAAGGACTACGCAGACAGCATAAATAGACAGACACAAACGCACTTGCATTGCAAAAGTACATCCCTTTGTCCCTTCCCATTTAACCAAGTGCTTTTGTCCCGTTGTTCGTTGCGTTGTGTTTTGTATTTGTCAGATTAGTGTTCTGTGTGATCAAGTGTTTGTTAGTAGATCTTTGAAAGTGTTTTTTGATAAGTGTTTGAGAGACTGTTTGTTTGATATATTTCTGTTCGTTTGTTTTCTTGCTGAATTTTTGCTGTTTGTTTTTGTGACTGTTTCTTGCTGAGTGCTAGTGTGATTTTTTGGGTGTTAGTTTTCTCTTTGTGTGTGTTCTTGCTTGATTGGTTGTGCTTGTTTTTGTGACTGATTTTTGTTGACTGGGAGTGAGTTTTTGCAGTATGACAGAGAGAAAGCGAAAACTAAATTTTACTTTGGGGGAAAAAATAATTCTTGCCCGGGCCATTAGCGATTATGGGCGTTTCCTCCACGGCCCGGACAGTGCCAACACCACCCCGGCCAGGAGGAGGGAGATTTTGGACCTCATCACTGAGCAGGTCAATTCAGCGACGGAGGGGGAGACATGGACCCGGTCTGGGATTGACAAAAAGATTAATGACCTCCGGCGTCTGGTCAAACAGATGCTGTCCAAAATGCTTGCCCATGCCAGGGGCACAGGAGGGGGCCCACCATGCCGTATTAGGCTGACAGTGGAGGAGCGTGCGGTGGCCCTGACCTTTCATCGGCATGAAGTGGAGGGCCTGCCCGGCTTTGACTCAAGTCCGGAGCCCGTGGTGCCAGGTAAGTTTTTTTTTTAAATATCAGGTGTGTAGCATGTGTGGGGAAGGGGGTGAAAGGGAATATGTGGCAAGTGTGTGGATCCTCCAACCTGTGAATGTTTTGTGTCATCCACAGATGTGCAGGAGGGTGCAGGGCCATCTGGCCTGACCGCACCATCCCCAGGACAGCAGCCTAATGAGGCTCCCCCGACAAGGCCGGAGTCCGCGGAGGAGGTTGAAGAGGAGGAGGAGGAGGTTGAGGAGGAGGAGTTTCATGAGGAGGAGGAGTCCATGTCAGGCACTGGACTTGTGGTTTTTGAGGACTCTTCCCCTCTGGCTGGCAGCAGGCAGCCCTCCCTAAGGGGGAGCCCCCCCTCCTCCCCCAACATGGCTCCCCTCCCAAGGGCCTCCCCTTCTCCCCGGCCACAAGCATCAGCTGGAGGCAGGAAGTCGTCCCAGAAGACCAGGGGGTGGCCGATCTCCTGCCCGCCACTCTGAGAAGGGACCAGTTCCTCCAGACCCGCCATCTGGGACAGGTCAGCCAGACATTGGTGCGGATGGAGGAGAGCCTGTCCTCCATCAAGGATATGCTGGGGAACCTGAACTCCCACTCCCGGGCTTTCACAAACTGCCTAAACGAACTGCAGACAACATCAGCAGGCATTGGGCAGGATGTGAGGGACCTTACCCAGGCTATCCAGGCCAACACGGCAACACTTGGTGCTGCCCTGGACAGAATAGCCCTGGCCTTGGAGGGCAGGCCGCCAGGTGGGCAGAGATCAGGGGCTGCTTCTCCTTCCCCGGTTTTCCCCCTCCCCCATGAGTCTCCCCTGAGGAGCCGGGGCCGTGGCCGGGGGCGTCCCAGGCGTGGCTCACGTCATGGGCAATAATTTTTTTTATTTATTTTTTTGCTGGAAAATTTTTGATTTTGCTGGTCATTTTTTTTTTTTTTGGGTTGTGAATGCTGTTTGAATGTGGGGGTGACATTCCTGCCGGAAAAGGGCTGTCACCCTCAATTTAGGTGGAGTAGGGTTCCCCAGGACCAGGGAGAAGTGATCCCCAGGTCCGTGTGAATGGTGTATGAATGTACAGTGACATAATTGGAGCCTTGGCGTGGCGTTGCTGCTCACAAGTCCTGCATGGTGGACTGGTGCCAATCCAATTTGACGAGGATGTGGGGTGTGTGTGCTAGGGATCACAGTGGTGTGCATGCATGCATTCTCATTGTGCCATGATTAATGTGTGTGTTTAACGTGCAAAGATGCCCAATGTGAGCTGTCTCCTGGCTGCTCTTCCCTCAGAAGACGGGGTATCCTCGGTTAGAGGGGGATTGTCTGGTTCAGGGGTCAGGTCATCACGTAGGTCAATCTGCAGGCCCTTTCTTACTGCGAAGTTGTGCAGCATGCAACATGCACCGATGATCTGGCACACAAAGTTTGGGGAATACAAGAGGGTACCCCCAGACTTATCCAGGCATCGGAAACGTGACTTCAGGAGGCCAAAGGTGCGCTCCACCACTCCACGTGTTTGGGCGTGGGCTTGATTGTATCTTTCCTCTCCTGGGGTTTGGGGGTTCCGGATAGGAGTCATGAGATGGGGTCCAAGTGGATATGCAGAGTCACCTGTAAGGGAAAAGACAGGAGGATGTTAGTCATGCATGTGCCCCTTGTGATGTGTGCATCATGGGGGGGTACAGTCATGCCTGCCACCCATGTCACTCACCAACCAGCCAGGTGGCCCCATACACGTTCTGATCGAATTTCATTTGGATGTGGCATTGATTGTATATGTAGCTGTCATTGCTGGACCCTGGGTGTTTGGCACGGACGTGCCATATGAGGCCTTGGGCATCGACTATCACCTGTACGTTGATGGAATGCCAATGCTTCCGATTGTGGTACATGTGCTCTGTCTCCTGGGGGTGCTGGAGTGCCACATGTGTGCAATCAATGGCCCCCACGGTGCGTGGGAATCTGGCAATTCTGTAGAAATCTGTCATTGCCTTCAGCCGCAGCTCCTCAGTGGTGGGTTTGATGATTTGGTTGGCCATGCATCTGAGGATTGCAGGGACAACCTGGTGCACACATCTGCTCATGGAGGATTGTGACATCCCAGCCACCACTCCACTTGTACGCTGAAAAGAGCCACTGGCAAGGAAATGGAGTGTTACCATGACCTTGACCAGTGGCTGCACTGCATGTGAGCGTTGTGTTGGGCTGGTGATGTCCTCCTGCAAGGTTGTGGTTAATTCCAGGATGGCATGAGGGGTGAATCTGAAGATGTGATACACCTCAGAATCACTCATGCCAAACAGGTCTGTGCGGGTGCGGTATATCCTCTCCCATGCCATCCTCCGTGCCCTCCTCCTTCTTTGCTCATCTAAAGTCAGTAGTATAGCTATGCGCGACGATGCCCCTGGCATGTTGGCATACAGATTGTTGTGCAACACGTGTGACTGCTGAGCTCCTCACTAACAGTGTTGCTTTATCTAACAAGTAGACTTTTTTTCTCTTTTTAGACCAGCTTTTATATGGTCTCATTTTAGACAGGACATTTTGCTGTTGCGCACACTGCGTAGCCTGCGCTGCCCCAACGTTCTTTTGTGGATCCCCGTAAGTCCTTTATTAGCATATTTGACTAGCAAATCAATGGTCTGTCTAGCGCAGTTTTGCGCGGACGGATGCGCCTGTCTAACGAAATTACGCCGGACAAAAAAAGTAGATTTCTTGCGTATCTCGCTTTGGGGATGCCGTGCATCGAAACGCACGCACACATTTAGACTTACGCACGTGCATCTCCTGTTGCGCAGGCATAATCGCTCTGTGAATCTGGGCCATGGAGTCCAACATAGCTTTTTTTGTACCTAAACTTCTACTTGTGCTGTTCTGTTTTTGCATTGCCATCTTGAATAACCCATAGCCAGTTTCAGTGGAGGCCTGCCAATAAGGGACGCGGGGGCGCAGGGGCACCACACCCCCCCCCCCCCCAAAGAAAAAAAATGTGGGTCCTTTAAGAGTGTGCAAGCGACGGACACTATGGGGGTTATTTACGAAAAGGCAAATCCACTTTGCACTGAAAGTGCACTTTCAAGTGCAGTCGCTGTAGATCTGAGGGGGATACGTAAGGAAAATAAAAAAAACAGCATTTTAGCTTGCACATGATTGGATGATAAAATCAGCAGAGCTTCCCCTCATTTGAGATCTCCCGCTCAGATCTACAGTGATCTACAGTAACTGCACTTCCAAGTGCACTTTAAAGTGGATTTTCCTTTCGTATATAACCTCCTATGTGTCTATGGGAGGCATGATGTTTCCCACATCACATGGTCAAGATCCAGAAGCTTAACTGGCCAACCATTAGAGTGTCAATGAGCACGCATTTGTTGCCTAATGATTGGCAGCCTGCAGGATGTAGGATGGTGCTTTAAGCATCACACATCCGTGTCACTTCCAGTTTCTTTCCGTGGCCACCACACGCTGGAGTGTAACACACAGTAGGGGCCTCTCTGAGTTTCACTCAACCAGCTAATGCATGGCCAAGAAAAACTGCTAGTAGTTCAGTGGGTCAAACAGTCAGACTTATTGCCTTGGTAAATAACCCCCCAGTGTGTTGTTGTTGTAAATTCATGACAGGGAGCAAGCACTCTAGCACGGTGGACACTGACTGAATGGACCCTGGTGATTGTTAAAAGCATGAGGCTGCATTGATGGGCACACTGGCACAGTGAGGCTGCATTGATGGGCACACTGGCATACTGGTACAGTGAGGCTGCATTGATGGTCATACTAGCACACTGCATCTGCATTGATGGTCACACTGGCACCCTGAGGCTGCATTGATGGGCACACTGTGGCTACAATTTAAAAAGCACAGCAAGGCTGCACTGATGGGCACACTGGCACAGTAAGGCTGCAATTCATAGGCACAGTGGGACTGCATTGATGGGCACAGTAAAGCTGCATTTTACAGGCACAGTGAGGCTGCAATAAAAAAAATTGTTTTGAATTGTTTTGTTTGTTTGCGCCCCCCAAAAAAATGTGTGCACCAGCCACCAAAGGCTAGTTGTCTCTATCTAATTTTCACAGCCAGTCCCTTATTGATACACTGCTTGATTTTGTGCATTCGCAAATGTGCCACCAACCCTGATTTGCATTCATAATCAAAACTGTTTCCACTGAAACACAGCCTACTTCTATTTGCTATTTGAATATCACAGGTGGCTGCAGGTGGGCGATCATTACCTCACATTTCACTTAGGCAAAGGTTCAGAAAGTGAGCAACTACACTACAAAATGGAAAAAAAAATGTTTACTTTGACTAAATGCTTAACATTTATTGTGACTGTGTAAGAGGGATAGGGAGAAGAAACTGAATTCCAGACAGACATAAAAAATCTATTATAATGTAAAGTAGTTTTAAATACAAGGGGCCAGATACAGGATGGCGAGCGGTTCTTTAAGGCGGCGTAACCTAATCTCATTTACGTTACGCCGCCGCAACTTTACTCGCAAGTAAATTCACAAAACACTTGTGTGTAAAGTTGTGGCGGCGTAGCGTAAATTTACCGGCCTAATTCAAATTCGGTGGGTAGGGGGCGTCTCCTATTTAAATTAGGCTTGTCCAAGTGCCGAACTTACTGCACATGCGTCGACCATAGAAAAATCCCAGTGCGCATGCTCCGAATTATGACAGTGTTTTCGGCGTGAACGTAATCAACGTAAATCCCCATTCACGGACGAGTTACGCAAACGACGTAAACATTTTCACATTTCCCGCGGTCACGACATCCATACTTAACATAGGATGTGCATGCTTTTGGCAGCTTTATCTTTACGCCGGGAAACCCCTTACGGAAACGGCGTAAAGTGACTGCGTCGGGCCGGCGTACGTTCGTGAATTGGCGTATCTCGCTGATTTACATATTCTCGGCGCAAATCAGTGGGAACGCCCCCAGCGGCCATTTTAAACTTGCAGTTAAGATCCGATGGCGTAATACAATTACGCCTGTCAGATCTTTACTGCAAACCGGCGTATCTTGTTTTCTGAATACAGAAAACAGATACGCCGGCGCAAAGTGTGAGTTATGCCGGCGTATCACTGATACGCCGGCATAACTTTTTATGAATCTGGCCCAAGGTGTAGAAGTACCTGGACATGTCATTGGCTTTAGGTTTCTGTAAGGCCGCGTACACACGATCGAACATGTCCGCTGAAACTGGTCCACAGACCAGTTTCAGCAGACATATCCGATCGTGTGTACGGCCTAGCGGACAGGTTTCCAGCGGACAAAAGTTTTAAAACATGCTTTAAAACTTGTCCGCTGGAAACCTGTCCGTCGGACATGTCCGCTGGTTAGTACGCCTAACCAGCAGACCGAAATCCCCCGCATGCGTCGAATTGATTAGACGCATGCGTAGAGGCATTTTACTTCCTGGTTTGCGGACGTTGTGGCGTCAACGTCACCGCCACGTCACCGCGCTGTCTGTCTGCGGGGATATTGGTTTGATCGTGTGTACAGTGGAAAAGAGAATCCAGTATTTGAGCCAGTTCCCGCTCAATTGTTTTTTGCAACGCTCTTGATCCAATTTTGTGAACATGCAGATAAAATAGTATAGGAATTAAAGTGTTTGTAACCCTTTAAAAATGAGATTGTGTTCCCTTATAGCAGAATAAACACCACAGAACAGATTGTTCTCTCTAATCTGCCCCTCTCAAAACTGTAAAAAACCTGTCTGATCCTGCCAGTTTCTGTGTCCCCTGTGTACTGACAATGAAAATAATGGCTTCTGAGCCCTGATTACCATTTTCAGAGTACGTGCCTTCATCATCCGCTGCTCTTCTCTGTCCTCCTCTCTCCCCTCACTCCCTGCCTGTCAACTTGGTGTCTGTGTCACTGTCTCCACTCCCCTCTACCACTATTAGTAGAAAGTTAAATATTACAAATTGTCACTGCCAGCCCCTCTAGGATACCTAGGCATAACACACAGGATAAGTGTTTTACTAAAACAAAGCTTGTAAATACCTTTTTACAGCTAACATCAGGCCGGTCACGTGAGTCCAATCTCCTACTCTGATTCAGGGCTACAGCGGGAGGAGCCGAGATCTCCCTCTGATGTCAGCCAGAGAGGTCAAATGGCTGCTCAGCCCCTCCTGCTGTAGCCCTGGATCGAAGTAGGAGACCAGTCAGGGCTCACGTGACCGGCCTGAAGATAGCTGTAAAAAGGTATTTACAAGCTTTGTTTTAATAAAACACTTACCCTGTGTGTTATGCCTAGATAAAATTGAGCGTCTGCCAGTAAAGTGCATTTTTGTGGTGACAACCACTTTAACTCATCAGTATGCCGTGGCTTGCCCATTGCCCAATCAGCAATGTAGGGTGGGTCTTGGATCAAGCTGTATTTCCTAACTACAGTGGAAAAAAATGAGGGATTACAAGACCAACTGAACAGAATTATAAAACCTTTGGCTGCTAAAACATCTTACACATGTTAAATGTCTTTGGGTGGCCATGGTACTGTACAATAAAATCATCAAAATGAATTAGGTAGTCCAAATGTTTGGGCTGGAGTTTGTTATTGTATATTTATCACCCCAGACTATTATGGATACTGCTTGTACTCTTGTATATAACCATAGTGTGATGCTTTTTGCGATACAGAGCACCTAATAGTCTTAAAAAAGTGGATTAAACATGAGAAACGCATTGAAAGAGGACATGCCTGTTGATGTTACTGTATTTTCTGATTTCTTATACACTTTATTCATCATATACAGTATGTTGTTATTAACTACTGGAATATATCATTAGTCCATTAATCTACGTTTTTAAACATTCTTTAGAAGATTAACATTTTATATATGTTTTATGCATATATATATATATATATATATATATAGAGAGATATATCTATATCTCTATAGATATATGTATAGATATATATATATATATGCAGTATATATATATATATATACATATATAAATGTTGTTTTTTTTTTTGTGATTTGCTGATGTTGATATGCTGGACTATTTCTTTTCCTTTTATTGATTTTGTTACCTATACATTTCTTGAGGCGATCAACACAGCAATTAAAGGAGAGTGATAGATCCTCTAACATCAATATTAATATGTACTGTATTCTTCATCTGCGAGACTGATGCCTTAAGCACATTCATACTTGTCCCATAGCTGCTTTCGACCACCCATTGGGATACTTTCATCTCATCACTTACTTGTTCTTTCTTCTCAGATGACTGCAACTAGCTCCACAAAGCATTATTTTATTCATTAATTATTTCCACACCTAGTAACTTGATGGACGTGTGCCATTTTTTCAAGCCAACTACAACGTATGTATCATCATTTTGCCATAACGTTTCTCTTTAACCATTTCACTAATAGATGCTTTTTTGCTAATCACTGTAATTGCTGCACATTGTGAATAGAATAGGAATCCAATATTGAAATGTTACTCACAATTGCTGCATATTGTTAACCCCTTTCTTTTTTTTTTTTCATGAAATGCGTAACTATGCCCTACCTATCTGTCACCCATCTGTATCATGTAAGCTCCCTTATAATAACCCCCTCTATTTCATCCCCAGGATTTATCACATGTATCATCAATTCTTGAACGTGTAGTTATTCTCTAGTAACACAACCCTCTCTATACTGATCAAATCTTTCTTGTTATTACAATCTTTTTTGCTCACATTAGTTAGGGCAGTGCCATGCCTTTTAACCAACATCTTCCACTAGTGCCACTTAATTTCTACAATTAATTAATTTAAAGTCTACACCAGCATATAGAATCATTAATACATTTTACTTTGAATTCAAAGGTTTTAAAACCTGGTCCCGTCACAATTTTTTTCACTATTTATTCCATTCCGTTTATCCTTCTATGCTTGCTTTACGATTTTCTCAGCCTGTTACATGTTTCAGAATATTTTTGGGTTATATAAAGGAAGACCATGAATAATAGCAATAGTTAAGACAGTACAGCAGCTTCTACTTAAAGATGTAGCAATGTGTCAATCTTTTCATCCAAGACTCGCACAACATTCACCCAATATTAACACATTTTGCTATAACATTCAGTTAGAAATGTGTGAATTTGGGGTACTCGACGTGATTGTAGCCTTATTAGTGCAATTGTGACAGAGAAAATTGAGTACTGTCCGTGATACTTTTTTTATTTGCACTAACATACAATTTTTCAGGACAAGCTTTTGAGGGGGGGGGGGGGGGGTTTCCCCTTCTTCAAGGTCCAAGCACTACTGAATTTGGGGTAAAAGTTGTTTAAATCTTGGACAAAAATATTGATAAATGAACCCTTTGGAGTTGTCACTCATAGTTTCCCCGGTAGTAGTGAATGCGTGACTTTTTTTATAAAAGTGAATCTGTGACATACGTGGAGGAATTTCTCAGAAGCATAGCTTGGTAGGGTGAACAGAAAGTGCTGGTCTATCATGGATAAAAATATAGCCAAAAATATAGCCATATGCACGTAAAGATTTTGCTTAAATAATGACCCAGTGTAGCTTATGATACTTTCAGTGTTGGATGAGGAGAACATGGCAGATGCTAATGATGCAAGCTGGTTTACACACTGCTGTAAAGGTCAGAACCAAGTGCATCAAACAAGCCTTGTTTTCACATTATTCTCTTGTGTTTCCATTATGATCATTCTCACACTATGTAGATTTGTTGTTTTATGCTGATTATTTTTTACTAATGACTCTAATGAAGCAATTACACAGAATTGCACTTGTAATGGTTCAATAAAAGGCTCTTACTCAACCAAAAAGTTTTCTGTCTATATCAGAGTCTTTCTGGATAGATCACTTGAATGTTACAGATTTGTATAATGTAGCATAGAGTAGTCTGGTCAGTCCAGTTCACACATAGTGCTCACTAATGGACTGATTCATAGATCAATAATGGGCTGCACAGCAGCCAATCTGATTTTATCAGCTTGGCCAGAAGAAAAAGTAAATGCAATGTATAAAGTTGATTTACCCAAGGCAAACAATCATATTTAAGTTTACCGAAATCAGAAAGATCGAAAAATGAAATCTGTCAGTTTGCTATGAGTTATGAAGCTTTGCATACCACTGTTTGCCTGCTTTTTAGATATCAATATTTGCCACTGGGCACACATTTTATTTTGCCTGGTCAAGGTCTTCGACTTCACAAATGAAACACATGGAAGAACGCTTGTTGTCTGAGAGTTATGGGAATATTGCTTGAAGGCAGCAAGGGTGTCATGAACTTCAGATTAAATCATAAGCAATGCTGTTAAACACCTCATCTTTCAGAGTGTGCTCTGCTCACATCACAAGTTGAAGGCACTTACTGAGAACAGAAAAGGTACAATGTGATGTGTCAGCACTTATACCGGAGACTTGCTGTGGCGATCCGTAACCAGTGCAGCGCTAGCTGTCTGGGTTTTTATCTATACAAAGTGCTGTACCTCACTGACTACTACATTACAGAAGAAATACTGCTGAGATCTGGATATCATACAGACTGCTGCCTGCTCGGAGAAATGGATTTCTTCTATCGTCATGCAGATACTGCACTTTTTCCTGCTGAGTTAATTGTTTTGCTTCAATAATAATATTCTGATTTGTTAGAAATTACATTTAAAAAAAAAGAGTGTGAAATGTTATGTAGGAAATGGAAATCTATTTAATGAACATTCCTCTTACTTTGTCTAGTGATGACCTCTCCTGGTTGAGTTGTTCATTATAGATATGTATTCCAAAAATACTACTTAGAAGGACACAAAGTGGAAAAACTAATGACTGTAAACTGTACAAAACCAATGAATAGTAAATTATTTTAATTCCCATATAACCTGTCATGCAAATTAAGTACTTTAGAGAAGGAAATGTAATAGTCAGACACACATTTTAATATACGGACGCAGTCTCCATGGCTAAAGAACATCAGTTGGCGAATTGGTAGGATTAAACACAGATTTTAACATATTAAAAGGGTAAACTTGCATTTTTTTTTCATTTGCTGCCTAAAAAAAAACAGGTGTTTAATTTAATTTAATAGATACCCAGCTAAACTTATCAAAAAACTAGTTTGACTGTAATATACAGTCAAAATAGTTTTTTTGATAAATTTAGCTGGGTATCTATTAAATACAATTAATATATACCTTCAGTGGATCAACTGGTAAGAACCTGTTTGAACTTGTATACCACTATCGACAGTACATCATGGTTAAAAGTTGCATTCGGAGTCATCAGCAAAGCCACCTTTGTGGTCTGATATGAAAATCACAAATTAGAGAAAATTACGATACTTTCAAAACAGTAAATTATATATGAAGCTTAAAAAAAAAAAAATACAAGGAATGAGTGGTCAACTCAGTGGATTTTATGGCATCTACTGTGTCTTTATTTTACAAAAACATGCTGAAATTGCTGAACATCAGTCGTCCCAACCTTACCCTTTATAGGGTACCATATGGCTTCAAATTACGACAATACTTTCTACTGCATATTTAATATGTAATAATGTGCGCTTCCCTTATGCTGTCTAGAAAACACTAACACAACAGCTAAAAAATATCCATTAGAAAAATCAATAGAATACTGCTACTGTCACAATAAAACAAATGTCTGATATTGCTACTTTTGCAAGTCACAAGTGGGCTTAGTGGAGAAAAAAAAAAACTTGTGCCAGACTCATTTTACTGTACTGACACCTACAGTAAAAGACAAGTTAAAGTCTGAGATAATGCAGTGGTATATAAACTCCCCTTGCATGAACCTCTAGCTGCTTAGAAACTCATCACTAGACCACAGTAATAATTGATGGTCAAGGGGGAAGTACACTGGAGATTAGCAGTCATTTAACAAAAAATTCTGATGACAGGTCTAACTCTGGTGTCCATTATTCCTGATCTATTAACTGCATGGGCTTCAGAATGTATCTGTCAAAATCACAGCGGTGTGCAAAAAAAGAGGATGATAAAACCTATAGTGGCATTTCAACCCTCCTATACAAAACAGACCAGAGAATCTAACTTTATATACAAGTGATGGCTTGAGTTCAAAGAAGCATCACCTTAATGCATTAATAATGAGGTTGCACTGCATGTATCATTCTGTATTCTTTATGTTTACCATGCAAATAATTGCAACTACACCAAGCATTACTGTACAGCACAAAAAATATAAATTAGTTCTGTTATGTGTTTTCATAATATACAGTAAATTCATTCTGTTATGTGTTTTCATAATATAAATTAATTCTGTTTTGTGTCTTTATAATATACAGTAAATTCATTCTGTTATATGTTTTCATAATATAAATTTATTCTGGTATGTGTTTTCATAATATAAACACATTCTGGTATGTGTTTTTATAACAAAAATTAAAAAAAAAAATTAAAATAAGTAACCACTTTATTTTTTTATTTTTTTAGGAATTGTTTGTTTATAAAATCAAAAAAATACACTACAAAGCAACTTGAATCTAACCAGAGCTGGAGACACAATGCACAATGAACTTTTTTCTACTAGCCGTTGATGTATGTCTACTATAAAGCAAAGACAGTATGCTGCATCATGCACTTTTAGCTATATGAACCAACCAATGCTTTATTCCCAATAACTCATAATGAGGCAATGCATTCAATTCCTGATCTTTTACCTAAATCCTCCTCAATTCTAGTTCATACTAAACATATGCAGCATCAGGCTACATGCGATTTTTTAATTCGGATGTCCTATAAGAAAATATTTTCTTGGCAGATGAACATCACCAAGTACCAACACTGACAGCAAATAACAAATGACAAGCACTCAAACGGGTGGGGGGGGGGGGAGCAAAATGATTCAGAACTTTTAGGAAAGACCAACTCTTAATAGGTGCAGTTTGTGGCAAGCACATCCCTGTTCCACTTTAAGAAATATTCACAACAGGGATGGCCAAAAGAACTGTTTAAAAACAAGTGAGCAGGATGGATCAAAAAAAGAAGCAGTGCTGTGACTTACGGGATTCAGGGCTGGCACTCCAGGCGCTGCAGTACAGGCAGCTGAAAATCCCCAGGACCAGAGCAGAGCCTCTGCAAATCCAACGCATGGCTTCTCAGTGTTCCCAGCTTTAACTCCAGATCCCACAAGGGGGTTATCCCAGCAACTTCTCCCTCTGTGTCCTCTTCAGTTGCCTTGACAGCTAAGGGTGACAAGGGAGAAGGAGGTGGTGGGCTCTTGAAGGAGAGGGCTTGACACAGGGCTTTCCCTTTAAAGAATAACAAAACCCACCCCCTTGTTCTGCAAAGACCCTGACTTCTTCTCCTTCAACGTCCAAGAAACAAACTTGCTTTGTGGAAGATCATGTTTAGAGATAGGGGAGGAGACTGGGCAAGAACAGAGAGGTCTGAAAGAGGGATGATGCGTAGCTTAACCGGAAAATCCCAAAATGGCCATGTGCAGGCAGGTTAGGGCAGAGCCAGGGATGGGAGCAATGTGATGAGGATGCTGCAGCTGAGTCCTTCCTCTCCCAGTGCTAGCCTGAGCTCAGATACACACAGTCACCGGCTCTATATATGCATGCACACAGCAGGGCAGGCAGTCCGAGAAGACACTCCCAGCACACACATTCACAACACTTCTAGATTTATTCAGCAGAGAGGAAGAACTGCCTCACTACTGCAGCATCAGCACCAGCCCAGACTCCAGGATCAGCTTTCCCAGCCCAGGGAGCTCATCGTGGAATGTGCTCGTAGGATGAAAGGGAGCAAAGGATGGGGAGGATGATGGCTTAGAGCACAAGTCCGTGTGTTTGTTTTAATCTTTGCAGCAGCTTCTGCAGACTGATGGAAGGGGGAGGGGATGTATTAAAAGGCTGATCAGGGAGCAAAGAGATGCTGAGGTTACAGCCTGCAGTTCACTCCTTAATCAGTAGATGGCCTTTTACTAGAGAGTCAAGGCAAAGCTAACATTTTCTACTGTATCTTCTTAATGCAGGCAATAGGATGCTAAAAAAGTGAATCTAGAATCACATTGTGTATTCTAGTATTTAACATAGTGTCTCTCTTGATTATTTTTTATTATTTACGCACTTATAGAATGTGTCTGAATTGTATTATGCAGGAATACATCTATGTATATTCCTTTGTATGCTTCAGTGATCTGTGAACTGGATATATTTAAATCTTGCATCACTATGGCATGTTGGAGTGTGTTTTCACTGGACCGTATCTATCTATATAAATATATATAAAACTGAGTCATATAACAGACATGAATCTATAGCTTGCCTCGGATAGTGTTGCTCACGAATATTCGCATTGCGAATATTCGCTACGAATATTGCATATTCGAGTATTCGCGAATAACACGAATATCGCGGCGAATATTCGCTATTTCGAATATTCGAATTTTTTCAATTTTTTTTTAGAACAGATCACATCCTAGAGATCCCCATCGACGTCTAAAAGCATTGCTGGTATGATTAGAGACCTTGGACCGAGTAGCTGCAGCGCTCATTTTATATTGCCGAAAAATCGCAATGCGATTATTCGGCAATAGCGATATCGCGCGATTATTTTATATATATCAGAGTGCTCCATTCCGCATTTCTCGAATATTCGCAATTATTTTATATTGTAATATATCACGAATATTCTGAGCCAATCAGAGTGCTCCATTCCGCATTTCTCGAAATTTCGCAATTATTTTATATTGTAATATATCACGAATATTCTGAGCCAATCAGAGTGCTCCTTCCGCATTTCTCGAATATTCGCAATTATTGTGTATTGTAATATATCACGAATATTCTGAGCCAATCAGAGTGCTCCTTCCGCATTTGCCGAATTTTCGCAATTATTGTGTATTGTAATATATCACGAATATTCTGAGCCAATCAGAGTGCTCCATTCCGCATTTCTCGAAATTTCGCAATTATTTTGTATTGTAATATATCACGAATATTCTGAGCCAATCAGAGTGCTCCATTCCGCATTTCTCGAATATTCGCAATTATTTTATATTGTAATATATCACGAATATTCTGAGCCAATCAGAGTGCTCCATTCCGCATTTCTCGAATATTCGCAATTATTTTATATTGTAATATATCACGAATATTCTGAGCCAATCAGAGTGCTCCTTCCGCATTTCTCGAATATTCGCAATTATTGTGTATTGTAATATATCACGAATATTCTGAGCCAATCAGAGTGCTCCTTCCGCATTTGCCGAATATTCGCAATTATTGTGTATTGTAATATATCACGAATATTCTGAGCCAATCAGAGTGCTCCTTTCCGCATTTCTCGAATATTCGCAATTATTTTATATTGTAATATATCACGAATATTCTGAGCCAATCAGAGTGCTCCTTTCCGCATTTCTCGAAATTTCGCATTCGCAATTCGCATTCGCATTCGCAATAGCGAAAATTCGCAATAGCGAAAATTCGCAATAGCGAAAATTCGCAATATTTTCATTTCCAAAAAATATCACGAATATTCGTATTTAGCGAATATATCTCGAATATTCGACTATATATTCGAGATATATCGCGAAATCGAATATGGCATATTCTGCTCAACACTAGCCTCGGACTGCGTAAGTTTACCCCATATTGGTACTAGGGGGGTTATTTACGAAATGCAAATCTACTTTGCACTACAAGTTCACTGCAAGTGCATTTGGAAGTGTAGTCGCTGTAGATCGGAGGAACAAATCTAAAATTAGGAAAGCTCTGCTGATTTTATCATCCAATCATGTGCAAGCTAAAATGCTGTTTTTTTTTTCATTGCATGTCCCCCTCGGATCTACAGCGACTGCACTTGAAAGTGCACTTGTAGTGCAAAGTGGATTTGCCTTTCGTAAATAAATCCCCTATATGTCCAGTAATGTATCCTAGGAGCAAATAAGCTTTTTTTTTTTTTTTGCACACTATAAACAGGACTGGCCATAGAGAGAGATCACTTTGACACAGCTGACCAGCATGAACATGTAGTGCAATATATGTGAACCTAAAATCCTTCGTTTAAGATTGTATGGGATATGTAATGGTCTATAACAATGTGCAAAGGGTTCATTCAGAATTTTGTGAACATGGTCACCCTCCACACCTTCGGTGCCTCGTATGTTAGATATAGTGGGGGTTATTTACGACAGGAAAATCCACTTTGCACTACAAGTGCAAACTACAAGTGCAAAGTGCACTTGAAATTGCACTGAAAGTGCACTTGGAGATGCAGTCGCTGTAAATCTGAGGCCGCATACACACGGGGAGATATGTCCGATGAAAGCGGTCCACGGACCGTTTTCATCGGACATGTCTCCTGGGATATTTTTGTCTGATGTGTGTACACACGATCAGACCAAAATCCCTGCGGACAGACAGCGCGGTGACGCAGACCAAGGAAGTAAAATGCTTCCGCGCATGCATCGAATCCATTAGACGCATGCGGGGGTTTTCAGTCCGCTGGTTAGGCGTACTAACCAGCGGACATGTCTGACGGACAGGTTTCCAGGGAACAAGTTTCTAAGCATGCTTAGAAACTTTTGTCCGCTGGAAACCTGTCCGCTAGGCCGTACACACGATCGGACATGTCCGCGGAAACTGGTCCGGGGACCAGTTTCCGCGGACATGTTCGATCGTGTGTACGCGGCCTGAGGGATAGATCTAAAATGAGGGGAAGCTCTCCTGATTTTATTATCCAATCATGTGCAAGCTAAAATGCTGTTTTTTATTTTCTTTGCATGTCCCCCTCGGATCTACAGAGACTGCACTTCCAGTGCAATTTCAAATGCACTTTGCACTTGTAGTTTGCACTTGTAGTACAACGTGGATTTGCCTTTAGTAAATAACCCCCAGAGTGTTAACACAAGGATAAAGTTACAATTACAATTATAATGATGATTATTATTATTATTATTATTATAATTATAAATGATTGTTATTAAACAGGATGGATTTATATAGCGCCAACAGTTTCTGCAGAGCTTATAAATGCAAGAAATATTCATCAAAGTGGAAAAAGTAGTGCTTGTAAAAAAAAAAGAAAGAAAAAACAAAGACTTATCTGTCATGCCATGCCTGCTGACAATTTTCACTCTCTTAGGGCTTATTGGCATGGCTGTTTCTGGCTTTACATCTCCCAGGTCAGCATAGTAAGAAGCTCAGAGCAGAAAAATCAGATCGATCCTGGCGGTTAGATGTATATGTGGCTGCTCCACAGTCCACACACTGACGCATTTCACCACACCCATAGGAGCATAGTCATAGACTAAAGGATAAGTGATGTCATGAGCATGCACCCCCATTACCGAGCACCATCAGGACAGAGCATTTCTGCTTGGAGAAGTACCACTAAGCTAATACGGGTCCCAGATATTTTAGTGCCAGGTGCAGCCAGGTATTGTGATTACCTGAAGACAGGAAGCTTGTAGAATTCAATCATTACCTGATGACACAAAGCTTGTAGAAATCAATGACTGGGTGACACTGTCCACAACTGTTTGCATGTAATCGCCCAAAGAGTGGGATAACTCACCCCTAGGTCTTGCTTCTTCCTCAGACCCCATTAGCCTCCTCCCTCTCATACACAAGGTTCACACATATGCGTTTCATATATGTGCGCAAAATTGTGTGCATCCCTGCAGCGCAAAATATTACACAGCCCTTTGACAGGTGTGCCACTGTATCATTAAAGGCTAAGTTCACCTTTTCAGGCAGATTTTCACTTTTCATAATAAATAGAAGCGTTTTCTAGTGTCATTTCTGGCCCACGTGCTTATCTCTCACGTACCTCATCAATAGAGGCTTGAACTTTCATCTATCGGATTGGATGTGCTTTTTGATTCCATCACTTCCTACAGATCATATTTCACCATGCACTTCCTTGCTGCATCACAGAAGAGGGTTTGGTGGGACGGGTTCACCTATCTGGACTACATCTCCCTCATTACTATACCACCTCTTTTATTTCTCACCCACTGTCTGTACAATCTGATTGTACAATCTCCTTTAGATATCCCTTCTATGTAGTTCAATGATCTGATCTGATGCAAATTGAGTGGATTGTTTAGGTGGGTCCTACCAATTCCATAGTTCTGGTCCAATTAAAGGCCATTACTTGGATGGACTGCCCTGTGTGGGACAACTTCCCCAACGAAGCTCCGGAACTTTTTTTGGAGAGGAGCGTGGTGCGTTTTTACCACACTTTTGGTGCATTTGGCATGCATTTGATCCAGCGCAAACGCATGCCTGCTACGCTCACTTGGAGTGCCTTTAACATGTTATCACAATGCAAGAACAATGCGTATCTGCAGTGCTTTTCTAAAACGCATGGCAAAGCATGCTTTTTCTGTGCAGCGTGCCATGTATTCAGAAATGCACATATGTGAATGGAGCCTCATTGGTCTTGTGAAAACACAACGATTTCTCTTTTAGGTTCCATCCACATCTAGTGTAGTAAGAGTGCACATTTCATGGCTTGTTTTTCCCAGGACACACATAATGCAGCCTATTGATTTTAATGGGCTGTTCTACATTTGGCAAAGTAACCAATAGGATATTCTAGGGTGTTGCAGTTTTCACCTTTGTGTTTTGCTGCATTTGTTTCACATGGCAAAATGAGTGTTTGCTTCTGCATTTGGGGTGCCATTAACAATTAATGACACCAAAAGCGGAACTAGTTAATTTTAGGTGTATGAAGGTGGCCATGCAATATACAAACTGATTGTACAATCTCTGTACGATCTCCTTTAGATTTACCAAAACTATACAATAGAAGTTCACATCCAACCATTCTGTTTCCAATCAGGCAGGCCATTGCACTACATAGTTGATGGTAGATCTAAAGTAGATTGCACAATCTGATTGTGTATTGCATCGCAAACTTTACAGAACCAAGGACATACTTCTGTTTTCAAAACTACAGCTCTGAACAAAAATAGGCAGTTATCTGATTGATCAGCTCCTGCACACTCTGCCAAAAGATGAAAGTAATGTGGGGAAAAAAATGATAGCTGTGAATTATTGAAAACATTGATCTCTGATTGCATTGGAAAAACTATGCACCTGAGGAGGTGGGTGGGAGCGATATACGGGAAGGGGAGGGCAGCTGCATGATGTGTGCCAAACAGGTCAGCTGGTGAACTCCTTCCAGCGTCTAAACAGTTTTCATGCCCTGAGGTCCATCCAAGAAGTAATGGAGAAGTAATGAAGACTTTTTTTTTTTACAACAAGCTGGACACTGAGGTAATGAATGTGCAGGATAAATAGAAACATTTTTATTTTCTGCAAAAGAAGTACATTAACCACTTACGGACCGCCCGCCGTCGTTAATCTGTGTGACAGAAAGTATTGCAACGACCACCATTTAATTATCTAGGGTGTTAAAAAAATATATAATGTTTGGGGTTCTCAGTAATTTTCTAACAAAAAAAAAAGTTTTAACTTGTAAACACCAAATCTCAGAAAGAGGCTTGGGGCTGAATTGGTTAAGGTTATATTGGTACATTGAAAAAAAAAAGGTGAACCTAGCCTTTAACCACTTGCCGCCCGCCATATAGCAAAATGACGTTGGCAAAGTGGTTGTGTTAGCCTGACCGGATGTCATATGACGTGGTCAGGATAACAAGCCACTGGGCACCCTGGGGGCATGCATTGCAGCGATCGTTGTTGTTGCGTGTCAGTCTGACACACAGCAACTTCGATCTAGGTAAAGAGTCTCTAGGTAAAGAGTCACAGCCAATCACGGCTGATCACGATGTAAACAGAAAGAGCCATTGATCCGCTTTCCTCGCTTGCGTCTGAGAGACAAGCGTAGAGGAGAGCCGATTGGCTGCTCTCCTGACTCCTCCTGGGTCTGTGCTGATTGTTTATCTGCGCAGCTTCCCCTCGGATGCCTTCCCAGAACCTATGAGTGCCCATCAGTGCTGCCAATCAATGCCCATCAGTGCCGCCTATCAGTGCCTATCGTCAGTGCCCATCAGTGCCACCTAATCTGTGCCATCATATTGGTGCAGCCTTATCACTGCCCATCAGTGAAGGAGAAAACATACTTATTTACAACATTTTATAACAAACACAAAGAAAAACATATTTTTTCAAATTTTTTGGTCTTTTTTTTATTCGTTTAGCAAAAGGTGATCAAATACCACCAAAAGAAAGCTCTATTTGTGGGAACAAAATGATAAAAAATGTGTTTGGGTACAGTGCAACAGTGCAGCATGACCATGCAAAAAAGGACAGCACTGATAGCTGAAAATTAGCCTGGGCAGGAAGGTGCGAAAGTGCCCTGTATTGAAGTAGTTAAGTCTTAATGGCACCCCCATGCACCTTGCTAACACATGCATTTTTGTGCTAATTTGCCCAAAGTGCAACACAGTGGTACAAAGTATGCATGTTAATGCTTTGCAATTTTTAAACAGATAATGCAATTTGTTTATGTTTTTAAAATGAAGGGGCTTCCCTAAATGTGCCGTGCAAAAATGCACACTGCCGCATCTGTATAGGCGTGAATGGAGCCTTAGGGCTAGTTTTCCCTTGCAGTATTCCTGTCAAGAGCAATTTGCATTAGATCTCTTTTCATAAAGCATTTGAGAGGTAGTGAGGAGGCATTATACCGCCTGTTTTAACTTCCTAAAGTCCTGCACCATTATGCCAAAACCATGTGCATTGCAGTGGTTGTGGGACAGTTGCAGCTCAACTTCATTCACTTGCATTGGTCACATTCAGTGGGTGGTACTGCCAATAAAACACGACAAGGGATAACTTTTGTCAGACATGTGTATACCCCAATATGGCTGTCTTTGCAGCTTGGGGGGTGCTTGCAGCAAAAATGCAGCCTAGCCATCTGTTTTTACCCCGAATCACACGTGTAAACAAGGCCTTAGTGTTTGTTCACATAGACAGAAGAAGGGTGGTAAAATTAGTACTAGATGTTGTTTTACACTGCAGTAAACTACAGAGTTTAAAATTGGTGCCCAAATATGGGACTAACAGTGTTAAAAAAATGCTTCCACTTTGGTGGTGTCATTAAAAAGAAAAACAAATCCTACATTGGTGGTGTCACTGGAAAGAAAACTGTCTCTGGTGTTGCTAAGAGGAAAAATGGAGCTGCATTGGAAAATGACTCTGTCAATGGGGAAAAGGTAACGCTGAATCACTGTTGTCAGTCTCTGAGGGGTACATACATAGCGTTGAAAAAGTATTCATACCCCTTGAAATTTTCCACATTTTGTCATGTTACAACCAAAAACAAAAAAAATAGCTCAAGCTCTGTCAGATTGGATGGAGAGCGTCTGTGAACAGCAATTTTTAAGTCTTGCCACAGATTCTCAATTTGATTTAGATCTGGACTTCGACTGGGCCATTCTAACACATGAATATGCTTTGATCTAAACCATTTCACTTTAGCTCTGGCTGTATGCACCAACACCTTTTCAGCCATTGTGCTATGTGCTGGGTGCTTGGTGTGCTCCTGTACCTTTAAGGAGGGGTGGCTCCCCTTCAGTCCACCTGCCCCTATCTATCCATTAAAATGCATGTGCCTCCACTGTGAGGACACTCACTGTTTAGTGTTAGGACCACAGAATTATGGGATGCCTTGGCGCGGCTCTGTGGCTAACGCATGCGTTTGCAAATGCGTGCGGACAAAACCCCTGTTTTTAACGCATACTGTTAGACAGGTTAATTGGTTGTTCTGCTAGCTGGTCGGTAAGTAGGCTTGGTTATTCCCTGGGCATTCCCCAGGTTTTTATTGTTAACTGGCTGTATGTTTACTGTCATTGTCCTACTGGAAGGTGACCCTTCACCCCAGTCTCAAGTCTTTTGCAGACTCTAAAGCCGCGTACACACGATCGGTTCAAACCGATGAAAACGGACTGAAGTTTGTTTTCATCGTTTCAAACCGATCGCGTGTAGGCCCCATCGGTCCGTTATCCTTTGGTCCAAAAACAGAGGGCTTGCTTTAAAATTAAACCGATGGATGGCTCAATAGGGCAAAACCGATCAAGTCGACGCATGCTTAGAAGCATTCAACTTGTTCATGAACCGATGGTGTGTAGGCACATCAGTCAAACGGTCCGTCGGACCATTCTCATCGGATGGACCGATCGTGTGTACATGGCTTAACAGGGTTTCTTCTAAGATTTTCCTGTATTTGGCTCCATCTTCCCATCAACTCTGACCAGCTTTCCTGTCCCTGCTGAAGAAAAGCATCCCCACAACATGAAGATGCCACCATCATGTTTTACGGTGGGGATGGTGTGTTCAGGGTGATGTGCAGTGTTAGCTTTCCTACCACACATAGAGTTTTACTTTAAGGACAAAAAGTAAAATCTTTAATGACACCACCAGAGTGGAGCATTTTTTTCCAACACTGTTATTTGGGCACCATTTTAAACCTTTTAGTTCACTTATTGTACTAATTCAGCACATGCCACAAACATTACATACATTTCACCCTGTGTGCTGCTATTAGCCCTGTCCCCTGCCCCATCAAGGGAGGGGAGCACAGTTTAGAATCTTTGCCCGGACACTGGCTAAGCTTCTCCTGGCACTGGTGAGTGGTACTATCCACAGACTGTTTGCATCCAGGGCCACCCATTTTTCCCTAAGGCTTGGTTCAAACTGGAAACAGACGTGGATCGCCCAGGAACGCTGTGCGATAGAGAGCCGGTCACATTCTCCTACTATGCGAATTTGATGAGGGAAAACCAGCTGCGGTAGGGGGCAGTGTGGTGTGCGATTCAGTGTATAACACAGATCCTTTTTTATGTTTTTTACAAAATGTATACTTCATTCATGACAATGTATGGCAGCATGATATGATGTGCTGCCTAAGGCCTCGTACAAACGATCGGTCAAACCGATGAGAACGGTCTGATGGACCGTTTTCATCAGACCAAACCGATCATGTGTGGGCGCCATCGGTTATTTATCCATCGGTTAAAAAAATAAAACTTGATTTAAATTTAACCGATGGATACCTAACCGATAGAAAAAAAACGATCGTTTGTAGCCACGACCATCGCCGAAAAATCCATGCATGCTCAGAATCAAGTCGACGCATGCTTGGAAGCATTGAACGTCATTTTTTTTAGCACGTCGTTGTGTTTTACATCACCGCGTTCTGACACAATCGTTTTTTTAACTGATGGTGTGTAGGCATGACTGACCATCAGTCAGCTTCATCGGTTAACCGATGGAAAAATCCATCAGACCGTTCTCATCGGATGGACCGATCGTGTGTACAGGGCATTACATTGCCATGTGATTCAGCAGGGTGCAGCGCAATTAAATGAAGCATGTCTGCATCTTATCATAGTATTCTGCAGTGCAGCCATATGTTGCGTTGCAGTGTGAATAGGACACATAGGAAACAACTGTTTCCTGTGTGTCCCTGCGGTGACAGACGTTTTTCATTGCAGTAAAATGTCTGTCACCGCACACAGTGTGAATTAGCCCTTAAACTGTCTTCTGCAAAATGACATAAACAAAAGTATCTAACATAGCCCCCATAGCTTTATTTTGCGGAATTGTTCTTATAGAGTTAATGCATGAAACTACACATATTGGCTACACATATTACAATCTGACTGTACAATCTGCTTTAGATTTATCAACATATTTGTTGCTTTGAGATCTACCCCTTTTGATAGAAGTTGAACAGATTGTTAAAATAAATTGGTAAATTTAAAGTGAATTGTACTAATAAATTGTCAAGTGATATGACTCCTTTTTTGTTAACTGCAAGCAGTTATTTAGTCACCCTGGTGAAATCGATGTATCAATTTGGGTAAAAAGGTGCTCTGCAGAAGATTATTTTTCTCCAACAGCCTTTCTTCTGTTAGCTAGTAAGGGTTAAAGTTGTTAAAAGAAACTCCTGTTCTTCTCTCCCATTGTTCATTGCCTTAGGGAAAAAAAGACAGGCCTGCTGAGCAGTGTTTTAGAGGCCTATATGGACAGATGGCTCCAACAGCATACTGTGCATTCAGACACCTCCTATAGACACGCTACTCTGTTTTGAAAATTTCAGGTAAGTGCCTTGCAGCTAGGGTTGCCACCTCATCCCTTTAAAACAGAACACATATGAATTACACAGGTTCTGTGGCTGATTATAGTGGTAATTAAACTCACTCGGTGCCTAATCTGCATTAGAATGAGCCTTAGAACCTGTGTAATTCATATGTGTTCTGTTTTAAAGGGATGAGGTGGCAACCCTACTTGCAGCACTATGGAAAAAAAAATATATAAAATATACATTTATATCTATATATGTAGTGAGTGTACAGCTTGTATAAAAGTGTAAATTTGCTGTCCCCTCAAAATAACTCAACACACAGCCATTAATGTCTAAACCGCTGGCAACAAAATTTAATGCACCCCTAATTGAAAATGTCCAAATTGGGTCCAATTAGCTATTTTCCCTCCCGGGTGTTATGTGACTCGTTAGTGTTACAAGGTCTCAAGTGTGAATGGGGAGCAGGTGTGTTCAATTTGGTGTTATCGCTCGCACTCTCTCATACTGGTCACTTGAAGTTCAACATGACATCTCATAGCAAAGAACGCTCTGACGATCTTAAAAAAAACAAACAATTGTTGCTCTATATAAAGATGGCCTGGGCTATAAGAAGATTGTCAAGACTCTGATACTGACCTGCAGCAAGACCATACAGCGGTTTAACAGAACAGGTTCTATTCAGAACCATGGTCGACCAAAAAAGTTGAGTGCACGTGCTCACCGTCATATCCAGAGGTTGTAAATAGACATATGAGTACTGCCAGCATTGCTGCAGAGGTTGAAGGAATGGGGGGGTCAGCCTGTCAGTACTCAGACCATACGCTGCACACTGAATCAAATTGGTCTGCATGGCTTTAAAATGGGTACGTTTGGCAGATGGACTTTATAGGCACAACACGGTTAAGCCCTGTACACACGATCGGTTTGTCTGCTGAAAACTGACTGATTGACTGTTTTCATAGGACAAACCGATCGTGTGTGGGCCCCATTGGTTTTATTTCCATCGGTGTAAAAAAATTGAATATGTTTTAAATTTTTCCTATAGATAAAAAAAACTATAGAAAAATCTGATCGTCTGTGTGGAACTCCATCGGACACAAATACACGCATGCTCAGAATCAAGTCGACGCATACTCAGAAGCATTGAACTTCATTTTTTTCGGCTCGTTGTAGTGTTGTACATCACCGTGTTTTGGCAGGATCGGATTGTTGACTGATGATGTGTAGGCAAGACCGATGAAAGTCAGCTTCATCGGAAAAAATCCATCGGATTAGATTCCATCAGATATCCGATCGTGTGTACAGGGCTTTAGATATTTAAAAAAATCTATGCTTTGTTAAAAGGGCTATACAATACAAATGTAGCGGCCTGCTCCTGTTGGGCTGGTGCTGCTTTAAATTTAGAAGGGACTCTGAGTGTTAGTTAACTCAGACAGATATCATTTTGGCTTAATTTGGCTTTTGTTGCAGCCGTGGCTGTGCTGAGAGTGACCACCGTTAGTTGCCTGGGGTGTTGTTACCACCCCAGGCCAAGGGTGGCAGCAGCTAAGTCAGGGGGATATTGGGTCTCTCCCCTCAGCAGCCAATCAGTGGGTGTTGATCGTCCCATTGTGCATGCTGAGGAGGGGTACTTAAGGAACAGACGCCATTCGACCGGGGTCGTCCATCCTTGGTCTGTCATCCCATCACCTCGTGGCCCTCCTGGCCATGGGTGCATGCTCCTGAAATCCCGGCTGTGGGACCACGTTGGTCCAGGGTTGTGATCTGTTGAGTAGGCCCAGTAGTCAGACTGGGTCTACGGTTTCAAGGTGATCCTGTGCTGTCCGTCCTGGAGGGAGGAAGCCGCTTGATGAGGGACCTATCTTGGAGAGGACCAAGCAAGAGGCTGGTACCTCGGGAGAGGCCTGGAAACTTCATCGAAGGATGCATCGTGTACTGAGAGGCTTAATGGTGATCGCCTATCAGACTTGAGTTCTACATAAATTAATCTAGGGAGATCCGGGTGCTGAATCCTGTGCTAGGGGATTCTGGACCGAAAGTGTCTCCACTCAAATGAAGGTCTGTGACAGAGACTGTACTTTGTTCCGTGCGTCACTCCGGTTGCTAGGCCAGTGAGAGGGGCCTATCCGGGTGCGCAAGACCCACCCTGGCTAGAGTGACGACGAAAGCTGTGTGGCTGGAAGCAGGAGTGTTTCTGGATTGAAATTATGCACCTGAACCTATCTACCTGTTTGCCATTCCACCCCTTCAACCACTTCTTCTTTCCTTACCAAGTTCTACAAATAAATCTTGGAAAAAGAAGTGTAAAGTGTGGACATTGAACTTTCTCAACTCTTATCTACCACCCTGGACGGCGAGAAGATATTGTGTATTGCTACACAAACTAAAATTAATTACATTGACTATTCAAAGGTAACAGAAAAAATCTTAGAACAACAGTAACACACCACCTAGAAAAACCATAAAGGTACGGATTCTTGTAGTGTAGTGAAAGCGAAGACACAAGGTCACTTCCTAGAATAAATTATACTAATCGTTCGGTTATAACTAAGGCAGTGTATCGCATACTGCTTAACTCGACATGGTGCCCGTGGAGAACACTTCCTCTGGAGTTTTAATGCAATTTATTTAGAACAGTGGTTCTCAACCTGGGGGTCGGGGCCCCTTCGGGGGTCAAATGATAATTTTCCAGGGGTCACCAAATCCTGGACTGTTCCTGAAGCCCGCACCACTCTCCCAGCCTTTTTGCGGCTGCCCAGCAGGGCTGTCACTGGAGCCTGTGGCCCCCCAGCTGGGCTGTTCCTGGAGCCCAAGGCCACCCACTCAGCCTCTTTGCAGCCGCTCATTTATTTCACAGCATGGCTGAGGGGCAGAGAATCGATGTCCGCTGACTGGTGAGGATTGTGAGATGGGAGGGGCTGGAGGAGACCCTATCTCCTGACTGCAGCATATGTGTCACTGCTACAAGACACCACAAAGTCAGAGACACAGTGAGTAACAGTGAGATTTGTAGTTGCCATTAAAAGTCCCCACTACAGTTCTCAGATCAGCAGATGACCTTGATCAAGAGCACCTAAGTTAGCTGATCAGAACTCCCCCCACCACTGGCACTCATCCCATTTCCCCCACCAAGGAGTAAGAGAAGGAATAAAAATAGAGAATACATGGAAGGGGGAGGAAGAAAGAAAAAGGGAGAGAGAATAAGAGAAAAAACAAGAAAGGTGGCTATAGGGGGGGGGGGGGGGCGAATTTGGGATAGAGAGAGATAAAAGGGAAAGAAAGGAGGAGAAAGAGAAAGGGTGGTACATCCTAAAATGTACCATAAGGGGTTTTAATACTGTTCAAAGTGGAAGGTACTCGGGGAGCGCTAAATATCCATGGGTTGGGGTTGCAATTTACTTGTCTTGCCTTGGGTGCTGACAGTCCACAGTTCGAAAATATTTTTATTGTTGAGGGTCCCCACAACTTGGGAAATTTTATCAAGGGGCCATGGCACTAGAAAGGTTGAGAACCACTGATTTAGAAGATAAACGGTGAAAGCAACAAACGGAGAGCACAGTCAGCAAAACAACCATGGATAGATGGATATGTCCTCAAAATGACTTCAAAGCTAAGGATAACAAGCTCAACAATAGGGTACAACGAACGGGGTCATCAAAGATCCCCAATTTGTAGGGGGCTACTAAGCTACCCACCAGCCTGATGCTTGCAATTTAAGATTTCCAATGATCAAAGATGGCAAAAATCTATAGTATAGTGTGCCTTAAGGTGTATCTTGTCTTAGAATATTACTTGAGTGTCTCCGTTTGGATTGACAGTCCTCTGAACAGCAGAGATGCCTGTATCAATGTCAGGATATATATATATATATATATATATATATATATATATATATATATATATATATATATATATATACAGTATATGGCAAACCAGCCTTTACCAGAGTCTCTGGTGAGGATGCAAATGTTATTTTGCTGATGTGCTGAGGTGAAAGTCAAAGGTGGTTTGGTGGTGACAGAGGACAACACACAAACAGATGTAGTACCAAATCAAGAGGCAGAAGAGTAATCAGACAGGCATGGGGTTGTCACAGATGGGAGACAAAAAAAGTAGTTTACCTCCTGCCACACACGTAAGGTATAAATTAGGTATATTTGCAGCAGAAAAGAGGGTGGGCATTTTTGATGTGTAGCATTACCCCCAGAGGAGATGCTGGTTTGTTTTGGGTGGCATGTTACCTTGTGGCTCCTCCGCCCACTAAGGGTGTATGATGAATGCAGCAGTAACAGAATGTCCATGACAGGTGTCTTTTCTGTGCTCTTTATTACACAGCCGAGTAAAAACTGTAAACTTGTGGTGAAAGGTAGAGTTGAAAGGAGAAGGGGAACAGCAGATTCAGGCATAGAAATAGGGAAACAGTCCTGCTTCCACGTGTAACACATCTTGCGCCACTCCTGCCTGAGTGGGAATAGCGTACCTGGACAGGCCTCTCTCACTGACCTGGCAGCCAGAGTATCACTCGAACTTTTAGGGAAAAGTCTCTGCCACAGACTCTCCTGGAATGGACTTGAACCTTTAGGGAAAAGTCTCTGCCACAGACCCTCCTGGAATGGACTCTCCCTGTGATTGTGATTACGGAGATGATCCTCCTCAATAGAATTGCGCCTGGATCTCCTTCAGATTATTTTCAGGTACCGACTGACAGGTGACCAGCCTCTCAGTGTCCGGCTACCTTGATCCCTGTGGTTTGTTGAGACCCTATTGGATCACCAGCCTCTCATTGGCTCTCCTCAGATGGACCCCCCATCGAACAGCTATCTCGCTTGGGATCTTCAAGATTTGGAACCCAGTCGACTACTGGGCTCCCTGCCACAGCCCAAATGTTCCAGGCCAACAGGGTCCCGGAACCAGGAACACTGCGTGGCACGCGCGCCCCGGCCTGGAAGGCCATTACGCTGGGGCACCGTGATGCAGTCACCCTAAAGGTGGGTTCCGCACTCGAAGAAGAACCCAGACCAATGGCGTCTGTCCCATAAATGCCCTCCCCCAGCATGCACAGCGAGGAAACTCCCTCCTGATTGGCTGCTAGAGAAGAGCACCCAAACCTCGACCCCACTGCTGCCACCTATAGTCCTGGGCTGGGAACAGCACCCCAGAAGCAACAGAATGACCCCACAACACAGCCAAGCTGAGACAGAGACCTAAATTTAAACTTAATAACTGGATCAGAGTCAGTTAACACTCTGATCCCCCTCTATATTTAACTAGCACCGGTACTTTGAAGAAACCAGGCGTTACAGATATATGCATCTATGGTTAAGGTTTTTGACTGAGCTTGCATAGACAGCTCTTTGTCCCCAGTCAGTGTCAGGAGCCAGTGAGACAGGATCCCAATCACGTGGTCACGTGAGAACCAATGACAAAGATCAAGTGATTGGGATACTCGTTCCTTCCCTGGACATATATACCCAGGGAAAGCCAGGGCTGGGCAAGAAGGGGTTAAACAGGCTGAAGTCTTGGTAAATGGCAGAGAGAGATGAAGTCCAAATAACAGACCAAGTTCAAATTACAGAAAGCAAGTGAAGTCAGTGCAGAGCACTCAGACAGACTGTTTTTATCTCCAATTCTCACATTACAAGTATCATTATTGTATTTCTCTCTAAGCTTCACTAAATGCTACTGATATACAGCAGGAGCCAAACCTACAGCTCTCAGTGTGTATCAGCCTACGTATGACATTCATTTCGGTGTTGTGCCTCCACCCCCTCACTCTGCTGTGCTATTCACAAAGCAAAGCACAACCAACATTATTGTGCTGTGCTGTGCTGTTGCTCTGTGTCCTTATTGCAGTGCACAGTAACAAGCACCAGGTGGCGAAAGGTCAAGACTGGTCATTGTAGAAAGTCTGTATTTTATACACCATATGCACTATGCTAAACAAGTATTCTCATAGGCTTTGGTAAACAGTTCAGTCCCCTCATGACAGCAGTTAAGCCTCATACACACAATCATATTTTTTCTACGGACAAAGGGGGCTATTTACAAAAGGCAAATCCACTTTGCACTACAAGTGCAAACTACAAGTGCAAATTGCACTTGAAATTGCACTGAAAGTGCACTTGGAAGTGCAGTCGTTTTAGATCCAAGGGGAACATGCAAGGAAAATAAAAAAACAGCATTTTAGAGTGCACATAATTGTATGATAAAATCAGCAGAGCTTCCCCTCATTTCAGATCTACCCCTCAGATTTACAGTGACTGCACTTCCAAGTGCACTTTCAGTGCAATTTCAAGTGCACTTTGCACTTGTAGTGTGTAGCTCTACCCCCAGAGGAACTGCTGGTTTGTTTTGGGCGGCATGTTACCTCGTGGCTCTTTCGCCATCCTAGGGTGTATGGTGCATATAGCAGTAACGGAATGTCCACGACAGGTGTCTTTGTCTGTGCTCTTTATTACCCAGCCGGGTAAAAACATTAAAACTTGTGATGAAGAGTAGAGGTGAAGTAAAAGAAGAAGTAGCAGACTCAGGCGCAACAATAGGGAAACAATCCTTCTCCCAACAATGCTTTGTATTCTTCGTCACTAGCCAGAGTGGGTACAGCGTACCTGGACAGGCCCACTCTCACTGACCTGGCAGCCAGGGTAGCGCTCGAACTTGAAGGAAAAGTCTCTGCCACAGACCCTCCTGAAAGTAACTCAGGGAAAATCCTCTGCCACAGGCCCTCTCTGTGATTGTGATTTAGGTACCGGCTGAGAGGTGACCCGTCTCTGTGTCCGGCTACCTTGATCCCCAGTGGTTTGTCGAGACCCTATTGGATCCCCAGCCTCTCATTGGGTCTCCTCAGATGGACTCCCCACCGAACAGCTAACTCACTTGGGATCTTCAGAATTGGGAACCCAGTCGACTACTGGGCTCCCGGTCACGACTAAAATGTTCCGGACCAACGTGGTCCCGGAACCAGGAACACTGTGTGGCACGTGCACCGCGGCCTGGAAGACCATTACTCTGGGGCGCCGTGATGCGTGGTCACCCAAAAGGTGGGTGCCGCACTCCGAAGAAGAACCAATAACAAATGGCGTCTGTCCCATAAATACCCTCCCCCCAGCATGCACAGTGAGGCTCAACCCTCCTGATTAGCTGCTGGGGAAGAGCATCCAAACCTTGACTCCGCTGCTGCCATCCATCATCCTGGGGTAGGAACTACACCCCAGTAACCATAGACCAGCCCACAGCATAGCCAAGCTGAGACAGAGACCAGTTTCAAACATAATGACTGGATCAGAGTCAGTTAACACTCTGATCCCTCTCTAAATTTGACTAGCACCGGTACCTTTTAAGTAACCAGGCACTACAAGAGCAAAGTGGATTTGCCTTTCGTAAACAACCCCCAAAGCGTAGGACTTTTGTCTGAAGGACATTGGCCAGGAACTTGTATTGCAAAGAATTGTCAGCCAAAAAAAACGAAACTACGTGTTTTTTCAGCTCTTAAGCGCCACCCTTTACGGGCTGAATGAAAAAATAAACTGATTCCTCCACTCACATAAGTGAGATGGGCAGAGGAATAAACTTCACTGGGACTGTCAGAATGCGCTAATGGGCCCATTGAGAAAAATTTCCTAAGATGCCTTTTCAACAAAATTCGATCTAACAATCAAATTCCGTTGAACAGGCATGGCAACACATTGATCAAAATTCAGCAAGCTCCCTCTGAACTGGATGAAATTTGATCCATCTATGGCTGAATTTAGGCTAATCAGGCAAAGTCTTAGGAATACTGTATATACAGAGGGATGTGTTTGCTGAAGGGCAGATCCTATCAAGGAGTGGATGGCTCAAGACATTTCTTCCAGCTTTTAAGCAGCATCCATAAAAGACAGAATATCTTCTATAGGAATAGTCAAAGCTTTGTTAAAGAAGAAGTAGGGCCAACGCTTTGGGCTAGGGATCGCATAATCAGGGTCATGATTGTACTTTATCCTACACTCCTGTAAACTGCTATGGGCTAAAACAGGGTAGAAGTTTCCCAAAACTACTCAAAACTTTGAAGTATGTTCTGATTCTGAATGTCACGCTTACCCCTAAAGCAGGTGGTCAGACCAATGCTGTATCCTAGCCTAGAGCAGCACTTTGCAGGGGGCAGCACGGAAAGAGTCCCCACCGGCTTGCGTTACACTGTTAGTGTAACTCAAGCTTCTTCTAATTTTGACTGTCCTATCATCCTGGACCACAAACCTTCCTCACTGTGCTATATGTTTTCTGCTGTACCATTTCATGAATAGCCACGAGTAGTTTTAAATGACTTTTTTTCCTTCAGAAATTACATTTTGTGCAGGGACAGTTCTAAACATGGGAAACATGTGCTACTTTACATTCATATTTTAGACACCCCCCCAGGTGCTACATTTTAAGAAATATTTCACTTTTATTGTTTCACTTTAAGCATTATTAAAATCACTGCTCCCAAAACAACATTTGCATTGATACATGTCCCCTGGGGCAGGACCCAGGTCCCCAAACACTTTTTAGGACAATAAATTGCATATTAGCCTTTAAAATTCATACTTTGGATTTCTCACGTTCGAGTCCCACAGACTTTAACAGTGTTTGAATGTTCGCGTGAACTTTTAGTCTGTTCGCATGTTCTGGATGAGAACCGGGGGGTGTTCGGCTCAATCCTAGTGCAGACTATAGAGCATAACTCCTTAACCAGTGTTCAGCAACAATGCTGTTCATTTACTGAAAATATATTATCTACTAAGCACCAATGCACTGTAAAATTTGTATTATTTATACCTTTATGTATTAATAAATCTAGAGATCACCATTCATGCTAACATCCCATGAGCTGTAGATCAGAAAATTATTTTCGGAGTTCACCAATATCTATTCTTCAAGTGTAAAAAAGGTTGAGAAAGGCTGGTATAAGCGGTCATCAGGCTCTATTACTCTTAGCTTTTGCTGCCTAGTGTTTTTTTTTTTTAGAGCTGTCCTGAAATCTTTCTTCTTATGTAATTTGGAGATTAGACACCCCCTTGTACAGACTGCCATACTGCCAGTATAGTGCCATGACCCACTTTGGGAGACTACACCGCTGCAACGTCCCTCGTTCCTCTGGCCAGTTAGAACATACTTCACACATGTGCAGTAGGGTTTCCCTTACCACCAATGGTGGCGGCAGAACCCGAGAGCTGACCCGAAAATCAACAGGGGTGCCAACATTGCGGAATCTCTGGATGAGTAAGTGTCCTAATATTGAAAGTTAGTAGCTACAGTATTTGTAGCTGCTGACTTTAAATTTTTTCATGGGGGGGGCAGAACTCTGCTTTAACCACTAGCCAATTAGCCACCGTTGTTATATGTGGTGGCAGGTTGGCTCTCCTGTGCAAATCGCTGTAGCTGTACGGCAGTGCTTTAAATAGCCTAAGGAAGCATGCACGCGCTGCATGATGTAGCCGATAAGCTTGGCCGGCTGCCACAATGTCCGCGGAGCACCCACGATCGCTCCTGAGAGAGACAGAATGGGAGATCTGTCAATGTAAACAGACATCCTCGTTCTGTCAGAGAGAGGAGAGAGATCTGTTGTTCCTAGTGATTTGAAACAGCGATCTCTCTACTCCCTGTCAGTTCACTGCCCCTAAAGTTAGAAACACCTTCTTAGGACACACTTAACCCCTTGATCTCACCCTAGTGTTAACGCCTTCCCTGCCAGTGACATTTACACAGTAATCAGTGGCTTTTTTTTTAGCTCTGATCACTGTATAAATGTCACTCGTCCCAAAAAAGTGTCAAAAGTGTACGATCTGTCCGCCCCAATGTCGTAGCCCTGCTAAAAATCCTAGATCGTTGCCATTAGTAGTATAAAAAAATTATATATAAATATATCCCCTATTTTGTAGACACTGGGGTAGATTCATATAGAGATATGGCAGTGTATCTACTGATACGCCGTCGTATCTCTGAGATCCGACAGTCGGATCTATGCGGCTGATTCATCAAATCAGGTTCCGCATAGATCTCCCTTAGATCCGACAGGTGTAAATGACTTACACTGTCGGATCTTAGGCTGAAATCTCCCGCTGGCTGCTAGGTGGTGCTTCCGTTTGTATAAGCGACTAATATGCAAATGAGGAGAACCGCCGATTCAGAAACGAACGCCCGGCCGTCGCTTTTTTTTTTAGTCGTTTGCGTTCGGCTTTTTCCGGCGGATAGTTACCACTGCTATATGAGGGGTAAGTGCGGCATATCCTATGTTAAGTATGGCCGTCGTTCCCACGCCGAGTTTTGAATTTTTTTTGTCATTTGCGTAAGTCGTTAGCGAATACGGCCATACGTAATTTGCGTTAACGTGGAAACCAATGACGTCCTTGTGACGTCATTTGGAGCAATGCACGCTGGGAAATTTAGCCGGCGGCGCATGTGCAGTTAAATCGGCGCTGGGACACGCCTGATTTAAATAATACACTCCCCCTAGCCGCGGAATTTGAATTCTGCCGGGGGGTTTACGAGCCGCCGGCGCCACTTTAGAGGCAAGTGCTTTGTGAATACAGCACTTGCCTCAAAAACTGGCGTTGGCGGATTGTAAATAAGATAGATTACGCGGATCTAAAGATCCGCTGATCTATGTGAATCTACCCCACTATGTATAACTTTTGCGCAAACTAATCAATGTACACTTATTGCAGATTTGTTTTACCAAAAACATGTAGAGGAATACATATTAGCCTAAACTGATGAAGTTATTATTATTTTATTGTTATCATTTTTAAATGTGGTTATTTATTATAGCAAGAAAAGTAAAAAAAAAAGTTGTTTTTTCAAAATTGTCAGTCTTTTTTTCTTTATAGCGCAAACAATAAAAAATGCAGAGGTGATCAATTGCCACCAAAAGAAAGCTCTATTTGTGGGAAAAAATTGACATAAATTTGTTTGGGTACAGAGTCGCATGACCGTGCAATTGTCAAGCGACGCAGTGCCATTTTGAAAAAAAATGCCTGGTCATTAAGGGGGCAAATCCTTTCAGGGCTGAAGTGGTTAAGTTGCAGTCCACTAGCAATTAACCCAGAAGATATCTTATCAAACTTCTCTACCATTTCCCATTGTCTGAGTCTGTGTATTTTATTGAAGTAACATTCTTTGAGACTTTAATAATCCTACTATTGTTTACCTTTACCTATCCTAATGGAACGCATAGTTAATATGGTCATAGGGATAATTTTATGTATCTTGTTTTACACGTGTAGCAAACCCCAGAGGGAGCTGCTTTTGTTTGTTCAGTCCGTTACTCTGCCTTTCAACCCCAATGAACAGGAATACACAACACGGTTATTCTTGTAGTTTACTTGAAGAAAAGTAAAATTCAGGTTAACATTAGTCAGCCAGGACCTGTGAAAGTACCTAGGACTCGGTTGAAACAGTTTAAAGAAAACAGTCAGGAACACTATGCAAACAACAAAAGCAATAGACAACAATATGTACAGATTAAATAGACTCCCCAATAACTTTTGGTGTGTGTGGGGTGCTGTGGCTAAAGGGAAACCCCAGGCTGGCCTACGATACCTCCAGTACCCACCCAGTGAAATGATATCAATACCTGTGATATGTCCACTTTAAGAGCAACCGCGGTAATGTCCTGGAGGCAAAGCTTTGCGTTTGACTATCTTCACCGCCAATGTAGGAGCTCTGTGGACAATACTTGGATGTTGTTACGTACCTGGTTACCAGAGTCTGATGCAGGGTAGCCTCTCTTACGACTCTGGTTTGCGAGCCACTGAAGTGGGGACAGCGAACTCGGAGCACAGAGGGGTAGGAGTGCCGAGGTGGTGCAGAGTAGAAGCAGGTGGACGAATACCTCTGATGTGGAGACGTAGAAGATGCTGAAGACGCTGAAGCGGGGGATGGGTCAGCGACCCGCACGAAAGTTGCGACTACTGCGGCACAAGCTGGTAAGGTAAGTTGGTACCTTACCAACTGGAACAGCAAGGTCAGGCAAGCCGAGTCATAACAGGTAAGCAGGAAATATGCAGGCAGATGGCTGAAGCGTAGTCGGTTTAACAGGCAGGTAGATTTGGCAACGGAAGGGTCAAGCAGGCGGATGGTCAACAGAAGCCTGGTCGGGGTTGGAGAGAGGTACGGATGGTCAGACAAGCTGGGTTCAGAGTTCAATCAGGATTTCAGACAGGTGATCAAACAAACAAGTCTCAGATATGGATTCGGTCACACTGCAGATCAGGCAGCAATGTGTTGTATACAGCCCTGGGTTTTTAAAATGTATTTTTGGCGCCACGCTAATTAATGTGCACGCGCGCGCTCCCGTGTGCACCCCCGTTGGTGCACGAGCACGGGATGCGTGGCGGCGGTCTACAGATATGGAGAAAGACTGCATGGAGGAGGTGAGTCCCTGACAGATGTGGTATTCTATAAAAAGCATTAAAGGTTTCTGGGCAAAGCCCCCTCACCAAATCCTGTACACAGTCAGCGATCCTTCCCTGAGCGATCGATAGATCCTAGATGCAGGTGTGTTGCAGTGGCATTCAGTCCTTAAGCTGTTGCAGGATGTCCTTCTTTAGCATGGACAGTCTGTTCCTCTGGGCTGGAGCTGCAAGAACAATCTGTTCCTCTGGGCTGGAGCTGCATGAACAATCTGTTCCTCTGGGCTGGAGTTGCAGACTGTGTGTCCCTTGATAGGCCGCGATTCCACACACACATAGAATGCAGATGCTCTCCTGATGGGTTGCAGGCAAAAAGAGGCTCTGGCCTAGTTCCTCTGGCTATTTATCTCCTTCCCCCCACAGTCCTTTGCTGCTGTCTCATGATTGGCTCAGGCTCGTCCAATAGGGATTTTACAGACAACATCTAATAGGGAGTTTTCAAATAAGCAGTTCTGAGTGTCTGTGTGAAGAGAGAAGGGGGGGGGGGGGTAAAAAAAAGCACACTGCTGCAGCAGACAGCTGTCTCCTAATAGATTATATCAGTCTGGAGATGTACCTGCTACACAAGATTCCAAGTTTTTATTAATGTTTTCAGGTAGTATTATACACAGCTTCATACTTTGCTGTAACAGGCTGTAATGGCAGATGGTGTGACTGTTCTGATGACAGGTACTAGGTGTCCATAGTTGACTATTGCTGCCTGTTAATTAAGAGGTGAAAAATATTTCCTGTCACTAGAAGAAAGTACGTGTTAGCCTCCTCTACAGTTAAGAGATACAAAGATTAGTGGTCATCTCCCCATCCCTCTAAAACTTAGGCATTGAGACAAACCTTTACGTTAATGGCATATATGAACTACAGGGGTACACTGGGTAGAAAATTAGTTTCCTTTGTTTAGTTCCTTTTTATCTTATCTTGAGGTTACATTTTCTAAAGGGGCTGTGTATGTGTCTGATGATTCCCAATGGTGCAAATGTTTCCAAGGTGAAGCTACTGATGCCTACTCATCCTATCTGCTTTCAAATTTGTGCCAGCAGGGCAACCACTTACATCCTTGATAGCAAATGCATTACCTCTTATACACTCATTGGAATGTTCCTTGAAGAATAAAGTGTCATGAGTGGAGTCTTGTACCCAGAAAGGCTTGGGGAGGTCCAGGTCTAGATCTCTACCACTGCTTTAAAGATTCCTCATGGATCTTCATGTGTCAGGCTCTCATAGCTTTTTTTTTTTTGGTACTGGCAGCAATTATACAGGTCAGTGATGGTAACTAGGCATAAGTAAAAATGACAACCCACTGACACATTGTTCTTGAGGTACTGCTGAAGAACGGAACTGTATGTGCAGCAATTATAAGCATGCATTAGAATCAAGAAGGAGACAGGTTACTGTGGACAAGTCAAACCGTTTTTTTCAAGAGGATTTATAATATTATATTTAAATACCATCAGTGTTAGTACACTTGGATTTGCTTTACTTTCCTTTTTCCTCCATCTTGTTTATATATGCTATCTTTTTGATATATTTCTTGGCACAATAAGTAAAGGAGCAGCACACTACATCAAGTAACATTTCTATCTAATGTTGCCCATATACAGATGTGAATGCCCTTTTTGACAACTTGGAGGACTATCTAATAGTGCCTGTGGGCAAACATGAAATCACAGCACAGTTGGACATTTGATCAAACTAGTTAGAAAAAGTTTGTACGTTCATCATGACACTTGCAAATTATATGGATATGACTTCTTACTGTTCACCAAAATGCATGCTCAGAGGTAAAAAAACAGAAGCAGATTGGAAAATAATTACTTTTCTGTATGAGTAATAATAAAAGGGTGTCAGATATACAGACACTATATATACCGTATTTGCCGGCGTATAAGACGACTGGGCGTATAAGCCGACACCCTATTTTTCCAGGAAAATGTTGGTTTTGGAATATACTCACCGTATAAGACGACCCCCTTCCTACTAGTCTGTCTGGAAGCTGAGGGGTAGCCAGAACAACCGCTGACAAGTACAACCACTGACAGAAACAGGCTTTTTTCAAATCTCACTGCGCCATTACATTACATTCCTCCACTGTGCCATTACATGCATCCACTGTGCCATCACATGCCTCCACTGTGCCATTACATGCCTCCACTGTGCCATTACATGCATCCACTGTGCCATCACATGCCTCCACTGTGCCATTACATGCCTCCACTGTGCCATCACATGTCTCCACTGTGCCATCACATGTCTCCACTGTGCCATCACATGTCTCCACTGTGCCATCACATGCCTCCACTGTGCCATCACATGCCTCCACTGTGTCATTACATGCCTCCACTGTGCCATTGCCGACCTCATTGTGCCAGCCAAGACGATCTCCCTACCTTATTTTGTTTGCAGAGTTTGGGTTTCAGGCTGCGGGCATCCATTATTCAAAAGCCGCGCCTCTTCATCAGACTGCGATTTGCGGAACACTAATTTTCCCAGCAGAGCCTCTGTTCAGTGTTCCGCCTATCATGGATGTCCTCTCGTCCGAGGATGAGAAGGCATCTGTGATAGGCTGAACACTGAACAGAGCTGTGTTCCGCCTATCACAGTCTGAGGGGGGGCGCGGCTTTTGAATAATGGATGCCCGCAGCCTGACTGAGACAGGTACCGGCGTATAAGACAACCCCCAAGTTTTGAGACTTTTTTTACATCCAAAAGGTCGTCCTTTACGCCAGCAAATGTGGTACTGCAGGTAAATCAAAAGAAGAGTTTTATAAATGTCCAATCATGTCTACCTCCACATGCATATCTTCAATTTATGGCCAAGATTCATATAGGTTTACTTTTTTTCTTGTTTTCTGTGCAGGTAATCTTGTGATTTATGAACCTGCACATTAGAAAGATAATTAGACTACTTATTATATCAGTCACCTGAAATAACATTTTAAGGGCCATTATACATTAAAGTGTATATTTTCCCTAAAATTTGCATTTGAGAAACCGCGGTGCAAATATAGCGTCAAATATTTGTGACATATAGAAATTGTAACAACCAAAATTCCCCCCCAGCCTTTGCTTTCAGAAATATATAATATTTGAGGGTTTGAAGAAAGTATCTAGTAAAAACTGCAGATTACAGCCATTGAAAATTACTGTGATAGCTTGGTCACAGTTATCACCTGGTACAACGCTGATGTGAATGGCCTTTTACCATGTGATCTCTGTGATCAATCATGGCAGGCAATTGTATCGTGTTTTTCTACTTCCATGTGATCATGGGATTGCTGACCAGCCAATCAGTGATCAGTGTTCTTCTGAGTCCAGTAGTTACAGCAAGCATAGTTCGCACCACTGCATGCTCTCAGGGAGCACTCACATGTGAGTGGGAGCGTACAGGTATGTCTGCCTTCAGAAGCACTGCTCCCGCCCTGCCATTTATGTTCATGGACCAGTAAGGGAAGAATTTAAAGTGTTTTATTTTATGTAAAGGTTTATTGAGTTGTGTTATTAATATATATTTTTTGATGTGATTTTGTATGTGCAGAAATTTGATGTTTTGACTGCCTGTAATTTTCTACAGCAAAGATATACATGTCCAAAGCTGCAATACGAAGCGCACACTTAGTGGATGATTATATCCTTGGGTTTATCTAAATTATTATGATGATGAAAATAATGAAGATTATTTTTATTATTATTATACATGATTTATTGAGCCAACTGTTTGCGCAATGCTTTTATTAAATGGAGGCAGACATACAATACCATTCAATACAAAAGGAATCAGAGGGCCCTGCTCATTAGAGTTTACAATCTAAAAAGGAGGGTCAGTTAAAAGCACAGAAGCCTTTGTGAAGAGATGAGTTTTCAATAAATGGTTTAAGGTAAATAGAGTAGGAGATAGTCTGGCAGAATGAGGGAAAGCAGTTCCAGTGGATGGGAGAGGCTCTGGAGATGTCCTGGAGATCAGCATGGGAGGAATCTTAGGAGGAACAAAGATAAAGGTTTGGTTAGTATTTTGAGATGAGGTTGGGAATGTAGCTGGGGGCAGAGATGGCTTTGTAGGTTGTTGTTAGTATTTTTAATTATATTTATTGCGTGCAGGGCCGCCATCAGGGGGGTACAGGCATTATACCTGTAAGGGGTCCAAAGGTCCCCAGGGGCCCGGAGGCCACCAAGGGCCCAAGATGGCAAGCCCTTTTTTTATAAAAAAAAATATATTTTTTATAAAAAAAATATATATTTTTATATATATTTTTAATATATTTGTATTTTATTTTTTATTAACCACTTGTCATCTGCCCACCGTCAAATGACGGCGGCCAGACGACTCCATTATCCTGACATCACGTCATATGACGTGATGTCCCTTTAAAGCCGCGGGCGGGCGCTCTGCGGGGATCCCGTGCGAGTGCCCGGCGGCAACGATCGCCGCCGGGCACACGCGATTGCTCAGTAACTGAGCGGGGACGTGGAGCTCTGTATGTAAACACAGAGCTGCACGTCCCTGTCAGGGAGAGAGGAGATCGATTGTGTCCCTTGTACATAGGGACACAATCGGTCACCTCCCCCAGTCACCCCCCCCTCCCCCCACAGTTAGAACACTCATAGGACACACATTTAAAAATCGCAGATCGCCACCATTAATAGTAAAAAAAAAAATGCCATAAACTATCCCCTATTTTGTAAACGCTATAAATTTTGCACAAACCAATCGATAAACGCTTATTGCATTTTTTTTTTTTACCAAAAATATGTAGAAGAATACGTATCGGCCTAAACTGAGGGAAAAAATATTTTTTTTTATATATTTTTTGGGTTATTTATTATAGTAAAAAGGAAAAAATATTGCATTTTTTTTAAAAATTGACGCTCTATTTTTGTTTATAGCGCAAAAAATAAAAACCGCAGAGGTGATCAAATACCACCAAAAGAAAGCTCTATTTGTGGGAAAAAAAGGACGCCAATTTTGTTTGGGAGCCACGTCGCACGACCGCGCAATTGTCAGTTAAAGCGACGCAGTGCCGGAAGCTTATATTTTGTCTGGGCAGGAAGGGGGTGTAGGTGCACAGTAGGCAAGTGGTTAAAGGGACAATTTTATTTTTTTAGAGGTCCGGAGGTCCCCAGGGGCCCGGAGGCCACCAGGGCCCCAGATGGCAAGCCCTTTTTTTCATAAAAAAATATATTTTTTTATAAAAAAATATATTTTTTTTATATATTTTTCTTTTATTTTTTATTAAAGGGCCATTTTTTTTTCTTTTCTTTTTTTTTAGAGGTCCGGAGGTCCACAGGGGCCCGGAGGCTCCCAGGGCACTGGATGGCAACCCCCCTTTTTTTTATTTATTTTCTACAAAAAAAATATATATTTTTTAATATATTTTAATTTTTTTATTAAAGGGCCATTTTTTTTAGGGGTCTAGGGGACCGTTGGCCACCAGGGCCCCAGATGGCAACCCCCTATTTTTATTTTATTTTTTTAATATATTTTTCTTTTATTTTTTATTAAAGGGCCAATTTTTTTTCTTTTATTTTTTTAGAGGTCCGGAGGTTCACAGGGACCTGGAGATATAGATGTATTTTTATTAAAGGGCCCAGAGGTCCCCAGGGCCCTGGAAGGCAACCCCTTGTTTTTTTTATATATAAATGTTTATTTCTTTTTTATATATATATTTTTTTCTTTCTTTTTTTTTTACAGGGCCCAGAGGTTTCTTTTTATTAAAGGGCCCAGAGGTCCCGAATGGAAAGCCCCCTTTTTTTGTAACTTCCTTTTATAAAAAAAAAAAAAAGGTCCCCGGGGCCACAGTTGGCAACCACCCTTTTTAAAAAAAAAAAAATATATAAATATATATATATATATTTTCTCTTTTTTTTCTTTTTATTAAAGGGCACAGAGGTCCCCAGGGATGGCTACCCCCCTTTTCTTTATTTCTTCTTTTTGTAAAGGATCCCCCCCGCTTCTTCTCAATTCACGGCAGCAGCTCCCCCCCGCTTCTCAATTTCATGCGGCAGCACCCCCCCCCCCGGTTCTCTGCTCCAGGGGGCCCGTGCCTGAAGCTGTGTAAGGGGCCCCAAAATTCCTGATGGCGGCCCTGATTGCGTGAGCAGAAGCCAGGGGAGGGATTTTCAGAAAGGGGTAACAGAAACTGAATGGTTGGAAGAATAGATGAGTCTGGCAGCAAAAATCATGATGAACTGAAGGGTATGTACCCTATGTAAAGGCAAGCCAATCAGAAGAGTCACAATAGTTGAGGTAGGAAATAACTAGGGAAGGAGTACTTTAGAAGCTTTGTGGTGTCATCGGTTAAGAAGAGGCATATTTTGGAGATGTACAGAGGTTGAGGCGCACTGGTAATTTTGATGTCAAATTTCAATTTAGTGTTAGTCATAATCTACAAAAAATGGAGTTGCGCTAATGAACCCAAACAATGAATTATTATCCACTAGTGATGTGGACCTAATATACAGTAAATGTTCAGTGACAGAACTGTCAAAGATAAATGTGCAAAAGAGTCCACACAAATGAAATTAAATTTCATTTGTGTGGACTCTTTTGCACATTTATATAACAAGTTTCGAAATTCTAAAGAAATACTCAGTAATGCATTACAATTTAGCTAAATCCAGTGGCGTATCATCCATGGGGGCAAGGTGTTTACTGGTCTAAAAGCCAGTAAACACGGGCTCCGGGGGGGGGGGGCACTGTGCTCTGGCCCGCCCTGCACCTATGGATGAGCAGTCCTTAGCTCACAGTTGGTATGATTGGTGCAGGCAGTTACAGGCACTGATCTCCCTTTACACCGAAGCTAACAGTCATGGTATCTCCACTTCTTATCCTATCATTCCCGTGGTTGTCAGCTTCTTAATTGAAAGGTATACAGGAATATCGGTTCGTGTAACTACCAATCGTCTCTACTGTGCCCCTGTGTCTTTCTCTGGTTCCCCTCATCCCCTGCAGCAAACTGTCAAGGTGGAGAGCAGAGGAAGGGGCCAGAAAACATGTCATTTACCGGCCCCTTCCTTTTCTGAATGAAGAAAACCAGTGATGAGAGGTCTGACGAAGGAGCCGCACATGCTCCAAAATGCGTTACCGCCTCCTTTTCCACACTGACACAATCAGCCTCGTGTGTCCCACAGTAAACCCGGAACACAGGCTTCCCTGCTGCCTCCTCTCTCCAACACGTACAAGAACGCTTTACAGCTGCTGGACAGCTCTACCTTGCTCTCTACCACCGTATTGAGGATGGACACATGCCACAGATGAGGACTCCTGATTTTATCATGTCTTTTAACACTCAATGATCTTGTTAGTGCTTTTAACCCTTTGTGCACTTTATTAAATTTTTCATACTGCACTTAGAGGTGCCTTTCTTTTCCTTTTTCATATCTTCAGAGTTGCTTCTCCTCTAACCAAAGTGCTGCCAGAAGTGCAATCTCATTACTATCATTCCTCTGACCAGCTATCCACCTCCCCCAGAGCGCCCTTATTTCCTCTCTAGTGATCACCAACTGTCCGTTCATAACTAAAGCATTGTTGACTGGGTTTACTATGTTTCAGTTCATGAATGAACAAGAGCCGCTGTCTCCTGTTCATTCTCCTGTTTATTCAAAGAGGACATGTCAGGGGTCTATTTAAATCCCTGATATCTTACCAAAGCCCCCCAACAGGGCTGATATAAAAATATTTTTTTGCAATAAATAATAATAATAAAAACAATAATGAATAAAAACGACTGACACTACCCACTGCCCCAACCCCCTCCTCCCCAAAAAGCATTGTTGAAAAAAAATGTAAATACATAAATATTGTAAGCAACAAATGTATTTGTAAAATACATGAATAAATAAAAATAAATAAAAACTTCTGAAACCATCCACTGCTCTACTGATAATTTACTCTGCCCCACTGACACTGTCCACTGCCCCAAGCCTCCCAAAGTAATGTGAAAAAAAACCTATTTAAAAAATACTTAAAAAATATAAAAAATGTAATTGTAAAGAATAATAGAAAATGAAATAATAAAAACAAAAAACAACTCATACAGTCCACTGACCTACTGACAGTGTCCAATATAACAAAAAAAGTTAACAAAAAAAGTTGTAAAAAGATAACAAAAAGATAACAAAAAAAGTTGTAAAAACTAATAACAAATAAAATAATAAAAATAAAACCATTCTGGCACTTTTTATTGCTCTACTGACACTGTCCACTGCCCTACAGACACCATCCACTGACCCCCAAAAAGCATTTTGAAAAAATATATATATATTAAAAATAAAATTGTAAAGAAAAATAACTAAAATAATGAAAATAAATAACTGCTGACATCGTTCACTGCCCTATTGACATGAGTCTGCACATACTACCCACCACTGTACACTCTATACTCCTCACCTGCACATACCACCCACCTCCATACACTCCACACCCTGCTACTGCACATACCACCCGCTGCCATACACTCCATACTCCTGTTCTGCACATATTACTATTTGCCCCGTAAACTCAACACTCCTCTCTTGTATATACTATCCACTGCTGTGCACTCTGCACTCCTCTTCTGCACATAATACCCACGCCGTACACTCCACACTCCTCTCCTGCACATAATACCCACCAATGTACATTTTGCACTCCTCTCTGGCACATAATATCCACCAATATACACTCCACACCCCTCTCCTGCACATACTACTTACCACATTACACTCCACACCCCTCTCCTGCACAAACTACCACCACTGGACACTTCACACTGTACATTTTCTAGTTAACATTACCAAATGCTGCACTATGTAAGTCATCTCTGACCACACTACCTTTAAGCCATGATCAATATTTAGTGCAATTTAAACCATGCCCACTTTTCACCATGGTGACTAGGCCCACATCGGATCTTACACATGGACACACTGATTTCATGATTTGATTTTAGTCGACTAAAATGTACTGGAGATTTTAGTTGACTAAATAAAAATTGGATCTGATTTCTGTCATAGTTTTCGTCATTTGACTTAATTCTAATTTTATTTTTGTTTAATTTTTATCACTGAAGAAATCCAGCTGAGGAAAACTATGATAATGTATGAATATATTTTTACAGATGAAATTGACACTGTTGAGATGGCAAGGTTTGGAAAGAGATTGGATGTGGGGCCAAAAGGACAGTTCAGAGTCCAGCATTACATCTAATACTTTGGCACTCTGGTTAAGGTTACACTGATGTGGTGTGATTTAAATCAGTTTTCTAGTGCGTTTCTCTCTTTTCCCCTCTCTTTTTTCTCTCTCTTTCTCTCTCGTGTCTCTCTGTCTTTTTCTCTCTCTTTCTCTTTTTTTCTCTCTCTCTTTTTCCATCTCTCTCTTTTTCTCTCTCTCTTTCTCTCTGTTTTTCTTTCTCTCTTTATTTCTCTCTCTCTTTTTCTCTCCCAAACCGTACTGGAATTGTCTAATTTTTGAACAGAAAAGTGTTTGACATGTAATTTACATTCAAGTGTATGGAGCTCAAAATTGCACCGCACCACTCTGAGGCCGTGTACACACGACCGAGGTTCTCGCTGGAAACCAGCGAGAACCTCGCTGGAAGCTGCATTCCAGCGAGGACCTCGGCCGTGTGTACGCTCTCGGCGAGCTTCCCGTCGGGAAGCCCGTCGAGCAGAAATAGAGAGCACGCTCTCTATTTGCTCGACGGCCCGCCTGGAAGAATGGCTGGTTGCCATTCCCGACGGGCGGGTCGCCGATTTCGACGGCCGGCAGGGAACCTCGATGGGCGGAACGATGTGTTCTGCCCGTCGAGGTTCTCTGCCGTGTGTACACGGCCTAAAGACACACACAACCCTATTTAAAAACACATCACCTTTTCACTGCATATGTACGAATGCCCTCCATAGAAAATCATGTTATTTCACTTGTGATTCTATGCGTTCTGGGCATCAGGGCTAAATCAAAAGTCTGTCTTGTAAAGAAAACAGGTAAAAACAAGAGACATATATGAATCTTAGCCAGAAGTGTAGTTATTTGCCCAGAGTTCCAATTTAGCACACTTTTGGTGGTACAAATGACTGTACAGCGATACAACTTTTATTTTGCATTAAAGCTGTAGATTTTGTTGAATACATTTAAAATTAATACATAAAAGATGGAAAATAATATATAAATGAGTACTGAGGAGGCTCAACAAAATTTACATTGTGATATGAATGTGTTTTTTTTATTTTTATGTTTGATGATTTTTTTTACATTAAACAAATTAAATATATCTTTTAATATAAAGTTACATAATGTTGACCTTGTGAGATGGTATTCTTAAAAATCAGTCCATCCGATGAGAATGGTCCGAAGGACTGTTTTCATCGGTTAACCGATGAAGCTGACTAATGGTCTGATGTGCCTACACACCATCGGTTAAAAAAAATGATTGTGTTAGAACGTGGTGACGTTTACGTGTTTTAACACAACGACGTGCTGAAAAAAATGAAGTTTAATGCTTCCAAGCATGCTTCGACTTGATTCTGAGCATGCGTGATTTTTAACCGATGGTCGTGCCTACTAACGATCGGTTTTGACCTATCGTTGGGCGTCCATCAGTTTAATTTTAAAAGCAAGTTCTCTTTTTTTTTTGACCGAAGGATAACTGATGGATGGGCCCACACACGATCGGTATGGACAGATGAAACGGACCTTCAGTCCGTTTTCATCGGCTTTGACCAATCGTGTGTACGCGGCCTTACACTTCTTGGTTTAGCTTTATTAGCATCTGGAAAGACAAAGAGAATTGAATTGTCGAATGATGAAAATAAGTGTTGTTGCCTACCTGACTGTATTGTTTGGCAGACATATGTAAACCACAATACTCACTATACAGAATTGCAAATAATGTGCTGGCAAAACAGTTGATTATAATGTGTCCCAACTGTGTATGTGGCTGTTTGAGATGAACACCAAATGTATGCAACTCTGTATTCACTAACCCTTTTATGGATGTAAAAGCTACATTGGTAGCAGAGGGGGTGGGGGGGGGGTTGTTTCTGTCAAGCTGACTGCTAGCTGTCAGATTAAAGCTATTGGGTGGCTCAGCAGCCACCCAGTTGCTGCTTCCAAACATCCCTGTTAACCTGTGAATGTCAGCCCCTCCCCAAAGGCCCCTTGCCATGCTACTCAGGCTCTGCGCTTCCACTGGCATGCCAGGACTGGGGAGGCAGCCAAAAAAACATCCGCTCACTCCTCCTCTTACATAGAAACATAGAAGTGTGAAAACCCCCAAAAAAAGCCAAGTGGTTTGTCGAATATGCCCTTTTTTTTTTTTTACTTATGTTTTTTTTGAGCATAGATCCATGTTTGCATTAACTTACTGTTGACTGACTCGCTACCTCTGATGGGGGTCTATTCCAAGCTTAAACTACTCTATTGGCAAAATAATACTTTCTTAGAATTGTTTTGAATGTTCCTCCTGTTAATTTGAGGTAATGTCCCTGCTGTGTTCTTGATCTTGGCTTCATACTGAAAATACTGCCCTCCTGAACCTTATTCACCTTCTTAATTTATTTAAATATTCATGTCCCCCCTTTCCGTTCTTTTCCCCAGGCTGTACCTATTAGGGTCCTGAAGTCTCTGGGCCAGATTCACAGAGCCATTACGTCTGTCTAACTGGTGTTAGACTGGAGTAATTTCAAATTACGCGCGTTTTCTAGCTAGTCGAAAACCTCAAACCATGAATAGACGGCTGCAGGCTTCAATTCGACTGGATTGCGTGTTCGTACGCCTTCGGATCTACGCTGCAATAAAATTGCGGCCACTGGGTGGACTTCCCGTCGTTTTCCGCGTCAGGGTATGCTAATGAGCTTTTGCCGGCGATCCCAGAAATTACGATCTTTAATCGCAATCTCTTACGGCACCTTTAGTCATCTTTTTTTTTTTACGTAACACTATACCAGCTTTTTGCTGGTCTAATATATATTAGACAGCCCATGTTAAGTATGGCCGTCGTTCCCGCGTCGAATTTCTACGTTTTCCGACGTCCTTTATTATTTTTTACGTAAGTCGTCCGGGAATAGGAATGTTCGTAAACGCCGCTACTCAAACAACGAATGACGTAACAACGTGATTTCGCGCAATGCACGGCGGGAAATTTCTGAACGGAGCATGCGCAGTTCGATCGCCGCGGGGACGCGCTTAATTTAAATGCTTCACGCCCCCCAATCGCGTATTTCGATTACGTGGCGAGAAATAGACTACGCCGCCGTAGCGTACGGGCAAAAATCTACCAGGATTCGGTGTAGAGCCTGGTGAAATACGGCAGCGTAGAGTATTTCGATTACGCAGCCCAATATTAAGTGTATCTGAATCTGGCCCTCTGTTTATATGTTTTATCCCTCATACCTTTCCCCATTGTTGTTGTTCATCTCTAGACCAGTACTAGGTTATCAATATCTTTTGTGAGTGAGGGCTGGAGAACTGGACACAGTATTCTAAATGAGGTCTAACTAAAGTTCCTCCTAAAGAACCTCTTTTCTCTTGCTGGTGATCACTCTAGTGATACAACCTAGAATTCTTTTTGTATTTCCCTTTGGATGGCCACATTGTTTGCTCATTTTGCAGTCACTTGAAATAAGTACTTTCAGATCTGTTTCCTCTGTAGTGCTGGCCAACACTGTGCCCCCAATGTTGTACTCTGTCAAGGGATTATTTTCCCTAAGTGCATCATTTTACATTTAGAAACATTGTACTGCAGTTTACATTGTGAAATGGGAGCCTCTGGGGTAAAGTATATGAATTTGGAATAAAGTGTACCATCATCCTTGCAATTTGAGATAAAATATACTTAGGTCTGAGGTCCCCGGACCAAAGAGCCAAGAGAGGGAAGGTTTGGGCCAAGTTGGACTAATATACAAATAAAATATAGGAATAAAGAATTAAAAATGTCATAATTTTATTACAATACACAGACAAGACAGAATACAAGATTAAAATATGGCAATCAAAAACACTACATCAGGACAGAAGTCCCCACAAGGGGAAAAACAGTACGATGGGTTAAAGATTGTCACAGACTCTACTAGTTTCGCGGTTGTTACCGCTTCATCAGGAGAAGATCTAAAAATAGTTAAACAGTGGATCAGTATCACTGTGCCCGCTTCTCTACCCAGGCTCGCGCTGTGTGGGGGTCCTTCCGTGCGCCTCCCGGAACTCCGGGCACTCACGGTGATGTCCTCATGCTGCAGGGCTTCATTGAAGCTGCATGCCTGTTTCTCCCGCTGCCGCCGGACGGGTACGCATCGGCTGATCCCTGCTCCTGGCTGGGGGGGGGGCATCCACTCTTCCGTCCTTCCACTGTTGCTATGCCGCAGGTTTGGGGGGGGGCTCATGCTGGGTCATGAGGGGGTCCCCATCCACCCTGCGGTCAGGGCTCATGTTGTAGGGGGGAGGTCATCCACTATCCAGTCCATCTCCAGGGGTCAAGCTGGCAGCAGGGGAGGTGTTGTCCACCCACTTGGGGGGTTACACTGGTGCATGCCTTGCGTTGTTCATGGCGGAACGGTTCTGTCAGTAGTATGTTTTGTCCTGTCAGTATGTTCTGTCAGTATGTGTTTGTCACAGCGGTTCTGTCAGTATGTGTTTGTCACAGCGGTTCTGTCAGTATGTTTTTGTCACAGCGGTTCTGTCAGTATGTTTTTGTCACAGCGGTTTTGTCAGTATGTGTTTGTCACAGCGGTTCTGTCAGTATGTGTTTGTCACAGCGGTTCTGTCAGTATGTTTTATCTCAGCGGTTCTGTCAGTATGTTTTGTCTCAGTGGTTTGGTCAGTATGTTCTGTCAGTATGTTTTGTCTCAGCGGTTATGTCAGTATGTTTTGTCTTAGCGGTTTTGTCAGTATGTTTTGTCTCAGCGGTTCTGTCAGTATGTGTTGTCTCAGCGGTTCTGTCAGTATGTTTTGTCTCAGTGGTTCTGTCAGTATGTTTTATCTCAGCGGTTCTATCAGTATGTTTTGTCTCAGTGGTTTTGTCAGTATGTTCTGTCAGTATGTTTTATCTTAGCGGTTATGTCAGTATGTTTTGTCTTAGCGGTTCTGTCAGTATGTTTTGTCTTAGCGGTTCTGTCAATATGTTTTGTCTCAGCGGTTCTGTCAGTATGTGTTGTCTCAGCGGTTCTGTCGGTATGTTTTGTCTCAGCGGTTCTGTCGGTATGTTTTGTCTCAGCGGTTCTGTCGGTATGTTTTGTCTCAGCAGTTCTGTCAGTATGTTGTCTCAGCAGTTCTGTCAGTATGTTTTGTCTCAGCAGTTCTGTCAGGATGTTTTGTCTCAGCGGTTCTGTCAGTATGTTTTGTCTCAGCGGTTCTGTCAGTATGTTTTGTCTCTGTCGTAGCATTTCTAACAGCAGCATGTTTTTTGTCGGGGCTGTCATGCCAGTGCCATGTTTTCTGTCTTAGCATGTTCTGTCGTAGCGGTTGCAGTCACTGTATGTTTCCTGTCATGTCATAGCGGTGCTGTCAGCGTCATGCTTCTGTCACGGGGCGTGTTTCTGTCATGGCGTGTTTCTGTCATGGCGTGTTTCTGTCATGGCATGTTTCTGTCATGGCGTGTTTCTGTCGTCACGCAGGTTCAGCTTACACCAGTAGCCGTTCTAGCTTTGTTCGTCTCCATGTCTAATTATTTTTCATAGGTTGCTTTCCTGGTCCAGTTGGCTAGGGCTCACATCTCGGGGTCTGTCACGTCTACAGATCCATTCGTGCTGAGGTTTTCGTTTTCCAGATGATTGTTCACCTCAAACTTTGCTTGTCATGTCTTACTATGCATTGCGTTACGTTTCATTTCACAGGCAGGACTACCCACCACGGGCTGTGGGTACACGGGTCCTCAGTGTTCGGCTGTGCAGCAGGTCACTTGCGCTCACTCACGTTATTTACCAGGGGGGTCGTCGGGTTCATTGACATGCTGGGGTCCCTCCGTCACTGCCATGTCTTCGTACTTAGGTAGGCACAGAGGGGGTTGTGTTTCTGTTGGGGGTTCTACTCCAGTGTTATTTGGTCACATTGCTTGTCGGTGCTATGCAGTCACAGCACACAAGCAGCCTTGTAGCTTTATTTGTTTTCTTTGTCTCGTCATACCGTTCTTTCGGGTATAGTTAGCCAGGGTGCGCATCTTAGGATCTGTCACGTCTACAGATCCATACGGGCTGAGGTTTCGTTTTTTAAATGATTGTTGACCACAATCTTCTCGCCTGTATACCATACGTCATACGTGCACGTTCATTCTTACGCCTATACATCTACCCACCACGGTCTGTGGGTACATTGGCCCTGAGTGTTTCGTTTTTAATTACCTGTCTCTGCGCGGCAGGTTACTCGGGCTCACTTACTGCTTACACTTGGGTGGGATCTGTTGTCAGGTTCATTCACGCGCTGAGGTCTGGTCATTTCTGCTCACATCTTTGGCCCAGGCAGCTACAGGGGGGGGGGGGGGTCTCATATTTTGTTGTCTGTTGTCTTTTCTTTCTGAGTTCCTAGGGTTGGGTTTCGGGGGCGTCACATTCTGGTACATCCCGGCTGCTCCACGTGGGGGTTCAGAGCATGGTAGTACGCCGTCACTCAGTGGTGGGTCCGTATTAGTCTCAGCAGAGCGGTAAGTCGACAAGGGGTTTCCTTTTTCCGGCCGCAGCAGGGTAGGCGGTTTGTTTCAGTTTGTGTCCAATTCTGTCCCAGCTACGTCACATACCAGCATTGAGCGTCTTCTGGCCTTTCCTGCTAGGACAATTTTATTAGGGTTCTCGTCCATGGAGTCGTCGCTTTTTCTCTGCTTTTTCTCTGCTCATGGCAGGGGTCAGGGCCGTTATCTTTGGGGCTGTTCTCTTGTTCATAGGTTACCGGATCGTCGGGGCGGGTCCGTCAGTCCAGACTTTTTTGTCCAATTCCCAGCCTGTTCATAGGGGGGGGTCACAGTTACTCGGGTAGGTTGTGTCATGCCATGTCTGGTTCTGTCTCTGTATCGTTGCACATCGCTACTGCGTATTGGCCTCGTCCATTAACATCAGCAACTCATCTTTCGGGTAGCCGGCTCTCAAACCTCTTCCCTCCTATCAGTTTGTCCATTTTTGGCATCTCTCTCTCTCACATCCCCTTACCAGGTATAGATAGTTAGACCAGGGGTTGTGGGTGTTTGGCAGGGCTACTGGTCTTGCGTCCTATTAAATGGTGTTTGCATTTCACAGGGCTCCTCAGGTCGGCCCTTGTTCCATTCCCCCACGTATCCTCTCGCCACCAGCAGTTGTTCCCATGTCTGTGCTTTCTGGAGGAAGGCTTAGTCTGTCAGGCATGGGACAGTCGTTTGGTTTTGGAGTTCCTTCCAATCATCGGTTCTTGGGACGCTGGTTTTCTGCTGTCATAACGGATGCTTATTGGAGCCATTCTCTGAGACTGTCAGGACGTGCTTTCTCTACCAGATGGATAATTCGTGCTCTTCCACTCTTTTATCACACCTACTTCTGGGTCTTTTTGCCCACTTATAGGCGTACTGTCCAGCGAGGCTAATGGCACACCTCAGGCCTGGGTAGTTAGGGTGTCGTATTCCTCGGTGTAGACTCTGACTACAAGTGAGAAGGCTGGCCGAAGGCGAGCCTGTGTTTGTAGGAGGAGTCGGAGGGCTATTTATCCCTCCTCCCCTCTCATCTCCGGTGTCGGTGGGGTTTCTGGGTACCCACCCACCCGTTCCCCCTTTTTTCATGTTATCATTTTCTTCATTCATTTCTTCATAATTACTTCAGGGTATGCCCACTTATAGGCGTACTGTCCAGCGAGGCTAATGGCACACCTCAGGCCTGGATAGTTAGGGTGTCGTATTCCTCGGTGTAGACTCTGACTACAAATTCATTTATATTCCTTTTTTCTCATTTGTATCTATGTACAGGCCGTTTATGTTTTACTGACCGGATTTGATTGCTCGCCATCCCCGGCTGTGTGGTGGATTAGCACGGCGTTGCCAGACACTCTCCCTTCTCCTTCCCCCTCCCCTTTCCCTTTTCCCCTTCCCGGTGTGCCTGGGGTTGTCCTATTGCGGTTCACGGCTCCTTCCATAGAGCGGTGTCCCAATTGGATGTTATGGCATGGGTCTCCACCCATATGTCACGACATTGGCGCATGACGTGCGTTTTCACCCTGACGTCATGCGCACGCCCCCCCTTCCCAGCGACGCGGCTGCAGGTCTTCCGCCCTTGCGTGTGCACGTAGCTGGCTTGTGGACACATATATAGGACCTCTTGCTCCCAGCGTCTGTTATTGATAGATCCTGGGACTGCCGTGGCTTTACCTAGCCTAGTGTAAGTAATTTCCTTTGTATGCCAGCGCTCTAATTGTTCATTCCTAGACTGCCTCATGCTCTACTTTCACCCCCCGTTTTACACGGTCTGTTTTACACTTTCCCTCATAGGCACGGACGGCTAGCATCACTACCTTGATGCTTTCCTGGGACCAGGCTTGGTCCCCCCCCCAGCAAACACTATTTTTACCACATTGTACAATACACATTATCCTGTTCATATCGCCACATCACTCAGGTATCACTTCAAATAAAGAATATAAATTATCCTGAAATTACATCAATCAACAAACCGGGCATAATGTGGCTATGGGTTGATTAAAGGAATTAATGCGGAAAAAGAGGTGGATCTTGCGCTCAGGGGAAACCTGTTCCTCCCAGCCAGGCGTTCTATAAATTTATGGGATCGCCTTAACAAAATAAGATTTAGTTCATGCCCATATGAATCCCTTGTCATACAACTCAGGTAGGTTGCGTGGGGTGTCAGTTAATATTTTTATTTTTATTCACCAGCACTATATTTTCGATTGCCTTCACTTCCCTCCCCTCCCACCTTCCTTTTCACTTATTTCCTCTTTGTCTTCACCTCCTCTTCTTTTTCCCCTCCTTCTACCCCCCCCCTCCTCTTCCCTTCCTTTCCCCACTGTTTCTTTTCTTCCCCCTACCTTCCTTTCCTCCTCCCTGTTTTTTTCACCTACGTTCCCCCCCCCCCCTTGTTCCTTTCTCTTACATCCCTTTTCTTTTTCCTTGCCCCCCCTTCCCTGTCTCCCCATGCTCCCACCTCCCCCTCCCCCCCTTTTTTTACCTGGTCTTGTCACCCCTTCTTGTCCACCACTCACCCCTGCACTATTCCACCAGTTATTATCACTAGTGTTCACACTTCCCTACACACCCTCCGTCCTCCTCACCTGCTGAGGTCGGCTGTATGTACATATACTTATATACCCCATTATATTTTTCCATACTAGACAAGTAGGTCCCTCCACATATGTGTCCACTTGGGCCACCTTTGGGACTCTGTCTGGCTCCGCCTGCTGCCACCTCGAGGCAGGACTGTCTAGGTGAGCAATTCAACCCATGGTTCCTCTATGTATTTATCGTGTTTTTTTATGTTTTACTGATCCACTGTTTAACTATTTTTAGATCTTCTCCTGATGAAGCGGTAACAACCGCGAAACTAGTTGAGAGTCTGTGACAATCTTCAACCCATCGTACTGTTTTTCCCCTTGTGGGGACTTCTGTCCTGATGTCGTGTTTTTGATTTCCATATTTTAATCTTGTATTCTGTCTTGACTGTGTATTGTAATAAAATGATGACATTTTTAATTCTTTATTACTATATTTTATTTGTATATTAGTACCGCAATAGTCCAACTTGGCCCAAACCTTCCCTCTCTTGGCTCTTTGGTCTGGGGACCTCAGACCTAAGTATATTTTATCTGCAGTTTACACTGCTTTGAGATGTTTTTCAGCAATGCCAAACCATGTTCCATGTTACAAACAACTCCAAGAATATAAACCCCATTTTACACATTTGCAAAAATAAAGAATGGTAATTATATATGCATTTTAGTGCCACATAAAGTCTATTTCTTTGTTATTATACACTTTTGTGTCATCACAAAAATACATGCTTTACTCACCAACCCTTTAACTATATCACTTATAAATCTCTGTTTTGAATGAACTACATTTACAACCACACTCTATCCTTAAGCCAAGTGCCTGTCCACTGAACCTCCCAAGGGTTAAGTTCTAGCTTCCACTTTTTTATTTAAATTGTGGAACTGTATCAACTGTATCAAATGCTTTACTGAAATCATGATCATGATATGTCCAGCGCACCATCCTGGTCCAAAACATTAGTGAAATAGTCAATAAATGAAATCAGATTAGTCTGACATGATCTGCCCTTAGTAAAGCCATGCTGCTTTGGGTTAAGCAAATTGTGCATTTTTATGTGTGATTCCATTAACTTCACTAACTGACTACAAAAGATGTTAACCCCCCTGGCGGTATTCCCGAGTCTGACTCGGGGTTAGATCTCTGTGCTGCGATCGGTAACCCCGAGTCAGACTTAGGCTCGCCTCGCTGAATCCACAGGCTTGATTTACTTACCTTGTTCCTGGATCCAGCGATGCATCCACGCTGTGTGAGCGAGTGGGTGCTCGCTCGATTCACACAGTGTCCCCGTGTGCCGCCGATCTCCGTTCACTGCGACGTTACGACGCACGGGGGCAGAGAACGGCGCCATATTCAAAAATGTAAACAAACACATTACATACAGTATACTGTAATATTATAGATTACAGTACTGTATGTAAAAAATACACACCTGCCTTGTCCCTAGTGGTCTGCCCTGTGCACTACATGTTCTTTTACATAATAAAAACTGTTCTTTCTCCCTGTAAACTGTAGATTGCCCATAGCAACCAAAAGTGTCCCTTTATGTCAAAAATGGTTTTAGAGCAGCTAAAAAACAGCGATAATAAATTAGAATCATTTGCAGAATTGAGCGATAGCGATTTGTGGGGAAATTCGTCATAAAAAATAAATAAATAATGACAGCGACAATTCTGCAACTGAGCAAATTTCAGTAATTTTGATTGGATTACATTATTGAATAAATAGTATTATAATTATATTATTATTTGTTATAATTATTTATATTATAATTTATAATTTTGTTTTTAAAAAAATTTCATACCCGGGATGCCTATTAGACTCTTGTTTGGTCAGATTAAAATTTCCATGCAAATAATGGTACCGCTTTCAGCACCTAAAATCTGAAAGAATCATACCGCCAGGGAGGTTAAACACACTGTGATGAAATTGCCAGATTCTTTCCAACAACCCTTCTTGTGCACAATATTAGTTGTCTGCCAGCTATTTGGAAATGTCTCCTCTTAGGCCGCGTACACACCATGAAATAAATCCGATCAAATCGGTCTGACAGACCGTTTTGATCAGATTTGTCTGCTGGGATAGATTGGTTTGATCGTGTACACACGATCAAACCAAAATCCCCGCCGGCAGACAGCGCGGTGACGTGGCAGTGACGTTGGCGACGCCAAGTCACCGTCACCAGGAAGTAAAACACTTCCACACATGCGTCGAATCCATTTGACGCATGTGCGGACAGATATGTCTGCTGGTTAGCGTACTAACCAGCAGACATGTCGGACGGACGGGTCCCCAGCAGACAGATTTTAAAGCATGCTTTAAAATCTGTCTGCTGGAAAAATCTGTCTGATCGCCCGTACACACGATCGAATTTGTCTGCTGAAAAGGTCCATCGGACCGTTTTCAGCAGATAGATTCGATCGTGTGCACGCGGCCTAAGAAGAGATTAATTACTTTATTAAGATTTAACAGATCAAGTTCCTCTGATACCTCTGAATCCTGTAAATGGAACCAATATGATTCCCAAACTTGGTATTGTTAGTGCAATTTATTTCTGAGAAAACTGAACATAAGTAATTGTTTAATAAATATAATGATCCTATTGTATGTTTTCCATTTATCACTGATATCATGTTGTCACCGTTTCTTATACATGTAGAAAATTCCTTATTTTTCTGTGCTTTGGCAGCACTAATATTGTAATGTGTTTGATTTACCAAGCCCCTTTCCCCTGCTACTCACATACTGATGGAAACACTTTGTTATCCTTTAATCGGCCCATCCATCAGATGCTTCCAAAACATCTGCAAATCAGCCCCCTTATCCACTATACAAGGCCCCCTCACATGTCTTAATCCTGATTTCCCTCCGGGAATGCGCAACAACTTCCTAAATGACAGTTGGCCTCATACACCACTTCTTCTTACAGGGTGAGCTTCTACAATGTGAAAAGCTCCCAACAAAAGAGGAAGGTACAGCTATCCCCAAATGGACGCATCTATGCCATGTTTGCGTAAGTTGTACGTCCGGCGTAAAGTTATTCCCGATTGGGAGTACGTTACATTCACAGCGTATGTAGTGATCCGGCATAGCTTATGCAGTTGTGCCGGCGTTGTTGTGAGCATGCACATAAGGGTGCAGTTTTATTTGTCCACGTCACGACTACGTCACGGCGCATGTGCGTTCGTGATACGCCGTGCGTAAAACACTGCACCATGCTCAGACCATCATTTGCATGGGGTCACTCCCACTTCCACTTACGCTGGCCTGCGCCTTCAAAAATACGCTATGCTGGCGTATCTTGGTGAGCAATAGCTTGCTGAATACAGTGCATGCCTCTCCGCACTGCGCCGATGTATCGTACTGTGTGTGCGCTACACCGGCGTAAATGTGCGCCCACTCTCTGTGAATCCGGGCCAAATTGTCTGGGGTATTGTTGTCTTGGAAATAATTGGTGATGGTGGTGCGAAGTTTAATGATCCTTTCCTTGTCAGTCAGGAGGTTTGAGTCAAGTCTCCAGATTTTGGAAGTATGGATATGTTTTGTGAAGGTTAAGCAGAAGGTGATTGGGTGATGGTCAGAGTTGAACATCGGTTCTATTGTTGTTTTGGATAGATAAGGTAGATTGGGTTGGCTGAGAATGAGGTAGTTGAGGCTTGAGTACTTGTTGTTGTTGTTGTTGTGGGGGGCCGAGAAGTATATGTAGTCCTTGTCGCGGGGGTGCAAGGTTCTCCACGTGTCATGGAGGGAGAGATATTGGAGGGAGAGTCTGATTTGTCTAAGGGCCCAATATGGCAGGTGGAAGTAGCTGCGGAGGTGTCAATGAGATGGTCAAGAAGGACATTAAAGTCTCCTCCTAGAATGAGAATGCCAGATTGGAAGGATGTTAGTAAGCGGGTAATTGATCTAAAAAATTGAACTTGAGAGGTGTTAGGGTTGTATATCTTGGCTAGGGTGATAGGTTTGTCCCATATTGTACCTTTTATGAAGATATAGCATCCTTGCTCATCTGACAGAGTATCTGAAATTTGTAGAGGAAGATTTTTCGACAGCAGAATGGATGTTCCCTTAGTTTTGAAAATGTGTTTTTTTTTTCCTAATTTGGGCATAGCTTTTGATTTAAAGTGGGTTGCCTTTAGGAATATAGGGCTAGATTCAGGTAGATTGGCGCATACTTATGCCGGCGTAGCGCATCCCATTAGCGATACGCCGACATAACTGAGAGAGGCAAGTACAGTATTCATGCAGCACTTGCGCCTAACTTTGTGCTGGTGTAACTTATTTTTGTCGGCTTAACTGTAAGTGGGTGTGACCGTATGCAAATGATGTCCAGAACGTGGATTACTGATTTTCGGGTGGCGTATCATGAATGGAGCATGCGCAGTATGTTCGTTCCCTTGTGCGCATGCTCACAACTAACGCCGGCCCAGCTTCCAGAGAAACTACGCCCAACCGGCTTAACCGCAGCCTATAAAGGCCCAGACATGCGCCCATCCTGTGCAAAAGTACATACTGTCCCCCCCCCCCCTCCTAGGGAAGGTACTTTTGTTTGGCGATGGCTGCTGTCCCAAAAGACAGAAGAAAGAAAAATGTCTCCATTCGGGAGAGGTAGATCCTTGTGGATGGCATAGTGAGGTATGATAAATACCCCCATGGTGCCCTCAGTCTGCAGACCAGCAAGGCCAGAAAACAGGAGATCCTGTTTGAGCTGAGTGTGAGGGTCAGTGCTGTGGGCATTGCAGAGAGGTGCCCACAGGATATACAAAAAAAAATTAATGACATGCGGCACGGGCATGTCCTGTGGAGTTGACCCCGGAGGAGGAGGCCATCGCCCAATGCCTGCAGCGTGAGCAGGTGGAGGGCATGGAGGGGTACGACTCGGGCGACCAGTCCTTGAGGACAGGTAAGTGTGTTTTACCTACTATCTAGTGTGTAGCATGTGGGGGGAGGGACGGGAACATGTGACAAGTGTGTGGGTCCACCAACATGTGCATGTTTTGTGTCATCCACAGATGTGCAGGAGAGAGCTAGGCCGTCGTCGAGCTGGGCCACCTCCGCCATCGCCAGAGAGGAGTGCCCACACCTCTCCTTTGGAGGAAGTAGTGGAGGAGCACGGGGACCTAGAGGGAGCGGTGTACTTAGTGGAGGATCCCACCATCCCTGTACCCTCCCAATCCTCCTTCCCCCATCAGGGGAACTCCCTCACCCTCCTCCCCCATCAGGGGACCCTCACCACCCTCCTCCCCCATCAGGGGAACTCCCTCAAGGGTCTCCCCCATCAGTGAAAGCCCCTCAAGGGCCTCCCCGTACCCACAGCCCCCAGCCTCTCCTGGTCCCCGGAAGGCAACCCATAAAACCAGGGGTGTTCCTGAGGCCCTCCAGGAAACCCTTGTCAGGGATCAGGCCCGGCAGACCTGTCATGTGGGGGATGTGTCTGTCCATATAAGGCGTCTGGCTGACAGCCTGGCACCGTCCTCGCAGCTGGTGGACAGCCTGCAAGATATGACCTGCTATTCAGCAGCGATTGTCACCAGCCTGGGGGAGGTGCAGGCCTCGCGTTGGAGGTTAAGAGCCTGGCAGAGGCCGTCGTGGAGGAGGGGAGGCAGACCAGGCTGATGCTTGCCCAGACCAATGCCATCCTTACCCGCATTGCTCTGGCTTTGGAGGGCAGGCAGCCAGCCAGGGAGCCTCCAGGGGATGCCCAACCCCCCCCTCCTGATGCCCAACCCCCCACCTGTGGCTCCCCCCAGGCAGTTAAGGAGTGACTTATTTTTTTCTTGAGTGTGTATTTATTTTTTTGTTATTTTTTGAGTGTTTTTATTTATTATCTACTCAGGTTATGAGGTTTTTTATTTTGGTAGTATCTGTACATGGTGAGGAGTGCAGGCTACAGTGTGAATGGTGTGTGAATGTGGGGGTGGCACTCCTGCCAGTAAGGGGTGTCACCCTCGGTCGTTGGGGATAAATTCTCCTCACGACCGTGTGAATGACGTATGAATGGACAGCGACATCATTGGAGGTTATAGGCTTAGCATTTCCTGAAAGGTAATTCCGGGGGTGCCTTTGTATGTAGTGTCAAGGTGTAGAAACGCTTTACCTATGTCCAGTTTTGGGATAGACCAGGGAGAACTAATATTGGTGATATGGGTGATATGCTAATTAAAATATTTGAATAAGGGAAGGTGTAAGATCCAGGATGTGGTCTGTAATTAGAAAGTGTTTTCTTTATTCGGTTGGGCTGCCGTTTCTTTCATGCTCATGCAGGTGGATGTAGTGAGACTCAGTGACTTGACAGAGTGGGGCATCATGGTGGGCAGTTATTTTCTCCATCTGCCCCATTCTGATACTGATGGTATGGATGTCCTCTCGCAAGTCAGAGATAGCAGCCAAGAGGGTGCTTTTGATGTCTGCAGCGATTTAGTGTAAATCGTTGAGGCTGGGTGCTGACGACACTGAGCCCGCGGCAGCATTATTTTTTTCTTTTGATCGAAGAGGGCTGGTGCTGAGTGAATGGGATCTTCATGAGAATTCCTGTTTGTCAGTCATGGTGCCCATCTGTCATTGTGTGCAGAATAACTTTGGTATGTTGCTGCTTAGCTGGGTTCCTAGGTCACGGGGTGAGCGGGACCTGGTAGCGGTGGCGCTACAGTGTGTTCTCCCTGAAATTCCATGGGAAATACTTCTGCTAATGAGCTTGCGTTTGCTCATGGAGCCAGAGCTCTGAAGTTCAAGCGATCAGGACCAGACCATGCTCCCTTAGCAGATCTTACTTGCATTTTTATATAATAATTTATTGAAAATGGAAATTCAATTTTTGAGGTGCAATAATACAAAATACATATACAAAATCTATTTGGGAATGCATAATATAAAAAGATGTAAAAAATCCATCCAACATTACAGTATAATTGATAGATGTGCAGACTGAGAAAATGTCTCTACATATGTTTCGCCAATATTATGACTTCTTCAGGAGAGTGAATTTGTCATGCACTATCTACTAGAATAGAAAAACACAATATCAAAAACACATACAAAAACAAAATATACACAATTTCAAATATGGCAATACAAAAATCAAATCCCCCAATGGCTAAGACACAAATAAAAGACCATATGGAAAAGGACAATTACCTGTAGATGGAAACAATCAAGATTACCTGTAGATGGAAAAATTTCAAGACACATATGGAAAATAATCCATACAATTAATGTTTATACCTTCAAAGTTGATAACAAAGAGATAACGAGGAGAAAGATCAAGACTCATCTCTTTTGATATCAAAGGAGACAGGAACAACAAGCGCCCAGAGGCAATTTAGTTTGCATGTGCCGCGCTATATAAGTTTTCATTCATTCATAATTATAATATCTGGTAGTCTTCTGATTTTTCTGAAAAAATACCATGATCTGTCATGATCTAATTCTATAGAATAATGGCCTTTTGGTCTTATCTACTGTACATATAAGGCATGGCATTCACATTCCATATAATAGATTACCCCAATGGACTGACAATTTACAAAAAAAAAAAGGTTTATAAATATTCCTGTTTGGCAGATTTAATTGATAGCAATTCATCAAAAAAGTACAGAATTCACATATCCCACAAGGTGCTGTGCTTCGACGCACCTGACCACCCTGATGTGGCATTAAATGACTGTGGAATAGTTGGTCCTTAAGAGATCTAGATTTCCGGAAAGTAATCTGAGGGAAAGGTTTGACATATTTTGAAATAACATCATCAGTGGCCAATAGTGGCCAATATTTGTCGATGATTTGACATACCCTTTTATGTTCAGCCGAATACCTAGATTCTTTTGTTTAGCCTGATGGTATGCCTTCTTTAAATTTGAACGATCATATCCCCTATCCAGAAGGTGGGATTAACCAGTTGCCGACCAGCCCACCGTCATTCTACGGCGGCAGGTCGGCACTGCTGGGCGAGAGCACGTAGCTCTACGTCCTCCCATTAGCGGCCGCTAGGGGGCACGCGCTCGCCCCCGCTCGTCCCCCGAGTCCCGCGCGTGTGCCCGGCGAGCGCGATCGCCGCCGGGCACGCACGCTCGTTTGTTACAGAGCGGGGAACGGGAGGTATGTGTGTAAACACATACCTCTCGTTCCTGTCAGTGGGGGAAACGCTGATCTCCTGTTCATACAATGTATGAACAGAAGATCAGTGATTTCCCCTAGTGAGTCAACCCCCCCATACAGTTAGAACACACCCAGGAACACACTTAACCCCTTCCCTGCCCCCTGGTGTTAACCCCTTTACTGCCAATGGCATTTTTATAGTAATCCAATGCATTTTTATAGCATTGATCGCTATAAAAATGCCAATGGTCCCAAAAATTTGTCAAAATTGTCCGATGTGTCCGCCATAATGTATCGGTACTGAAAAAAAACGCTGATCGCCGCCATTACTAGTAAAAAAAAAATATTAATAAAAATGTCATAAAACTATTTTGTAAACGCTATAAATTTTGCGCAAACCGATCAATAAACGCTAATTGCGATTTTTTTTTTTACGAAAAATATGTAGAAGAATACGTATCGGCCTAAACTGAGGAAAAAAAATGTTTTTTTATATATTTTTGGAGGATATTTATTATAGCAAAATGTAAAAAATATTGCATTTTTTTCAAAATAGTCGCTCTATTTTTGTTTATAGCGCAAAAAATAAAAACTGCAGAGATGCTCAAATACCACCAAAAGAAATCTCTATTTGTGGGAAAAAAAGGACGCCAATTTTGTTTGGGAGCTACATCGCACGACCGTGCAATTGTCAGTTAAAGCGACGCAGTGCCGAATCACAAAAAGTGCTCTGGTCTTTGACAAGCAATATGGTCCGGGGCTAAAGTGGTTAAAGTGCCTTCGCTTCTGAGTCAAACTCTTGATCCAGACTACAATTTCTCCTTAATCAGAGATACTGGCTGTATGGTATACTCTGTACAAGTGTAATATGTATGTAAAATGCATGTAATATGGTACTACCAGCCAATGCCTTTCTAAATAAAGAGGAGCCAATAGTACCATCAGAGTTGATATAAATAATATCCCAAAAATCTATTGATTTCAAATCACAAGACAGAGTAAACCTTAGATTGTAGCGATTTTTTTCCAGTTTGGCTAGAATCAAAAATGCTGTGTACACATTATCATTTTTCCGCATGAAAAAAACAACATTTAAAAAAAATGTAATTTAAAATTATCATGTGTGGGCTTCACATCATTTATCCGGTTCTGAAAAACAACCAAAAAACAATTCGAACATGCAGCATTTTTAAACAATGTTTTAAATTATGTTGCTTTTCGGGTTTAAAAAATGATTGTGTGTGGGCTAAAACGACATTAAAAACCTGCGCATGCTCAGAAGCAAGTTATGAGACTGGAGTGCTCGTTCTGGTAAAACTACCATTCTTAATGGAGTAAGCACATTCATCAAGCTGTAACAGACAGAAAAGCGCAAATCGTCTTTTACTAACAGGGAATCAGCTTAAGCAGCCCAAAGGGTGGCATCATCCGCATGGAACTTCCCCATTATAGTGCCGTTGTACGTGTTGTATGTCACTGCGCTTTGCTAGAGTTTTTTTTTAAAACGATCGTGTGTGGGCAACATCGTTTTAATGATGAAGTTGGAAAAAACTATGTTTTTTCTACATGCCAAAAAACGAAAAAATTTTCATGACGAAAAACGATCGTGTGTACGCGGCAAAAGAGTTCTTCTCTGGTGCCAGTCCAGAAGACAAAGATGTCGTCTATGAAGCGATGCCAGATGAGTACATTCTCAAAAAAACTCCTGATATTAAGCAGATGATAATATCTCACTCTCCTATAGGGATAAGCCGATCATACCCGCGTTTGGTTCACACCAGAACCGTCGAACAGACCGCGGGTTCGTGCGAATATTTAGAACCCCATTGAAGTCTATGGGACTCGAACGTTCAAATTCAAAAACGCTCATTTTAAAGACCAATATTCAAGTTATTGTTGGAAAACGTCTTTGAGAACCCGGGTCTTGCCCCAGGGAACATGTATCAATGGAAATAATTTTTTTTAAAACTGTATTTTTTTCTGGAACAGCGATTTTAATGATGCTTAAGGTGAAAAAATATAAAAATCCCTTTAAATATCATACCTGCTGTGTGTCTATAGTAGTGGCACGTGTTTAGAAATGTCCTTGCACAACATGAGATCACTCTCAGAAAAAAGTAATTTAATACTGCTTGCGGCTAGTGTTGAGCAGAATATGCCATATTCGATTTCGCGATATATCTCGAATATATAGTCGAATATTCGAGATATATTCGCTAAATACGAATATTCGTGATATTTTTTGGAAATGAAATTATTGCGAATTTTCGCTATTGCGAATGCGAATGCGAAATTTCGAGAAATGCGGAATGGAGCACTCTGATTGGCTCAGAATATTTGTGATATTTTACAATACAAAATAATTGCGAATATTCGAGAAATGCGGAAGGAGCACTCTGATTGGCTCAGAATATTTGTGATATATTACAATACACAATAATTGCGAATATTCGGCAAATGCGGAAGGAGCACTCTGATTGGCTCAGAATATTCGTGATATATTACAATACACAATAATTGCGAATATTCGAGAAATGCGGAAGGAGCACTCTGATTGGCTCAGAATATTCGTGATATATTACAATATAAAATAATTGCGAATATTCGAGAAATGCGGAATGGAGCACTCTGATTGGCTCAGAATATTCGTGATATATTACAATACAAAATAATTGCGAAATTTCGAGAAATGCGGAATGGAGCACTCTGATTGGCTCAGAATATTCATGATATATTACAATATAAAATAATCGCGCGATATCGCTATTGCCGAATAATCACATTGCGATTTTTCGGCAATATAAAATGAGTGCTGCAGCTACTCGGCCCAAGGTCTCTAATCATACCAGCAATGCTTTTAGACGTCGATGGGGATCTCTAGGATGTGATCTGTTCTAAAAAAAAAATTGAAAAAATTTGAATATTCGAAATAGCGAATATTCGCCGCGATATTCGTGTTATTCGCGAATACTCGAATATGCAATATTCGTAGCGAATATTCGCAATGCGAATATTCGTGAGCAACACTACTTGCGGCTTCAAAGTAATGTTTGGTACCTGCAATGTGGATAAAAATCATGGAATAAAATAGCATGAGTTTCCCCGCCACCACTCCCCCCAGGTCTTTACAAGACCCAGTGCCGGTCCTGACCTCCCTGGGGCCCTAAGCAAAATCTGACGACAGTGACATGTCACATTAAAGAAAGTTGAGAAGCTGGGGGAGGGGGTGTTCTGCTGTCGGAAATGACTCAGCCAGCGAGTTTAGAAGCCGGGTGAGGGTGCGAAAATGACTTCTCACCAGACGGGGCCTCTAGTAATTTTGGGGGCTCTTTGCAACTTTGCGTGGCCCTAAGCGGCTTGCATAGTGCGCCTATAGGGAGGATCGGCCCTGACAAGACCCTATGGCCCTATTTTCTTTAAACAGCAGTATTCAGGCGGTGCAAACAAGACAAGGACTGTAGGTTTGTTATGTAGAATCTGAACCATGTCATACTTTGCTGCTGCATATTGCACAATTTCCTAAAGAGACCCTCAACAAACTACATGACACTTGTGCCTGGTGATGAGGCCATTTATGTTCCAGTGGTGGCCCGTGAGCAGTGGCGGCTGGTGAAGTTTTAGGATGGGGGGTGCAAGACCACGCCCCTCCACATTTGGTCTCTCCCACTTCTCATAAGCCACACCCTTTATAGAATCCACCCACTCCGTCCCCTGTATTCCACTTGCTTCCACTCATAGTGTCAGGAGTATACAGCTCAGCATCACAGCACAGAGTATATAGCCCCAGCATCACAAATCATGGTATATAGCGCAGCCTTACAGATCGGCGCAAACAAACTAAAAATTACACTGTTAGTAATGAAGGACTCTAAATGGGGACACAAGATTACCAGATACTGCAGACATACTGCACAAGATTACCTGAGACTGTGGACATACTGCACAAGATGACCAGAGACTGCAGACATACTGCACAAGATGACCAGAGACTGCAGACATACTGCACAAGATGACCAGAGACTACGGACATACTGCACGAGATTACCAGAGACTGCGGACATACTGCACAAGATTACCAGAGACTACGGACATACTGCACAAGATTACCAGAGACTGCGGACATACTGCACAAGATTACCAGAGACTGCGGACATACTGCACAAGATTACCAGAGACTGCGGACATACTGCACAAGATTACCAGAGACTGCGGACATACTGCACAAGATTACCAGAGACTGCGGAGATACTGCACAAGATTACCAGAGACTCCGGACATACTGCACGAGATTACCAGAGACTGCAGACATACTGCATTACTTGTCCTGCGACTTGGGACTTCAACTTTGCATGACAAGTCGTACCCCATGATTTCCAATAAGTACCGTTTATATCTGTGTGACTCCAAGTCACAGCGACTTCAAAGTAGTCCCTGCACTACTTTCGTTCCACTTTGATGCAACTTGAGGTCCATAGACCTCCAGAATACACAGGCATTGCTTTAAGTCGCATCAAAATTGCGGCAGAATTGTGCAACTTTTAGACTGTGTTAGCCTAAAAGTCGTAAGATTCTGCCACAATTTTTTGCTGCGATGTTGCAGCGACTTGAAGCAATGCCTGTGTATTCTGGAGGTCTATGGACCTCAAGTCACATCAAAGTGGGACAAAAGTAATGCAGGGACTACTTCGAAGTTGCTGTGACTTGAAGTTGCACAGATATGAACGGTTCTCAACGGGTCAGACTTATCCTGCAACTTTCCAGTCCCAAGTCGCAGGACAATTTGCAATTTTTTTTTAATAACCGGGGGGGGGGTTGGTGTTAACGGACGATATTTTCCCCGCACATTAAGTTTATTTTTTTTAAATATCTGGGGGGGATGGTCTGGTGGGGTAGTGTTGATGCCCGCTATTTGTGCTGTAATTAATTTATCCTGCAACTTTCCAGTCCCAAGTCGCAGGACAATTTGCAATTTTTTTTAATAACCGGGGGGGTTGGTGTTAACGGACGATATTTTCCCCGCACATTAAGTTTATTTTTTTATAATATCTGGGGGGTGGGGCAATGGTCTGGTGGGGTAGTGTTGATGCCCGCTATTTGTGCTGTAATACATTTTTAACTTCTAAAAGAAATGTTAATAAGTGGGTAAGCGGTGGGGGGGGATTTGGGGTTATTGACGGCCGCTAATGAAGTATAAAAAAAGGGGGAGTTGATGCCCGCTATTTGTGCAGTAAAAAACATTTCATAATAAGCGGGGGGGTTTGTTATCGCCGCTATTTCCGCCAAATATTAAATAGAAAAACTTGAATAATGTTAAGGTCAATGTCAAGTCGAAAACTTTGAAAAAGGAATTAGCGGAGTGCGCATGCGCGGGTCTCCGGGTATGGACATCTGAGCCGGAGCTCCGCAACACTCTGGACTAAACAGTAACACAGCACAGCTTCCAGCTGCATCGAAACCAACGAAGGTGCTCGATCGTCTGTGGGAATCTTTTCAGGTACCGATCCCGCCTAGTAGCCATCCCCGATACCGTATGTCGACTGCCTCCGCCAAGAGGGATCTCGGGCCGCAATTCGCCCAGGCTCGGAAGGACGGAGGATCCAAGATGGCCGCCAGCACGGCACCTCCGCTCGTAGCAGGTATGGACTCTGTCCCAGAGGCGAGACCTCTGATCCTCCCGGCCACGCTCTCCTATTCACAAGTAGCCCGGGGCACTTCCCAAACTCAAGCTCCTTCACCAGCCTCTACTGAATCCCTGTTAGAGCGCACATTTGAGGACTACAACCTATCTCCCATAGGCCCTGCAATCTCCATCTTGCCCAATACTCCATCCCCGGGTCTAGGGGATAGGGATCAGGCCTCGTTTCCCCAAGACTTGCTACTTAAATTTTCTGATTTCTTAGAGAGGGGATTGACAAACACAGCTGATAGGATCACTGGGGAATTAAAATCTGACTTTGCTAGTTTGGGTTCGAGGATGGAAATGATTGAGCGTAAGTTGGATGATACCGTATCACTAACAAATCAGAATACCGCCTCAATACAATCTCTCACGGACCAACTTGAAGTTGCTCTATCAAGAATTGATGAATTAGTGTAATATCACACCGAGCTACTCTAGCACTTAATTAGATCCCCCGTATGGCTGCAGCGGTAACTCAGATATGACCACTAGTTCACTCTCAGATTCACAGAAAGTTTAGGGTTAAATCATCATGCCCACTGAGTACAGGATCTGCGGTCTGCCAGAACCCTAGCCTATTAAGTCATAAGCCGGGGTTTAAAGAAATAAATTCAGACACGTAAAAAACAAGGAAGTCTCTGCCATGCACAGATCAAGATAATGCAGGGTTAGACAGAGTTAATAAACGAAAATTACTATGGTGTAATGTTGCTGCACATTAACCTAGAACAGCTTAAGAGATACTAGAATGGCACAGGATAGTAAACTGAGGAGATATGGGCTGGAAATCATAAGGCTATACTTATGAATGGAAAGTCCATCAGAAGAGAAATACTTGCGGTTAAGCAGTCATCTGTGGAAGTTCAGGGGGAAGAGGAGAAAGCAGTCTTCATCCAGGGGAGGTGCTTGAGGACTTGCAGGGTTGGTGTAGGGAGAGCTGGAAACCTGGGCTATGCAGCATGCGTTGATCCAGCCTTGGCTTGGTTGTAGGTACTCAGGGGGTAACGTCCGTCTGAGGACTCCTCTTGGGTGTTTGCTGGGGTGCAGCAGGACGCTGGGTGTCTGTGCACAATAACAGAACACCCAGCCGTCATCTCCGGAGGTTTAAATACCCGGAACTCGCGGGCAAAAGGAAAGTGTGCTCGGCGCACTTCCGCGTTCCAAGCTGGAACGCAAACTCCGCGCACCGGAAGTGACGCGGAGGTATGTGAGGACGGAGCGCAGCCGTTTGTTATGGAAACGGCTGCGCTAGAGGGGTGAAAATAGGGAATCTTATTACATACTCCCCTCCTCAGGGGAGCTCCTACAGAGCAGCCAACAGGACCGGGTCTGTTAGGATATCTAAGATGAAATTGTCTGATTAAACGTGGAGCATGTATATTGGAAGAGTTTTCCCAGGAGTCCTCAGATTGATCATAGCCTTTCCAACGTATGAGGTATTGAAGGTTAGAAGCTCTTTTCCTAGAATCTAAAAATTTTTCAATCACGTATTCGGTCTCCCCGAGAACCTGTACAGGAGGTGGAGGAAGTGTCTTCCGGTTAGGAAAAGGGTTAGGAATGTAGGGTTTGATAAGTGACACATGGAAGGAAGGATGTATTTTCCAGTCCGGTGGTAATGTAAGTTTGACAGCATTAGGATTAATGATGTGAGATATTGGGAATGGTCCCGTGAATTGAGTTCCAAGTTTCCTGGAAGGAATTTTGAGATGGAGATTACGGGTGGAGAGCCAAACTAGATCCCCCACCTTGTATACTGGTGGTGTAGATCGGTGAGAGTCAAAATATTTCTTTTGTCTTGATTTCGCAAGCTTTAGGTTGGTGTGGAGGAGATCGAGTGTCTCTTTTATGGTAGAGAGATAGTCTGTAACTGCGGGTACACTATTCGGAAGGAATGTGGAAGGTAGGCTGTTGGGGTGAAACCCATAGTTAGCAAAAAATGGGGAAAAGCCGGAAGAAGCACTAGTGGAGTTATTGTAGGCATATTCAGCTAAAGAGAGTAATGGATTCCAGTCGTCTTGAAGATACGTACAATAACAGCGGAGGTATTGCTCCAGAATTTGGTTAACACGTTCTGTTTGCCCATTTGTCTGGGGATGGTAAGCAGTTGATAATCGATGGTCTATCTGTAGCGAGGTAATGAGGGCTCTCCAGAATTTGGAGATAAATTGAGATCCACGATCCGAGATGACATGGGAAGGTAAGCCATGTAGTTTAAGGACAGTATCAATAAATGCCTTTGCTGTCTCTGAAGAGGTTGGTAATTTTTTTAATGGAGTAAAGTGGGCCATTTTTGTTAAGAGGTCTACCGTGACCATGATGGTATTAGTACCGTTTGACCTAGGGAGATCTACAATGAAGTCAATGGAGACTACTTCCCAGGGTCTATTAGGAACTGGAAGAGGAATCAATAAGCCGGATGGTGGTCTCCTAGATAATTTGTTTCGAGCACAAGTGTCACATGAATTTACATACTGATGTACAAACTTTGAGAGAGAAGGCCACCAGTAATGTCTCTTGACAATATGAATAGTATTAGTAATTCCAGGATGGCCTGCCAAAGGGGAGTCATGAAGGAGTCTGAGCAAAGGAATCTGTAGATTGGGAGGTACATAGATCTTATTTTGATAGGTATAAATTCCATCTGGTTGTTTGATAAGTCCTGGTGGAAGGTTAGGAGTCTCTGAGGAAAGAGCCTGGGAAAGTAACTGTCTGAATGAAGTGGTATTGCCAATGAAGCGATGAGGAGGAATGATAGAAACGGGTGGGCTCTCGGTGAAAAGATCTTCATGCATTCGTGAAAGAGAGTCGGCTTTAATGTTTTGTGAGGCAGGTCGATAGGTGATAGAAAAGTCAAATCTGTCGAAGAAGAGAGACCATCTAACCTGACGAGCAGATAGAGTCTTACAGGATTTGAGATGCTGTAAGTTACGGTGGTCAGTAAGTATAATTATTGGATGGGTTGAGCCTTCAAGTAGATGTCTCCAGTTTTCTAAAGCATCCTTAATAGCTAAGAGTTCCTTTTCCCCAATGGGGTAATTCCTTTCAGCTTGAGATAATGTTCTGGAATAGAAAGCCACAGGATGCAAGGGCTCAGAGAGAGTTGGCTGTTGGGAAAGTACTGCTCCTAAGGCGTAATGGGAAGCATCAACTTCTAAAGTGTAATGGTACAAGGGATTAGGAAGTTGAAGTACAGGAGCTGAGGAGAAACAATGCTTCAAGGTGGAAAAAGAAGTTTGTGCTTCGGGAGTCCAAGTGAAAGATGTTTTTGAACTAGTAAGGGCATTCAATGGTTTAACTATCGCAGAGAAATCTTTAATAAACTTGCAATAGTAATTAGAGAAACCTAGGAAACGTTGAAGAGCTTTTCTTGAATTTGGAATTGGCCAAGAGATAATAGTGTCCACCTTGGAATGGTCCATCTGTATACCCTGAGGGGTGATCTGATAGCCCAAGAAGGTGATAGTGGTTTGACTGAAAAGGCATTTCTCCAACTTTGCGTATAAAGAATGAGTTCTGAGTCTGGCTAAAACCCAGCGGACATGTTTAATATGAAGCTCAAGGGAGTCTGAGTAAATTAGTATATCGTCCAGGTAAATTACCACGCAGATGTCGAGCAAATCTCTAAATATATCATTTATGAACCACTGGAAGGTGGCCGGTGCATTGCACAGGCCAAAAGGCATTACAGTGTATTCATATAAGCCGTACCTGGTCTTAAAGGCAGTCTTCCACTCATCACCAGGTCGAATCCTGATTAAATTGTACGCACCCCGGAGGTCCAATTTTGTAAAGATTGTTGAAGATTGGAGGCGCTCTAAAAGTTCTGGGATGAGTGGTAAAGGATAGCGATTTTTAACAGTAATATTGTTTAAGCTTCGATAATCGATGATGGGACGGAGAGAACCATCCTTGTTTTTGACAAAAAACATAGCGGAAGAGGCAGGTGAGGTGGAATGCCTAATGAAACCTCTTTTTAGATTCTCGTCTATGTACTCCTTTAGGTGGGAGAGTTCGGGTTGTGATAGTGGATAAATGTGAGCAGTTGGAATAGTACTATCCGGTATAAGATCAATTGGGCAGTCATAAATTCTGTGAGGGGGAAGTCTCTCTGAGTTACTCTTACTGAATACATCACTGAAGTCAAGGAGGTAATCCAGGAGGACTTTGTTTTGTTGCTGGAGACACATCAATGGGTAGGTGGGATAGCAATTGTGTTTACAATGTAAGGAATCCAAACTAAGAGACAAGTTGGCCCATATGAAAGTTGGTTGATGCAATAACAACCATGGGAGACCAAGAACAACAGGGAACAGAGGGGAAGGAATGATATCAAAAACTAGGGTCTCTACATGGTTGTTGCCACAGGTAACCAGAATAGGGGTAGTTTGGGACAAGATGGGACCTGAAGTGGAGGTAGATCCATCTATGAAGGTGACAGAGAGGGGAAATTGCTTTGGCTCAGAGGGAATCTTGTTAGACTTTACAATCTCCAAATCAATAAAATTTCCACAGGCTCCTGTATCAACCATGGCATCAATGGTCGTTTTACTGTGTTCCCACTGTAAGACAAGAGTAATAAAAGTGAATTGGTTAGAAGGAGAATGAGGGTGTTTGGTATAGTAGATGTTGGAGATAGTACCTTCATTATTCCTCTTAAGAACGGGACAAGTGGATACTATATGATCTGGAGATGAGCAATAGAGACAGAGGTTCTGAGCTCTGCGACGTTGTTTTTCTGTGGGAGAAAGAGGCCCTTTAATAGTTCCGAGTTCCATAGGAACCGCTTTAGGTGAGGTATTAAATCTCTTGGGAGGTGAAACGGGAAAGGAGCTAGCACGTTCAGCCTTTCTTTCTCTTAGTCGACGATCAATGGTGAGCGATAATTGCATTAAATCTTCCAGAGAAGAAGGGAGCTCTATGCGAGCAATCTCATCCTTCATGCCCTCAGAAAGGCCAATGCGGAATTGGTTACGTAAAGCAATATCAGTCCATTGAGTATCCCTGCACCAACACTTGAATTCTGATATGTATTCCTCTACAGGTCTCTTCCCTTGCTTGAGGTTTCTAATAGTATTTTCTGCAGTGAGTTGTTTATTTGGGTCCTCGTATAAGAGGGACATTTCATCTAAGAAACTATTAAATGATCCTAGAAGGTCTCCATGCTCTTCAACATATGCGTCAGCCCAGACCCTGGGTTCTCCTTTGAGATAAGAAACCATAGTAAGAATCTTAACCCTATCTGAAAAATAGGTACGCGGGCGTAGTTCATACATAAGCCGACAGGAGCTGACGAACTGGCGAAAAAGTTTTCTGTTCCCAGTGAAGGGTTCCGGGGGACAAACCTTGGGTTCAGGCCTATCACGGTGTTGGGCAACAGCTTGATTCCGCATGACTTCATTTTCTAAGCGAAGTTCATTCATAGAGGCAGTAAGGGTCTCTACTCTCTGTGATAGGGCAACTAAATGATTAGCGAGATCTCCTGGATCCATCTGAAAAATATATCCCCTTTTTTTTTTTTTTTTTTATACGGTTCTGTTATTATGTAATATCACACCGAGCTACTCTAGCACTTAATTAGATCCCCCGTATGGCTGCAGCGGTAACTCAGATATGACCACTAGTTCACTCTCAGATTCACAGAAAGTTTAGGGTTAAATCATCATGCCCACTGAGTACAGGATCTGCGGTCTGCCAGAACCCTAGCCTATTAAGTCATAAGCCGGGGTTTAAAGAAATAAATTCAGACACGTAAAAAACAAGGAAGTCTCTGCCATGCACAGATCAAGATAATGCAGGGTTAGACAGAGTTAATAAACGAAAATTACTATGGTGTAATGTTGCTGCACATTAACCTAGAACAGCTTAAGAGATACTAGAATGGCACAGGATAGTAAACTGAGGAGATATGGGCTGGAAATCATAAGGCTATACTTATGAATGGAAAGTCCATCAGAAGAGAAATACTTGCGGTTAAGCAGTCATCTGTGGAAGTTCAGGGGGAAGAGGAGAAAGCAGTCTTCATCCAGGGGAGGTGCTTGAGGACTTGCAGGGTTGGTGTAGGGAGAGCTGGAAACCTGGGCTATGCAGCATGCGTTGATCCAGCCTTGGCTTGGTTGTAGGTACTCAGGGGGTAACGTCCGTCTGAGGACTCCTCTTGGGTGTTTGCTGGGGTGCAGCAGGACGCTGGGTGTCTGTGCACAATAACAGAACACCCAGCCGTCATCTCCGGAGGTTTAAATACCCGGAACTCGCGGGCAAAAGGAAAGTGTGCTCGGCGCACTTCCGCGTTCCAAGCTGGAACGCAAACTCCGCGCACCGGAAGTGACGCGGAGGTATGTGAGGACGGAGCGCAGCCGTTTGTTATGGAAACGGCTGCGCTAGAGGGGTGAAAATAGGGAATCTTATTACAATTAGAGAACAGGGCTAGAAGGTATAATTTTAGGCTACGGGGTTTACCTGAGTCGGTAACAGACGTCTCTGCAGCGGTTCAGAGTTTGATCAAGGACCTCATTCCCAACATTCCTCCCCACCGACTAGAGCTTGATAGAATTCATAGAGCCTTGGGGCCCCCAAGAAAGGATGGTTCCCCAAGGGATATTATTGTGAAGCCACATTTTTACACGGTCAAGGAGGAAGTGATGCGTCAATCTCGTTTAAAATCTCCAATCTCATGCTTAGGCCACCAAATCCAGGTTTATGCGGACTTATCCCCCACTACTATGCAGAAACGGAGAGCATTAAAACCACTCCTCTTGGCTCTCTCTCAACACGACATTAGATACCGCTGGTCCTTCCCCTTCGCCGTAAAGTTTTCCCATCAAGGTAAACAATATGCCTTCTCTAAATTCCTGGAAGGTGAACGCCTATTACTACATCTCAAGCTCATCTCCCAGGAAGCCCCTATGGATCTAGCCACCTCCTCTAATTCCTCGAAACGTCCAACTCCATCGAGTCCGATATCCCCCCTATGGGGAAAAGGAAAATCCAAGAAATCCAAGGAGGGTAGTCTTCCCTGAAAATGACATTTCAAAGTTTTTCTTTTTTCCTCTTTACTTGATCCCTCATTGGGAGACACCTGATTGGGATCCACGTGACCTCTTAATTTCCCTTGTTTGATTCTACACCATCCGACGACGTGCAGCTCCCCCTCCTACTTCTCCCTTTTTTTTTTTGTTTTCTTTTCTTTCTCTCCAACTATAATGTCCATTGATGTTCGTAGCTTCAGAATTTGATAAATGGATACTGTACACACACCATGTCTGGAAAGGATGGAAAATCTAACTTTAATGGGGAGGTCCTACAATGTTTGTTTATGTTATCTAGTTCCACGAGATATTTCCTAGTTTCCTCCCCTACTGGTTCGTAAGTGATGGACGTTGGGCAGGGGATTGATGGAGGGGTAGGAGAATGTTCTGCTTAGAGTAGACCTCAGAGGCCTGTGGGATGAACAGTTCTACAGATTCATACCAGTTATACTTCTCTTTTCTCTTTAAGCAGGTATCTCATATGTTCTACTTTCAGATTCAAATTTAATTGTAATCAACAGTCTATTTCTTATTTACTTTATGTTTGCTGTGTCCAAGTTAGCTGATGTTAATTTTCTCTTTTTTTACAGATAAAAGTCTAGGGTGTAATCATGCGCCTCCCCTTATCCCTCGGAGACTAGTTTAGTATCCGAGTGATGGGTGGTCTGTCCCCTATTAAGGGTATAGACCTTGTTAGGTCAGGGATTTGGCAGGCTTTTTCTCTGCCAAACCCATTTTGTCTTTTAGACAGTTGTTTATTTCCTTTTTTTTGTTCTGTCTTTTTGTCTTTCTTTTTTTTCTTTTGTATCTTGTTTTCTTTTCTCTTATGCCGCTCAACGGGGAGGACTATACTACTTTCTCCGAGAAGACCTGGATCGTTCTCCTTTCCGTGGTTTAATGCCATTTGTGAGTCAATCTGGGTAAGTGCTTATGGCTTTTCAGAGGATACTCCGCTCAAGTATCATGGCTTCAATGGTTGATTCGGGTTCGACCCTAAAGATAGCTTCGCATAATGTACAGGGTCTTAATTCGCCCTGCAAGAGGAGGAAGGCCTTTGATGCCTATCGTTCCCTACATCTAGACATACTTTTATTACAAGAAACGCACTTCCCGACTCAGTTTAGTCCTAAATTTCTTCATGCACACTACCCTACTTTCTTTTTGGCCAATGCCATCAACAAAACTAAGGGGGTCGCTATATTATTTTCAAAGCATTGTAAATTTTCCCCTGTATTCGAGTTTAAGGACCCTGAGGGTAGGTTTTTATTGGTAAAGGGTATGATCGAGGGTAAATTACACTCATTCGTTTCATATTATGCCCCTAACAGGGGTCAAACCCAATTTTTTCAACATCTATTTGCCACTTTGAATCCCCTTTTGGAGGGTTTAGTGATTTTTGGAGGGGACTCAAATTTGGCTTTTGATCAGGGGGTAGACAAATCAAAACCTTTAGCATCACAACTGACTCGTCCTCCTAGAGCTAGCCTGAAGGTGGCCAGACTTATACATTCACAGGGTTTAGTAGATAGTTGGAGGGAATTAAACCCAACAAAAAGGGATTACACTCATTTTTCGCATCCTCATCAGCTTTATACTAGAATTGATCATATCCTGATTTCAACCTCCCTTATTCCTTATACTAAAAAGGCCTCAATTATAGATGTGACTTGGTCTGACCACTCGTTGGTTGCCCTCTCTATGTGTATTGGCAACTCAAGGACCCCCTTGTCTCACTGGCGCCTTAATGAATCCCTCTTAAGTAACCCTATTGAAGTTAAAATGATAGGTGACAGTCTCAAGGATTACTTTAACTTGAACGACAACACTGATATTTCCCCAGAAGTTCTCTGGGCGGCCCATAAAACTGTTATCAGGGGAAAGTTAATCCAGAGGTCTTCACAACTGAAAAAAGAAAGGCAGGTGGACATTTTAAATCTTGAGAAATCTTATGCCTCCCTCAAGGCCAAACATAAACGTCATCCTTCCAAATCCCTTCTTAGCAAAGTTGAGGCAGCTAAGCTTGAACTTAACCTGGCCCTAACGGCCAAGGCAGAGAAAAATATCCGGTGGAGTGGGGCGAAATTTTATTCGCAGAAAGACAAAATGGGCTCATTACTGGCCGTTAAACTCTCCCCAAAACCGAGATCGTACGTCATGCCCAAAATCAAGACCTCAGGATTGCCACCCACGGCTAATCCCGTCAAAATATTATCAGCTTTCCATGATTTTTATTCCTCCCTTTACTCGTCTTCCCCCCAGGATAATAGTTCACGAATGTCAGAGTTCTTTAATAAGTTATCTATCCCATCATTGTCTGCGGAACACAGGGACTTATTAGAGGATTCTATTACGGTGGAGGAGATAAAGGTTGTTGTTAAAACTCTTAAAACAGGCTCGGCCCCAGGTCCTGACGGTTTGTCAGTTCCATATTACAAAGCTTTCGTTGATATACTATCTCCTTATATGGCAAAATTCTTCAATTCTAAAATATCTGGCTCCCCCCTTGATCCTCAATTAAATTCAGCCTATATAACGGTTATCCCAAAGCCTAACAAAAACCCAGAATATGTGGAAAACTACAGGCCAATTTCATTGATAAATAATGATTTAAAAATATTAACGAAAATTTTGGCCAATCGCCTGTCCACCTTTATTGGTAGTTATATACATAAAGACCAAGTGGGGTTCATTCCAGGCAGACAGGGACCAGACCAAACAAGAAGAGCGATCGATATTATTTCGATTTTACAATCTAACTGGTCCGGAGGCCCTAAACAGGAAGGCATGCTTCTTTCCCTGGATCTGCAAAAGGCCTTCGACTTGGTCGAATGGCCTTACCTGTTTGCGATTCTGGAGAAATGGGGTTTTGGCTCACGGTTTTTGGGCTTACTTCATTCCCTCTACTCTAACCCTTCTGCCTCAATTAGGTTACAGGGACAATACTCGAAGGCTTTCAAAGTAGCTAAAGGCACGAGACAAGGGTGTCCCTTATCTCCATTAATATTCGCGATAGCAATTGAGACGCTAGCGATTGCGATTCGCTCTAGCAATGACATTCTTGGTGTCTCTTGCGGAAAGCAAATTCATAAATGTGCTTTATTCGCGGACGACATGCTTCTTTTTCTGACTTCCCCTATTGTCTCTCTCCCTAATTTATGTAAACTTCTTTCTGAGTTTGCGTCGTTCTCAGGCCTCCAAATAAATTTTTCTAAATCCCAAGCACTTAATATTTCCTTGAAACCAAATGTAGTCAGTTCTCTTCAAAGCTCTTTTAGGTTCAAGTGGAGTGAATCTTCCATAGATTATCTGGGAATCTCTCTAACGTCCAAAATAGAACAATTACATGACTCAAATTATATTCCTCTGTTTCGTAAACTTAATTCTGACTTGGCCCATTGGGATAAAGGAGGATTATCCTGGTTAGGTAGAGTTCACGCCATAAAAATGACACTTTTGCCTAGATTGTTGTATTTCTTTCGAGCCCTTCCAATCAATGTTAGAAAAGTCCACCTTAATAAGTTTCAACGTCAGGTTAATAAGTTTATTTGGGGGGGAGCGGGTTACAGAGTTTCTAAGAATGTGTTGTATAGACTCAGATCAAAGGGGGGACTAGGTCTTCCCCAAATACTTTGGTACCATCAGGCAGCTAGAATCTCTCAAATATCTATAGTTTTTTCTAATAGAGAAAAACCGGATTGGGTTGGGATAGAGAATCAGGCAGTCCCGTCACATTCATTAGACTTCCTCATGGGTATTTCCCCCAAGACCAGGCCCCCTATTATGTCACCTATCCTTTCTCAATCTCTAGCTTTATGGGATCAAATAGGCAAAAATCCTTTTATGATTTCTAAGTGTCATCCCCTGTCCCATTTATTTAATAATCAGGATTTTACCCCAGGTTTAAATGCCTCAGACTTTAAATGGTGGCGGGACAAAGGGTTATACAGGATTGGAGATTTCTTTTTACCCACTGGGCCCTTGACCTGGGAGTTTTGTGTTCATCGACTGGAAATTCCAATGGTTGAATATTTCAGATTCCGACAAATACAACACTTCCTTCACCACATAATCAGCACTAGATCAGGCCCCTCTAATTTCACACATTTTGAAATTTGGTGTAGCCAATCAGAAAATCAGAGGGGAGGGATCTCAGTGATCTACCAGTCTCTCGCTCACTCACCTTGCAAGGCTCCGTATATGACAGAATGGGAACGTGATCTTCAAATTGAATGGGATCTTGAAAAGTGGCATTTTTCTTTCTCTAAGGCATTTAAGGGCATTCAAAATATCTCTTTGATGGAATCGAACTTGAAGATCTTAACTAGGTGGTACCTAACTCCGGTCAGACTTGCTTCTATGTTTCCTTCAGCTAATCCTTTATGCTTTCGTGGTTGCCAATTGACAGGAACATTGATACACATTTGGTGGGAGTGCCCCAGAGTTAGGCCATTTTGGAGCAAGATATTTTCTTTGATTTTCAAGGTTACTTCCATCCATATTCCAAAACTCCCGTCTATTGCCCTTTTAAATGATGTATCCCCTGGAGTTTCTAAATCCTATAATAAACTGATCCATTTTATCTTATTAGGTGCTAAAATGACATTAGCCAGAGCCTGGAAGCAACACAAGGTTTCTTTCCAGGCCGTTAAACGCAAGATCTCGTGGATAATGTCCCAAGAGAAAATAACGAGCATTCTACTTGATAAGACTAATGAATTTGAACTAGTTTGGGAACCATGGGCTACTTACATGGGTATTTCTCTTATCCCTGGGGTACAGGTCTGATAGTCCCTCTCATGGAGAGTCTCCCTTGTTGCGCGGCATTTTACTCTTTTCTCTTTTCTTCTCTGTAGATGGATCTTTAGTTTCTATTTTATTCTACTTTCTGTTTTATTTTACCTTTCTCTCTTTTGAAAAGTTTATTCTACATAGACTTCTTTTCTTAGAGTGGCAGTCAGATCCCAATGGGATCTTTACCCCTCCCCATTAGACAACGTTTTTTTTTCTTTTTTTTTCTTTTTGCTCAGTTTGTTATACAGCAGGCCTTTATTCTTGAAGGTAATCTTTATAATGGTTGGATTGTCTGTGTGGGGGGTGGTGGCTTTCTTCCCGGGCACAATCTGAACCCTTTAGGGGTGTCTGGGGGGCCTGCCTACCCTAATACGATAATCTGACAGTATTAGGCCTATTATGGGGATTATCTTGTAAATCTTGATGTTTTTTGTCAATTTTTTGCCCACTGTGCACATGTCTTACCTAAGTTTGCCACTCTTGAAATGTAAGTCTGATTCTTGTATTGTTTGTCTTTATTTTGTTTTGAAAATATAATAATAAAAACCTTTTGAAAGAAAAAGGAATTAGCGGGGGGGGGGACTTTTTTTTGTATTTCTTTCCCCTTAAAGAGACATGTTTAAATATATATATATATTTTTTTAACTGACTGGGGGGAGGGGGTGGCGCCCGGGCAAAAACACAGCAAACGTATAGTAAGTTCGACTGAGTTTCGGGTCAAAAACAGCAAACGTGCAGTATGATCTACTGAATTTATGGGCAAAAACACAGCAAACTTATATTAAGATCCACTGAGTTTATGGCAAAAAACAGCAAACGTGCAGTATGATCGACTGAATTTATGGGCAAAAACACAGCAAACGTATAGTAAGATCAACTGAGTTTCTGGCCAAAAACAGTAAACGTGCAGTATGATCGACTGAGTTTATGGGCAAAAACACAGCAAACGTATAGTAAGATCCACTGAGTTTCTGGCCAAAAACAGCAAACGTGCAGTATGATAGACTGAGTTTATGGGCAAAAACACAGCACAGCACAATCTCCTGCCTGACAAATACTAATAGCAGATCTAGCTAAGCTATACAGTGTATAAATATATGTACAACTGCTAAGGATGTATATATATTCTCTACACACTGTAAATTTAACTATACTGACTATTAGCCTTCCTACTCTATCTATCTATCTGGTAGAAAAGACACTGTGGGCCAGATTCACAGAGCCATTACTCCGGTTTATCTCCTGTTAGACTTGAGTAATTTTAAATTACCCACGTCGTATCATTAGTTTGAATCCTCAAACCATGATACGACGGCTTCGGGCTTTGATCCGACAGGCTTACGTCTTCGTACGCTGTCGGATCTACGCTGCAATCTTTTTCCGCCCGCTGGGTGGAGTTTGCGTCGTTTTCAGCTTCGGGGTATGCAAATTAGCTTTTTCCGGTGATCCACGAAGTTACGATCGTCCGTTGCATTCTCTTACGGCATCGGTAGTCATCTTTTTGCTGCGTAAAGTTAGGGAAGCAAAAATGTTGTCTAACGTTAGACAGCCCATGTTAAGTATGGGCGTAGTTTCCGCGTCTAATTTAAAAAAAAAATTGTGTTTGCGTAAGTCGTCCGGGAATAGGAATGTACGTAAACGACGCTACTCAAAAAAAACTGACGTAACGACGTTATTGGCTTTGGCCAATTAGGGCTCTTCATTTTTTTTGGGCGCTGTGATTGGCCAAGCATGCGGGGTCATGGTGCATGCTTGGCCAATCAGCAGCGCGCAACGTCGTAGTGAATTATGGGCCGTTGCGCGTCATTCGAATTTGGCGACCCGTTTTGTTCGTTTTCGATGAATGATCGAACAGGCAATGTTCGATTCGAACATACGTTCGTATCGAACGCGAAGCTCATCCCTACTCTCCTATTTCCCCAGGTACAGATTGGCATTCGATGGGGCACACTTGGTCCCCATCCCAACAACTGACTGGTTCTTTATATACTTCCCAGATCTTGGTGGTTTATACGGGAACTGGGAGATATCATTGAATTCTCTTTGATCTTTTTCTGTTCATGTCTGAACACCTTATTTTTGCCTTAGACATCATACAGGTTAGTTCCCTGATCATTTGGGATTCCTCTGCACTGTCTCTTTGCTTCAGGCTTTGATTTGAATTATTTTTGACAGCCCATGGTGGTTTTTTAGAAAAATCAGAAGAGTACCAGATATTATTATTATCTTTTCGTTATCAACTTTGAAGGTATAAACATTAATTGTATGGAATATTTTCCATATGTGTCTTGAAATTTTTAAGACAGATTTTTTTGATGTTCCTGCCCTTATGCCGCGTACACACGATCGGTTCATCTGATGAAAATGGTCTGATGGACCGTTTTCATCAAACGAACCGATCGTGTTTTTTTTCCCATCAGTGAAAAACTTAGAACCTGTTTTATAATTATCTGATGGTTAAAAAAACGAAAGAAAAAAAACGATCGTGTGTGGGGAAATCCATCGGTTAAAAATCAACGCATGCTCAGAATCAAGTCGACGCATGCTCAGAAGCATTGAACTTCATTTTTCTCAGCACGTCGTCGTGTTTTACGTCACCGCGTTCTGACACGATCGTTTTTTTAACTGATGGTGTGTAGGCAAGACTGATGAAAGTAAGCTTCATCAGATATCTGATGAAAAAATCCATCAGACCGTTTTCATCGGATGAACCGATCGTATGTACAGGGCATTAGACATCCTATAAAGGGTCTAGAATCGGGCTTATGATGCGTTTTCTATTTAATTACTGGCCTCTGTGGTACACCAGATGATCCAATATGTGTAGGGGTCCCTCTGACCTTCTTTGGCCTCTATTTCCATCCATAGGTGGATTGTTTCCATCTACAGTTAATTGTCATTTTCCATATGGTCTTATATTCATGTCCCAGCCATTGGGGGATTTAAATACATTTTTGTATAGCCATATTTGAAATTGTGTATATTTTGTTTTTACATGTTTTTTTGATATTGTGTTTTTCTATTCTAGTAGACGACAAATTCACTCTCCTGAAGAAGCCATACTATTGGCAAAACATATGTAGAGTAATTTTCTCAGTCTACACATCTATCAATTATACTGTAATGTAGGATGGCTTTTTTACATCTTTTTATATTATGTATTCCCAAATAGTTTTTCAATAAATTTATAATTTCATTTATATATTTTTTCGTTATTGCACCTCAAAAATCCAATTTTTGTTTTCCATATATTCTTCAAATTGGGGGATGTGGCGCCAATCAATGCATGTGACGAGTTAATAAATATTCTAATATTTATATAATACATATTAAATAGTTCAGAAAAAGAAGATTATGAGCATTAAAAGCATAATGTGTGTAGTTTTCAAATTTAAATTATATGCCTGCTGTATGGTTTATTAGAATGCAACAATAGTCTTCTGAACAGTAACGCCAATGTTAATATATCTCTACAATGTATGCCTCTAATGCAAACAAAAACAAAATTAATCTCACTGGGTGAAAGGATAAAATGGATGACTGATCAGAATGAGTACTTCTCAGTCGGTTCAGTATAAATTGTAACAATGTAGGTAATGAATGCACAAAAAACGGGTACGTGAGCTGCAAGGACTAAAAAATTGTTACAAATGATGTTATAATCATAACCGCTCAGCTAAGTATTTTGAGCATTGCAGTTTTATTTCTGTAACAACTTGAGAGGTGTCAACCTTTTTTAATGTCAGAAAGGGAATGAAAGTGAAGCGTTTTACAATATTTGTGCTGAAAAGGGAATTTTCGGTCAACACACCTATAACATAACATTGCTCAGCAAGGGAGAATATCATTTCTCCATAAATACATTTTTTATGCCCAACTCCAGAAGAAAAGGTTTTATCCTTTTATAAATAGAACAGGGAAAGTTTATAGGTTTTATTGCTGTCTGTGAATCCATTGAAGAGATTTCCCCTCACTTCCCATTAGGGTAGGAATTTGGCAGGAAATTTTTAAAGCATGGGCACAGACAAAAACAAATACATTTAGTAGGGTGATGAACAGTTAGAATTTTATTACTGTCTGTATCTTCCTATCCTGGTGAAAACTGTTCCAACCATTTATTTTACACATGTCACAGTGATAGGTATTAAGAGGAAATGTCTCTTTGGGTTTCAAACAAAGATACAGTTACATGTAATGCCGTGTACACACAATCGGACATTTCGACAAAACCGCAGATTTTTTCAGACAAATGTTGGCTCAAACTTGTCTTGCATACACACAAACGTTGTCGGAAATTCCGAACATCAAGAACGTGGTGACGTACAACACGTACGACGAGCCAAGAAAAATTAAGTTCGATAGGCAGTGCGGCTCTTTTGCTTGACTCCGAGCATGCATGGATTTTTGTGCTTTGGAGTTGACTACACACGATCGGAATTTCTGAACTTTTGTTGTCGGAAGAATTGAGAACCAGCTCTCAAACATTTGTTGTTATAAATTCCGATAGCAGATGTCCGATGGAGCATACACACGGTTGGATATTTTCCAACAACAAGCTCATATTGAACATTTATTGTCAGAAATTCAGACCGTGTGTACGCGGCATTAGTCTTGTTGAAAAAAGATCATCCAGTTCAAGCAATGGAGGGGCTCAAACAAAAACCGGAAAGACATTTTCACTTTTCCCCACGCAAATTCAAATCTAAAACACAATTGTACTGGGTTTGGTATTTTGACATTATTTCATATGCATTCATTTTTTGTGCAGCTAATATTTTTTGTCAGTTCCTGTGTAATAGGTATGACTTTTTCCAAACCGTCAATTTGGACCCACAATCCAACAGGCATTGTCCAAACTTTACTAATATGAATTTATGTGGACAAGCTATAATAGTACATGAAAATATCCAAAGAATATTGACTATTTATAGTGATTGTATTACATAATATCATGGTTCAGTGTACAGTGTTTATTTAGTGGTTAAGCCATAGGTCCTGGAAGCACAGGGGGTATAATTATAATGGGAGTCTGGCAATTTAGCTGGGGAAGTTTCAAAAGGAAGGGCAAAGGTGGAAATGTATCTAAAAAGTTACATGTATATCACTTTAACCTCCTTAGCGGTAATCCAGAGTTAGGCTCGGAGTGAATTTTTTATAGCAAAAGTGGTATCCCCGAGCCAGACTCGGGATTGCATTGCAGGATACAGGGGGAAGTTACTTACCTTGTCCCTGGATCCTGTGATGTGTCTCCGCTGTGTGTGCAGGCTCCTCCGCTGTGTCTCCTCGCTCTAATCACAGTGCCGCTGAGCTCCATTCCCTGCGACGTTGCGACGTATGGGGACGGAGTTCGGCGTCAAATTCAAAAAGTGAAAAACACAATACAGACACAGTATACTGTAATCTTACAGATTACAGTACTGTATGAAATAAATACACACACCCTTTGTCCCCAGTGGTCTGCCCATTGTCCTGTATTCAGTTTTATATAATAAAAACTGTTCTTTCTGCCTGGAAACGTGAGATTGTCCATAGCAACCAAAAAGTGTCCCTTTACATCAAAAGTGCTTTTAGACCAGCTAGAAAACAGCGATAATAAATTAGAATCATTTGGGGAAATTCGTCATCAAACAATAAAAATAATGACAGCGACAATTATGCAACTGAGCAAATATCAGTTTTTTTTATTTGATTACATAATTGAATTATATTTTATTATAATTACATTATTTTATGTTATAAATATTTATAGTTATTTATTATATTATAATTTATGATTTTGTGTTTTAAACTTTATCATACCCGGGATGTCTACTAGACTCTTGTTTGGACAGATTTAAGTGAGTTACTCCTAAGAATTGCAGGCCTACAATATTAAATGCCAAATTTCTATGCAAAAACGCTTTTGGTACAATTACCACAAGGGAGGTTAAGGAAGGTATTTTGTTACTGAAAGCGCAGCTTAATGTGTGATGCTGATCTGCCTGAGCATTACCCAATGACAAGCAGTAGAAAAAGTGCTACTATATGTAGCACTACCCCTGAAGGTGCTGCAGGGTGTATTGGTTAACAAATTTATTGGGCAGAAGATATTAGGATTAGAGTTGAGCGGACACCTGGATATTCGGGTTCGATGGGTTCAGCCGAAGTTTTGAAAAAAGTCCATTGAAGTCAATGAGGACCTGAATTTTTGACTACTAAAATGTCTCTAAAAAAGTAATGGAAAGGGCTAGAGGGCTGCAAATGGCAGCAAAATGTTGGTAAGAGCATGGTAAGTACTCCGCAAACAAATGTGGATATGGAAATAACTTATAATAACATAGAATACATTAAAAAAAATCTTGACCTAGGAGGACAAGGTCCTTATGGAGTAGGAGGTTGAGGTGGCGGTGGATGTGGTGGTGTTGGTGGAAGCGGCGGTGGAGGAAACATTGCAAACACTGGAGGAGACACTGCAAAATATTTTTTTTGCCCTAAATGGGTGTTTTTTGAATAGCACAATAGAAGAACACTAGCTAAAGTGTTTATCTCACACGTACAGATATGGAGGAAACACGGCAAACACTGGAGGAAAAACTGCAAAATATATTTTTTGCACCAAAATGGGTGTTTTTTTAATAGAACAATAGAAAAACACTAGCTAAAGTGTTTATCTCACAAGTACAGATATGGTGGAAACACTGCAAACACTGGAGGAAACACTGCAAACTAATTTGTTTTTGCCCTAAATGGGTGTTTTTTGAATAGCACAATAGAAAAACCCCAAAAAGGTGTATAAAAAGGACTACTATACACTGCTTAGCACCGCCCAGATATAAATTCCTAGCAAGGCCTGAATATAACAGATAATCCAAAAAAACACAGTGATCAGCTAATTAAATAGATGACAGTGTAAGTGCAAGCAGCTGTTAAAAGGATAAAAACATGTAAAAAAGTACTCATATGTTAAACAATGTAACTAATCAGTCCATTCAGAAAACAAAAGTACCAACAGCGCTCTTAATGCAGTGAAAACAACTCCACTGCATCAGTGAATGTAACTAATAAATGACAGCAGGTGGTTTAGTCTGAAAAATGTCCAAGGATAAATGAATCAGCAGAATAAAGCAGAGTGCACCATCCACCAAAATTCTTCTCTATTCACCACTTGTGATCACTCGCCCCGTCTGGGTTTAAACTCACCCTAATGAAATGAGTAGTAGGCGTTTCATTTAACCAGGCTTTTAGCCTCTGCAGCCAAATCTTGTCAGGGAGCCACTTATAAAAAGGAACCTCAGGTGCAAACAGATACAAACAGAAGAAGCTAACATAGCGTAATCCAGTTTAATATATGCAAGCCCTCATGTTCCCATACAGATAGTTCCCCTATACATTAAACGTACAATAATATAAAACAAATGAACAGATATAGGTCACCCAGTCTCTCAACGATCAGTGTCTCCTGCTAACTCCAGCAATATGCTCGGGGCCAGCTGAGGACTCCCGATCAGTGGAGTGGAGTAGCCTTTGCAGCGTGTCGTGTAGCTCACGCCCTGACTAGTTTCATCATTCGTTGACTTCTACGGAGGGCGTGGCTACACGGCTGACACGTCTCGATATGTAACGCCTCTCCGCTCGGCGACAGCCAATAGCAAACCACCGGACGTGACCAAAGGTGCACTGTACGTCCCGCTGGCGAACGCTCTGTGCGTTTATTACTACGAGCGGGGAGAGGGGTCAAAATAGAAGCACCGCACAGAATCAATATATTACAATATACTCATTAGAATACAAACATAATGCATACTTATAAAGCCTCATTGATAGCATACAAATAAATAGATCTATCACGGGCCCATTATTTATGATTTGTTAAAACAGCAGACCTCTGCAGTTAGTATACAAATGCTGCATATCGCAGACCAATCGACATTGCATCAAATATGACACATACTTTGGTCCAATGTTTGCCAATCTATACATATTAAAGCAGCTAGTAGCATAGAATATATACATGTTAAAATTGAATCAATAATAACATTAATCATATATAATTTAATCATATGGACCACTATAAAAATAGACAAGTGGATTTTAAATGGTCCACTCCCCAAAATTTAAGACCCCTGGGGTCTTTGTTGTGGAAAAGTTTGAAGTGAAGAGAAACATTATGGTCTTTAAAACCAATAATAATATTTGCGATGTGTTCCGCAATCCTAATTTTCATTTGTCGTTTTGTACGACCGATATAAATCAGTCCACATGGACACTGAAGAGCATAAACGACATGTGAAGTATTGCACGTAATGAATTCTTGTACCGTAAACTATTTGTCATTAGAAGTAGAGCGAAATTTTTCAACTGTCCTTGAAGGTCGGTCTGCCTCTTTGCAGGCTCTACATCTTCTACAGGGAAAAAATCCATCTCTATCCCAGAAAGAGGAAGGTCTGGAAGGAGGGTCCAGAACCTTACAGACTACCCTATCAGCAAAACAAGAGGCTTTCCGATACACAAATCCGGGTTTAGATGGTAGCACTGCAGATAAAGTTCTATCCATCAGCAGGACATTCCAATGTGTGGAGAAGATGGCTTCTACCTCCTGATATTGGGAATGGAAGCCTGAAAAGAAATTCCATTCTCGACCAGTATTAATATCATTACGATTGGTTTCACACAGTAGATTTTCCCTGGGTATTATAGCAAGATCCTTTATAATAGAGACAAGAGTCTCAACTTGGTACCCCTTTTCCGTGAACTTGTTCTTCACAACTTCAGCCTGTAACAGAAAATCGCTAACCTCTGAGCAATTCCTCCTGACTCTTGTTAGCTGGCCTTTCAGGATATTTCTTAACCACATTGGGTGGTGGCCGCTACTCACAGGTAAATAACAGTTTGAGTCAGTTGGCTTGAAATATACTTTGGTTCCCAACCTATTCCCAGTTTTAAAAATATCGACATCCAAAAAATGATTACTATTCAAACTGAACTCACTCGTAAGTTTGATATTGTTTTCATTATCATTCAATTCATCCAAGAACATTTGTAATGTATTCAGACTCCCGTCCCAAATAAAGTCATCAATGTACCTTTTATACATCAACAACTGGGGTCGTACTTTGGAAAAAAGAGATTTTTAATACAGCTTACCTGTAAAATCTTTTTCTTGGAGTACATCACGGGACACAGAGCAGTATATTCATTACTATATGGGTTATATGGAGTACCTTCAGGTGATGGACACTGGCAATCTCAAACAGGAAGTCCCCTCCCTATATAACCCCCTCCCATAGAGGAAGTACCTCAGTTTTGTAGCAAGCAGTATGCCTCCCAAAAATGTTCCCCAAAAGAGGGGTGGGAGCTCTGTGTCCCGTGATGTACTCCAAGAAAAAGATTTTACAGGTAAGCTGTATTAAAAATCTCTTTTTCTTTCTCGTACATCACGGGACACAAAGCAGCATATTCATTACTATACGGGATGTTCGAAAGCAGTGCTTTAATGAGGGGAGGGAGACATCTTCCAAAAAAGGATTTAATTTAGAGGTATACTCAAATAATAATAAATCCAACTTAGTCAAGAAATGTAAATCTGAAATCTAAATCAAGGGAGCCCCCTCAAACCATGATGAGCTTGAATCGCGGCCTGCAGTACTGCCTGCCCAAAGGCTGTATCGGCATTCCTTCTTACGTCCAATTGATAAAAATGTTGTAAACGTGTGGACTGACGCCCACGTTGCTGCCTTGCATATTTGAGCCATAGAGATCTGATGATGTGCTGCCCAGGAGGTGCCCATGGCCCTGGTAGAATGGGCCTTTACCGACAAAGGAGGAGGCAACCTCTTCAAACCGCAGGCCTAAATGATTAATTGTTTAATCCATCTTGCGATGGTGGATCTAGCAGCTGCCTGACCCATCTTGGGCCCCTCCGGTAAAACGAACACCACATCTGTTTTCCGAACCTTCTCTGTAGCTTTAAGATAGGCCTTTATGGCCCTGAAAATATCCAACGTATGCAGCAACCCCTTCCTTCTAGAGGTGGGTTTTGGAAAGAAGGATGGAAGTACCACATCCTGGTTCAGGTGGAAACTGGATATAACCTTTGGTAGAAAGGAAGGATGAGGATGGAAAACCGCCCTATCCTTATGTAAAATGAGATATGGTTCCTTACAAGATAAGGCTGCCAATTCCGATACTCTCCTGGCCGAAACTATAGCGATCAGAAATACCGACTTTCTAGTCAGTAAAACCAAAGGTACCTCAGCCAACGGCTCAAAGGGTTGTTTCTGTAGAGTTGACAGAACAAGATTTAAGTCCCATGGACAAAGTGGTGATTTGACCGGAGGATTAACACGTAAGACTCCCTGTATGAAGGTCTTAACCAGCGAGTGGGCGGCCAGCGGCCTCTGAAACCACACTGATAAGGCTGAAATCTGTCCCTAGATCGTGCTTAATGCCAGGCCTTTATCCACTCCTAGCTGGAGAAAACGTAATACTCTATCAATGGTATACTTGCGGGAAAACCATCTCTTAGACTCACACCAGCCTACGTAGGCCCTCCAAACCCTGTAACAAATTACCCTGGAGGCCGGCTTTCTAGCCTTAATGAGGGTAGGGATTACCTTCCTAGACAGACCTCTACCCCTGAGAATCAGGGATTCAGCCGCCAGGCCGTCAAATTTAGACGCCGTAATGCAGGGTGGAGGATCGGGCCTTGTGAGAGTAGGTCTGGCCATAGAGGAAGAGTCCAAGGGCCTCCTGCTGCCAATTTCAGGACTAGTGAGTACCATGCCCTCCGGTACCAAGCTGGGGCTACCAGGATAACCGGCCTGTGCTATGATCCTGCGCAACAGGCGGGGTAGTAACTGCAGCGGGGGAAATGCATATAGAAGTTATGATTGATGCCAAGGGCAAACCAACGCATCGGTTCAGCAGGCAATAGGGTCCCTCGTTCGAGACATGAACCTGTCTAGCTTCTTGTTGAATCCTGATGCCATGACGTCCACGTCTGGCACTCCCCATTTCTGGCAGATTGTCTGAAAGACCTGTGGATGCAGAGACCACTCCCCCGGCGACAGGGTTTGGCGACTTAGGAAGTACGCCTGCAGGTTGTCCACCCCGGGAATGAATATCGCCAATATGCAGGGTACATAAACCTCTGCCCACCGAAAAACCAAGCTCATCTCTCTCTGAGTGGCTTGACTCTTGGTTCCCCCTTGGTGGTTCACATATATGCCACCGCTGTGGCATTGTCTGAATGAATTCTCACCGAGGACTCCTGTAATCTGGATGTCTATGCCAGGAGGGCTAGCCGAGCCGCTCTGATCTCCCAGACATTGATGGGCAGCTGCCTCTCCGCCTCTGCCCAAGATCCTTGGCGAGTGAACCCATTCAAGACCGCTCTCCAGCCTTCCAGACCACTGGGCAGAAAGACTCCCCTTCAGAAGGTTCTGAGGGTTTAACCACCAGCATAGACTCTGCCGGACCTTTAATGACGGCGTCAAAGGAAACTCCAAGGCCTTTGCTCCCTTGCTCCAAGCTGCTAGAATTGCTATCTGTAGGACGCGAGTGTAGAAGCGTGCGGTATCGCCTCGAACATGGCCATTAGTTTGCCTAGTAATCGCATACATAGGCGAATAGTTGGTTCTCTTTTGCTTAGAACCAACTGAATCAATTTTTTGATAGCCTCGACCTTTACCAGGGGCAGGAACACCTTTTGCTGTTCTGTGTCTAATCTCATGCCGAGATATTCCAACTGCTTTGTAGGTTGAAATGCTGATTTTTCCCCGGTTTAGGACCCAGCCGAACCTCTCGAGGTACTGAACCATGAGGGCTACTGCGCATTCCAGCCAAGGAAGCGAGTGATCTATGATTAAGAGGTCGTCCAGGTATGCTAGGACCGAGACCCCTTGGATCCTTAGATTGACTAGAATTGGAGCTAGGACCTTCGTGAATACCCGGGGGCCGTAGCCAGCCCGAAGGGGAGCGCCACGAATTGGAAGTGACGCTGTATCACTGCGAAGCGTAAAAAATCTTTGATGTGGCTGAAAGATTGGTACATGAAGGTAACCATCCTTTATGTCTATAGAAGCCAGAAAGTCGTTCTTCTGGAGTGTGGCGGCTGCTGACCGAACGGATTCCATCCAGAAAGAGCGAACCCTTAGGTAAGCATTTAAACCTTTTAGGTCCAAAATTGGTCTGACATCGCCAATGGGCTTTGGTATGACAAACAGATTGGAATAGAAACCTAGCCCCTGTTCTTGGGCTGGTACCTCTACCATTATGCCCTGGTAAAGCAGATGATCCAATGCCGCCCGCATTGAGGCCTTCCTTGTGGAGGAAACTTTAGAAAATCTAATCTGTAGCCTGTGGCCACAGATGATCGGACCCCCTCTGTCGGGGATCGATACCATGGCCTCTTGCCCCCAGAGGCCTGTCCTTGCGATCCATTGTTAAAAGTTTGATCGCTCAGGAGGCCCGATACTGCCTGGAATTTGAGGGCCCCGGAACAGGGGGGGAGCTGCCTTTTAAACGCAGGACCCCGGAACTTCTTTTGACTGGTAAAAGGGTACTTTTGCCACTTGAAACAGTCTGAATGTATTTATCCAGATCTTTCCATGGAAGGGAAAACCTGCCAGTAGTCTTTTGCATGGGGCTCGGCCGCCCAGTTCTTCAACCATAAGAGCCTTCTCATATGCACTAAAAATAGTGACAAATGAGACGCCTGCTGGATGGAGTCTTTTATAGCCTCTACCGCAAAGCACAGAGCTCTGGGAATATCCAATAACTCCTCTGCCTATTGGGCAGGGATGTCTTTAAGCATCTGTTTTGTCTGGTCCTTTAACGCCTGACAAACTCCAATTGCAGCCACTGCTGGCTGTACCACTGCTCCTGCCGTAGCAAAGGATGCTTGAAAAGTGTCTCTAAACGTTTATCGACCGGGACCTTAAACATTTGTATGTTTTCCCCCCGGGCCAGTTAATGATTTATTCACACATGAGATGGCTGCGTCCACAGTTGGGAGCGCCCATTTCTTAGAAAAATTTCTCTTCCATAGGGTAAATAACAGAAAACCTTCCAGGCGGTCTCCCATCCAGGCACTAACCAGGCCCGACCCTGCTTAGCCTCCGAGATCAGACGAGATCGGGCACTTTCAGGGTGATGTGGCCGTAGGCTTTAGGCGGCAGAAAAAATTCTGTCCGGTCGTCCCAATCCTGGAAAAAACAATTCCTCTAACAGAGGATGGACCGGAAAAGCTGCGTTGCTTAAAGGCGCTTTAAAAGAACCCAAAGAGGATACCGCAGGAACCTGAGGCTCTGGAAATGGCAAATTAAATGCCGAGCGGACCATGTCTGTCAAAGACTGGACCCACAGACTCTCCGTTTGGGAGGCTGAAAACGATTCCTCAGTGGTAGATCCTTCCTCTAGGTTCTGGTCCAACCGATCCTCCTGAAATTCTAATTCCTCCGGAGAGAGAATCTCAGCATCCGAGGATACACCTTTTGGCGATGGGGATCTAGTCCGCTTCTTGCCAGAAATAGAGCCAGCGATCATAGCTGTTAACTTTTTTCTCTAGCCCCCCTAGGGTGACGGCTAGCATCTCCTCTGTGATAACACAGGGTTGGGCCGATCTGGGCCAGCCTCAGCACCAGACCCCCTTAATGGCTTATCCAAGGTGACCCCTATAGGAATAACCTGTGGGGAAAGTATTGGCATATCATCAGAACCAGAGGAGGAACCCCTTTGTCTTTGCCCTTTTTTTTTTTTTTTGTGTTTTGATCCTGAACCTTTGGAAGCCATAATACAAAACCGAGGGTCTCCGCCTACAACAACAGACTGTTCTAGCCAGGAGTACAAAAAAAAATAAGGTTTAGGGGACAATAGGATCACTAATGCCCAAAAACGGTGGGGCTCAGTATGTTTTCCTTTATAATATTATTGTCTTTCACAACATACAGCCCCACCCCCAACATGTTTGCCAGCATTCAACCTGTTGCCAAGGGGATTTTTGGCTTAACAAAAAGCATTGGAGCTGAGTCCAGCATGTACTACCCCTTTCTCGCCACCGGGAGTCACTGTGCTGCCAGCTCTGCGTCCTCTCTCTTCCAGCTCAGCTCTGAACTGAGCTAAGATCGCGCCTGCTGTGTATAACAGCAATTGAAGGCACGCCCACTCTACACTGCAGTCACGCTCCCCGCCCCCCCCCCTTCCCGAACGGCGCAAAAAAATTTCTATATGCATGCGTGCGCGCGCGCGACTGTCGGGGGAGGAGAGCCCAGGAGGAGACGCACTCTGGAGCCCAGGAATGCAGGCTGGAGGACGCATCAGGCGGCAGATTTGAATCCCGGCTAGGTAAGGCTTAAAACAGGCCCCTATGGAGTCCATTTAGCCTAGAGACAGATCTCTTCTTTCTTTTTTATTTAAAAAGACCTTCAACCAGCGAGCAGCAGGTAGCTAGCAAACATACATAGATAGGTAGGGGGATCAAGTGATGGGGGGGAACATTTCAGGCCATCCTGTCCATCAGACATAGTGACCATGGTGCCAATGCAGAGCATACTCAGGCTACCCCCCTTAAGATCTCCCCTGGAGAGCCTGCTGTCGAACCAAGTCCCGCAGGCTCCCCTCTTACCTGCTCCATGCCCCAGGACGTTTGCATAGCAAAACGTCCAATCTTCTCCCATCTCCGTGGGTAGCGTAGTAGACCTTCAGGCACTGGGGTCCTGGAAGGAACCGACTGTCCTGGACCTATACAGCACCCTGGCAAACAGGATCTTTTGGTTTAGAAAACTCCAAGTCCTGGGCCCAGGGTCCAGCCCTCTAGAAAGGAGCATTATAGGCAAAACCCTACGGTTTGGGGCCCGGGTACTGTCCACTTTGGCACTGAGGCTCCTTGGACAGATCCGGTTAGCCCGCCTTAATCCCAAGGATGTGGAGGCAAAGCTATTCCGTGACCAACACCTAAGACACTGGCGAAAAAACTGAGGTACTTCCTCTATGGGAGGGGGTTATATAGGGAGGGGACTTCCTGTTTGAGATTGCCAGTGTCCATCACCTGAAGGTACTCCATATTACCCGTATAGTAATGAATATGCTGCTCTGTGTCCCGTGATGTACGAGAAAGAAAAATGCTTTTGTCTTCCCATTCGCTCATGAACAGGTTAGCTATACTGGGGGCAAACTTGGCTCCCATCGCAACCCCTCTACATTGGGAGTAAAAAATGTCATTGAACCAGAAAAAATTATGCCCAAGACAAAAGTCTAGGGCATTTCTAATAAATACCTTCTAGTCATGAGGGATGTCATCTCGCTGACACAATGCCCAGTTAAGGGCAAGTAGGGCGTCATCATGTTGGATAATGGTGTAGAGGGAGGATACATCGGCAGTCACCAGAAATATTTCTCCCTTCCCTGTGAGATCTACCTGTTCCAACAATTGAAGTAGACTCTTAGGGGTAGATTCATGTAGATCAGCGGATCTTTTGATCCGCGTGATCTATCTTGTTTACGATCCGCCTGCGCCAGTTTTTGAGGCAAGTGCTGTATTCAGAAAGCACTTGCCTCGTAAGTAGCCCTGGCGGATCGTAAATCCCCCGGCGGAATGCAAATTCCGCGGCTAGGGGGAGTTTACTATTTAAATCACGCGCGTCCCCGCGCCGATCGTACTGCGAATGCGCCGCCGGCAAAATTTCCCGACGTGCATTGCTTTAAATGACGTCGCAAGGACGTCATTGTTTTCGTCGTTAACGCTATTAACGTATGGCCGTATTCCCGGACGACTTACGTAAACGACGTAAAAAATTCAAAACTCGACGCGGGAACGACGGCCATAATTAACATAGGATCCGCCGCACTTACCCCGCATATAGCAGGGATAACCATCCGCCGGAAAAAGACGAACGCAAACGACGTAAAAAAAAAGCGACGGCCGGGCGTTCGGTTCTGAATCGGCGGTTCTCCTCATTTGCATATTCGTCGCGTAGAAAAAAAGAAGCGCCACCTAGCGGACGGCGGGAGAATGCAGCCTAAGAACCGACAGTGTAACTCACTTACACCAGTCGGCTCTAAGGGAGATCTATGCGGAACCTGATTCGAGGAATCAGCCGCATAGATCCGAGCGTTGGATCTCACAGATCCGACGGTGTATCAGTAGATACACCGTCGGATCTGTACATGAATCTACCCCTTAGTGTCTCTAAGATACGCTCTAGTATCAACCACACTTTTTTGCAAATATAGATCTAAATATTGTCCTAATCGAGATGTGATAGAACCAATCCCGTTCACAATTGGTCTCCCTGGAGGACATAAAGTGTCCTTGTGAATCTTCGGGAGTGTGTAAATTGTTGGTATTTTGTTACTACTAAATATTGTGTATATTATGTGAATAGGTGTAACCTATCCCAATATAGGCATCAATCCCATTGCAAACTAATTGGTACACCTATTATGAAATACGTGATTAAATAAGTAAACAAATATATATGTGGATTATATATTGATTGACAATGTGCTGTGAACCATAAATTAAACAATGACACGCTGTAAAACATAAAAAGTGCTCCGTGCTCAAAATCTTCCAAGTGATAAGATCCACCTTCACCAATAAGGACACCTCAAGTGGGGATGGATGGCTCCTTACCAGATGATGTTGACCTATTAGTTAAAATAAGGTCAATAGAGCTTAGGTATCAGCTACTTCCCATGGAGATTCCAATACAAATGGCAGATGATTGCGGATATCATAAAGGAAAGAAAACAGCTCCCATAGTGTAAAACTATTTAATTGTAGTAATAGATAAAAAATCACAGTGCCAAGTGGCCTCTTACTTGAATAAGTGCCCGTATCCCGGCACTGAGGCTGTGAGCTTGAATTAATATGGAGAGAGGTAGAATGCCAGCGTGCATTTCACTGCTGACAGCTAGGAAACCAGAGAACCGGATGTTGTTGGTCAATGCGTGCCCAGGTACCGCCTCGACGTACGTTTCGATATTGTCGTCATCAGGAACACGCTTCCTGATGACGACAATAACGAAACGTACGTCGAGGCGTTACCTGGGCACGCATTGACCAACAACATCCGGTTCTCTGGTTTCCTAGCTGTCAGCAGTGAAACGCACGCCGGCATTCTACCTCTCTCCATATTTATTCAAGCTCACAGCCTCAGTGCCGGGATACGGGCACTTATTCAAGTAAGAGGCCACTTGGCACTGTGATTTTTTATCTATTACTACAATTAAATAGTTTTACACTATGGGAGCTGTTTTCTTTCCTTTATGATATCCGCAATCATCTGCCATTTGTATTGGAATCTCCATGGGAAGTAGCTGATACCTAAGCTCTATTGACCTTATTTTAACTAATAGGTCAACATCATCTGGTAAGGAGCCATCCATCCCCACTTGAGGTGTCCTTATTGGTGAAGGTGGATCTTATCACTTGGAAGATTTTGAGCACGGAGCACTTTTTATGTTTTACAGCGTGTCATTGTTTAATTTATGGTTCACAGCACATTGTCAATCAATATATAATCCACATATATATTTGTTTACTTATTTGATCACATATTTCATAATAGGTGTACCAATTAGTTTGCAATGGGATTGATGCCTATATTGGGATAGGTTACACCTATTCACATAATATACACAATATTTAATTTTTTCTCTAGCGCCCCTTTCCCACGCATACAATAGTTATAATTCAGCACTCTGTATTATCTAGGGAGCAGCTTTTATTACTTATTTTCATCACCCCTCCCCCTCATTGGCGCGAGATTTCACACACATTACCTTTTGTTACTACTGGGGACTAGATATTTTTTCTCTCGTCCGTTTAGCACTCCCTTTCGGTAACCACTTTCTATTAGGCACTTTAGATCCTTATCCAATTTTCTATAGGTATTTGTGTCACTCAACATTTCCATTAGTTGACCGACATAGAATTCTTTATTCAAAATCACAACTCCTCCCCCTTTATCAGCGGGTCTTATTACTATTTATTTTCTTTGTTCAAGCATTGTGATCCCATCAATAATATGTTGTGGATTAACATCCTTCCTAGGGTTAATCAACTTGAGATCACGTATTACCAAACTCTTGAACGTTTCAACTTGGTGATTTGCTCTATTCAGAGGATTAAATAAAGATTTGTTGCGTAATCCGCTATCCAGAGGTACTGAAGCAATACTGGTTGTGGGTTGGGAATTTTTGTTTAAAAAGTATTTCTTCATGTTCACTTTACGTATAAATTTGTGTATATCGATAAACACATCGAATTTGTTAATAGACCTCTTAAGGCCACATTTCAAACCGAGGTGTAAGATATTAGTCTCTTTGTGGGATAAGGTAGCATCACTCAAATTCTTCACCTCTTCTTCTTTTCCTGGACTTTTCGTCCTGCTCTACACCCTCTAGATCGTTTCTCCTTTGGTCTACCTGTTGAACATAGTTCCTCTCCCATTGAAATGGATCTCTCCAATTGGGATCTCGGGGGTGCTGTGTTTGAAAGGGAGGTCTCCCTCGTTGATGGGGCTGGCCTCGTCCTCGTTTCTTCCATCCCCGTCCTCTCCCTAAAAAAGGACGAGGTGACTGATAGTCACCCCTGCCTCCCTGATCTCGTAATGGTTCAAATCTATTATGAAGGGGAATTGGATGATACGTATTATGAGATGGAGGATGATACACATTGTAAGATGCACCCCGTACGGGACCTGTATTCCTAACAGGTGTAGAATAATCTCTCGGAGGGCGGCAAGGTGTATCATCTTTATTCCTATCATTATTAATCCGCGAAGGAGCACTAGGTGGCTGGCTATATACCGTCGTGAGCCGCTCATTGTTCCCATTATCACCTCCAGTTGAGGGTGTATTACCTTGTTGCCAAAGATACACACGTTTAGATTTAAAGTCTCCCATATCCCGGTAGAACTTTTTAATTTTCTTTTTCTGTGCGTCTTTATCGACCTTTTCAAGCTTTTTCTTTATGCGTATATTAAAATCTGTGACTTGTTGCGATTCTTTAATGGGATCTAGTAAGGTTTTCAACTCATTAATTTTAGCCTCAAGAATAGCCATTTTCTTCCGTTTACGCTTGAGTACTAAATCTTGAAGTTTGAAACCCATGGTGTTAAAAAATTCATACCACTCAGTCATGGACTCAAGATCATCTAAGCCAGTGGTCTCCAAACTGCGGCTCGAGGGCCGGATGTGGCCCTTTTCTTGCCTTTATCCGGCCCTTGGGGCACTATCTCTCCCACTGATACAAGACACTATTCTGCCATCTGACACCGACAGTGAAGCACCATTTCTTCCACTAACACCACTAATAGGACACTATTCCTCCCCATGATACCAATGATGGGGCACTATTCCTCCCCCTAATACCAGATGTTTAGTCCCACTGATGCCAGGAAAGTTTCCACCCCCACTGGTCAAAGTCCGGCCCTCCAAGAGTCTGAAGGACAATAAACCGGCCCTTTGTTTAGAATGTTTGGAGACCCCTGATCTAAGCCATCCTGGGGTACAACCTTCCAACGGAGGCTTCTGATGATGATTCCATCTTTTATGTACTGCTCCAGTGTGCAGATATCCTACCAGGTACGCACCTGTTTCTCTAATGCATTTCCTAAAGCAGTCATAATACCATTAAAATTCACCTGTGTGGTGGTTTGTTCATTATAAGTAAATATATTGGCAATATCAATGGTTCTGTTATTCAGGTATTGCAAGGCATCCATATCTGCCAAGAAAAAAATCAAAGAATCATCCAAAAAAGTGTATAAAAAGGCCTACTATACACTGCTTAGCGCCCCCAGGATATAAATTCCTAGCAAGGAATAATTTTTTCGGGTTCAATGACAGCTTTTACTCCCAATGTAGAGGGGTTGCGATGGGGGCCAAGTTTGCCCTCAGTATAGCTAACCTGTTCATGAGCGAATGGGAAGACAAAAGCATTTTTTCCAAAGTACGACCCCAGTTGTTGATGTATAAAAGGTACATTGATGACTTGTTCTTTATTTGGGAGGGGAGTCTGAATACATTACAAATGTTCTTGGATGAATTGAATGATAATGAAAACAATATCAAACTTACGAGTGAGTATATTATTGTCGATATTTTTAAAACTGGGAATAGGTTGGGAACCAAAGTATATTTCAAGCCAACTGACTCAAACAGTTATTTACTTGTGAGTAGCGGCCACCACCCAATGTGGTTAAGAAATATTCCAAAAGGCCAGCTAACAAGAGTCAAGAGAAACTGCTCAGAAGTTAGCGATTTTCTGTTATAGGCTGAAGTTGTGAAGAACAAGTTCACGGAAAAGGGGTACCAAGATGAGACTCTTGTCTCTATTATAAAGGATCTTGCTATAATACCCAGGGAAAATCTACTGTGTGAAACCAATCTTAATGATATTAATACTGGTCGAGAATGGAATTTCTTTTCAGGCTTCCATTCCCAATATCGGGAGGTAGAAGCCATCTTCTTCACACATTGGAATGTCCTGCTGATGGATAGAACTTTATCTGCAGTGCTACCATCTAAACCCGGATTTGTGTATCGGAAAGCCTCTTGTTTTGCTGATAGGGTAGTCTGTAAGGTTCTGGACCCTCCTTCCAGACCTTCCTCTTTCTGGGATAGAGATGGATTTTTTCCCTGTAGAAGATGTAGAGCCTGCAAAGAGGCAGACCGACCTTCAAGGGCAGTTGAAAAATTTCGCTCTACTTCTAATGACAAAGAGTTTACGGTACAAGAATTCATTACGTGCAATACTTCACATGTCGTTTATGCTCTTCAGTGTCCATGTGGACTGATTTATATCGGTCGTACAAAACGACAAATGAAAATTAGGATTGCGGAACACATCGCAAATATTATTATTGGTTTTAAAGACCATAATGTTTCTCTTCACTTCAAACTTTTCCACAACAAAGACCCCAGGGGTCTTAAATTTTGGGGAGTGGACCATTTAAAATCCACTTGGAGGGGATCCAACCTTGTTAGAGACCTGTCCAAAAGAGAAACCCAATGGATTTTTTCTGTTGACACTTTATGCCCCAAAGAGTTAAATGTAGACATTGATTTAAACTGTTTTATAAGTGTTTTTTAATAGTTTTTTTTAGAGTTATTGGTACTGTTATTTTATTGAACATTTTTATAATAATCCAGTCTATTTTTATAGTGGTCCATATGATTAAATTATATATGATTAACCACTTAATACCCGCCCACCGTGAAATGACGGCGGGCGGGATTCTCAATTATCCTGACATCACGTCATATGACGTGATGTCAATTCAGGCCACTAGGTTGCGCGCGCACCCGTCGGGTTACTAACAACACCGTGCGCGTGCCCGGTGGCCGCGATGGCCGCCGGGCACCCGCGATTTCTATGTAACTGAGCTGGGACGTGCAGCTCTGTGTGTAAACACAGAGCTGCACGTCCCTGTCAGGGAGAGAGGAGATCGATTGTGTCCCTTGTACATAGGGACACAATCGGTCACCTCCCCCAGTCACCCCCGCTCCCCCTACAGTAAGAACACACCTAGGATACACATTTAACCCCTTCCCCGCCCCCTAGTGGTTAACCCCTTCCCTGCCAGTTACATTTATACAGTTATCAATGCATATTTATAGCATTGTTCACTGTATAAATGTGAATGGTCCCAAAAATGTGTCAAAAGTGTCCGATGTGTCGGCTATAATGTCGCAATCCCGAAAAAAAAACGCAGATCGTCACCATTCCTAGTAAAAAAAAAAAAATCATAATTATGTCCCCTATTTTGTAGGCAATATAACTTTTGCGCAAACCAGTCACTATACGGTTATTGCGATTTAATTTTTAATTTTTTTTTACCAAAAATATGTAGAAGAATACGTATCGGCCTAAACTGAGATCAATTTTTTTCTATGGGATATTTATTATAGCAAAAAGCAAAAAATGTTGTGTCTTTTTTCAAAATTGTCGCTCTTTTTTTGTTTATAGCGCAAAAAATAAAAACCGCACGGGCGATCAAATAGCACCAATAGAAAGCTCTATTTGTGGGAAAAAAAGGACGCCAATTTTGTTTGGGAACCACATCGCACGACTGCGCAATTGTCAGTTAAAGCGACGCAGTGCCGGAAGCTAAAATTTGGTCTGGGCAGGAAGGGGGTGTAGGTGCACAGTAGGCAAGTGGTTAATGATATTAATGATTCAATTTTAACATGTATATATTCTATGCTACTAGCTGCTTTAATATGTATAGATTGGCAAACATTGGACTAAAGTATGTGTCATATCTGATGCGATGTCGATTGGTCTGCGATATGCAGCATTTGTATACTAACTGCAGAGGTCTGCTGTTTTAACAAATCATAAATAATGGGCCGTGATAGATCTATTTATTTGTATGCTATCAATGAGGCTTTATAAGTACGCATTATGTTTGTATTCTAATGAGTATATTGTAATATATTGATTCTGTGCGGTGCTTCTATTTTGACCCCTCTCCCCGCTTGTAGTAATAAACACACAGAGCGTTCGCCAGCGGGACGTACAGTGCACCTTTGGTCACGTCCGGTGGTTTGCTATTGGCTGTCACCGAGCCGAGAGGCGTTATATATAGAGACGTGTCAGCCGTGTAGCCACGCCCTCCGTAGAAGTCAACGAATTACGAAACTAGTCAGGGCGTGAGCTACACGACACGCTGCAAAGGCTACTCCACTCCACTGATCGGGAGTCTGAGTCCTCAGCTGGCCCGGAGCATATCGCTGGAGTTAGCAGGAGACACTGATCGTTGAGAGACTGGGTGACCTATATCTGTTCATTTGTTTTATATTATTGTACGTTTAATGTATAGGGGAACTATCTGTATGGGAACATGAGGGCTTGCATATATTAAACTGGATTACGCTATGTTGGCTTCTTCTGTTTGTATCTGTTTGCACCTGAGGTTCCTTTTTATAAGTGGCTCCCTGACAAGATCTGGCTGCAGAGGCTAAAAGCCTGGTTAAATGAAACACCCACTACTCATTTCATTAGGGTGAGTTTAAACCCTGACGGGGCGAGTGATCACAAGTGGTGAATAGAGAAGAATTTTGGTGGATGGTGCACTCTGCTTTATTCTGCTGATTCATTTATCCTTGGACATTTTTCAGACTAAACCACCTGCTGTCATTTATTAGTTACATTCACTAATGCAGTGGAGTTGTTTTCACTGCATTAAGAGTGCTGTTGGTACTTTTGTTTTCTGAATGGACTGATTAGTTACATTGTTTAACATATGAGTACTTTTTTACAATAGAAGAACACTAGCTAAAGTGTTTATCTCACACGTACAGATATGGAGAAAACACTGCAAACACTGGAGGAAACACTGCAAAATAATTTGTTTTTGCCCTAAATTGGTGTTTTTTGAATAGCACAATATAAGAACACTAGCTAAAGTGTTTATCTCACACGTATAGATATGGAGGAAACACTCCATTTTTTTTTTATTTGCCCTAAATGGATGTTTTTTGAATAGCACAATAGAAGAAATGTATCTTGCAGAGTATCTCACAGTAACATAGGCAGTGCTGGTGTAATTGGATTTTTGAAGCAGGACAGACTCCTATATATTTCTCTCCCTACAAGCACAAGCAGGAACCTTCCCCTAAAGTATCTTGCAGAGTATCTCACAGTAACATATGCAGTGCTGGTGTAATTAGATTTTAGAAGCAGGACAGACTCCTATATATTTCTCTCCCTACAAGCACAAGCAGGAACCTTTCCCTAAAGTAACTATCTAATGCTATGTAGATCGCTGAGTAATGTGATTTCTGAAGCAGGACAGTCTGACTCCTATCTTATTCTCTCCCTCAGAAGAGCAGCAGCAGCAGCCTTTCCCTACCCTATCTAAAGCAGAGTGGCAAGCTGTGCTGTGTGCCTCTAGCTAATATAGAGGCTGGGTCACATGCTGGGTCACATGCTGCACTGGCCAATCACAGCCATGCCATTAGTAGGCATGGCTGTGATGGCTTCTAGGTCACACGAGTAAAACAAATGGTGATTGGCTGCCCTGCAGCGCTCCATTACATTGGCGCACACCGAACCCGCACCCGAACTTACAGTAAATTGTTCAGGTCCGGGTACAAAAAATGCAAAAGTCCGGTATGAGCACGAACTTTACAGTTCGGGTTCGCTCAACCCTAATTAGGATGAGATATGATAAATATATACATCACAGTAAAAATAACGCAATACTGTGGATAATCTTTATGTTAAAGGCAGTACGCAGTGGGACTCCAGAAAAAAAACTAGGAGACTTACAGACTACAGCTGTAAATAGTTTTTAACCAGAAGAGTGAACCTCACCTATTGTGGTTGGTGTTGGGTCCTTGACTCTTACATTGGAGTGTTCAGACTACAGTACAAATAATCCAGGTGACCTGAAAGCTTCTCATTACTCAAGGATTTTGGTGCACCCTCTGGTAGCCCACCAACAGGCAGGAGGCACCCACCTCACAAGATGGTAATGGATGAAACTTATTTTCCTCCCCGATGAATGGCCCCTCTTTAATGCAATAGAAAAATTCTGGAACACTATCGCTGATGTCCTCCAGCTGGACAATTATGCCATGCCTGGGAATTCTGTGCAAGATGTAAGTACTCACAAGTAGCAAGCTTAGTGTCTCTATACAAAAATATGAATGTCTCAGTCCCTGTCCTCTAGGTTGGACAACAGTGAACATTCAGGGGTACTACTACTGGTCAATCCCATTTCCCCTCTAATGTTGCTAAGGGCAGGCATATCCTATGTACACTGAAAGACAAAAGGAGCACATGGATGGGCAAATTGTTACCATTTTTTTAAACTGCTTTGCGGTGCCTGCAGCCAGGCCCGGACTGGCCATGGGGCAAACCTAGCAAATGCCTGTGGGCCGTGGGCTGGCTTCGGCCCGCAAACGGCCCTCGGTGGCCAGCGGGCCGTATGTCACGTCTCCCCAGGGGTGTACACCACCAACACAGCGCCAGATAGAGAGAGATCAGCTGGGGTATCATAGCCAGCTCTGACACTTCTCCCCTCCCCTTGCTGCCCCCACAGCGAGTTAGTGGAGAGGAGCTGCTTCTACTCCTCCCCCTCCTCTCTTCTTCTCCTCCTGTGTCTGCCCCGCCCACTTTCCCGAAGGACACTGTTCTGCTGCCTAAGGGATGTGGGCGGGAAGATTCAAGCCCAGCAATCAGAAAGGAAAGATGGAGTCTGATATCCATCCATCCAGTCAGTCCCTCCTGCCTCTGAGTGAGTACTGAGGGTACTGTACACTGATGTATGGGGTGCCCTTCATTCCCTTCTCTCTCTCGCTCTCTCTTCACCTTTCTTTCTTTCTCTCTCTCTTTTTTTTTTCGTTTGCACCCCCCCCCCACCAGCTGCCACTGTAGATAGATAGATAATAATCTATCTAGCTATCTATCTACAGTGGCGGCTGGTCCTCAAAAATTTTGGTGGGCGCATATGAAAAAAACAAAAAACAATTGCAGCCTCACTGTGCCCATCAAACGCAGCCACTGGGCCATCAAACGCAGCCACTGTGCCATCAATTGTCACCACTGTGCCATGCCATCAAACACAGCCACTGTGCCATCAATTGTCACCCCTGTGCCATGCCATCAAACACAGCCACTGTGCCATCAATTGTCACCACTGTGCCATGCCATCAAACACAGCTACTGTGCCATGCCATCAAACACAACCACTGTGCCATCAATTGTCACCTATGTGCCATGCCATCAAACACAGCCACTGTGCCATCAATTGTCACCACTGTGCCATGCCATCAAACGCAGCCACTGTGCCATCAATTGTCACCACTGTGCCATGGCATCAAACACAGCCACTGTGCCATGGCATCAAACACAGCCACTGTGCCATCAATTGTCACCACTGTGCCATGCCATCAAACGCAGCCACTGTGCCCTTTAATTGTTGCCACTGTGCCCATTGTCGCCACTGTGCCCAATGTCGCCACTGTGCCCAATGTCGCCACTGTGCCCATCGTCGCCACTGTGCCCATCGTCGCCACTGTGCCCATCATCGCCACTGTGCCCATTGTCACGGCTGAGCCAGAGGGGGCGGCGCTTCGGCGCCCTCTATAGACGCACCGCCACTGTCTATCTATATCTATCTATCTATCTCTTTATCTTTCTTCCTTCCTTCTCTTCTTTCTTTCTATCTTTATCTATCTGTCTTTCTTTATCTATCTTTCTTCCTTCCCTTCTTTATCTATCTATCTATCTATCTATCTATCTATCTATCTATCTATCTTCCCTTCTTTCTTTATCTATATTTCTTTCTTTATCTATCTTCCTTCCTTCCTTCCCTTCTTGCTTTCTATCTTTATCTATCTTTCTTGTTTATCTATCTTTCTTGTTTATCTATCTATCTTTCTTGTTTATCTATCTTTCTTGTTTATCTATCTATCTTCCCTTATTGCTTTCTATCTATCTATCAATCTATCTTCCTTCCTTCCCTTCTTTCTTTCTATCTTTATCTATCTTTCTTGTTTATCTATCTATCTTTCTTGTTTATCTATCTTTCTTGTTTACCTATCTATCTATCTATCTTCCCTTATTGCTTTCTATCTATCTATCAATCTATCTTCCTGCCTTCCCTTCTTTTCTTTTTATCTTTATCTATCTTTCTCCCCCCCCCCCCCCCCCGGGCTGCTCAGTCTAAAATGCCCAGGCCTATTTTTTGTCCCAGTCCGGGCCTGCCTGCAGCTGCTGCTGCCGAGTCTCTCACTCTCTCTCTCTCTCATCACCAGGGCCGGTAGGCTGCCTGTCCTGAGGCTGCTTTGAGCTGTAGCTGACTGCAGCGCTCCCCTCTCTCCTGCGTGTATGACATTGGGCATCTCTGGCTGTGTGTGAGAGCTGGATCTGTGTTCGGCTGTGCTGCCTGTGCTAGACCTGCTCGTGTGATAGTAGATGGAGATGGAACACTGATTGGATCTCATTTATATTTAAATATTTTTTACTAGTAATAGCGGCAATCATTGATTTTTTAGCGGTACTGCAACATTGCAGCGGACACATCGGACACTTAATTGAGTTCTGTAAGCAACACCTTATTTTCTGGCAGTGCCCCTCCCGAGACTAGACTCTGGATCCGCCCTTGATCCACAGTGGGATCACATGCAATCTAATGGAAAGATGAGGGGGAGGTGGGCAAGGAGACTTGGGCTTTCACACTGGAGTGACAGGAGAGGCGCTTTACAGGCACTTTGAAGGGCTATAGCGCCTGTAAAGTACCTCAGTGTGAAAGTAGCCTTAAAGGCACAGGGGGCACACTGAGCACAATGACAGCAAAAGTGTCCTGCCTGTCCCCTGACCAAATTTACACCAGTAACAAAGAAAAGGCCATCTATAACTGCCCTTCACAATGGGGAGCACATGGATGGGCAAATGTATGAAAGACAAAACCAAAGAAAATTCCAAGCTCAACTCACCAACCAAATTAACCTGTCCAACAGTCTACTTTAAAAACAGGGGTTTAGTTAGCACACATTTCCTATCTACACTGCAGTGATAGCCAATCAGAGTTTCTTTGACTTTTGGTCTCCAAAAACATGGCTTATGCTCCATTGTGACAGGGACAGGGGTGGAAGTTTGTTCATCTAAGTCATAAAGTCAAGAGAAGTAAGGACTTAACAAAGTGAAATTAAATCAGAAAGGGACACAAAGGGTGTATTTTTTGCTTATAAGGTTAGATAGAGACCATTTTTTTAGTGTTTTTTTTTCATTATGTAGAGGTCATAGTTGAAGTACCTTTTTCTGCATTGCACAGGGGGCCAGCTCCAGAAATATCAGTCATGCTTTTAATGGACATTCAACCACTAGCTACAGAGGTTGTAATAGGTCTATCTGAAGCTTTTTAATCCTTTCCTGCTTCCTGCGCATTATCATTTATCAGTGAGATGGTCTGTCTGCCAATAGGAATAAAATAGGAATTAGGAATAGGAATAAAAGCCTACTTCAACTCAAATTTTAGGTTATTTGCCTGCCAGAATTAGCCAGAATTTCTTATTAAGAGTCTGGTCTGGTGTCAGTATATTGAAAAGAAAAGTAGAATCTCTGCTGTAAAATAACAAATTAAGAGGGCAATGGAATGACTTGACTTAAGTGATGTTAGTACAGAAATCTCCCCCACTGAGCTATTGTATTCTTCAGGGGAGACAGCCCCTCCCCCCCAGAACACATCAGCGCTCTCAGCTATTGGATGCCGATCAGCTGACCTCTTTCGTTCATGCCCTATTTAGCCAGCTTCTGACAGACTGACTGCCGTACACATGGGACGAATGCCTGCCAGTTTCTCTTGAACTGGCCAATGCAGCCCAATATTCGGTTTGTGTGTATGGCCCTTAAGAGTCCCATTGAAATTGGGGATGTTCTGCTGAGTGTTCTTTAATCAACAAAGAGGAGCTGCCCCTGTTGGATATACACATACTGAAAATTGTCCAATTCAGCATCAACCGGGGACTTTTAGTATATGTGAACTGCTATCTGTTCAACAGAAGCAGGTCTAACAACTGATTGAATGATCCTACTAGAAAAACCAGCATCTGATCAGTACTTGCAGTCAATGGCTACAGCACTGATTTACATATTCTGGTGGGTGGGGAGATCCCCCTGTCAGAATACAATAGAACAGCAGGGAAGAACCCTGGATCAACTTTGCTTGCATGGATGTGGAGATCTATGAGGGTTTTTTTTAATCAACTCTCTGTTGAATGATAAAAAAACTCAGTGTATAGTCTGCTTTACTGACCCTAGAGTATTATGGACTTTACATAATAGTCTGGCCCTTTTAACCACAATGGGTTATGAATTAATGGCCATTACCTGTCAGTGATACAGAAAGCAATTATTTATGTCTGGAATCACATCATTTACTCCTATATTCAGAATCAATTGATCAATTAAGTATATACTGTATTTGGACAAGTAAGCTTTATAGAACTGGTAGGAACGGTTTCAGGTCACAGGCTCCCAAGGTGATGAAGTCCAGATAATGATAACAGCTTAGAAGCCTACACCTTAAAAGGATAGGTTAATCTTTAGTAACATGTTAGACCCATATTTAGGGTGTAACATGTTACTTTGCAGCAGCCCGCCCCCCTTATTACCTGAGTTCTCCTTCCCAATGACAATGGGGATACTCTCTGAAATGGAGTGACCCGTGGCAGACTGAGATATTCCTATGTCTAGGGTCACCTTATGTCCACTAGGGCCCTAGGGTGACAAAGAATCATAATTCATATTACATGAGATGGGACATTATTAATACTTCATATTTCAGGACTGAGATATCACAAGGAGCTCATGATGACATGACCAGGTCAGCCAGACAGTGAGTCATACCTTTTGTATAATAGGCTATTGAAATATCTTAAGGTGTTGGCTATTCACTGTAAAGACATTCCGTTGAAGGTGTTGATTGCACCCACTCTCACAAGACTCTGCCATTGTGTGATAAAGCTGTCTAGATAACTTATTCAACTAGATGTCTGTGTTATTATTCAAGGTTAATTGAACCCTATTGATGATACGGTGCCGTCATGTCTAGCTCCCAATTAAAGAATTATCCTCAGTGAGTGAATAGGGGGGTGGAGATTGCATTGTCCTGTGATTAACTGCATTATGCTTGAGACTGTATAAGAAGCTGAGAAAATACCAATAAATTGTCATATCTTTGAAGCAAGTGCAGAGCTTGAGTCTCGTCTTGTTTATGGGAATGGATATGGATCGTGTATGCAAGATTGTCGCAGTGTGTCAGATAAGCTTGTCGTGGTTGGATGGAAGGTCGTAAGCGGTGTTGACCGTTACACTCTCCTTCGCAGCCAATGTCACATTTTAAAATCAGCATGGCTGTGTGGGTCTCCACCTACACAGCTATATCGTACGTTCACAGGGATTTGTGAATTAATGAACTAAAACACATCTGCTGTAGTCGCTTATAGTTTTCAATGGACTGCAAAGACAATTTTAGCACACTGATAGTCCATTCAGCTCAAACAGAGGTATGGGCACAGAGCTGTAGGAAGAGAATACTGGAGCCTGACATTGCACATAAGGTCCACAGGACATGGGTGCAATGCTCTGCAGGCTCCTTACCTCCAAAAATATGTGCATGTATAATTTTATTTTTTAAAGGTGAACTTAGCCTTTAAAAACCAAATTGATAGTGGCAGCTCTATATTTCAGTCTTCACAGTTTTATTTTAAAGTACCCTCTAATTTATTCTGGGAGTGCTAAACATACTGTAAATCTTATGGAGATTTTTGGCAATTTAAACAAAATGTTTGCAGGCTTTAACAGGTTTTTAGCGAGCCTAAGCCTCGTACACACGATCTGATTTCCATCGGACAAATCCATGGATTTTTGTCTGAAGGGCGTTGGCCGCGAACTTGTTCTGCATACAGAAAGCAGAACTTTTTCAGCCAATATACACAAAACTATGTCGTCATTCAGCTCTTTAGTGCCACCCTTTGGGCAACTTCTGCTAATGTTGTCTGATGGTTAGCATTGGTTCGGAGCATGCGTGTTTGTACTTTGGATTTTAGTGCGACGGATTTGTGTACACACGATCGGATAATCCGACGGAACACATTTGTTGTCAGACAATTTGAGAGCATGGCCATCCAACATTTGTTGTTGGAAATTCCGACAACAATTGTCCGATGGAGCTTACAGATGGTCCAATTATCTGACAAAACACGTCCATCACACAATTGTTGGAGTATCTGGTCGTGTGTACAAGGCTTTACACAATGGTAATGCTGTCTAAAAAAAATAAACACTGAAGCTTTCTAACAGCTTGCTTAGACTGATGTAGATCTGCATCCCTGGGGAACAATCCTTTTTCTTATATGGTGGGGATTCCCAGTAATGTCAGCTGTTCCTAGGGACATGGTGGGTGCAAGCAGCTGCTGCTTTCTTTGGGACCAGTGGATCTATCATGTATAGAACAGTAGGAATACCACTTCTATATACGATGCTTGTCTCCCGCCGCACATGGGACCAGACGAGCAAAAGTTTGGGTGCTCCTCTAAATGCTTGAACAGCCAAATTTCAGTTTCGGACCAACGTGTTGGCTCATCCCTACTATGCTACACGCACGCTCAGCACACTGCACAATGCATCTCAAACACTCGCAGCATACTGAACCATTCATCCCAAATTTCTTAAACACACTTCATCATTCACCCCAATATGCTCAAAATAGTTCACCAAAAAACTCCCTTCTGCTATGAATCCTAATTCTCCACACTGCAGCAAGCTTTACCTTCTACCTGCTTTACACTTAAACACTGCAGCACTCCACAGTATGTTTTACATTACACTTAGGGCTGTGCATCACACTTTGAATACTGCAGCACAAAACCATAGAATGCAGTATTCAGCGTGTACTCAAATACCCTAATCAGTACTTCATGGCATGCACCCCAAACATATTTAGCACTTTTAAATTCCAAAGCATCTGTCATGCTAGAACATGAAGCTCTAGTGCAAAAATGTGGGGTGTTGCTTCTCCACTCGTAAAGGGACACTGTCATAAGAGATTAATGGGGGCTGTCATTCCTGAATCATATTTGATAGATGTCTTGATGCTTTGACTTCAATGCTGTCTGAGTCAGTGACCTGGAATGATTATGAGATAAGTAGTTCTGGCACCTTTCTTACACTCATTTACAGCATGCTTGTTCTTAGAGTGTGACTGAAACATACTCAAGCACAGCCAGGAATCTTTTATTTTCATAAACAGACCTGCAATGACAGCCAGCTTTTTTTTATGACATCCATACATTTTCCATGACAGAGTCACTTAAACCCTTAAAAGATTTCTTGAACAAAGGAGAAAACTGGGGCTGAAGGTATAAAATCTCTTTAAGGCCACGTACACGTGATCAGACCGGTCTGATGAAACTGGTCCGACGGACCGTTTTCATCGGAGCAGGCTGAAGTGGTCTGATGGTCTGATATGTGTACACACCATCGGACCAAAAATCCGATCAGACCAGAATGCTGTGACGTAGAACACAACGACATGCTGAAAAAACGAAGTTCAATGCTTCCAAGCATGCGTCGACTTGATTCTGAGCATGTGCGGGTTTTTGGTCCGATGCTTTTGCGTACAACTATCGAACCTCTCCGACGGACAGGTGTCCGTCAGACAGATTTTAAAGCAGGTTTTAAAACTTTGGTCTGACGGACAACAGTCCGATAGGCCATACACACCATCGAACTGGTCCGATGAAACTGGTCTGAAGACCAGTTTTATCGGACCGGTCTGATCGTGTGTACGCGGCCTAAGGGTTATGCAACCCTTTAAAAGACCACGTTGTCATCTTTAAAAAAAAGCAGATAAAAGCAAAGAAAAATAAAGACATTTTAAATGGTTAATTGCACTGCTTTTTCTTTTCTGCAGTGTCAGTCTCTAAGATGTACACTCTCTTTTTTTCAGATGCTGGCAGAAATAGAGCATATCTCATTCCAAAATATAATACAGCATGCAAATATCACCAAAAACTGTATTCAACTTCAAATCAAAAACTGTTTTCCCAGCCCATCAGTCACACCCAGGGCTTTTTTTTTCAGACAAAAGGTGCAGGAACTCCCCTTTTCCGAGTCACTTTTTTTCTCCGCCCCTACCTACCTTCGAGCAACGTCCCTTGGTTACATCCCCTACCCACCTCCCAGTACCGCCCTTTTAGACAATACAGAACCAAATATAATTTGTATGGACTTCGGTTTCCCCTTCTTTCAGCAACAATAGATCCCCTAACAATGTACCACCCACAACAACCCCCCCCCCAGCAACAATAGATTCCCGGCAGCATCAACAGATCTCCGCACAGCAAGCATTTATAGACTCTCTGGCAGTCATCAACAATAGACCCATCCCCCAACAGTAGATCTCCTTCAGCAACAATAGACCCCCCTACAAAAATAGATCCCCTCCAGCTAGAATAGATCCGCCAGCAGTGAGCATCAATACCCTGCAGCACACCCCAGTACCCCATGACATTACATACAGTCAGTCCAGGAGGTGCCGGAAGTGCGTTCCCCCACGTTCCTGCTGAAAAAAAGCCCTGGTCACACCACTCTGACATGTTTCACCCACAATGGGCTTAATCCATTATTTTACTGTTAAGCCCATGTGTGTGAAACATGTCTGAGATGCATGGTTGATGGGCTAGGATCTGAACTGAAGTCAGTTTTTTATTCATCTTACATTGGAGCTGAATACAGCGGTATCTGCATACTATATTACAGCACTTTGCATGTCATAGCATTTTCCTCTTCTGGGAGTTTCTAATTACTTTCTCTGTTTGCCCAGCTCTTCTACCACTCCCCTTGCCTCCCTACATAACCTTTTATGCATCTATCAGGGGAAGAGAAAAGGGATACTATAAAGTGTCACTTCAATAATAGCAACAGCTGCCATCACTTTCAGGATGGTGGCCCACAGCAGCAGTCTCTAGGCTTTTGGATATCTACACAAGGGGATATAAATTATATAAATACATTACAATAAATGCACATATAAACTTATGCAAAAGATTGTTGTTGAAATGAATGGGGGCGTGGCCAAGCACCGGACCGAGATGGCTGCTTGATTCCCCTTCTCTGACACTGACGAGCAGAACTTAAGTCATACAGGACCCATAATCGCCTGAACAGGCATAGGAAAGGGTCATCTTACCTCCTCTACACCCCGGGAGACGATGGAGCCAGGTCAGTCAGCACAACCACTCATTCCTGAGATGTTCCGCGCGGCGCAGGCAGTAGGCCTAAAAGCCGCGGCCTCGCCTAAGCCTCTCGTCCCGCCCGGCGGCTCCAGCACCATCGCGGATGCCGCGAATAGCGCGATCAGCGCTGTAAACAAATCCGGGCTCCACACAAATGACCCCAGCACCTCCTCTCATGTCCTACCCATCCAGGCACCTCTGCCACCCCACCAGACACCACCGCTAATGATGGCACAGCCGTTCAGCCTGGCAGACTTCCAAGCCAACCTGCAGGCTGTGGCCCTGGACATAAAATCATCCCTGTCTGCTGCCATTAGTGAGCTCCGTGCTGACATCCAGGGCATAGCAGCTAGGACGGGGGTGATGGAACAAACTGCTGCACGCCATGTGGATGCTATTAAACAAGTGCAGAAGAACGCTGACATGCACCTAACCCATATCATTGAAATACACCGCCATTTAGAAGACCTGGACAACAGGGGGAGGAGACATAATATTAGAATAAGGGGGGTCCCTGAAATGCCTGACCAAATCCCTGTAGAACGCACTGCGGAAGCTATATTCAATGATATACTGGAAAGACCGCCTGACACACCGATCGAGTTCGAGAGAATTCACAGGGCCCTCAGGCCCAGAGGGAGAGAAAATGACCCCCCTAGAGACATAATCTGCTGCCTGGTAAATTTTCCACTGAAGGAAGCTATCTTAAGGAAAGCGAGAGAGAGAAGTAGAGTAATTTTCAACGGTACTGAGATTAAACTCTATCAGGACCTCTCAAACATTACACTGCAACAACGCAGAGCATTGCGTCCGATCACAGAACAATTGAGATCAAGGGGAATTCCGTACAGGTGGAAATTCCCATTTTGTCTATCAGCCACACAACGAGGCCATACAGCACTGCTCCGCACGCCTGATGACATCCGCTCTTTCTGCGAAGCAATGAATATCCCCAGGACGGAGGTCCCTGACTGGTACAGTTCATTTATGCTGAATGAACCGTGGATATCAATCTCCAACAATCTAACTCCCAGAGCTCAAAGACAGAGAGATAGACGTCGCAGATCACCATCTCCCCGCAACAACAGGGGAAATGAAGCCCAAGGAAATCCAGGAAACTCGCCACCCAGACGTAGAGATCGCCTTGACTACCAAGACCACATGGACACCTAAATATGCTTCTACATCTTTTGGTTCGGCTCCCCACATGCCCCTCTTTTTTCTTTTCTTCATATGGTTCTTACATGGAGCTGCTCTTTTTAGATCTACAACTGATCCTCCTGGCTATCCCTGAAGCACTCCTAAAGGAAGATAAAGGTTATACACAGGTCCAAAACCAGCTCAACATACCTATGTGACTCCCCTTTATTTTTATTTTTGTTTTTGTGTTTTTTCTTGTTGTTCTGTTTTTGTTTTTTCTCGACACCCCTGCCCTTGCTCTTTTCAGTTTGTCCTCTGCAGAGATACCAAACACCCCCATCGAGAGACAATGCATCCTCAAGGTGCTCTGAGCACCCGCTGATCTACTGGACAGTCTTTCATGATAAAGGTTTGTCTACCTCAACCGTTACAACCTCATCCCGTGTAAGTACCATCTCCTTTACTCCGTTTTTCTAAGTTCAGGAGGACAATTGTTATATATAGGGCTATGCTGCCCACTCATCTTCTAGATCAGATCCCAGGTAGGGGGTGTTTGACCTGCATATTGGGAACACACGGCCACCAAATGGCTATTTGTCCCGCAATAATATCCCAAAGAAACCTCACGGTCCTAGCGGTCTACATAGAACATCTAGGGTATTGCATGAGGAAAAGAGCAGGACACTAAAACCGTTATTGTTCTTTGTTATATCAGTTAATACAACTATTTGGACCTGAGACCTTTTAATCAGGACCCATATAAACTTTGACTCCTGTTTGAATCTCTAGCTCAGAAGATAATTGAAAAAGATGTACATTACACCCTGTTTTGGTTTGTGCTTATGCTGCATAGTATGTATATGACTAATCAATAGGGATCTTGTCACATGGCTAGCGGAGACATGGCAGTTTTCAATTTCCATCCCCCTCCCACAAGGGAAGTGCATTAGACACCCACTGAATAAATTGTTATTCCCCTTGATCTCGGCCATGCCCGGTGGTTATGTTGAAGGATTCTAGAGAATATCTAGCTCGACAAGTTAAATAGTTTGGGTTTATTGCCCATGTTTCATACCTCAGGACATTATAATGGTTTATGTGTTTACATGCTGTGGGCTTTAAACATCATAGGAAGATGGTTTCCATGCAGAGTAGCAATGTACCAAATCCCTATAGGGGTCAGATATATAAATTGCTTAAGTGAGTTCTCCTATCTCCTCTTTGGTCAATCCTGCAGGGCCTAAAGTACTAAGCTCTTTTCAAGACATCCAAGCGCAGTACTGGTCTCATTTCTTAGACACATACAGACTCAGAACTTGTAACGCAAGACCCAAGGCTTACGCCTGGCTACTAACCACTCCCAAACTAACAAATGGCCCCCCGTATTCACCAAGATAAAGACGCTCCTGTAACATTAGGTTTTCTCATTTCTATTGTAACAACTGCTCCGAAGTGCCAGACTCACAAACAGATAGGAAGGAAAAGCAAGGGAGAAAGAGAGGAGCAGGTTTACGTTCAGAGCTTGGTTCTTCTCTTTTTTCCATCTGATTGTTTAACTTCCGACAATCAGAATCTATACATACGTCGGTAACTACTAAAGCCACGTACCCAAACAGAGGGCATTCCTTAACTGCCCTTTGAACCATCCGGAATTCGGTACATTTGGGTAGGCCAGCAGGTCTAAGCCTACTCCCGGTATTCCCCCCCTACCCCACTCCCCTTCACCACCCTTAGTATCTCTCTTCAACCCCCCCCCCCTTCCCCCCTCCTTTCCTTTTTTTTTTTTAGGCATAATCCAAAACAATGGCTTCCAACATCCACCTTACCTCATCACTGTCTATTAAAATACTTTCTGTAAATGCCAAAGGTCTCAATATACCAGAAAAAAGGACCAAATTCCTCAATGAGTTCCACAAACATAAAGCAAACATCGTTTGTATTCAAGAGACCCACTTCAAATCAGAAAAAGTCCCGAAATTCCAAGACAGGAGATATCCGATAGCCTTACACGCTTCCAACACAGAAGGGAAAACAAAAGGTGTCTCCATACTAATTTCCAACCAGACCCCGTTCCAGATACACGATACCATGCTAGACCCCAGCAGGAGATACATATTTGTAAAAGGCAAACTGGAAAATCATCCAATCACAATCGCCAACATATATGCCCCAAATTCGGGCCAAGTAGCTTTCTTTCGCAAAATTAAAGAACTACTGACCACCTTTGCCACGGGCATTCTAGTCTTGGGGGGTGATTTCAACACCCCCTTGGACCCCATTATAGACACCTCGAATGGAGCATCGAGCCTTCCATACAGAGCATTGAAACAAATTAAGATCCAACTTAAAGACTTAACGCTGCATGACACCTGGAGAACTCTGTTTCCTCAAACCAAAGATTACACATACCTCTCTACCATTCATCAAAAATATTCTAGAATTGACTACTTTTTTATTTCCCAACCTGACCTAACCCTCTTGAAAGCTGCAACAATCGAACCTATGACAATATCTGACCATGACCCTATAACAGCAACATTGTCTTTCCCCGATAAAAAAACAGTGACCAAGACCTGGAGACTCAACTCCACAGTCCTTAAAGACCCTATAGATGTGCTAGAATTGAAAGAGAAATTGTTAGACTATTTTGCAAGAAACGAAAATGATGAAACCTCCCTAATGACTCAATGGGAAGCACATAAATGTGTTATCAGGGATGAATTCATCAACAGGCTAGCTAGAATAAAAAAAGATCGCCAATCGAAAATTAAATCCCTGGTACACCGGATCCACAAATTAGAGACAACGCACAAAAAAAATATTGCGACCTCAACTTTTGATGAACTAACCAAAACCAGAGCACTTCTGATGAAAGAACTAAATCTGAAAACGAAAAGACAATACATATTGAGACACAAGATCTACTATGAACAGGGTAACAAGAGCGGAAAATTATTGGGAAAACTCATTCCACTAATGAGGAGATAACCAAACAATTTGAAGCATATTATCATTCGTTATACAACCTACCATCAAACCCAAAATGCCCCCAGAACTCAGATACAAGATCTAAGCTAATTCATGACTTCTTAAAAAAATATAGCCCACCCAAACTATCTAATGACAAAGCACAAGAACTAGAAGCCCCTATTTCAGGGCCAGAATTCGACAAGGCAATTAAAGAAATGAAAGTAGGTAAGGCGCCTGGTCCAGATGGCCTACCCCTGCAGTATTACAAAACCTTCATGGACATCCTGAAACCGAGATTCCTGAAAACCTTTCAAACTCTAAACTCTGACCATCAACCTCCCAAACAATTACTAGAAGCCCACATTACAGTCATACCCAAAGAAGGTAAAGATACAACACAAGTCACGAACTATAGACCTATCTCATTAATCAACGTAGATGTCAAGATCTACGCCAAAATTTTAGCCAATAGATTGCTACCCTTACTTAATACCTTCATAAACCCTGACCAAGTGGGATTTATTCCTGGTAGGGAGGGACGGGATAATACAACCAAAGCACTAAATCTCAGTCATTGGTTAATTTCCAATAAAAAACAAGGCTTTTTTCTGTCCCTCGACGCCGAGAAGGTGTTCGATAGAGTGGCTTGGGATTATATGGAGGCAGTTCTAGAACACATAGGCATCCTACCCCAAGTGAGGACTTACATCAAAGCACTGTACATGAACCCAACCGCAAGAGTACGAGTAAACGGCCATCTATCGAACGCCTTCTCACTACGTAATGGTACGAGACAGGGCTGCCCCCTGTCCCCATTGCTCTTTGTCCTCATCTTGGAGCCCCTTCTAAATAGAATCAGAGCCAATCAAAACATAAAAGGAATCGAGATCCAAAAGAAAACCTACAAAATAGCCGCCTTTGCGGACGATATGCTACTCTTTCTGTCGGAATCCCACATCTCCATACCCAACCTTTTAAAAGACTTAGAAAACTTTAATTCACTATATAATTTAAAGATTAACCACTCAAAATCAAATGCTCTTAACATCACACTAACGGCAAATGCTGTAGATCTATGTAAAAGGAACTTTCCGTTCACGTGGGCCACACAAAGCATAACCTATTTAAGAATTGAAATTCCCTCCAATCTGAAAGACCTCTTTAAACTAAACTTCGCACCAATACTAAAAGAAACTCACGAAGATCTAAAGAGATGGAATTCCCTAAACATATCTTGGTTTGGGAGAGCTTCCCTAATTAAAATGACAATCTTGCCTAGGTATTTATATGTTATGCAAACAATACCCATTTCCCTACCCGCTTCCTTCTTTGCATCCTTCCGAAAGGCCTGCTCCACATTCGTCTGGAGGGGGAAACCCCCTAGGATCAAACTATCTAGATTATGCCTACCAAAAAACAAGGGGGGTATAGCACTACCCGATCTAAAAAAATATCACCAAGCAACACTCATGGCCCGGATTGTGGATTGGAACATACATACAACAGTCAAAGATTGGGTATCACTAGAACACAGACAATGCACACAAGAACTCAGCACTCTACCTTGGATTCACCCTAAATACCATTCAAGGGATGCTCATTCACACCCCCTAATAGGCCCCACCTTAAAAGTCTTCTGCAGTACCTTTAAACCCACCAACACAACACCTTGGCTCAGCCCTTTATCGTCACTTAGAAATAACCCGGATTTTCCTCCAGGTCTTGAGAAAGATTTTCTAACTCACCATTGGCCACACGAGAAAATCCTAGTCAAACACTTTTTTTAAAATGGAAAAATGCTGTCTAGGGAAGACTTGAACATTGACATAAAACCTTTCCAAATCCCACACTGGACATACATTCAAATAAGACATTTTTTGACCAACACCAAGACTGCACCCTCATGGACAAGACCACTTACTAAACTAGAGGATCTATGCACGAAAGTAACCCCGCACAGACATATCATATCAGTCCTGTACAATTCATTGTTTGAGGATAAAACAGACTTCTCCAGCTCCTCCTGCCGAAAGTGGGAGAGGGATATAGATACCTCTCTAACTGATGAGAATTGGGAAAGAATCTACACATATGCACATAAAGGTTCTCTAAATGTGGCCACACAGGAATGCAGCTTCAAAATAATTACTAGATGGTATAGAACTCCCTCAATAATCCACAAATTCTCTCTTCAAAGCACTGACAGATGCTGGCGATGTAAACAAGAGGAGGGAATGATGCTCCATATATGGTGGTCCTGCCCTCTAATTAACAACTTCTGGAAGGTAGTTCACGAAACCATTACAGCAATTACATCTGAAACTCTCGAATTCAACCCAGCACAATACCTTCTCCACTTTAACTACCTGCCGAGAAAACGCTACATAAAATCATTACCAATGATCATGATTAATGCAGCACGACAATGCGTCCCTTCCCATTGGCGCACGAATGTTACCCCTTTTAAAACGAAAAAATAGAAGAACTCATTAGCATATCCCAAGAGAAAATAATGTCATTCGCAGCGATCTGGCACGACTGGATGATTTTCAAAGAGTCTCTGGATTATACAACCCATATGCAGTAAGAAACCAGGATACACCCAACAAGGTCTGCTACCTATACTGGAAAAATAAAATACATAGTCAAAATTAATAACTGAATAATTTCACGTATTATATTACAATATATATATTTTTTTCTTTTCTCCCTTTCCCCCTCCTTTCCCTTACGTAGCTCCTCTCCATTCCCTCCCTCCCCCTCCCCGCCCAACACCCCTCCCTACACTTCACAACCGCTAAGGTAAAACTAGCTCCAACATCATACTTACAGGTTGAGGAGTGCCTTTTATTATTCAAAAAAAATAATAATAATAAAGAGCAATAATGAGATACAAGATCTTTGATAAGATAAACTGTTAACCGTTGAATTATATTGATCTTAGTCTGTACACTTGTATTTATCTCTCTCAAGGTTTTCTATATGTTTAATGAATGTTCCATACCAATTGTATGTAATATATGACATCAGTTGAAAAGTTAACAATGTAATCCTACGTCGATTTCTCATTTCTATTATGCTGTATTATTGTGTTATTTTGTTAATGTCTTTATAAGCACCAAATAAAACTTTATGAAACAAAAAAAAAAAGAAATGAATGGCCTGATGACAGGGTCTCTTTATATAAAAAGTAAACAACAGTTGTCTGTGTTTTCTAATGTACTATATAATTCACATCATTACTGAAAATTCAGTGGGTGATCTAATCTAGTTAGTCAAAATATACACGCAAACCTTTATCTCCAGAGTGCCAGAACTAACATCTGTTGAGGTTTATACAGACATCGGATGCATGTCACCCACTATCACAAATGTGTTCTTCACTGTTATAACATTAAGAACAGAAAAGTAAAGATGCTTCTTGTTTTTCCCTCCATTCCTAGGGCATAGATTCAGACAGGTCTGTTTCACTTTCACTTATTAACAAAAATGTAGGATGAATCGCATTGATATACAGTCATGTCCAGTCTTCCACTTTTGCTATGCCCAGTCTTACGTACATTAATCTAAGATGAATGATAGTTGCATGCCCTTTAAAAAATATAGCTGTCTATGATAGTTACTACACACTGTAGAAAACAAATGTAATTCCCTACAAAATAAAATTGCACCAGGAGGATTAAACCCTTGTAAAAAATTACGTTTTAAAAAAATGTCATTTAAAATGATCATGTGTGGGCTTCACATCATTTTTTGGGTTCTGAAAAACGTAAAAAAAAAATTCAAACATGCTGCATTTTTTAAGGATGTTTTAAACAATGTAATTTTTCTGGTTGTAAAAAATGATCGTGTGTGGGCTAAAACGACGTTAAAAACCCACGCATGCTCATAAGCAAGTTATGAGACGGGAACGCCTGTTCTGGTAAAACAACTGTTCGTAATGGAGTAAGCACAGAAAATCGCGAATCGTCTTTTACTAACACAAAATCAGCTAAAGGGTGACGTCATCCGAACGGAACTTCCCCTTTATAGTGCCGTCGTACGTGTTGTACGTCACCGCGCTTTGCTAGAGCATTTTTTTTAAACAACCGTGTGTGGGCAATGTTGTTTAAATGATGAAGTTGGAAAAAACTTTGTTTTTTCTACATGCTGAAAAACTTTGTTTTTTTACATGCAGAAAAATGATCGTGTCTACGCGGCATTAGCAAACTAACCTATTGAAAACATATTAATCATAAATGGATAGCTAAAACGATGAAAACACAATGAAAAAAAAGGGCCAGATTGACAAACAATTACGGCGGCGTATCTCCAGATCCGCCGCCGTAATTTCGCCGCCGCCGATCCACGAACGTACGTACGGCCGGCGCAGTGTTTTAACGTTGTTTGCGTAAGCGTAGGTCCGGCGTAAAGTTACCCCTGCTGTATAGAGGCGTACATAATGTTAAGTATGGACGTCAGGCCAGCGTCGATTTTTCCGTTGTTCACGTCGTTTGCGTAAACCGTTTGCGAATAGGGAATTGAGTAAGTTACGTTCACATCGTTTTCATTTACTATTTTCGATGTGATTTCGCACACTGGGATATCTCCATGGACGATGCATGCACCGTTCAAAAAATACGTCATTTACGTGGGGTCAAGCTGATTTAAATTAAATCACGCCCACAGCTTTGTCATTTGAATTGCACGGCCATACGCCGCAAGAATTACACTACGCCACCGTAAGTTACAGCGGAAAGTGTTTGTGGATAAGGATACGCCGCTGTAACTTAGAGCGGCGTAGTGTAACTTAGATAGGCTACGCCAGCGAGACATGTTTGTGGATCTCGCCCAAAGTGTTTTGCATTTCCTGATCCACATTATTTTAATAATATTGTTAAATATATTAACAGCATTTATTAAAGTGCAGTAGTACAATATAGCCAGTAAAACAATGTGATGCAGAACCTTTTGGCAGTTACTTTAAGGCAGCTAGTGAGGTATTCTATGTTTGTTGTTGATTCTATTAAACAACTGTAGTGTGGTAGGTGGTGTAGGTTGTTTCTAAATTGCTGGAAAACACGCTTGAGCTACAGTCACCAAATGAATTATGATTGACCTCTTCTAAGTTTTGATGGAGAAGGAGTTATTGTGTAGCAAGAAGAAAGCAGGTTTTTTGGTAATTGTGAAGTAGTACATTTCTGTGTGATTGTTTGTACCTGGCCCCAAAAGTGTGTCAACTTAGGACATGATCATAAAATATGTAACATGTTGCCAAGGAGGGGCTGCACTGCTAGAATTGGTCTGGAGAGTTTTGAAAAATGGTATGCATGAGGGTCCTGTACCATCTCATCACTATTTTGTAATGAAATCCCTGGTATTTATGATTTCTAGAAAATATAGGAGAGAGGATTAGTGGTTTGTTGCTCTCTTCTGGGAAAATATGTTGGTTAAGTTCCTGTTTCCACTTACCAAGAATGTGGGAACTGGGGATTGAGGTGTCGGAATCTGGTTAAAGAAGTAATACTAATTTGCAACATAATAATAGAGGATTGTAATCTAGTTCTGCTTTAGTACACTCTTATTCAAAGAGAGATATAGGTTGGTGGAAAGCTGTAACAATGGGTGCTGGATTGGCATTCATTGACATGTCTACAAAAAATGGCATAGAAGAGCATGTAATAAAAATGTCTCGGGGGGCGTCCACTTAATTTCATTATACAGATATAGCCTGTTTTAAGGGATTTCACTATAATGTTGGTCCCTATACTAGATCAAGTGTTTCTGTTTTCCAAAGCAATATCAGTCGCTCTGGGACACACATGGGAATCTCTGAGGGGCTATTTTGGGGCACCCTTTGTAAATGACTTCCTGTTGGGTTTTCAATGTGTTGTGACATGCAGTCATCTATCCCTGCGCCGGAATGGGTGGGCTTGTAGCCACAGCATGTTCTAAGCACTTTTAATCTGGATGCAATATACTTTGAATGTTTATGCAAGCTGCATGGTCAGTGCACACACAATTGAGAAATGTAATATTTTGATAATATGCTTATTTCTCCAATGCATATATCCTTATATCTCTCTTTTATCAATTGTAGACATATTCACGTCCTTTTCTAATCACCTACCCCTAAAGAAGAGAATTGATATTGCAGACTATAAATGCGTTGGGTATCTCTGTTGCCTTCATTTTCAAAAGACTAATGGTTGTTTTCGACTGTTGTGTTATTGCATATTTCTGTATCTGCATCCCACATACTTTATGTGTTATACATGTCATTTTTTAACTTTATCCTATTAAAAAAAACATTATGGCCCGGATTCACAAAGAGTTATGTCGGCGTATCTACAGATACGCCACCGTAATTTGCCTATGCCAGCGTATCGTGGGTGCATAGTTACGCTGGACGCATTCGGCATTCCCATGTAAACTATGCAAATGAACAAGATACGCCGATTCACGAACGTAGATGCGCCCGGCACCTTCATATACGCGCTTTGCGTAAGGCTTACGTCCGGCGTAAAGTTACCCCTGCTTATATGAGGTGCAGTTAATGCTAAGGTATGGGCCAGGGAACGACGCCGTCGAATTTTACGTCGTTTACGCCGTTTACGCAGTACGTGAATAGGGCTGGGCGTAGGTTACATTCACACGTCGTAAACATTGCGCTCCGACGTTACTTAGGCATTCTATCCAACGTGATTCTGAACATGCGCACTGGGATACGTCAATGGATGGCGCATGCGCCGTTCGTTCGGCCCATCATTTGCATGTGGTCACTGATCATTATACTAAAACACGCCCACTGCCTAGCTACTTTGAATTACGCGGACTTACGCCGGCCCATTTACGCTACACCGCCGTAGCTTAGGGTGCATGTGCTTTGTGAATACAGCACTTTCCTCTCTAAGTTGCGGCAGCGTAGCGTAAATAAGATACGCCCGGGTACGTGAATCCGGGCCAATGTATACAATGTATATCGCATTGAATCTGGCTAGTACAGATCATAGTGGGGTTCTCACTCACCCTGTGCGCCTATTAAAGACACAGGGTGATCTACACATAAGAGGCATTGGTGAAGCTGGAGCAAGGGTATCTTATACTTTTTAAGAGCTTCTGGGTTCCACAGGCCCTCCTGTTACAGGAAGAAAAGGGGAGAATATGAGAGTACAGGATCAAACAGCCTTTTTATACTGTGCAACCCTATAGGTTGCACAGTGAGTAAAACAACCATGCTCTACTGCATATACAGACTGAGTTTACCGTTGTGGGTTTGGTAACACTTGAACTTGCCTTAACCCAGGCACCAAGGATGAACCTTACTGAAGCCAATAGGAGCTGAATATTAAAAGAATCAGTAATGGCCATTTTTAGGCTAATTGCCAAGATGTTTGTTTAAACAAATGGCATTGGGGGAAGTGGGGATATTGCCCTGGGAACTATGCAATTTTTTTTTTTTCAAAATTGTACTTGACATGGAGCAGCAATTTCAATAATGCTTTATAGGCCACATTTAAAAATTCAAAATTCCTTTAAATATTATGCCAGGGGTAAAACCTGTAGCCTGCCTGTGAAATCTCACATCTGTGCAATGTATACAACCTACTGCAGCAAAGCTTTATATGTTGACAACAATTGTACATTTAGAGTCGGTTCACACTGGGGCGACTTGGGATCCGACTGGAGGTCGTCTCAAGTCGTCCCAAGTCGCGCTGTAGAGAAAAACAATGTAAGTGAATGGGAGCGGTGTTAATACACACTACTCATGTCGCTCCGACTTCAAAAAAGGTTCCTGTACGACTTCAATCAGACTTCTAGGCGATTTGTACCCATTGATTTCAATGGAAGTCGCTTCCAAGTCTGATCACTGTCTTAATTGAAGCTACTTTCCAGCAAGATAACATACATTTCTCAGGCAAACCCCTGCCTCCCCCTCCCTCTCCCAGAGCTGATTGTTGTTTTATTGGCCACTGGAATGTCTCCTGCCTGGAGACGACTTCAAGTCGTGTTGTAAATCTCCCCAGATCGCCCTATGGTTCATGCTCAAGTCGTGTCGGAGTTGCCTCTGAAAGTCGCGCTGGAAGTCGTGTCGCCCTAGTGTGAACCGACTTTTAGGCATTTTACTTTTGTTTGTAAACAAACTGCTGTGGATTCTTTTCATCCATGCCAGGCTCTGATCTTAGAGGAGAATTTGGTATAGATGGTAATGGGAAAACAGCCCCTAAATATACAGTACATACCAGTCCCTTAACCTTGATGTAGGTCTAGTATGGATGTCAAGGGAGACTGTATAGGTCTGGTATAAATTTGAAGGGGGAACTTCATGCATAAAAAGCAATAAAAAAGCACTGGTTCCAAAAATGTATATCTGACCCTTATCTGAGCATTCAGTCTGCCAGACTACCCCCTGGCAAAGCACCTTGCCTCATGTTCATGAGAACAGGGGCCTCTTCTTCTTACAACCCTGGCCGAGTGGCTGTGGGAATTGCAGGCAGGTAGCTTATCGGAACCTGGAAGCCCCCACTAACAATAAGCGGTTCCTGAGATCCCCCCATGTGAATGAGAATGATAAAATGTACACAGCACATAGATTTATCATGTTAAATCATAACGTTTTTCAACAATTAGGCCCCTTTCACACTAGCGGAATGATCGGATCCACCTGTCAGGTTTTTTTTTTAATGTGGACCCGATCAAACCCTCCAGTCTCCTCTATGGAGTGGTGGGTGTAAACAGACAAAACCACTGGCATCGGACTCTATCAGCTAAAAACAGATTAGCGGAATAGATGGTAGTCGGGTTTACATCCGTTTACATCTGAATACCTATTAAGGAGAGCGGGATGTGTCCTCTCTGCATAAGTGGATGGAACAGCAGACAGATTGCCTGTTGAGCAGGCAGACTTCAACAGACCCTGCCCTGTATGGAAGGAGCCTTTATGGTAATAAAATTGGATATTTTAAAAACTAATGTTGACATGAATCCTTAGATGTCTGTGATGGGCAGTTTACTGCTCCTTAATATGTTCCAGCATGGTGACAAGTCTCTCATATATGTTATCATGCAAGGAGAATCAGGAGAATCACATATGTCACACTTTATGAATTTTATTTGATGTTTTTTTTTTTATCAATTGAGGTATTGTTATACCTGTATGGATGATTTCAAAATTCTTTACACATAGTGATAATATGTAGTTTAGCACAAGGGTTTTATTAGACAGTGCTGTATTCACATACCTATATACTGCTATTCTTGGCTGAGTTTTCCCCCATATTTAGCTTTCTTTAGTCCAGGAATATCATTTGGTTATACTCCTGAATATACTTTTGTATCATGCTTTTGGACCATGTATGTCTGCCTTGTCTTGTGTGCTGCCTTATCTTCTGTGCTGCCAATTTTCAACAGTGAGCCCATCCCAAAGGCTACGCTTGGGTGTGCTCATCATGCAAATCCAACCCCCACTACCAAAGGTGATGGTGAAGACCAAGAACCTTCAGATCCTGCATATTTATCCAACTTGATCTAGCTTGCTTGATATCCAGTATCAGCAATACAGATCCTGAACCTGGATTCATACAATTGCTTTTGAATTATGCAACTCCTTCTAAATGTGTAATACCATAATATTTGATCATAGACGGTACATTTACTCACTATAATAATTAAATATGTACTTTTGGCTTTTTAAAGTTAATATATTTAAACTTTTTGTCTTAATTTGGTGAACCATTATTTCTGTATTTGACAAACTAAATGTTATGCTAGATTTGGTCTACATTGCAGATTGACAAAGGTTGGTGGTACCCTTTGACATATGTTTGTGAGCATCAATAAATGACTCATCTCAAGTACAGTATATGATTTTTTAAAGTATATTTCCTGCACCAGGTCTCATTCTCTGATAATTGACTTCTGACAGCATGTCTGTAAATGAATAAACTCAGATGCATGTAAATGTTGTTGTTCTATTTGTTTCCTTAGGGAAATCATTTCCCATTGACCAAAGGCTCAATTTAGGAATATGCAAGGAAAGCATTTCTTTCTTACATAATTACACATTCCTTATGTTCAAGGCATACTTAGACATATGCTTTTATTTGAACTCTTAAATAGCAGCTAAATTGTGTTTTATGATCCCACCCACAATCATCCTAAGAGAAAAGAGATGTAGGTCGCATAAGCAATCCAAAACATCTGATTATTTCAAGCTCTAGAGAAGGTAATGCATACTTGAGCTCCAACTGGGAAATTAAAAATTCATAGTAGTTGAGGGGATGCATGAAAAATAACCACACACCACAAACCACGTACCTTCAATTTTATTATATACTTTCACAGGTATCAGGTTACACAAAACTGATCAGACTGCTTTCCCTTCATTAACTTCAAATAGGTAAAAGCACAGCAAAATGAAGAGATCTGAAATAGCTGTCAATATGCACCCACTGCTTCATTAGTGTTCCCTGTTTATATACATGAATAACAAAACATGTACTTGAACCAGAAAGACAATGCATTACTCTTACTGTATTTTTTTTTTTAAAGCGTTTCATTTTTTTTTTTTTTTATTGTATGTAAGTCATTACTTTCTGCATTCTAATTTTGCATTATTCTGCAAAGAGATTAGGCACTAAAGTAAGAAAACAAACCTTTCAGGAAAAAAAAAACTCATTACAAACTAGCGGTAACATTTGTAATATTCCAGATCATTGTTCTCCAACTTTTTCATTTCAGGAATAGCTCTGCAATATTTTTCAAGTGCTAAATACTGTCTTTTGTTATACAGATCTTTATTTAACTTTGCAAATGTCTTTGTTAAAAAAAAGTAATTTAATCCACGACTATTATATTTCGGAAAATCAATCCTGCACTGCATGTTGGTGCTGGAAAGAACTGAAAGGGATTTGCCAATTTTTACTCTTTCATGTAGCAACGCTAATGATTCTATCTCTCCCGGTATCGCCCTCTTTTTTAGTGCCAAGGTTTTGATGTTAGCTTACTTAACATGAAGCAACATTTTAAGTGAATATTACAGCCTGTCTATCTGTGATATCAAGACTGGCATGGGGGGAAAGAGGTCACAGATGTCAAAAGGCTGGTGCTAGGGTCCCACTGTCACCTGTCCGATAAAGATTGCTGATATATCACATGAACAGTACATGCTTAGCTGTCGCAATACAGTTTTGTTGAACTGAACTTAGCAAAATACAATGGGAGGAGGCATATTGAGCTTTTTAGAAGAACAAGCAAAGCTTTTACACATTCTCCCACTTTACATAGGAGCAATAACCCATATTGTGCTATTCAATATATTTCAATGAGAGTTTTGTTGAGAAATATACTGAATAAACAATTACTGTATGTTTAAACAATAAACATTTAGGGCCAGATTCACAGAGCCATTACGCCGGCGTTACAGGAGATGCGCGGCGTTGGTCTAAATTTGCGCATGCGTATCGATGCGCCGCATCCCCAAAACGATATACGCATGAAATCTACTTTTTTTGGACCGGCGTAATTTTGATAGACCGGCGTATCCGTCCGCGCAAAACTGCGCTAGATACACCATTGATTTGCTATTCAAATATGCAAATGAGGGAGTTACGGGGATACACAAAAGTAAGTTGGTGCAGTGCCGGCTACGCACTGTGCGCAACAGCTGCACGTCCTGTCTAAAATTAGACCATATAAAAGGTGGAATAAAATTAGACAATCCGTCTACATGTCAGCTAAAGCAACACTGTTAGTGAGGAGCTGAGCAGTCACACTTGCTGGACAACAATCTGTATGCCAACATGCCAGGGGCATCCTTGCTCATAGCTATACTAATGACTTTAGAGGAGCAAAGAAGGAGGAGGGCACGGAGGAGGGCAGGGGAGAGGATATACCGCACACGCATAGACCTCTTTGGCATGAGTGATTCTGAGGTGTATCGCATCTTCAGATTCACCCCTCATGCCATCCTGGAATTAATCACCACCTTGCAGGAGGACATCACCAGCCCAACACACCGCTCACATACAGTGCAGCCACTGGTCAAGGTCCTGGCAACACTCCATTTCCTTGCCAGTGGCTCTTTTCAAAAAACAAGTAGAGTGGTGGCTGGGATGGCACAATCCTCCATGAGCAGATGTGTGCACCAGGTTGTCCCCGCAATCCTCAGACGCATGGCCAACCAAATCATCAAACCCACAACTGAGGACCTGCTGCTGAAGGCAATGACAGATTTCTACAGAATTGCCAGATTCCCACGCACCGTGGTGGCCATTGATTGCACACATGTGGCACTCCAGCCCCCCCATGAGACAGAGCACATATACCGCAATCGGAAGCATTGGCATTCCATCAACGTACAGGTGATAGTCGATGCCCAAGGCCTCATATGGCACGTCCGTGCCAAACACCCCGGATCCAGCCATGACAGCTACATATACAAACAGAGCCCCATCCCCACAGATTTTGAACAGAATGTAAATGGGGACACCTGGCTGGTTGGTGAGTGACATGGGTGGCAGGCATGACTGTCCCCCCCATGATGCACACATCACAAGGGGCTCATGCATGACTAACATCCTCCTGTCTTTTTCCTTACAGGTGACTCTGCATATGCACTGGGACCCCATCTCATGATTCCTATCCGGAACCCCCAAACCCCAGGAGAGGAAAGATACAATAAAGCCCACGCCCAAACACGTGCAGCAGTGGAGTGCACCTTTGGCCTCCTGAAGTCACGTTTCCGATGCCTGGATAAGTCTGGGGGGACCCTGTTGTATTCCCCAAACTTTGTGTGCCAGATCATCGGTGCATGTTGCCTGCTGCACAACTTCGCAGTAAGAAAGGGCCTGCAGATTGACATACGTGATGACCTGACCCCTGAACCAGACAATCCCCCCTAACCGAGGATACCCCGTCTTCTGAGGGAAGAGCAGCCAGGAGACAGCTCACATTAGGCATTTTGCACGTTAAACACACACATTAATCATGGCACAATGAGAATGCATGCATGCACACCACTGTGGACCCTAGCACAGACACATCACATCCTCATCAAATTGGATTAGCACAAGCCCACCATGCAGGACTTGTGAGCAGCAACGCTACGCCACGGCTCCAATTATGCCACTGTACATTCATACACCATTCACACGGACCTGGGGATCACTTCTCCCTGGTCCTGGGGAACCCTTCTCCACCAAAAATGAGGGTGACATCCCTTTTCCGGCAGGAATGTCACCCCCACATTCCGAAATCATTCACAACACACACAAAAAAAATAAAAATTGTCCAGCAAAAAAAAAACATTCCAGCAAAAAAAAAAAGTCCAGAAAAAGAACAAAAAAGGGGGAAACCAAATTAATGCCGCTGGCGTGACCCACGCCTGGGGCGCCCACGGCCACGGCCCCGGCTCCTCAGGGGAGACTCATGGGGGGGTAATCCGGGGAAGGAGAAGCAGCCCCTGGTCTCTGCCCACCTGGCGGGCTGCCCTCCAAGGCCACGGCAATTCTGGTCAGCACTTAGTGTTGCCGTATTGGCCTGGATAGCCTGGGTGAGGGCCCTCACATCCTGCCCAACGTCTGCTGTAGTAGTCTGCAGTTCGTTTAGTCAGTTTGTAAGAGCCAGGGAGTGGCAGTCCAGGTCCCCAAGCGTATCCTTTATGGAGGACAGGCTCTCCTCCATCCGCACCAAAGTCTGGCTGACCTGTCCCAGATGGTGGTTCTGAAGGGCCTGGCCCCTTCTGAGATTGGCGGGCAGAACCTCGGCCACCCCCTGGTCTTCTGGGATGACTTCCTGCCTCCAGCTAATGCTTGTGGCTGGGGAGAAGGGGAGGCCCTTGGGAGGGGAGCCCTGTTGGGGGAGGAGTGGGGGGGGCTACCCCTTATGGAGGGCTGGCTGCTGTCAGCCAGAGGGGAAGACTCCTCCAAAAACAACAATCCACTGGCTGACATGACCTCCTCCTCCTCCTCAAACTCCTCCGAGGACTCCGGCCTTGTCTGGGGGTCCTCATCAGGCTGGTGTCCCGGGGATGGTGCAGTCAGGCCAGATGGCCCAGCACCCTCCTGCACATCTGTGGATGACACAAAACATTCACAGGTTGGAGGATCCACACACTTGCCAAATATTTCCTCCCCCCCACACACATTCTACACACCAGATAGGACCTTACCTGTCATCACGGGCTCCTGACTGGAGTCATAGCCAGGCAGGCCCTCCACTTGTTGCCTATTAAAGGTGTGGGGCACCGCACGCTCCTCCACTGTCAGCCTAACAGGGCATTGTGGCCCCCTCCAGTGCCCCTGGCATGGGCTGCCATCTGCCCCAGCTTCTTTCGGACCAGACGCCGGAGATCATTGATCTTCTTTACGATCCCCTCGCGTGTCCGGGTCTCCCCCCTCCAATGAATTTACCTGGTCGGTAATGTTCTGCAAAATCTCCTTCTTCCTGGCCGGGGTGGTGTTGGCACTCTCCGGGCCGTGAAGGAAACGGCCATATTGGGTAAGGGCCCGGGCAATAATTTGTTTCTCCCCCAAAGTAAAATTGGTCTTGCACTTCCTCTCAGTCATACTCATACAAAAACTCTCTCCCAAACAATCACCAAAAATCACACACAAAAACAAGCAGGAAAAATCAAGCAACAAAACAAACAAACAAAATCTATCAACCAAAAAGTCTCACAACCAGTCACCAAAAAACACTATCAAATATATTCTACAAAACACTAGATCAAACAGTCAACAAATATCACAAAGACAAGTCACAACGCTACAAACGCGAACAAACAACAGAACAAAAGCACCTTGCTGTATAGGAAGGGATACAAAGGGATGTACTTTTGCAAAGGAAGGGCGTTTGTGTCTGTCTATTTAAGCTCTCTGCGTAGTTCACTAAGTTGCCCGGGTCCACTTCCAATTTCACTGATTGCGCCGTTCCAGAGTTGTGAGCATGCACACAGAGGTGCTGACCATGGTCTGCTTCATGTGCGCATGCGCGATCCGGCCGGCCCTTCATTTGCATGGGGTCACGGCTCATTTCAATGAAACTCGCCCATGTCCTTCCCAATTTGAATTACTCTGCCTTACGCCTCGGAATTTACGTTACACCGGCGCAAATTTCTGCGCAAATACTACGAGAATACGGTGATTGCGCCTCTACATTGCGCCGGTCTAACGTAAAGGAGGTGCGCTACGCCGGTCAAAATATGCGCCAATGTACGTGAATCTGGTCCTTACTATTTAAAAACTTCTAGATTGAAAGCTGGGCAGATCATGACCATCTACTGTATATACCACGGATATACAAAAATATAGAACTGTGCAATAATTTATTAAGATTGTGAATGCTAGTAGATATAATGCCGATATTCTCTATCTTTTTTTATTTGTTGCTTTAGCTGTTAGTGTCTTATTATTTGCTTGACAGTCTAACAGTCTTTGGACTTCTAAGGCCTCATTCCCACTGGCATTTGTGTAGCCATGATTATATGCATTTATATGTAATTTAGGGCATTTCTAAATGCATATTATGGCATGTAGTCATTTGTAATGGTATCATTCACACTGAACATTTCTCTACATTTAGGTAGTCTCTAAACCTTCCTGTGAAATTGTCTCACTTGCAAAATAAATAATTCTGATTAATGATGAGCTGAACCTACCTGCGTTCAGTTCAGGGTATGTTTAGCATCCTTTACCAAAGTAAAGATGCTGAATCAGAACACAGAATGGAGTGCAGAACGGGGGGCTTTCATTCCCCATCTTGCTCATGGATGACACATCCCCATCCATTTCCTGCATATGAAAGTTAGGAATCACAGCAGAAAATGTATGGGCCACACTGACGCAGGTCTTAGGCCGCGTACACACGATCGGTTAAACCGATGAGAATGGTCTAATGGACCGTTTTCATCAGTCAAAACCGATCGTGTGTGGGCGCCATCGGTTATTTAACCATCAGTTAAAAAAAAGCCAACTTGCTTTAAATTTAAACGATGGATTCCTAACCGATAGGTCAAAACCGATCGTTCGTAGGCACGAACCATCGGTTAAAAATCTACGCATGCTCAGAATCAAGTCGACCCATGCTTGGAAGCATTGAGCGTCATTTTTTTCAGAACATCGTTGTGTTTTACGTCACCGCGTTCTGACACGATCGTTTTTTTTAACCGATGGTGTGTGGGCGGGAAGGACCATCAGTCAGCTTCATCGGTTAAGCGATGAAAACGGTCCATCAGACCGTTCTCATCAGATGGACTGATCGTGTGTACACGGCATTAGGGTGAACCCACCAGCCCCCAGGCAAGCTACATTTTTCTCGGGCCTTTGTCTTCTATATCACTTCTATATGGCAGCTTGTCTACAGAAAACTGTCCATACTCTCTGTATTTATCTCATTAGTATTTTACACCTAACTTTGCCTGTTATGAAAATGTATACTTAAAAAAAAGGAGGTGCAGTGAGAATGGAATGTACATATGAGCAATCCACCTTCAGTGCAGCTGTGCTTTTTCCTGCTGCTGCAGCTGTCACGCACACAGTGCAGAGGTTTTGAAGCTGGATGGGGGAGCTTGATAAGGATTCACAGAAACAAGTTCCTCATCAGATCTGCTCCTGTGTTTTAGAAGTACAGTAATGCTCCATTTGCCAAGCTTGAGAAAGGGGGCTTTGCTCCTGAATAGGGATGAGCCGAACAAAACTTTTAGAACCCCATTGAAGTCTATGGGACTCGAACGTTCGAAATTCAAAAGTGCTCATTTTAAAGGCTAATATGCAAGTTTTTGTCGTAAAATGGGTTTGAGAACCCGGGTCTTGCGCCAGGGAACAAAAAAATGGTATTTTTTTCTGGAGCAGTGATTTTAATGATGCTTAAAGTATTTTTTTTGTTTAATTCCTTTAAATATCGTACCTGCTGAGTGTTACGATAAGAAAAAAGTAATTTAAAACTGCTTGCCGCTTTAATGTAATGTCTGGTCCCTGCAATATGGATGAAAATCATTGAGAAAAATAGAATGGGTTTCCCCGCCCCCCTCCCCCCAGGTCATTACCAGCCCCTTTGGCCCTATATACTTTGAACAGCAGTATACAGGCGGTGCAAACAAGACAGTACTGGTACTTTTTTAAAGTGTAGCTCCAGCCAAAAAAATCTATTTTTTAAGCTTTTTGGAAAACATAGAGCAGTGAGTGGTGCGCAGTGAGGTAGGCTAGTACTGTAGTGACGTTGTACAAAACAGCCATGCTGCTATCGCTAGCCTTATTTTATTTATTAATGCCGCTGAACCAAAATGCATGCTGCTTTGTTAGCATGCATTTTTATTTTTGTGATCTTTTTTTATTTACACACACATTATATATATATATATATATATATATATATATATATATGTATATATATATATATATATATATATATATATATATATATATATATATATATATATGTGTGTGTGTGTGTGTGTGTGTGTGTAAATAAAAAAAGAAAACAACAAAAGCACCATGCATTTTTTTGAGACTCGTGAGAGAATCATGATCTTCATTCTAAGATTCTTTGTAATTCTAATTTTTCTCAGAATCGTGCAGCTCTACTGCCTTTAGGAACTAATATGAGAAACACCAGCAAATCTATTGACATAGCTTTAGGTGCACACTGTACAGGGGACACAGACAGTACACCACTTGAAAATACTGCAGCTAGCACAATCACATACCTGCCAGTATATTAGGAAGAGCGGATCTATCTAAACTCATTACAGTGTATAAATATATATATACAACACCTGGGATGCATATATCCTCTACACACTGTAACTCTAACTGACTAGCCTGCCTGCCTGCCTGCTCTATCTAACTCCAAAAAAAATGACTCTCTCTCTCTCTTTCTCTGTAATCCACCAACACACTAAACAAGGCTGACTTCCAGGCAGCATTATATAGTGTGGGGCATGTACTAAACACCCTGAGCCATAATTGGCCAAAGCCGCCCTGGCTTTGGCCAATTATGGCTCACCGTTTTTTGCGCGCTGTGATTGGCCAAGCATGCGGGTCATAGTGCATGCTTGGCCAATCATCAGCCAGCAAAATGTTCGTAATTCAACGAACGATCGAACATACAATATTCAAATCGGACGTGAGTTTGACTCGAATACAGAGCTCATCCCTACTCCTGAAATATTTAGGCATGCCCATTGTGCTTGGCCATGTGGTCTGGCAGAATCTGCTTTGCTTTTGGCTGACAATGTAATGAAGTGGCATCCTCACCATTAATAGACTTTTATATGGATTTTGAGTCATGTATGTGGCCATTTGGCTTTATTAATTGTATTAAAATGTTCTTGTTTACAGCACATAGTCTGTGCCCTCTATGTTCATTTATGTGTTAACCAATGGACAGACTGCTATCGATGATAGAATCTGCGCACTGCCTTTTGTCATTCACAAGGAGAGAATGTCTCAGCCCCCTCAACAGGTTTCACCCACTTTCAGTGTCCCTGGTTGGTTGGAGGCCACCTGCACTTAAGCTTATAGCGTCCTTATTGACCAATGACAGGTGGGGAAGAGAGGAGGTAGTGGTAGCAAATAGGAGACAGGCAGATTCAACTTAGAGTTGCTCTAAATTATGTTGTGTTATCTAATAACTCAATAATAATATTTTTTTTCTAATTTGGTGCATTAAAGGGTAAGTTCACCTTTGGCAGAAGAGATGGACTGAACACCCCCCTGTTTGGTTCTGCCCCGAAACAGCAAACTCTGTTGTAGTCTATGGGAGCTGAACATGAGAAATCAAAAGTGCCCATATTAAAGGCTTACAGTGTTTTGAAAAAGTATTCATACATCTTGAAATTTTCCACATTTTGCCATGTTAAAACCAAAAATGTAAATGTATTTTATTGAGATTTTAGGTTATAGACCAACACAAAGTGGCACATAATTGTGAAGTGAAAGAAAAATTATATATTTTTTAAAAAAAAGGTTTAAAAATAAATATCTGAAAAGTGTGGTGTGCATTTGTATTCAGCCTCCTTTACTCTGATACCCCTAACTAAAATCTAGTGGAACCAATTGCCTTCAGAAGCCACCTAATTATTAAATAGAGTCTACCTGTGCATAATTTAATCTCAGTATAAATACAGCTGTTCTGTGAAGCCCTCAAAGGTTTGTTAGAGAACCTTAGTGAACAAACGGCATCATGAAGGCCAAGGAACAAACCTGATACAGGTCAGGAATAAATGTTTGGAGATATTTAAAGCAGGGTTAGGTTATAAAAAAAATCCATGCTTTAAAAGCTCATGGAGCATTGTTCAATCCATCATCCAAAAATCGAAATAGTATGACACAACTTCAAACTTACCAAGACATGGCCGTCTGCCTAAACTGACAGGCCAGGCAAGGAGAGAAACATTTAGAGAAGCAGCCAGAGGCCCATGGTAACTCTGGAGGAGCTGCAGAGATCCACAGCTCAGGTGGGAGAATCTTTCCACAGGACAACTATTAGTCATGCACTCCACAAATCTGTCCTTTATGGAAGAGTGACAAGAAGAAAACCATTGTTGACAGAAAGCCATAAGAAGTCCCATTTGCAGTTTGTGAGAAGCCATGTGGGGGACACAGCAAACATGTGGAAGAAGTGCTCTGGTCAGATGAGACCAAAATTGTACTTTTTGGCCTAAAAGCAAAATGCTATGTGTGGCAGAAAACGTATGCTGCGTACACACGATCAATTTTTGTGATGAAAAAAAACAAAGTTTTCAAAAACGTCATTTAAAATGATCGTGTGTGGGCAAAACGTCGTTTTATGTCTTTAAAAAAACGACCAAAAAAAAATTCGAACGTGCTTGAATTTTTTGTGTCGTTTTTCAAAATTTCATTTTTTGTGTCATAACACAATTTAAACCCGTGCATGCTCAGAAGCAAGTTATGAGAAGGAGCTTCAATGTAACAGAGTGCCGTCGAACATGGTGTACGTCACCACGCTTTGCTAGAGCATTTTGGAAAAACGATGGTGTGTGTGCAACGTCGTTTTGGAAAATGAAGTTTGAAAAACGTAGTTTTGTTTCGTCACATAAAACGTCGTTTTTTTTCATCACAAAAAGTGATTGTGTGTACGCGGCATAACACTGCAAATAATCCTGAACACACCATGCTTTTTTTCAGCAGGGACAGGAAGCTGGTCAGAGTTCATGGGAAGTTGGATGGAGCCAAATACAGGGCATTCTTAGAAGAAAACCTGTTAGGGGCTGTACACACGAGGAGACATGTCGGATGAAAACGGTCCGCGGACCGTTTTCATCAGACATGTCTCCTGGGATATTGTGATCTGATGTGTGTACACACCATCAGACCAAAATCCCAGCGGACAGAGAACACGGTGACGTGACGGTCACATGGCGGTGACGCGGCGACGTGCGCAAACTAGGAAGTTCAATGCTTCCACGCATGCGTCGAATCAACCAGCGGACATGTCCGACCGACAGGTTTCCAGCGGACGAGTTTCTAAGCATGCTTAGAAACTTTTGTTCGCTGGAAACCTGTCCGCTAGGCCGTACACACGATCCGACATGTCCACGGAAACTGGTCTGCGGACCAGTTTCAGCGGACATGTCTCCTCGTGTGCATGCAGCCTTAGAGTCTGCAAAAGACTTTAGATTGGGGCGGAGGTTCACCTTCCAGCAGGACAATGACCCTAAACATACAGCCAGAGCTACAATGGAATGGTTTAGATCAAAGCATATTCATGTGTTAGAATAGCCCAGTCAAAGCCTAGTCCTAAATCCAATTGAGAATCTGTGGCAAAACTTGAAAATTGCTGTTCAGACGCTCTCCATCCTATCTGACAGGGCTTGAGCTATTTTGCAAAGGAGAGTGGGCAAAAATGTCACTCTCTAGATGTGCAAAGCTGGTAGGGACATCCCCAAAAAAGACATTCAGCTGTAATTGCAGGGAAAGGTTGTTCTACAAAGTATTGCCTCTCGGGGGCCTAATCACAAATGTACACACCACTTTTTAGATATTTATTTGTAAAAAAAAAATGAAAACTATTTATCATTTTCTTTTAACTTCACAATTATGTGCCACTTTGTGATGGTCTATCACATACAATCCAAATAAGATACTATACTAACTTTAAAAAACTATATTTTTTTCAGGAGAACTGATTTTAATGATGCTTTTAGAGCAAAAATAAAAACCAACATGCACGGTTGTAATGTCACACGGGGGGTGGTGCCACCAGGTGGCCCTGCTCTTACCTATATAAGAACTTGGCCAGCCAGCCATTTGGAGGTTTGTCTTTACAGCAAGTGGCACTTTTTTTATTTAAATTTTTGGGTTGGCGGTGTGGCGGGAGTCGTAATTAGCAATGGATTTACATCAGTGGACATGTTTTTGTAAATTTTTAATAAAGGAATTGTCAAAAACTGTTTTTTGGTGAATAGGGAGGAGTACCATGAATCCCATACTCATTCACATGAGGGGGTCTGGATCTGGATCCCTTGTTAAAAGTGACTTTCAGATTCCGATAAGCCGCCTGCATGCAGACCCCACAACCCCAGCACAGGGTTGTGGGGAAGAGACATCAACATGTGAACAAGAACAAGGTGCTTTGGGGCAGGGGGTTCTCCCTTTAAAATCCATACCAATTCCGAAGGCACCTTGCCAATTGATGTGTATGGGCAATTTTTTTTCTCTGCATGGACCCTTTTACCATTTGTCCATTATGTATTCATGTGTTACATTACCTTGTTTGTCATTCATTTCCAGATAAATCCTACATGCATTCACCCCTGAAGAGCAAGTCACATCTCAAGAAACGCATCGGGTGTTCTAATGCCATGTATACTCATATATTTTAAATGAAATTCAATCTTCAACCATGTACAAACTTGTATCGGATTTGCCTTTGTTTATGCTACTCTTTCATGTGTGATCATTTCTGCAATAAATATTTTATTGTATTTATATTTGTCAATTTCATCAGCCAATTGTGCACACCTCATATAAAGTCCCAAAGGGCAATATATATGACGTTATTGTAATTTGAGGGATGGAGGTGACACCAGACCTTTCTTTTATAAATACACACGTCGATCCGCTTAGGGAACTGAAAAACACCTTGCAAGATCTGCAACTAATAGATGACTTGCATGGTTAAGGAGGCAGTTAAAGGGTAACTCCACCTTCGTGGAAATAATAGAGCAAATAAAATAAATAAATAGCATATACAATTGATACACAAGTCCTATTGTGATTTATTGTTTTTAAACATTACCTTTACTTTTTCATATGCAGCCACTGTAATTTCTGTAAAATCCAATACAATATGGTAACCTGGTGTCACAATCTATGGTGAACGGGAGTAAACCACAACTGCGGTTAGCAAAAGATTTCAATGCACCTCTCTATGTTATGTGAGATTTCACTTTTGGACCCCAGGCGTCACTCCAATTTGAGTTTGGGGGTTCACTACATCATCTCTCTCACATATAGGAATGCGTTGAGCTAAGGGTGGAGGTATTACAACATGCCCCAACCCCTAGCGTGGAAAGATTACAATGCACATGAAGATTCCAATGCACTTCTCTATGTAGGTGATTATCAGTACGGGACCCCAGGTGTCATTCCAATCTGAGAACAGGAGTTTGGGGGTTCTCTACATCATATCACCTTACATAAAGGAATGCATTAGGTCACTAAGGGAGCAGATATAAAAAAATCCCTTCTACCTTTAGCATGAAAAAGTTAAAGTAAACATGTTTAATAATTTAGGGCCTGAGCCCAATTTCATTTAACAACGTATGTCAAGCACATAGGAAATAAGAGTACTGTAAGCAAGTCATATTTCCATAAAAGAGGCAAGTATAGCTCAGCTGAGTTGAGAGTGCATGTCCCTTTAAGATATTCCACAGCGAACAACTGAAGACACAGTAATTAATCCCAAGCAGTAGGTAAGTATTCAGTAAGCCAGATTTAAATATAGTACTAGGTAGAAGCAATATATGTAGCAGGAAATTCTAGAGCAGTACAATAGAAGTAAATGCTACTTATCCGTTTGCAAATGATCAGTGTTGTAGTATCTTATCAGCAATGGGATTCCGTAGTGTAGGGTGTTTTGAGGAAGATATCTTTAGGGTGTCCCCAGCATAGGCACTATGTATGGCAGTGTGGATCCAGTGTAGTCCTTAGCTAGATGTTGGTATGGGTCCAGCGTGGCTTTGTCTGCAGCTTGGGGATCGATGGTACCTGTAGTTTGTACAGTGGCCGGCTACGGTTGACAATAATAGAACAGCGTGTGTATTACATGCTGTTCTGTTTATAGGTGAGAGGCTTGTGTCCCGAATGAGCGCTGATTGCACTCGTCACCTCCGTGTTCCAAGCTGGATCGCACGCGGCCCCGGGCGATGATGTCATTGCGCGGTCGCCATATGCCCTGCAGCGTGGAGCGCAATACGGCGACGGAAGACGCCGATTACACCTGGAGGCATTCTGGACACTGTTGGTGTACAGAGCTTCCCCAAAAATGTAATTTCCTGCTTGTGTGATTGGCTCACTATTTTTCTGCAAAAAGCTACAAGTCAAATTGTATCTGTAATTGAAATGCACATTTTGGTGGGTTACTCTCCAAGGGTTAAATACTTCTATAGGGTTGCGGACACTGCAACTTTTCCTGTTAAAAGTAAAAAAAAATATGCAATCTGTCTGGTGCAACAAGGTAGAAATCTGCTATAAGGTTTGTTAAAATCACTGCAATGCACATGAATCGCCCAGAGGAGTTTTTTCTTGCCCCAACAAACGTGGAGTTATCCTTCAAATTTATGGTTCATCAAAACCATTGACACTCTACAGCTGCATGACAGCTTGAAAGCACAATGACATGGCAGGTTCCCCTGTCCCTAGCATTGTATTTTGTGGTGGTAAGTTGAGGTTGCTTGCATAAAGCTTTTCAACCCATGGCAGAATGACAAACTATTCAGAATCTGTGTATTTCCCATAGGCCCCAAATTCACGTTGACTAAGCATTGATTGACATCTGCGATAGCCATCAATGCAGATGCAGTTTGTACTTAAAATTGGTTTGGGTGGTTCCTTTATATACATGCACTTTCTATTAGAAAGTGCCCTGACAAAAATCTGCAGCTATGTCTTCCTACTGGTTTTCGGTTGGCCCTGGCAAGACTCTCATATTCAGCTTGTTCCATAGAACTTTGGAGGTCTCCTGACAAATGATGCTAACTCAAGATAGTATTTGTAATCAGGGCCGCTGATAGGGGGGACCACCAGCCCTCCTGTAGGGGGCCTGGGCACACAGGGTGGCCCGGACAGCAGGAGGATCGGTGGAGCAGAGAATAAAGAATAACAGTGTCTCACACGCAGCAATTTGAAGCCGCACGGCTTTCAGCTGGTAGGTGAGAGACACAGGACTGGATGCCGGAGTGTGTTGTTATCCCCCCCCTGGCTGGCCGCTGCTGAGCTTCTTCCCCCGCCAGCTTCTTCCCCCGCCCCCTCTCCGCCCGCACTCACAGCTGGAATGAGGAGATGGCAGCTTGGAGCCTGGAGCGGTGAGAGAAGTGCCAGCGGGAGGTGTGCCGTGTTTTGTTCTTACCTCCTGTCAGAAGAGCGCTGGTCTTTACAGTACATGAAACCACATCACTGGCTTGCTCTTACTGTAGATCGCATGGCACTGTACACACACCGCCCCCTATCCACATTTGTTGCTGCTGGGAGGTGAGCACTGAGCAGCCTTTGGAGGAGATAGGCGCGCTGTGTGTGTGTACAGTGCTATGCAATCTACAGTAAGAGTGATCCGGTCTCATGTACTATAAAGACCAGTGCTCTTCTGACAGGAGGGGAGAACAAAACACAGCACACCTCTTCCTGTATGTAATGAGAATTTGGGGAGGGCAATATGTGTGAGGAGGAAGAATGGGGCTATATGTGCTGGGAGGAGAGACTGGGGGGGGGCAGGGGGGTAATTTAGAGGGGGTTGTTGTTTGATCTATGTTTGGAAATTTGTGCACAGTGGCCCCGTCAGGTAGGCTGCACGGGGCCCCGTGATTTCTATAAACGGCCCTGTTTGTAATGCAAGGAGGTAAAGAAATTACCAGTTTTTAGAAAACTAGCATTTAAAAATGTAATATTCACAATGGCATATTACTATACACACCAGGGAAATCTTAATTTTACATTCCAGATAATACACATCTGAGCTGCACCAGCCGCCACTAGTCAGAAGTAAAAATCCTCTTTTTGCATAGGTAGGGGATCATTGGAACCTCTGTCAGCTCTTTTTTTATTGTTGCGTATTTCCCTGTTGTGGATTTTCTTATACTTCCTGTCATGCAAAACAATATCACAGAGGAGGAAGTGAAGGGCAATCTCTTTAGTGGAGCCCTGGATAGCAGCAAAACCTGAGAGGGGTTCTTACCCTTTCTCATGCCAACCCAAGCTAGAAAAAAAAGTTTTGGATATAAGTACACTGCAATCAGCCATTATCATTTTTGGAGGAACCTTTGCAAAAAAAATTGAGATCCCTGGGAATCCCTGAAATTATTAAACACAAGTAGACACACCGTTCCTCATTCTGGCATTACTACATGTTTTCCTACGTCTCAAAATCTCAAGTAAATAGTCAAGTGTTGCACGCATACTAGTCTTTACCTTGCAGGTTCTAAAAACCCAACCATCCCAACCAGTGGTTTACAACTGCTTTAAGCCCCAGGAAGCAAAGGAAAGTCCTGTGTAACCCATGAGTGATAGCTTACACAGTGATGTCTCAAGGAAGTTTGTGCCTACATACCTAGATGTACATTTTGTTTTCCTTTAAGCTCCTGGTGCTGAATGGAGCCACAAAAGAAATGAGAGGTAAGTATTGCCTCGTTTCCACTGAACGGAATGGTTCGGGTCAGTAAATTTGAAACGGTTAGAATGGACAGGTCTATTCTGGTGAGCGTTTCCACTGCAAATCGGACCATCTGGGACCATACAGGGTTTAGAAAAAATGCCTAGCACGTCCACCAATCAGTGGAATGTATTGTAGCTCTGCCCTAACCGTACCGTTCCATTTCCTATGGCCCCACATCTGAAGTAGGACCCAGAATGGTCCGGTACGGTTCGGTTTTATGGCACACTTTCATAATGGAAAGTGTACCGTACCGAACCGTACCGAACTGATCCGCTCAGTGGAAACGAGGCATATGTGTCTAAAGAGGTGGGGAATAAAAGCAAATCTGACTTGTTCTAAAAGGACGTAGAACAGATTTGCTATAAATAGAAACCTTTCAGAAGAGTGACTGCAACATTATAATTGAAAATAACATTTTATATTTTTTAAATTCAGCTGTGACTTTTTTTTTAATTCACTGAGTTCCATTGCTTTATAAAATCATTTGATCTGAAGCTTTGGACATGTTTATATGGTTGCAAAACTCTCTTATCCTAAGTGTAATAATATCTTTTACAGCAGGGGGTACATTATTCCTCATATTATTATCTTTAACGATAATAATGGAGGTAAAAGCAATATCAAAAAGAGAAGTATTTTAACCCTTTATCTAACATTGTGTATGCCTGTAAATCCTATTAGCAGTAAATATAATGTTTTATGCTAAAAACAATCGTGTTTTGTCATAGTTACAGCTCTACAGCTGAGTTACACGTACAGATTTGTTCCCAGGCCCCATGAGTAAAAGCATTATGTCTTAGAATTTTTAAAGCAGCCAAGGAGTGAGTGACTGTGATAATGCAGTCAATACATGTTTCTTTGAGACATACGCTTCCCTCATAGATGATGTGATTTACCCAGAATAAGAAGCCCAGGGCCAGGAGAACTACAAAGGTGTCATGTACTTGTTCGGTAGTAATAATGAGGAGGTTTACATTATTTGTAGAATTGCTTACACAAACATTAAAAATGTTCAAACTTGTTCTCTACCTGATCTTTTGCTAAATCTGGCTGATCTGCAGATAGACAATCACTTTGTTTTGTTAGTCTCCAGTTAACCGGCAGAACCTGGTTAGTAAGATTTTTATTTTTATTTATTTTTTAACAATGGTGGTAAAATACACAAAACCCCCTCAATAACACCATCACCCAAATAAAAGCCTAGCACAACTCTTTAAGAAATTAGAGGACAAGCACTATTCAACTATGCCAAGAAATGTTATAATCACATAAACATATATTCTCTGATGATCCAAGCATAAATGATTATATCTTTAGTGCAGAGAGAGTGGGGGGTCAAACATCACTGCCACTAGCTTATCAAAAAATCATAATGGGGAGAAAAATATTGAACACAGCCAAATACTGCTTTCTCTGTAATCAGCCTTGGGTGTCCGTTGTCAGTGGTTGCAGCACCAGTTAGTCATCTCATCCCCATGGCTATCTTTATTTGGTTCAAAATCTGAAAGCAATACCACGTATTTAATAAGTTTATCTAACAAAAAAAACTATGTCTGTCAAGCCTTATGCCACGTACACACGATAATTTTTCGGCTTGTAAAAAACAACGTTTTTCAGCCTCTAGAAAAAAAGTGTTGTTTTTTCCAACTTCATCATTAAAACGACGTTGCCCACACACGATCATCATTAAAACGACGTTACCCCCACATTCTAACAGCATTCACAACCCCCCAAAAAAAAAAAAAAAAATGACCAGCAAAATCAAAAAATTTCCAGCAAAAAAAAAAGGGGAAAAAAAAATTAGTGCCCTTGACGTGAGCCACGCCTGGGGCACCCCTGGCCACGGCCCCGGCTCCTCAGGGGAGACGCATGGGGAGGGGAAAAACCGGGGAAGGAGGAGCAGCCCCTGATCTCTGCCCACCTGGCGGCCTGCCCTCCAAGGCCATGGCTATTCTGTCCAGGGCACCACCTAGTGTTGCCGTGTTGGCCTGGATAGCCTGGGTGAGGGCCATCACATCCTGCCCAACGCCTGCTAATGTAGTCTGCAGGTCGTTAAGGCAGTTTGTGAAAGCCCGGGAGTGGCAGTCCAGGTTCCCCAGCGTATCCTTAAAGGAGGACAGGCTCTCCTCCATCCGCACCAATGTCTGGCTGACCTGTCCCAGATGGCGGGTCTGGAGGAACTGGTCCCTTCTCAGAGTGGCGGGCAGGAGATCGGCCACCCCCCTGGTCCTGTGGGGCGCCTTCCTGCCTCCAGCTGATGCTTGTGGCCGGGGAGAAGTGGAGGCCCTTGGGAGAGGAGCCATGTTGGGGGAGGAGGGGGGGCTCCCCCTTAGGGAGGGCTGGCTGCTGCCAGCCAGAGGGGAAGAGTCCTCCAAAACCAAAAGTCCAGTGCCTGACATGGACTCCTCCTCCTCATCAAACTCCTCTTCCTCAACCTCCTCCTCCTCCTCTTCAACCTCCTCCGCGGACTCCGGCCTTGTAGGGGGGGCCTCATTAGGCTGCTGTCCTGGGGATGGTGCAGTCAGGCCAGATGGCCCTGCACCCTCCTGCACATCTGTGGATGACACAAAACATTCACAGGTTGGAGGATCCACACACTTGCCACATATTCCCTTTCACCCCCTCCCCCACACATGCTACACACCTGATATAAAAAAAAAACTTACCTGGCACCATGGGCTCCGGACTTGAGTCAAAGCCGGGCAGGCTCTCCACTTCATGCCGATGAAAGGTCAGGGCCACCACACGCTCCCCCGCTGTCAGCCTAACACGGCATGGTGGGCCCCCTCATGTGCCCCTGGCATGGGCAAGCATTTTGGCCAACTTCTTTTTGACCAGACGCCGGAGGTCATTAATCTTTTTATCAATCCCAGACCGGTTCCGTGTCTCCCCCTCCCCCGCTGAATTCACCTGGTCAGTGATGATGTTCAAAATCTCCCTCCTTCTGGCCGGGGTGGTGTTGGCACTGTCTGGGCCGTGGAGGAAACGCCCATAATCGCTAATGGCCCCGGGCAAGAATTCTTTTTACCCCCAAAGTAAAATTTAGTTTTCGCTTTCTCTCTGTCATACTGAAAAAAAAACACTCCCAGTCAACAAAAATCTGTCACAAAAACAAGCACAACCAATCAAGCAAGAACACACACAAAGAGAAAACTAACACCCAAAAAATCACACAAGCACTCAGCAAAAAACAGTCACAAAAACAAACAGCAACAATTAAGCAAGAAAACAAACGAGCAGAAATATATCAAACAAACAGTCTCTCAAACACTTATCAAAAAACACTTTCAAAGATCTACTAACAAACACTTGATCACACAGTACACTAATCTGACAAATACAAAACACAACGCAACTAACAACGGGACAAAAGCACTTTGTTAAATGGGAAGGGACAAAGGGATGTACTTTTGCAATGGAAGTGCGTTTGTGTCTGTCTATTTATGCTGTCTGCGTAGTCCTTAGTCCATTTCCAATTTCACTGATTGCGCCGTTCCCGAGTTGTGAGCATGCGCACAGCGGAGCTGGCCATGGTCTCCTTCAAGCGCGCATGCGCGAGCCGGCCGGCCCTTCATTTGCATGGGGTCACGGCTCATTTCAATGTAACACGCCCACGTCCTTCCCAATTTGTATTACTCCGCCTTACGCCTCTGAAATAACGTTACGCATGCGCAATTTTCTGCGCAAAAGCTACGAGAATAGGGTGATTACGCTGGTACATTGCGCAAGTCTAACGTAAAGGCGGTGCGCTACGCCGGTCCAATAATGCGCAGATGTACCTGAATCTGGCCCAAGGTGCTCAAAAGTAAGTAATTTTTGCAAGGACATCTTATTTATTCAAGTAGCAAGACTATGCTTTTTGCTAACTGCCAAAGCTTCTATTCTGGAAGTATTAACCTACCATATGCTTTATGTTATTTATAGGAATTAAATTATTTTTACTTTGCTTTGAGACAGCTTAGGAAATTATAAAGATAGATTAAGTTACTATATCTAATTTTATCTGCTTTAAAAAAAAAAATGCAAGCAGTGCAATGCTAATGCATTTAGGGAATATACATTCAAAAAAGGCACAACTAAAATTCTCTAGATGCTGCCAGTAAAGGCTGCCAGTAAACCCTACTTTAAATCAAACTTGCAATTTAGTAATAACACTAGATATTAGTTGAATTGATTGTAGAGATGATATAACTTTAAAAAATCTGTCAACATTATGCTGATTCAGTGTCATAATCCATTCTTTAGAGAAAACTACTTAAACTGTAAATATGTTCACTACTGTTTTGTATGGTGTTTCAGTAAGAGCCGGTTCACACAGGGGCAGCACGACTTGCCGAGCGACTCAGCAAGTCGATCTGCCTACGACTTCAGAGGCGACTTGCAAAATGACTTCTGTATTGAAGTCAATGCAAGTTGTCCTGAAGTCGTCCCAAAGTAGTACAGGAACCTTTTTCTAAGTCTGAGCGAATTGAGTCGCTCCTATTAGAGCAGTTCCATAGTACAGAGCGGAGCGCAACTGGTCAGGCGACTAAGTCCCCTGTGTGAACCGACTCTAAGGCCACATACACACATACGAGAACCTCGTCGGGCGGCACGATGGGTTTAGCCCGACGAGGTTCTCGGCCGGCCGTCGAGTTCGTCGACCAGGCTGTCGAAAAAGGCGTCGAGCCATTAGTCCCGATGGCCCGTCGAGGAAATAGAGAACCTGCTCTCTATTTTGGCTCGACGCCTCACTTGTCAGTTTGCTCGGCGAAAACGTACACACGATCGAGCTTCTCGGCAGAATATGGATCCCAGCGAGCGAAGCTCGGTCGTGTGTACGGGGCCTAAGGTTTTTATTTTTATTTATTTATTTATTTGGGGGGGGGGGTAAAAGGGGGTGAAGGGTCTTAGGTATTAGGGCCATTTAGGGACTCAGTGTGGCGGATTTACTAAGTTAGTAGAGAAGGTTAACTTTGAAATAATAATTTTCACTTTGTGCAGGACTTTTCACTTACTTAGTACATTTTATAAAGAATGGCCAATCACTTGATGAGGGAAAAAAAACAAGATTTTGCACATGTTTGGATGATTGAATATCAAATATCTATTAGCAAATCAACCATAGTTATGGATTTAAAAGGTATTACTATAATATATCCCTTTTTGCCATATTTATTTTTCTTTTACTCTTCACACAAGCTAAGATTTGCATTATTGTCAGACAATTTAGAACAATTTATATTTTATAAAAGCAGAGGGTCTGTTGGTAGTTTTTTTATGTTGTACAAGGTTTGAGTGCACTATAATTCATTTTAACAGAAAATTTGGATTTGAAACATTTGCAAAAACAGAAGATTACTGCTAAAAAAAAGTACATTTCAAGATGTTCCTTTTATTTTTGCTAAAGTTTTCAGGGGTTTAGTTTTTAGTTGACCGTTATGCCGCGTACACACCATCATTTTTCGGCATTAAAAAAAACAACGTTTTTAACCACTTACCCACTGTGCACCTACACCCCCTTCCTGCCCAGACAAAATATAAGCTTCCGGCACTGCGTCGCTTTAACTGACAATTGCGCGGTCGTGCGTCGTGGCTCCCAAACAAAATTGGCGTCCTTTTTTTCCCACAAATAGAGCTTTCTTTTGGTGGTATTTGATCACCTCTGCGGTTTTTATTTTTTGCGCTATAAACAAAAATAGAGCGTCAATTTTTAAAAAAAATGCAATATTTTTTCCTTTTTGCTATAATAAATAACCCAAAAAAAATATAAAAAAAATATTTTTTCCCTCAGTTTAGGCCGATACGTATTCTTCTACATATTTTTGGTAAAAAAAAAAATGCAATAAGCGTTTATCGATTGGTTTGCGCAAAATTTATAGCGTTTATAAAATAGGGGATAGTTTATGGCATTTTTTTTTTTTTTTTTTTTTTACTATTAATGGCGGCGATCTGCGATTTTTTTATTGGGACTGCGACGTTATGGCGGACATTTCGGACACTTTTCTGACATTTTTGGGACCATTTACATTTATACAGTGAAAAATGCTATAAATATGCATTGATTACTGTATAAATGTGACTGGCAGTGAAGGGGTTAACCACTAGAGGGCGGGGAAGGGGTTAAATGTGTGTCCTATGAGTGTTCTAACTGTAGGGGGAGGGGGGGGTGACTGGGGGAGGTGACCGATTGTGTCCCTATGTACAAGGGACACAATCGATCTCCTCTCTCCCTGACAGGACGTGCAGCTCTGTGTTTACATACAGAGCTGCACGTCCCCGCTCAGTTACTGAGCAATCGCGTGTGCCCGGCGGCGATCGTTGCCGCCGGGCACTCGCACGGGATCCCCGCAGAGCGGCGGGTGCGCGCGCGCGCCGCCGGCGACGCGCGCGCGCCTGCCCGCGGCTTTAAAGGGACATCACGTCAAATGACGTGATGTCAGAACAATGGAGTCGTCTGCCCGCCGTCATTTGACGGTGGGCAGATGACAAGTGGTTAAAAAATGTCATTTAAAATGATGGTGTGTGGGCTTCACATCATTTTTCGGGTTCTGAAAAACGATTCGTTTTTTTATTTTCCAAACATGCTGCATTTTTTAACAACGTTTTAAATTCTGTTGTTTTTTGGGTTGTAAAAAAATTATTGCGCGTGGGCTAAAAAACATTGTTAAAAACCCGCGCATGCTCAGAAGCAAGTTATGAGACGGGAGCACTCATTCTGGTAAAACTACCATTCGTAATGGAGTAAGCACATTCATCACGCTGTAACAGACAGAAAAGCGCAAATCGTCTTTTACTAACAGTAAATCAGCTAAAGCAGCCCCAAGGGTGGCGTCATCCGCATGGAACTTCCCCTTTATAGTGCCGTTGTACGTGTTGTACATCACCGCGCTTTGCTAGAGCATTTTCTAAAAATGATGGTGTGTGGGCAATGTCGTTTTAACCACTTCAGCCCCGAGCCTGTTTTTCAGATTCGGTGCTTACGAGACTAAAACAGTTTTTTTTGCTAGAAAATTATTTAAAACCCCCAAACATTATATATATTTTTTTCTAACACCCTAGAGAATAAAATGGCGGTCATTGCAATACTTTTTCTCACACCGTATTTCCCAGCGGTCTTACAAGCGCACTTTTTTTGGAAAAAATTCACTTTCTTGAATTAAAAAATAAGACAACAATAAATTTGGCCCAATTTTTTTATATATTGTGAAAGATGATGTTACGCTGAGTAAAATGATACTTAAACATGTCACGCTTAAAAATTGCGCCCGCTCGTGGCATGGCGTCAAACTTTTACCCTTAAAAATCTCGATAGGCGACGTTTAAAAAATTCTACAGGTTGCATTTTTTAAAATGCAGAGGAGGTCTAGGGCTAGAATTATTGCTCTCGCTCTAACGATCGCGGCGATACCTCACTTGTGTGGTTTGAACACCGTTTCATATGCGGGCGCTACTCGCGTATGCGTTTGCTTCTGCGCGCGAGCTCGTCGGGACGGGGCACTTTTAAAAAAAAAATTTAGGGTTTTCGTTTTTTTTTTTTTTTTTTTTTTATAATTTTTAACACTGAAAAAAAAAAAATATCACTTTTATTCCTATTACAAGGAATGTAAACATCCCTTGTAATAGAAAAAAGCATGACAGGTCCTCTTATATATGATATCTGGGGTCAAAAAGACCTTAGATCTTATTTAAAAAAAAAAGAAAAAAAAAAAGTCAAAATGTAAACAAATTAAATGTCTCTTTAAGACGCTGGGCGGAAATGACGTTTTGACATCACTTCCGCCCAGCAGAGGTATGGGGACGGCTGAGGGACATTTTTTCCCTCAGTCGCATCCCCGGACAGCCAGCAAGAGGACCCGATCGCCTCCGCCGCTACCGACGGCTACGGTAAGCGGCGGAGGGCGCGGGAGAGCGGCGGGAGGGGGGGCACCCTCTCCCGCCGCCGGTAATTGCGATCTCGCGGCGAATCCGCCGCGATGACCGCCGTTATCGTTAACAGGACCGCCCCACGAAGAGATGGATATCTCGGTTGTGGCAGCAGCTGCTGCCGTTACCGAGATATCCATCTTCAAAAAAATGACGTCTTTGGACGTGGGGCCGGTCAGAAGTGGTTAATGATGAAGTTGAAAAAAATAGCTATTTTAATATGATATGATAACATAAGATAAGACAGGAGTTGTTTGAATTATCGAGTCAGATGGTGCTGAGCCACTTCTGCTGCCGGGTCCTATAGAAGTTGTATTGTCTAATGTGTCTAATCTAATGAAGAACTTACTTTGATTAAAAAAAATAATAAAGTTAATCTGAACATTAATATAAAAATGGATAAATAAAACCAATGTAAACTACTTTTGATTAGTGTATACTTATGGAAAGAATAAGGTATATTATTAGTCAAAAAATTATGTAAATGTATGTTTAGTGCAGAACTAATGCCGCGTACACACGGTCATTTTTCGGCATGAAAAAAACAACGTTTTTCGGCATGTAGAAAAACATATTATTATTTATAATATCCAACTTACTACACAACATTTCAAGGAGCAAGATATGTGCAAATGAAAACATTTACTTCTATTCTAATAACTAGTAGTCTAGGAAAAAGAAAAACATTACCAATAAAAGTGTTGGAAGATAAAAGATCCATTTTCTTATAGTCCTGTAATTCTGTATATACTTGTAAGGTTTACCATCATAATCCTTAATCGGTCACTGCTTTACTACTGCTGTTTTTATTTGTTTGATCAAACCATCTGCTCGCTTTCAGGTAAATGTGGTTCAGGCAGACTCAGTTGGCTACTGTCTCTTACAAACCATATGGCCTATTTCTGACATCCGGTTTTTGTAATACACAAGAGGAGCCTAGCTTCACTGTCTTTGCATCTTTCCATGTGTTTACCACTAAACTGCTGATGACAGTTAGCTTACTGTGTTCTGTCCATAAGCTCTAAATCTATAAATAATATAAAACACACTCTTGGAAGAGAATATCTAATTGCGGTGTTAAGGGCACAAAAACATCAGAGACTCTCATATCCCTTAAATAATGTATGCATAAAGGGTCTCTAACAGTATTATTTCTTTTTGTATGCTATCTTTATATAGAAAAATGGACAGGAACAGGTAAATAATGGCACAGTCTACAACATTTACATGGATAGTCATTTAATTGCATACTGAAAACCAGAACATCTGTTTGGTGGAAAATATGGAAAATAGTATTTGAAAAGGAGTTATCAGGTGCAACCCTCGTCTGATATGGTAGTAATTCTGTTTTCAGGTACCTATTGGGGTTGTTTATCAGTTAAAAGAAGTGCAGAGGGGCTCCTATTACAAATGGGGGTAGATAAGGAAGAGGGGAGTGATCTGTGTGGGTGATTAATTTTGAGCCTACATGGGAGGCAGAGTAGGTGGGAACATGGCACCCATACCATTGAGGGAGCTAGTCAAATTCCCAATGAGTCTAATATTCTCAACACAGTGCAGTCAATGTTATACCAGAAGGGTAAGGGTATTTCCACAGAGCCAGGATGCAACAGCAGGCTGTGGTAACTGTGTCTTACTCATGATTACTTATAGGTTTTGAGAGGGACTGTATTATGATGAAGTAGAAAGCCCATTGATTTTGGGAGGGTGCAGTCAGTGAATTTCTGTACAATGGTGTGGACCTGTATCTGATAACTTTGGAGGATTGGATAGGACCAGAGAATATGAAGCATATCCCTAGGCATGGAGCTGCATCTCCAGTAAATCTCCAGGGATAAGTAGATAGCATGTAGTACAGTTGGGGTGACAATCTTATAACCAGATTCCTGATATCTGTTGCTATTTGAGGACTTGCAAGAAAAAGGTAACATTTTGATGCTTGCCTCTAGGGAAAGAGTAATTTGAAGACATTTTTTCCCACAGGTCTTACAGAGAAGTCTCCAACATCAAAAATGTATAAATGTGAAAGACCTATAATGTTACTGAACCAGTACATTGGCTTTCTCATTCAAACTGAGTAAAAATGTGTTAAAAATTGACAAAATGCAGACAAAGATTTGAGATAATGGGCTATTTGGAGAATCTATAGTGCACTTAAAGTGAAACTTTAGTCAGAAAATGAAGTCTATCTAGATGACTTCAGGATGGCCCTTTTTGAAGGTAAAGCTATGTAAAATGTTAAAAATACAGTGGGTGACCGCGATATTGTGTCAATCTTGCTCCCTTTCTCGGCGAGATTGACCATCTACTAGCCCCATCGCGGGAGCTAGCGCCGAGCTGGCTTGCCGCGATGGAGACAAAGCCGTCATAGAGGCAACGGGGATCCGACTTGGATTCCCGCCAAATCTACACACGGCGTTTGGTATGAATCCTGAGGGGGAACTCCACGCCAAATTTTAAATAAAAATCCCCCCAGGAGGCATACCAGGCCCTTAGGTCTTAGAAGGGGGGGGCGCTCGCTCGTCCCCTCTCCTTTCCTGACCGGCCGGGCAGCGTGCTTTGGATACGGGTCTGGTATGGATTGTGGGGGGACCCCCACGCCGATTTTTCGGTGTAGGGGGGTTTTTCTTACAACCCATAGCAGACCTAAGGGCCTGGTATGCCTCCTGGGGGGGAACCCAAGCCGGATTTTAATTTAAAATTTGGCGTGGAGTTCCCCCTCAGGATTCATACCAAACGGCGCGTGTAGATTTGGCAGGAATCCAAGTCGGATCCCCGTCGCTTCTATGACGCGCTCGCTGGAATGTGCTTTGTCTATTTCATCGAGTGCGAGATGTCGGCACCCTGTCGCCGAGAATCAGCGCGATGTTGTCGTGCTGGAAACACATTCTCGGCAACAGGTACAGTAAGTGTCTATACTGTTTAAAATCCAGTAAGACACTCTCTCATCCTACTCTGCACATGCTCAGTTGCTCTCCATTTTTAGGCATTTTTAGGCACTGTTGAGTTTGTAAAGACTGGCCTGCTGAATGAATGAATTAAAACTTGTATAGCGCGGCACATGCAAACTAAATCGCCTCTGGGCGCTTGTTGTTCCTGTCTCCTTTGATATCAAAAGAGATGAGGTTTGATCTTTCTCCTGAATGCTAATTGATTCTCTTCCAACCGAATGCTGGTTGGTAAAGCGTTCCATAGTCTGGGACCTTGGACCGCGAATCTTCTTTCTCCTTTGGACTTTCGGAATCTGTAGTAGATTCTGATTGGTGGATCGCAGAACACGATTTGGGTTGTGGGCTTTTATTTTTCCGCATAGATAGTGGGGAGCATTCCCATGGACATATTTATGCGTTAGACAGAGTGCTTTAAAAACAATTCTGTCTTTAACCACTTAAGGACCGCCTACTGCACATTTATGTCGGCAGAATGGCACGGCTGGGCACATCAACGTATATATACGTTGATTTTAGTACCCAGCCGTGGGTCACGGGTGCGCGCCCGCGGGCGCGCGCCCGCGACCCGGTCCGAGGCTCCGGGACTGGGACCGCGGGATTCGCGGACCCGATCGCCGCTGGAGTGCGGCGATCCGTCCCTGGAGCGGAAGAACGGGGAGAGCCGTGTGTACACACGGCTTCCCCGTGCTTCTCTGTGGCCGCAGCATCGATCGCGTCATCCCTGTAATATTGGGACGCGATCGATGACGTCACACCTACAGCCACACCCCCCTACAGTTGTAAACAAACACATTAGGTCACACATCCCCTACAGTGCCACCTGTGGTTAACTCCCAAACTGCAGCTGTCATTTCCACAGTAAACAATGCAATTTAAATGCATTTTTTGCTGTGAAAATGACAATTGTCCCAAAAATGTGTCAAAATTGTCTGAAGTGTCGGCCATATTGTCGCAGTCACGAAAAAAATAGCTGATCGCCGCTATTAGTAGTAAAAAAAAAATAATTAATAAAAATGCAATAAAACTATCCCTTATTTTGTAAACGCTATAAATTTTGCGAAAACCAACCGATAAACGCTTATGGCGATTTTTTTTACCAAAAATACGTAGACGAATACGTATCGGCCTAAACTGAGGAAAAAAAATGTTTTTTTATATATTTTTGGGGGATATTTATTATAGCAAAAAGTAAAAAATATTGATTTTTTTTTTAAATTGTCGCTCTATTTTTGTTAATAGCGCAAAAAATAAAAACCGCAGAGGTGATCAAATACCACCAAAAGAAATCTCTATTTGTGAGAAAAAAAGGACGCCAATTTTGTTTGGGAGCCACGTCGCACGACCGCGCAATTGTCAGTTAAAACGAAGCAGTGCCGAATCGCAAAAAGGGGCAAGGTCCTTTACCTGCATTTTGGTCCGGGTCTTAAGTGGTTAACTGGCAGCCAGTGAAGGTGAGATGTATTCCCAGAATGGGTGGGGGTGTCCATGCTATTGCAGGTTGATTCCTATGCTTGGCGTGAAACAGGAGAAGTTCTGTTTTCGCTCCGTTGAGTTTAAAGCGGAAGTAAACCCATCGATTTAACAGTTTCAAAAAGCAGTTAAATTTCCGGAATGCCGGGATTGCCAACTGTCACATTGGTTGTGCTCTCAACCAAACTGTCAAACCATCCAATGGCTGGTGTCATAACTGATCACATGTGCAGCACCATGGCAGTTGAAGATTAAACATAGGGCAAGATGGCAGCTTCCTTGGCTGAAAATGATAGAAGGGTTTACTTCCACTTTAAGATAACTCTTTGTCATCCAGTGCTGACAGCCTTAAAGCGGAATTAAACCCTCCTATCCTTTACAGCCAAGGAAGTTGCTTCTGTTTGAACTGCAACTGCCATGGTGCTGCACATGTGATCAGTTAGGTCACCAGCCATTTGATCTTTTGAAAGTTTGGTTGCACACACAATCAAATCAAATTTTTTTTTTTTAAGCTGATAAATTGACGGTTTAAGTTCTGCTTTATGATTTACAGCTCAGGCTTTGGGCTTCAGCTAAATAGTAGCCTCCAGCAAGAAGAAACAGGATCGATGCTGGAGGCATTTTAGAACACACACTAATTTTGGTAGCATAATTATTAATGTAGACTGTATGGGCCAGATTCACGTACATTGGCGCATATTTTGACCGGAGTAGCGCACCTCCTTTACGTTAGACCGGCGCAATGTAGAGGCGCAATTACCGTATCCTCGTAGTATTTGTGCAGATATTTGCGCCGGTGCAATGTAATTTCCATTGAAGTGACCCCATGCAAATGAAGGGCCGGCCTGATTGCGCATGCGCACATGAAGCAGACCATGGTCAGCACCTCTCTGTGCATGCTCACAACTCTGGAACGGCGCAATCAGTGAGATTGGAACTTGGCCCGGTCAACTTATTGAGCTACGCAGAGAGCTTAAATAGACAGAGACAAACGCACTTCCTTTGCAAAAGTACATCCCTTTGTATCCCTCCCTATACAGCAAGGTGCTTTTGGTCTGTTGTCTGTTCGCGTTTGTCGGTTTGTGACTTGTGTTTGATATATTTCTTGACTGTTTAGTATAGTGTTTTTGATAGTGGTTTTCAGAGTGTTGTTTGGTGACTGTTTTTGATACTTATTTGCTGTCTGTTTTTTGCTGTCTGCTTTTTGCTGTCTGTTTTTTGCTGTCTGATTTTTGCTGTCTGCTTTTTGCTGTCTGCTTTTTGCTGTCTGCTTTTTGCTGTCTGCTTTTTGGTGACTGATTTTTGGTGATTGTTTTGGTTGCAGTTTGTGAGAACATGAGTGAAAGGAAACGAAAGCTACATTTTTCTTTGCGGGAGAAGGGCATTCTTGCCAGGGCCATTACACAATATGGCCGTTTTCTGCACGGCCCCGAGAGTGCCAACACCACCCCGGCCAGGAAGGCACAGATATTGCAGGAAATTACAGATGAGGTCAACACGTTGGGGGGGAGACCCGGACACGCCAGGGGATCGCTAAGAAAATTAATGACCTCCGGCGTGTGGTCCATGGGAAGCTGGGCAAGATTGCCGCCCATGCCAGGGGCACTGGAGGGGGCCCACCATGCCTTGTTAGGCTGACTAAGGAGGAGCGTGCGGTGGCCCAGACCTTCAACAGGCAGCAAGTGGAGGGGCTGCCTGGCTTTAAGTCCAGTCAAGAGGCCGTGAGGACAGGTAGTTTTTTTTTTTTGTTCTATCTGGTGTGTAGCATGTGTGGGGGGGGAGGGAATATGTGGCAAGTGTGTGGATCCTCCAACCTGTGAATGTTTTGTGTCATCCACAGATGTGCAGGAGGGTGCTGGGCCATCTGGCCTGACCGCACCATCCCCGGGACAACAGCCTGAGGAAGACCCCCAGACAAGGCCGGAGTCCTGGGAGAAGGTTGAGGAGGAGGAGTTTGAGTTGGAGGAGGAGGGCTTGTCAGGGAATGGCTTGTTTGTTTTGGAGGAGTCTTCCCCTTTGGCTGGCAGCAGCCAGGCCTCCATCAGGGGTAGCCCCTCCCACTCCTCCCCCAACAGGGCTCCCCTCCCAAGGGGCTCCCCTTCTCCCCGGCCACAAGCCTCATCTGGAGGCAGGAAGGCAACCCACAAAACTAGGGGGGTGGCCGAGTTTCTGCCCGCCAACCTGAGAAGGGACCAGGCCCTTCAGACCCGCCATCTGGGACAGGCCAGCCAGACTTTGGGGCGGATGGAGGAGAGCCTGTCCTCCATAAAGGATACGCTTGGGGACATGGCCTGCAACTCCCTGGCCCTGATCAATTGCCTAAATGACCAGCAGGCTAACACAGCAGGCGTTGGTCACGATGTGAGGGCCCTCGGTCAGGATGTGAGGGCCCTCACCCAGGCTATCCAGGCCAATACGGCAACGCTCAATGATGGGCTGTCTCGCATTGCCGTGGCCTTGAAGGGCAGGCCGCCAGGTGGGCAGAGACCAGGGGATGCTCCTCCTTCCCCGGATAACCCCCCATGAGTTGGCCCTGAGGAGCCTGGGCCATGGCCATGGGCGCCCCAGGCGTGGGTCATGCCAGCGGCGGTATTTTTTTTTTTTTACAGATTTTTTTTGCTGGTAATTTTTTTGGGTGCTGGATAATTTTTTTTATTTTTTTTGGGTTGTAAATAATTTCTGATTGTGGGGGTGACATTCCTGGCGGAAAAGGGGTGTCACCCTCATTTGTGATGGAGAAGGGTTCCCCAGGACCAGGGAGAAGTGATCCCCAGGTCCGTGTGAATGGTGTATGAATGTACAGTGACATAATTGGAGCCGTGGCGTGGCGTTGCTGCTCACAAGTCCTGCATGGTGGGCTTGTACCAATCCAATTTGATGAGGATGTGGTGTGTCTGTGCTAGGGACCACAGTGATGTGCATGCATGCATTCTCATTGTGCCATGATTAATGTGTGTGTTTAACGTGCAAAGATGCTGGCTGCTCTTCCCTCAGAAGACGGGGTAGCCTCGGATTGTCTGGTTTGGGGGTCAGGTCATCATGTATGTCAATCTCCAGGCCCTTTCTCACTGCGAAGTTGTGCAGCATGCAACATGCACCGATGATCTGACATACAAAGTTGGGGGAATACAACAGGGTACCCCCAGACTTATCCAGGCATCGGAAACGTGACTTCAGGAGGCCAAAGGTGCGCTCCACGACTGCACGGGTTTTGGCGTGTGCTTCATTGTATCTTTCCTCTCCTGGGGTTTGGGGGTTCCGGATAGGAGTCATGAGATGGGGTCCCAGTGCATATGCAGAATCACCTGTAAGGGAAAACACAGGAGGATGTTAGTAGTGCATGTGCCCCTTGTCACTCACCAACCAACCAGCTGTCCCCATACATGTTCTGTTCGAATTCCATTGGGATGGGGCTCTGATTGTATATGTAGCTGTCATGGCTGGATCCGGGGTGTTTGGCACGGATGTGCCATATGAGGCATTTGGCATCGACTATCACCTGTACATTGATGGAATGCCAATGCTTTCGATTGTGGTATATGTGCTCTGTCTCACAGGGGGGGGGAGCTGGAGTGCCACATGTGTGCAATCAATGGCCCCCACGGTGCGTGGGAATCTGTCAATTCTGTAGAAATCTGTCATTGCCTTCTGCCCCAGGTCCTCCTGGGTGGGTTTGATGATTTGGTTGGCTATGCGTCTGAGGATTGCAGGGATAACCTGGTGCACACATCTGCTCATGGAGGATTGTGACATCCCAGCCACCACTCCACTTGTTCTTTGAAAAGAGCCACTGGCAAGGAAATGGAGTGTTGCCAGGACCTTGACCAGTGGCTGCACTGCATGTGGGCGGTGTGTTGGGCTGGTGATGTCCTCCTGCAGGGTTGTGGTTAATTCCATGATGGCAGCAGGGGTGAATTGGAAGATGTCCTCAGAATCACTCATGCCAAAGATGTCTATGCGTGTGCGGTATATCCTCTCCCGTGCCCTCCTCCGTGCCCTCCTCCATGCCCTTCTCCTTCTGCGCTCTTCTAAAGTCAGTAGTATAGCTATGAGCAAGGATGCCCCTGGCATGTTGGCATACAGATTGTTGTCCTGCAAGTGTGGCTGCTCAGCTCGTCCCTAACAGTGTTGCTTTAGCTGACATGTAGACGCAAGCTTTTATATTGCCTAATGTTAGACAGGACGTGCAGCTGATGCACACAGCGCGTAGCCTGCGCTGCACCAACTTACTTTTGTGGATCGCCGTAACTCCCTCATTTGCATATTTGCCTAGCAAATCAATAGTGTGTCTAGCGCATTTTTTGCGCGCACGATGGGCCGGTCTATCGAAATGACGCCGTTCGTAAAAAACTAGATTTCTGGCGCATATCGTTTTGTGGATACGGCATAACGATACGCAGGCGCATATTTCCAATTGCGCTGGCGCAGCTCCTGATACTATAGCGTAAGTGCTTTGTGAATCTGGCCCTATGTTCCTTGCTAAAGAACATTACTTTTTTATAGAGTTGTTCTGGGAAAAGTTGTGCTTTAAATTAGAAGTAGGGGTTGTGTAACATCTGATTGTTTGTTATCCAGGTGGAATTTTGTTATTATGGTGGAGCATGTAAAAAAAATTATCCTGTAACCCAGGAGGGAAATTAGGTTTCTCTACAACAGGCAGCAGAGGAAAAGGGCATAGGGAGATCCCCTTAATTGCTAAGCATCAATTTGTACATATGCTGGGTTAGAGCAAGGGTCAGATATTTGTTCAGGGCAGGAGTTTGTAGGGCCAGACTAATAAGTATATTCAGTGGAGAGTGGGCCTTCTCATTTCCAAGTGAAACCCAGTGTGTTGTCAATTAATTTTAGCAATAGTCCAACTGATGAGGCGAGTTGATAAAATGTAATGTCCGAATTGATTTGAGAAACAACATGGGTTTGGGGATTGGAATCTGGAGAAGATAATGAATATTAGGCAGCATATTTTTTTTTTGCGTTATATAAAATTTTCCCATTCAGGAAAAGCTGTTGTCGACCAGCTGGCCAATTCAATGCAGAAAATGTATATGAGCGGGGCAAAGTGAAGAACAAGCAGAGCAAAGTTAAAGGTTGGGAAATGTTGTTAGGCAACTGACTGACAAAATAACTAATGTGTGTCAGGGACCACAGAATTTTTTTTTTCCCTTGAGCCTCTGTAAGGTTGAGCACTTTAGACCTTTATAAATGATGGCTATTGAATAACTAACAATACATTGTGATCTCTGTTATCAGATTGTTACATCTCGTTTGCTGAGAAAGAATAAGTTATTTGAGACTTTGAGTTGCTCTTTACCCACCTGTATATTGGTGTATCTGTGTTGGCCCAAATCATTGTCAAGAAAGGTTCCAATGCTAGGATAAAAATAAGAGGGGCAAAGGGGCATCCCTTGCGTGTCCCATGTCTGATGAGAAATGTAGATGAAACCAAATTTATTTAATTTGTGACTATAAAGATTTTCTAAATGTTTGACAGCTAAATGCAAAGATTTTTTTTCACTGATCCATTGTGCCAAGTTTCTGCTGTTTTGGCAACTATGCAAAATTTAGTATTCGATTTTTCTCTAGAGTGCAGCCCCTTAACTGATGCCCTTGGATGTACTTTTAATTCAGTACCATTTTTGCTGTGAGCAGTACAACATTTAATTGCTAGAAAGTGGGCCTCCCCATCCTCCACTGCAATGACGGACTGCATCTGAGAAATCCATTATATGATTTAATTTAAAAGATTGCCTTATACCAACTTGAACTGTCCATTAAAATTCCAGAAATGAGTCCTTCACCATGGATGGATGTGATCAACAACTTTTAGGGGCCTAGTCCTACCCAGCCCTCTACTGCTATTCAAACTGGTGATTAATGATTAAACATGTACCAATACCAACACCGTATGATGGTATATGGTATGGAATTTGCAGGTTCAGTAGACCTAAGGGCTCTTTCACACGTCCGTTCAGTTCGTCCGTTTTTTGGACGTCCGTTAACGGACCTCAATGCTTCCCTATGGGTAAGCGTCCGTTAGCGGATGAGCATTCATCAAAATATGTAAAAAAAAAAAAAGGTTCTAAAAAAAAAAAAAACGGATGAAAAAAACTGATGAAAAACAGACGGAAAACGGAACGGAAACGGATGTAAACGGACGGAAAATGGACGAAAAACGGATAAAAAAAACGGATCAACTAAAGGGGGAAAAAACTGATCTAAAAAACTGAACGGACGTGTGAAAGAGCCCTTAGTGTGGAGAGACGAACGTTTAATGTTTATTACATTTCAAATACTTTTACCCAAAAAGCATCATGGCCACTCGACGGTGATGATGATATGAAAGCTACACATATTAGAGAAAAGAGAAAAAATGTTGTCCTTATTGTGTGGATGTTTGTCATATCCGCACAGTAAACATTTTATACATAGACCCCCTTATTGTTGGTTAAGACGGCAGAAGAAAAACTTTACTAAAATTAAGCCCTTCATTTGCAACTGAAAAATTCATCCTCACAATATCATGCACAGTGAAGACTAAGGCCGCGTACACACGATCAAACATGTCCACTGAAACTGGTCCGCAGACCAGTTTCAGCGGACATGTTCGATCGTGTGTACGGCCTATCGGACCGTTTTCCAGCGGACCAAAGTTTCAAAACATGCTTTGAAACCTGCAGTGCGCCCCCTGCCCCAGAGCACCTGACCCCCCCCCATGTTGAGGGCATGCTGCCCGGTACAGCTCAGGAGGGGGGTGCTCGCTCACCCCCACTCCCTTCCTGACCGGCCGGCTGGCGTGCTTTGGATACGGGTCTGGTATGGATTGTGGGGGGACCCCCACGCCGTTTTTTTCGGCGTAGGGGGGTCTCCTTACAACCCATAACAGACCTAAGGGTCCGTTATGCTCCTGAGGGGGGAACCCATGCCGGATTTTTTTTTAAAAATCCGGCGGGGACTTCCCCTTCAGGATTCATAACAAACGCCGCCCACGTGTAGAATTGGCGGGAATCCACGTCGGATCCCCGTCGCTTCTATGACGGCTTTGGGCCAGATTCAGGTAGAAGTTACGCGGCTTATCTGTAGATAAGCCGCGTAACTTCTAACCTACGCCGTCGTATCTGTTTTCTGTATTCAGAAAACAAGATACGCCGGGATATAGTTCAGATACGAGCGGCGTAATTGTATTTCGCCGTCGTATCGGAATTAAAATGGTCGCTAGGGACGTTCCCGCCGATTTACGCCGGGAATATGTAAATCAGCGAGATACGCCAATTCACGATCGTACGCGGGCCCGACGCAGTGACTTTACGACGTTTCCCTAAGAGATACGCGGCGTAAAGAAAAACATGCCCCCTAGGTGGCATAGTATGGCCGTCGTTCCCGCGTCGAATTGAAAAAGTTTCACGTCGTTTGCGTAACTCGTCCGTGAATGGGGATTGACGTCATTGACGTTCACGTAGAAAATACCGTCCTAATGTGGAGCATGCGCACTGGGATACATTGACGGCCGGCGCATGCGCAGTGCGTTCGCCGTGGGATCGCGCCTAGTTTAAATACTACACGCCCCCTACCCGCCAAATTTCAATTTGAATTCCGCCGGCCCATTTTCGCTACGCCGCCGCAACTTTAGGAGCAAGTGCTTGGTGAATACAGTACTTTCTCCTAAAGTTTCGGCGGAGTAACGTAAATGAGCAACGTTACGCCAGAATAAAGATTCGCCCATCTACCTGAATCTGGCCCATGGTCTCCATCGCGGCAAGCCAGCTCGGCGCTGGCTCCCGCGATGGGGCTCGCAGGTGGTCAATCTCGCCGAGAATGGGAGCGAGATTGACACAATATCGCAGTCACCCACTGTAGTTTGCAAATGGTCAACCATAGTTTCTTTTTTTTTTTTTAACATTCCAAGTTTATTGTAATAAACAAAAGCAGGAAAGAGTAAATCAGATAGCAATACAATACAGCTGCTCGCAAAGCAGTAATATGATAGAGAACATGGTATATTAATCCAAAAAACACACAAAAAAAAAATAGGAAAAACAAAACAAATATGACCTAAGCAATTTGGCCAAAAATTCCAAACATAACTTCGTTCGTCAAATAATGATGATTGACTAGGGGCAAGAGTCACTGTCGTTAGACAATTCAGAGCAGTAGGCCACAGCCCTTTCCTTCTCAGAAAAAAAGAAAACAATCCATAAACGAAAAACCCCATAAGGGAACGTACCTAGGGTGGTCATAGCAAACTATTTCCTACAAGCAGCCATTGCTATAAGCAATAATCACAGCCCGAAAGAGTTAAGGAAGAGAAAGAAGAAAAAGAAAAGGGAAGGTATTAAGAAGACATGGTAACAGTCAGTGTAACGTATCCGTGCCCAGACCAAAAGCAGTTTCCCAGGAGCCTCTCAGGCAGACGTCTGCGATATACCATCTGGGTATGCAGAGGAGTACCTGAAAGCGACCCAGGGTTGCCATATTTTATGGAGTTTTTCTACTCGATCAGACGCCTGAGCCAGGGTCTCTTCCATGGCATGCACTTCCGAGACCCTCCTGAGCCATTCAGCTATGGAAGGAACCCTTTGAGATTTCCAATAAAGTGGGATTACGGATTTTGCTGCATTCAATAAGTGTCTCGTCAGAGAGTTTTTGTATCCCTTCAGAGAGAAATTTGTGACATAAAGTAAGCAGGTGGCTGCATTCAGGGTAAGGCTTGTGTCAGTGATTTGTCTAATTCGCCGAATGACTTTTTCCCAGTACTGTGCAATATATGAACACTGCCACCAAATGTGGACCAGTGTACCCTTTTCGCTTCCACATCTCCAGCAGGAGTCCGAAATTTGTGGGTTCCAACCATGCATTTTAGCCGGAGTATTATACCAATGAGTCATAATTTTGTATGCCGTTTCTTGCATAGCAGTACTTATCGAGCATTTATGTATCATAATACAGGCGTACCTCCATTGCTTGGGTGTGATCTCCGTATCCAGCTCCTTTGACCATCTCGCTCTGAGCGCATCGGCGACCCCGTGCTCAACATTCTGTAGCCATGCATAGGCCTGAGAAGTAGGTTTCATACATCGCGTGCCCTCAAGACAGATCAACTCCAAGGCCCTAGGGGCTCTACGGCAAGCATCCCTTCTGGGGCCCCCCCCTAAGTAACTACGTAATTGGAAGTAAGCCCAGAGAGGCAGCTGAGATACGTTCAGGTCCCTCTTAAGTGTAGCCCATTCCTTCACTACCCCGTCTTTAAAGCAATCCCCGGCCAGGAGAGGCCGCAGGGTGGCAGGTGATCTGAAGTGTGGGTTGTTTAGACCTGGCGCAAAGTCTGGGTTATCCTTCAAGGGAGTCAAAGGACCCGGTTGGGAGGTGATTGTGGGCGTTTGGGCTAGTTTGTGAAGGATCTCTAAAGTGCATCCCGTAATGGGATGTGATTTAAGACTAGACGGGCAACTATCCACGGCGAGTACTTGAGTGGAAGCGGACACAGATCCGCTTCCAACGATACCCAGTCCTTTAGTGAGCCATGGCAGTGCCAGTCGATGACCCTAGTCAGATGGGAAGCCCTGTAGTACAACGCAAAGTCAGGTAGACCCAACCCCCCACGGTCCTTAGGCTTCAATAGCAAGGAGTATTTAATTCTAGACTTTTGCGAGTTCCAAAGAAACTTCAACATGATAGATTTCAGCGAGTTGAAAAAGGCCTGAGGAATTTTAAGGGGCAGAGTGTGAAAGAGATAGAGCAGACGAGGGAGAATTACCATCTTGATGATGGCCGCACGCCCGAACCAGGAGAAGCGACCCGATCTCCATCTTTCTTGGTCCGCCTCTATGTTTTTAAGAAATAGGGGGAAGTTTTGTTTATATGTGTCCGCCAGATTGGGCGTAAGCCATACTCCCAGGTATTTCAGAGCTCTAGATTCCCACCTGAATGAGGACGACTCCCTCACCTGCGCCAGGACGTTATCTGGTAGCGAGACATTCAGGCCTTCTGACTTGGAGTAATTAATTTTGAGGTTAGATGTGTACCCATATTTAGCGAACTCATGCAACAGGACTGGTAGAGACGTCACAGGATTGGTGAGGAAGAAAAGGAGGTCATCCGCATAGGCAGCGACTTTGTATCCCTTATCAGAAATCTTGAAGCCCCAAATGTCTGCATTATTCCTGACCATCCTAATGAAAGGCTCCAGAGAGAGTATGAACAGGAGGGGGGATAACAGGCACCCCTGCCTAGTGCCATTCGCAATCGAGACTTTGTCAGACAGTGAGCCACATTGATCTTCAGTTTAGCCGTAGGGCATTGGTACAACGCTGAGATCCTAGCCAACATATGGGGTCCCAGGCCCACCTTCGCGCACACGGCCAGCATATAGTCCCACGCAACGCGATCAAAGGCCTTCTCCGCATCAGTAGACAGGAGAAAGCCCTCGATGTTCCCGATCCGCGCCGCCTGCGTGAGTAGTAAGGCTTTTATTACGTTGTCCCGTGCTTCGTGTCCCGGCATAAAGCCCACCTGATCCAATCCAACCAGGTCCGAGAGAATGGGACTCAGCCTGGTCGCCAACACCTTCGCGTGTATCTTCACGTCGAGATTTAGAAGCGATATGGGGTGGTAGCTGCAGCACTCAGTGGGATCTTTACCTTCCTTGTGTAGCACCGTAATGTGTGCCGAAAGAAAATCGGGCGTGACTGTTCTAGGATCAGATAAATAATCTAAAGCGGCTCTGAGAGGGTTCACCAGAATCTGTGCGAAAGTTTTGTAGTAGATGGAGGTGAAGCCATCAGGGCCCAGGCTTTTCCCTGACTTTAATTGCGCAATGGCAGTGGCTATCTCATCAGACGTGATCGGGCTCTCCAGAAGAGCAATGTTTGACTCTGAAATAGTGGGTAAGCCACTTTTAATCAGGTAGTCTCGGATTATCTGGGGCCTATCTCCCTCCATATCCTCCATTCTATGTTGAGACAGCAAGTTATACAACTTTGTATAAAAATCATGGAAGTGTCCCGCAATCGCTTCGGTAGTGACATCCAGAGTGCCATCATGCCGCCGGATTCCATGAATAAAGTTTTTATTCGTTTGCTCCCTCAAGGCCCTGGCTAGAAGCTTCCCCGATTTATTGCCGGACTCATAATAGATCCGCTTCTTGAAAAAAAGGAACCGCCTCGCCCTTTCATCAAAAAGCTGTTGCAAGGCTTTCCTTTTTTCCAGTAATTCAGCAGCCATCTGAACAAACAAAGACTGTTTGTGGAGAGTCTCAAGAAACTTTATCCGCTCTGTCAGATTTCTAATGGTTTTCTCTCTATCCTTTTTGTGGCGGGCCCCCATCCTCATTAACTCACCACGTATCGTACATTTATGCGCTTCCCACACTATCAGGGGGTCGGCATCCGCCGTCGCATTACGTTTAAAAAATTTGTCTAGGGACGCAGTCAGTTCCGTCAGAAGGTCAGGGTCCGTTAGGAGAGAAGCATTCAATCTCCAAGCTGGAGGGCTGGGTGGGGATGCAATGTCTCCCAGGGAGAGCGATACTGGAGCATGGTCCGAAAAGGATTGTATACCTATGCGCGCCCCCGAGACCCTCGTCAAATCCCTCTGGGAGATAAAAAGGTAGTCGATGTGTGAATGTCGGTCATGTGGGGGGGAAAGAAGGTAAAGTCCCGGCCATCAGGGTTTAGAAACCTCCATACATCAATTAGGTGCAAAGATTGGAGTAAGGTTTTAATGCGCCTGAGAGTCCCATATGTAATGCAAGTCTTCCCATTCGATGTATCAGACAACGGGTTGAGAGGAACATTGAAGTCTCCCCCTAGGATCAAACAACCAGAGGAGAAACCCAGCAACTCTTGAACCATCTGCTGACAAAAAGACACATGCGCTTTTTTGGGAAAATAAGCATTAGCCAGGGTCACAGGCGAATTATTGTACAGACCTTTCAGGAACACATATCTACCCCCTGGATCAATAAGCCTTTCCTGGAGAACGAAGGGTGCATTTTTGTTTATCAGAATGGACACTCCCCTGGCCTTGGAGTCATCACAAGTGGCATGGTGTGCCTCTGTGTAACAGGAGTCTGTCAATCGGGGGACACTATGCGTTTTAAAGTGAGTTTCTTGAAGAAACACAAACTGAGGCCTACCTTTCCTGAGCTCCCTCAGCAAAGTGGAGCGCCTCTCAGGAATGTTCAGTCCCTTCACATTGTGGGACACAACGAACGGGTTTCGTCCAAGATCCATGTACGCCATGTTCAGAACCCAGAGCGAGATGGACCGGAGCACACCTGCAGTAAAGAGTCACAAAACACGGGTACTGTCATAGAAGTTCAAATACAGATGTAATTCAAAATCGACTATACCAAGAAAAAAGGTGAGGCTGTAGAACCAGCCAAGGTGAGAGAGAGAGAGAGAGAGAGAGAGAGAGAGAGAGAGAGAGAGAGATAAGATGTAGAATAGAGCAAGAAACAAAGAACAGCAGATTTCCCTTCCCAGGTGGGGAGTCCCTCCCCGGGGCAGAGTTTGTCAGTGCGTCCACAGCCACTCAATGAGTGCGGAGGCACTGGGTGGGGGGGTAGAGGGAGGCAGTCGACGAGACGATAGACTGTCAACCTTACCGGTATATTCTGAAATAAACACAGCAAACTTTAAACAATGTATATATTAACATCAAAAACACACACAGCCTGCAAATGAAGGCTAACGTAGCACCGTCATCCACTAAACGTGGTTGACTTAATTTCCCCGACCCCAAAAAAGGGGGCCAAACAAAAAAAGGAAAAGGAAAAAGAAAAAGAAAAAAATTCCCAACTAGTGGGCAATTTAAACAGCACACCGCACCCCAAAAGGGCCACCACAGACCCCACTGCCCCCAACATCAAATATATTTCTATACCTTTTGCAAGAACCTTTCCTCTCCCCCCCTCCCACCCGGGCCGCCTCTGGGCCTTGCACTTAGCAAACAGTCAAACATTGGCGATTATATTTCCCCTCTGGAAGATTTGATTCACTTTAAACGACACCTGCCAGGAACTCCTGCAAGTCTTGGATCCAACAAACAATCTTCTGTGCAGCAGAGAACATCCTCTCAGAGAGCGAAAATAGAGTCTGACCCCATCGTCAAGACGGATAGGGAAGAAAAAACTAAACAGTGTCAACACAAAAACGAGGGAGCGATGCCCGGTGGTCCGTGTGTCCAGCTCAGGCAATTGCTCCAGGTCATCGTTTATGAAACTATAGTGAGAATTGGAGATGTAACCATAGGGGAGTCTGTGTGGACATCAAGTCATCAATAGGCAGTCATTGGACAAAAAAAAAAGGAGGAAAGAAAAGTTGAGAACAAGGTAAATGCTGAATAGCTGGGCATGGGGTGACGTAATAGGTCAAAGTCCGTCAATGGGCAACTTCGATCAATCATCTCCGTGGTTTCTGCGATCTTCCCTGGACGTGCGAGGAGTGCCCGCCTTAGAGCCATCCAGACGGTGGGGTTTCAGTCTCTTGTGGAGACTTTTCTCTGGGGTGGAGAAGGGGGATCTGGGGGGTGAGCCCTCTAGCCTTGGCCCCCAGAACTCAGCATACCAATCAGGGAGCGTAGGGCTCTCCGGTTCTTTAATGTAATTTGAGAGAGGTCCTGGAACAACAAAATGGTGGCCCTATCGAATATAATGTGATCATTCCCCCTTGCCTTTCTCATTATATCTTCTTTTAGTGAGAAGCTCTGCAGGCAGCAGATAATGTCCCGAGCAGGAGCGGAGTCAGGGCCCTTTGGCCTGAGGGCTCTATGGGCTCTGACAAAATCAATCACAACATCCTCCTGTCTCTCAAGGAGGCTGTTAAACACACGCTGCAGGGCAGGCATGATCTGAGCAGGCTCCACAGACTCAGGGATGCCCCTTACATGAATGTTCTTTCTCCTTCCTCTGTTATCCTGGTCCTCCAAATGCCTGTTTATTTCAATAAAATGATAGTTATGGGAAGAGGAGGCTTTTTCCAGACGATGGATGGCTCTATCCCTCTGTTTCCCGGCGGATTCAGCTCCCGCCATGCTCTCATTAAGGGCCAGGAGATTGGACTTAATGTCTGCAGCTATCACTGACAAATCTGCCAGCGTGACAGGGTGGTTGGAGTGGGTCACCTCCCTACCTGAGTCCTCCGGTTTGGATTGGGAGTCCTCGCTGTAATCCTCCTCGTGGTCCGGCGCCATCTTGGCTTTCCTCATTGTGCTGCGGGCCCCAGCCGATGGTTTAAACAGGTCTGTGATGTTCCTAGCCGGCGTGGGGGACGCACCTCTCTTCGAGTGGGAGTGTGGGGTGCTATAGGTCCGCTTGCCCGGCATCTGAGAGCTGTGGGTCGGGGAAATTATCCATTGCAGGCTGTGTGTGCTCCAGGAGCTCTCTCACTGAGCGACCATGTCCGCCGCGCGCCAAGCCACGCCCCCTGCCATAGTTTCTAATCCATGCGATCAACCATGTAATTTTGCTACAGGCATCTCTACCTCAGAGACCATTGATTATTTTTTATCAAATCACCACAGCAAATATGTTGGATTCTATTTTAAGACAAATAAAACAATTGGATGAGGAAAGTGTTTTTTAAAGACTAAAATAATGAACTGGATATCAATGGAGAGATTTAAAACTTTTGGCATGTAGGGCAAAACACATGTTCAAAAGTGGCAGCAGAATCACCTTTCTGGTTACTGATGTTTACTGGAAGAAACAGATAACAGCAAAGCTAGAATTGTTCCACATCTACAAATCTGTATGCCACAGTAGAATTTATAAAGGATAACAACATCAAAGAGAATCTTAAGATGACACACTGTTGAGGCTGGGCATGACAATAACATATGTAGGTGTGATAACTCTCTGCTAACATTTTTTAGTTGTTGGAATCTTGACTGTAATATTAAAATAGCCATCTGCACTTTTCCTATCAATACTGAGGAAGCCAAAGAGGGCAGTTTTCTAGAGCATCCAAGAGGTGTCTTCTGTAAATTTATAACCTGCATTAACAGAATTATATCCAGTGGGACTATTTAAAAAAATATTCCTTTGAAAATATTTTAACGTTCATGAAAGCATAATGAATAATGCCTGTAATGTTTGTAATATGTGTATAATAGTTTTTGTTGCCTTTTGCCAAGAGAAAGTAGAATTTCCTAACATATGATCCTAACAGGAAATAGCCATAACAAAATTTGACAGTATAAGTTAGCGCCAATATAAAAAAAAAAAAAGAGCCTAACACAATAGGCTAAGAAAATTTGACCAGCAATGAAAAAAAAATATGAGGAGACCACTGCAATGTGTAGAGGCTACGGGTTCCCTGTGCAAATGGCTAAATGAATGGGTATTCCTCCTAAAAAACCCTAGTTACAGTATGAGGTGAGAGAAGTGAAGCATTTAACAGTGGTATTGTTAGCACCACTAAATGGGAAAGCTTCCTCCTGGTTGTTAGGAAGGCAGCACTGGCCAGAATTCTAACAACCAGTGAATCACATTCAGCTGCCAGCCGGGGATTCCTGACTGACATGTGAATGTAAACAAACAGAAGTTAGTGTAATGCCACGTACACACAACCGTTTTTCATGATGAGAAAAATGCAATTATTTAATATGGTCATTAAAAACAATCGTGTGTAGGCTCCAGAGCATTTTTGTCGACGATAAAAGTGGGCATTAAAAATGTAAAACCTGCTCTATTTTTTCTCATAATTTTACACGTCGTTGTTTTTCTCGTCGTGAAAAGGGGTCGTGTGTAGGCTTTAACGACGGGGAAAAAAACATACATGCATGAGAAGGGAAATTTGCATTATCTGCCCAAAGGGTGGCGCCATTCAAAATGGATCTTCCCCTTTATAGTGCCATCGTACGTGTTGTCATTTTTTTCTCACGATCGCGTGTATGCAAGGCAGGCTTGAGAGGAATCACGTCATGGCATGAGATACGGTTGTGTGTACGCAGCATAAGTCTGATAAAATGGTGTGGAGCCCCCTCTAAAATTACATACTAGACACTCCAAGTCCAGTATGGATTAAAAGCAGGAACACACACACATAAAAACAAGAAAAAAAAGTGTGAGGTCACCCTGAAAATCAATACCAGACCTTTATACCTGTAAGAGCATGCAGCCTGCGTCGCCAGGAAAAGGAAGGGGTGAGCATGCATCTCCCCTCCTCCTGAACCATACAAAGCCATATTCCATCAAGATGTTGGGTTATCTTGTCAGGGGGGCTCCTTGACAAAGCACCTTTGATCATGTACTGTATGTTAGATAATGCCTGAGACTGCTGTGAGCATCCAGTCCTAGACAATGCACCCTTAAGGGGAACTTGAAAGGCTCACTTAGGATGTCACCCCCACCACTGCTCCTCCTTTCACCGACCTGAGACTTTTTGGCCATAAAATGGATCCTTTCACTCTCTGGAAGTGATATTAAAAGATTCTTACGCGTCACCTTTTCCTGATGGTGTACTTTTTACTCCTTATATGATAGCAGGGTGAGCTATAGTATTTTGCCCTCTGCAACATGGATCCAAAAGGGTGGTTAACCAGTAATTATCACTTTCCTTGAAGACCAAAAATCAGAGGTCTTCATGCGGGCACAGAAACATGAAACATATCTGTTGGAAGGGCAACTCTAGTCATTGATGTTCCTTGGGATAAAATCCTCAAGTTGTTCTCAACCATCTTCTCAACCCACCCATGCACAACTCCCAGTGTTTGGAAGCATGCCCCATGTCCTTATTCTCTTTACTGCTGACACCCCAAAACTATTCTTTTAGTGGTGATAGGATAAAAAAGGCCCTGATACACCAGCAAGTCCTACTCCACTTTTGCTGTGCCTCTAGTACTTTGTCTATTACACCACACAGTGTTTGTTTCAGCAGGAACATCGGAGGGATCATATTGCTGGACTTTACCTTATCAGGGCTTATCATTTTGATTGCCTCCTAGAGCCTTAACAGCATAGTACATGTATCCTGAACGTAGAGGCAATGATATGGTGTGAAAAAAACTGATCCCTAGATACCATTTTTTGTCCCTTTATTCACAAAAAGACTCAGTGATGTCTGCTGCGTGGCCAAGGTTGAATATCGGTGCATGGGCTTATTGGATATCAGGCAGTTGGCAGACCACTTCTGTTTAAAATTAAAGAAGGCGCTAGCCCTTTAAGATGTGACTATTGAAATAAATGTGTTACAATTTGTGCCAAAACAATATATGAGCAATACAAAATGTAACAATAAAGTCCAATGGCCCTAGTTTATAGTGACCTAAAACCAATGTCCATATAGTATATGTTGTTGCCTTTATGTGGCACAAATCTATGTGAGTGCATACATTATATAATTTTTATTTATGGATATTAAATAAAAATACTACACTATATACTTGCCCATTTGGTTCTCTCTGGTTTGTGCCAATTTGGTGTATGAGAGAAATTGGCAAACCCTAGGAAGAAGATCAGTTCAAGGGTCCTCATGGCCTCAAATCTAGCTGTTTGAGCAATGGCTGGCTGCTTTGTTGGCCAAAGCTTTCTGTTGAGTGTGGAAAGATTTGCACGTGGTGGAGCACTTTGTGCGAGGTTTGAAGAAGATACAAATAATGTTTTATTCTATTGGGACACTGGTTTTGGGTCACTATTAATTGAGGCTATTGGACTTTATTGTTTAAGTTTGTATTGATTATATATTGTTTTGGCACCTATTGTAGCAGATGTATTTCATTAGTAACATCTTAAAGGGCTGGCCCCTTCTTTAATTTTATGCTGTGTATATAGTGTTTTTTACACTAAAGGGGCAGCTGCCTCTATAATATTTATTTAGTTGGGGCAGGAACCCTCCTAAAATATTATCTAGACAACTGTTGTTACCAATAAATTTCAATCAGGTGAACACACTGGCTGGGTGTGAACATCTGAAATAGCTGCACACACTTCTGTAGCGTAAGATCATCTAAGCCAGAGTGCTTACATAGGAACCACTGCACCACCAGGTGCATGACATGGGTGACACCTCCAGCTTCAAAGGTGTGCTACATTCCCAATCCTTGCTGGCTGCTATCAGTTTACCCAGTGCACCATGCAGAACTAGCCTCCTTGCCCAACTCTTGCTAGAACACAGTCTTGAGGGCCTTGATGCTGACCATATGATCCAGTGACACAGAGACATTAGCTTCCACATACTTCTAGAGGGCAGGGATGACTGGGTACAGCTGGGTACCTGTCACTTTGATCAACCATAGGCTGTGAAGTTGCAAAGGAAGTAGAGATTATTAAGCCAACACTTTTGCCAAGCTGGCATTGAGACACTGGGGGTGACTGGGTGAGTATTTTTCTTTATGCTCTAGCAGCTGGAGAAGATACACCTGCCTGATCAAGGTTGTAGCTGGAGATGGCAGGCTGGTAAGACCGCAGGTTCTTAATGGCAGAGTCCCCCAGTGATCCTAGCAGACAAGCAGTAAGAAAACACATAGATGACTGTAGCTGATTCTTGGACTAATCCAGAGCAGGCACTGGGTAACAGCTTGGAACAGAATCACAGGCAATAGTGGAGTCACAAAGAGGGCAGCACAGTACTTAATCACAAGCCAAATCAAGGTTGTCGATGAAGCCTAGATCAGGAACTACTGACCCAGTTCTCTCTTAATCTGAGGCTAGATTCTGCTCTATACTGCTGTATAAAGCAGAATCTAGCCTCAGATTAAGAGAGAACTGGGTCAGTAACAGGAAGCATATGAAGGGCACAGGTCAAAACATAAGGAACAAGAATGGTCTTAGGCCTCGTACACACGAGCGGACAGATTTGTTCAAATCTGTCCGTCCGACAGATTTGAACAAATCTGTCTGCTGGGATTTTGGTTTGCTCGCGTGTACACACGAGCAAACCAAAATCCCCACCAGCAGACGGCACGCTGACGTGTCGGTGACGTGGCGGTGACGTTGACGCCGCCACCTCACCGCACCAGGAAGTAAAACACTTCCGCGCATGCGCCAAATCCATTCGGCAGCGGTGCGGGACGACATGTCTGCTGGTAAGTGTACTAACCAGCAGACATGTCGGGCGGACAGATTCCCACCCGATAGATTTCAAAGCATGCTTTGAAATCTGTCGGGTGGACAAATCTGTCTGCTCGGCCGTACACACGATCGAATCTGTCTGCTGAAACGGTCCAGCGGACCGTTTCCAGCGGACAGATTTGATCGTGTGTACGAGGCCTTAGAGAATAACTCAAATAGGCTGTATGGAGCCAATACTGACACTGGGCATGTACACGTGTTCCCATACACTGAAGCATGAGCACTGCACCCATCAAAGCTCAAAGGTTTGAGGATGTAATGCTTTGGTTGACTTCACAATCTGGTGATTTGGTGGTTTAAACTGGACCACAATGGTATGTGGTGATACGCTGCCAACAAATGGAAGCTTTGAATGGGTGACAGCCTCCAAAAATAAATCATAGCTAAAACACTAAACCCCAACACCAACTATACTGTATAAAGCATTAAACTAAAATCTAATTTTATTTATTTATTTTTAGGAAACTCAAAAAATAAAAAAGGAAAATATGAAAGAAGAGAAAATCAAATAAAAAATCAATAAAACCCACGTTCACAAAACATTTGAATGCACATTTGAACCCCCCCCCCTTCATAGGCCACGCTATGCCACTTGACACAGTTCATGGATCATGCAATGCATTATGGGGGATCTGATTTTGGTGCAATGGCGAAGAAACCCATAGGTCTGCTGTTCACGGAAAGTGTGAACATCAAAGTTCAGGCCGAACTCTGCATCAGCTCAAACTCCAATCTCATCCATATCTTTACTGTATATATTACATATTGCAGGTCTTTTCACTGTATACTTTACATTTTATACCCCTAAAAGTTCCACTCTGTGCACTGTATTGTACATCACATGCCCAAAAAATGCTCCATTGTACTCCTTACTGTATGTTACCTATTGCAGACCACCTTACCTCTGTATATTGTACTATCCCTTACTAATTCCTTACTGCTCCACATTTTAGACTGTGTCACTACTCCACTGTCCTGACCACTCCACTATACTCTGTACTGTATGTTACCCAATCTTGCATGCTTCTCTAGCGTACTTAAAGGAGTTGTAAAGGATTTTTTTTGGTGCCTAAAATGAATGTCTGCACAATAGACAGACAGAATAGTGTAATGATTCTGTTAATAAATTGAGTAAATACCCATTAAATTCCTTAATCTATATCACCTCCGGCATTCTAGTTTCTGTTCTCTCATTCACTTCCCGGTTTGCATCACTTGTTTATGTAAGAACTACATTTCCCAGTATGAATTGCGGCACGCCCAGTAATTCACACCTCCTTGAAGTCTCTAACATGTAGAGAGCGAAAAAAACTCCTGGTCCTGACTCCTGACCAGTCCCTGCCTTATCAGGGCCAAATAATATACAGTATATATATATATATATATATATATATATATATATAAAATATATATACACACATACAGTGGATGTAAAAAGTCTACACACCCCTGTTCAAATGTCAGGTTTCTGTGTGTATATATATATCTATATTTAAGGGCTCGGCAGCTCACTTTTTTTTTAAGAAAGGTAAAAACAAAAACAGATTGCCCTCCATGGGTTCTTCTCCAGAATTTTATTAATAATGAAAAATACCAAGCCACCTGACTCTTTAGGCTCACTCAGCCTCGGTGGCAGTACCTTGCTGCACGAGCCCACTCCTGGGCTCTAGTTAGGAGTTCTCCTACCCCTGGCTCTTTCACTCCTCTGAGACTCACATATTTATTTAGTTTCCTGGACCCTCCCCTGGTTGCCTAAGTTCTTAGGCCCCATACACACGCCCCATACACACGAGCAGACAGATTTGTTCAAATCTAGCAGACCGTTTCCAGCAGACAGATTTGATCGTGTGTACGAGGCCTCAGTCTCTCAGACTCTCTCAGTTGTCCCAACTTTCAGGCCCTGTACACACGAGGAGACATGTCCGATGAAACCGGTCCGCGGACCGTTTTCATCAGACATGTCTCCAGGGATATTTTGGTCTGATGTGTGTACACACCATCAGACCAAAATCCCCACGGACAGAGAACGCGGTGACGTAGAAGACACCGACGTGCTCTAACAAGGAAGTTCAATGCTTCTACGCATGCGTCAAATCAATTTGACGCATGCGCGGGATTTCGGTCCGATGGTTGGGCGTGCGAACCATCAGACATGTCCGACGGACAGGTTTCCAGCGGACAAGTTTCTAAGCATGCTTAGAAACTTTTGTCCGCTGGAAACCTGTCCGCTAGGCCGTACACACGATCGAACATGTCCGCGGAAACTGGTCTGCGGACCAGTCTCCACGGACATGTCTCCTCATGTGTACGCGGCCTCACAGTCTAATGAGCCTTGAATCTCTCCCACATGGAATGCTGCCTCTCGACTAGACCACCTCTGTCTCCAAACAAAAACCACCACATGTCTTCATGTGGGAACAAAACTCCCTTCTGGCTGGAGCCCTGAACTATTCCCTGTTCTTAATTGTAAGGGATGTGTGAACCTAGACACACACCCTGCTGGTTTTAAACAAGATCTCGACACTGGGGTGGAGATTTCTTCCCTCCCAAGACACTTTGAAATCTTCAAACTATGGATCCCAATTTGGGAATACCAAAAGCTGGAGAAAGCTGCAAAAACTGTTTTCTCCACTTATAATACATATTGCAAAGTCTCACACTCTGCATACATGCAGACCCTTGTTCTTTTTTCTAATTGTTTTCATAGTGGCAGGACCTCCCACTGTCAAAATATATACTGCATATGTGTGTGTAGCTACCATGCCCTACATAGTTAAAGTGATATTCAAGGAAATTGAATTTTTTTTTTAAATACCAAATATGTTATACTTACCTGCTCTGTGCAGTGGTTTTTCAATCCTCATCTTCTTGGGTCTCCCACTGGCACTTAAGGCCCCCCTCCTGTGGAGTGCCCCCAGAGCAAGCAGCTTGCAATGTGGCACCCAAGCAGGCACACTCCAGAATCGCTGCCCCGCCTATCCATTCTGGCCGTGAGCTCTTGAAAAACACTCTGGCTGTTCTCGGTCCATCACCATATATTTAGGTTAGATCTTATAGGGTCTGCTGCTGATTATAAATATTACTCCACCTATTTTGTACTTTTTTGGGGGTATCATGCACTTCTAAACACTCTCTAATGAGTACAGATACAGGGCAGGTAGCTATAGGACAGGTACGAAAATCAAATTATTTACAGTGACTCTCTAGTGAGTCATGTCTGTCTGTGTGTTTATGTGTGTGTCTCTCTCGCTCTCTCTCTCTCTCTCTCTCTCTCTCTCTCTCTCTCATATCACTTGTCATAATACATATATCACTTGTCTCGCTTGCCTTTGGTTATTCAGACTATTGCTTTCAGTCTGACTATTGAGTGCCACTTTGATGTTTAGTGACATCATAGTGGTTGTGGTTTTCAAAAATGAGTTAACTGTATGACAATCCCTTTTCAAACATTATCGGCCTGAAATTATTCACATAACAAAAAAAAAGTAAAATGCTAGTTTCATGAAGCCAGTTCCAGCATTGTGCAACAACTGTCATCTCATTGAGTTTTCTATTCACATTTTCTGATGTTCTATTAGGAATACCTTAATGTTTTCCACATGCATTATGCAAAGCTCCTGTAAAGTGCTAATGCTTATTTTTTAATACGGAGTAATTTATATTACAAGCATCATTTGATGTCTTTAAAACAGCAAGTATAATGTCTAAACACACAATTATGATATGCTATTAGCAGCATTCAATTTTGTTTACATATACAGATTTCTTTAGGGAATTCATACAATTCACTGAGGCTTGATGTACAGAAAAAAATTCTATGAAGGCCACTTTCAGCACTAATGAATAATATGACAACATAGGTCAGGCACATGTATGTTATGTAAAAAAGAAAAAGACATCCGTTTCTCTGAAACTTGACAATCTGACTTCTAATTACATTAGTCCTAATTTACAATTCAAAATTGATTACAATTTAATTATATCTACAGATAACTCAGACATAGTTTATTCTTGTTAAAGAAAGTCTTATGGTTATGGTCTATAAATAATATCTTGGCTTGTTTTTTATATTAATCGTATGCACAGTACAAGCAGGGGGCATATTTTGTTAAATGCTGATTCAGCTCTCCACCTGGATCTCTGTTGTAAAGTTTAATTGGTGAAAGCAAATGTTGGGTCTAAATTTACAACTGTTTTACTATTGTAAGCTAGAGATTTGCAATATGGTTTATAAAAAAAAAAATGCTATGTTATCTTAATAAGCACTATTTTATTTTATGGCCCTGTCCACTTTATTACAAATCACATCTTTGCTTAATTTTTTTAATAGCTACACATCTAATAAAAGAAACATACATACAGGAACAACATAAATTCCATTTATTAAATAAAATACAGTTAAATTGCATTCAAGAAAATCATGCCAATCGGGTTCCATTCGTTGGCCTGAAAGATGGAGCAGCAAAAATGCAGAAGCTAGATTCCTGGTCTGTATTAGACCAATACTAAGATTTAGCCCTAGAATATAAGACATCATTCATAAGGTGATAATTTATTATTTTATTTAAATGCAGGAGAAATTGATCTAGGTGTTTGTGTGTGTATATATATATATATATATATATATATATATATATATATATATATATATATATATATATATATATATATATATATATATAAATATATACAATATATATATATATATATATACAGCCCTCAAAATTTCCACTCGCCTACTAGCATTTGGCAAGTGGATTTAAGCTAGGGGCGAGTGATGACAGGGCTGCATGACCAATCTCCCTCCAATCTGTGCCTACACTTAAGAGTCCCGATGAGATTGGCTGCCAAAGAGGAAATGTGCATGCTCGAGAAAAGTAGTCTGGTGAGCCACGCACATGCAGAGCAGTACACAGGAGCTCTCCTTACAATTCTTATTAAGCCATTGGACCTAACAGTATGACCTCTCTGAACCTGCCCCCCTCCCCCCGACCAATGTAGCTCACTTAAAGTTGCCCTGGCATGAGAGTGGCAGCCTTCCAGTTTGTGCAGTTTTCTTCTCCTTGTGCTCTATGTAAGTGTCCAACAGTTCAGCCTGAGCACTGTGAACAGACTGGTCTCAATGTGTGCTGTGCGGTGTCAGTGTGCCCTGTGCTATCGTGTCAATGGCTGTTCAGTTGTGTGGATCTCAGCGCTGGATTGTACTCCCTCCCGCTGTGCTGCAGCTCCTCTCCTCACTGCCAGCCTAAATAAAAAGGGGAAGTGGGGACATGCAAGCGTGGAGCAGCACACACAGGCTCCTGATGATGAGATGAATAAGAGAGAGAGAGGATGGATAGGAGTTGCAGAGGAGACAGCAAGAGAATGGGGAAGAGACCCAGTTCTAGTGCCCTATCCCTCTGGTCTTCCCCCAGTGCCCTGTCCCTCTGGTCTGCCCCCAGTGCCCTGTCCCTCTGGTCTGCCCCTAGTGCCCTGTCCCTCTGGCCTGCCCCCAATGCCCTGTCCCTCTGGCCTGCCCCCAATGCCCTCTCCCATTTTGTTAAAGTTGTTGTTGGTAATATTTAATTGTGTAACTTGATTCTGCATAAAACATTTAACAGTGTCATTGCATGAGATAATCTACGAGGGCCTGTTTACGGGTGCAATTAGGCGCAGGGCAGTGTATGAATTAGGTGGGGCAACTGGTGGCGAGTAACTCTTGAGGCCTGGCTAGTAGCTCAGGACTTGACATTTTGAGCCCTGTATATATATATATATATATATATATATATATATATATATATATATGTATATATATATATATATATATATATATATATATATATATATATATATATATTACTTTTGAGTTTATATGCAAAATATAATATGTAATTATTTATCCTGTGTTTTCTAAACTGTCCTTGAATACACAGATTTCTATTTTTTCTAATCAAAATGCACCTAAACACACTTAACTTCACAGTAGGGAAAATATCATTATTAGTAACATCCTGGAGAAGTCATTATATACAATACATATACGTATATGTCTTTAGAAATGTCCTTTAACTGTATACCTCATGTATGTCATTGCTTGTGTAAATGAGGTATAAATCATACAGTTAAAATAGTGTAAAGCTAAAGAGATAAATAGTGTTTATACAATGGTACACCTGCTGGATAAGATTTTTTACTTACAATCGCCATTTTCCTAGTCGTACCTGCACTTTACTATTACAGAAGCTATGCAGGGTGTGCACATATGACTTTGAAGTTCAATAGGTGCCAAAATGTAGGCACCACTGCAATTTTAATGTAAAGCTGGCCATATATTACACAATTTTCTTTCCTTCAACCATGGGTAGAAGGGAAGAAAATTGTTCTTTCCCCCCATCAACCCAGTCAGACAGGGGAATTCCGAATTCATCCACTGGCTTTTGTAATCTGACAGTGGGAGGATTCCCTGTCATTAGACTATAGCTGGTGACAAAGCCCAATACGCAAGGTGTGCTACTGTCCATATAACCAAGTGAAAACAGTAGGAGAAAAGCCCAAAAAGAAAACTATAACAGTCACCACATCTAATGACTGGTAAGCTGCAATATATTTCATTTTTGGTTTAATACCACTTTAAGCACCCTAATGATAGTAATGCCACGTACACACGATTGTAATTTCTGATAAAAAAAAATCAGATGGACTTTTTTTCCATCGGTGTTTAAAAATAGAACATGATAGGAAATTCCTATAGTCTCGGTCCACCCTCGAAAACCCACGCATGCACAGAATCAAGTAGACGCATGCTCAGAAGCATTGAAATTTATTTTTATTGGCTCGTCATAGTGTTTTACGTCACCGCGTTTTTGAACGGTCGGAATTTAGTCTGACAGTGTGTATGCAAGACTGATGGAAGTCAGCTTCATCAGAATTCTGACGAAAGATTCCATTTAAATTTCCGATCATCTGTACGCGGCTTAAGACCTTCTTTTTATTCAAATACCAACTGCCAGAACCTGAGAAGGCAGTAGGGGTTTTGCATTTGACAGTTGAATGGGAGGGGTGGAACTAAAAATGGGAGAGGTGGGATATAATCTTAATATGGAAAGAACTCAGTCTGTGCCTGAATCCGAGGGGCTCCATGGGGCAATAAGTTGAAGACTAAAAAATAAAGATAAAATAACTTCTGCGCTACCAATATTGTGCAATTCAAGCAACATTCAATGCAACTTCTGCTAACATCCAATTGTGTGTCCCACAAACAATAATTAATGAAAGTGCAAAAGTGTGATTCTGCACTGCTGAAGCTTCATTAAAAAAAAAAAAAAAAGTGTGTAAATGTTTTGTGAAAATTATATTAGCAAACAAACAAGTGATGGCGCCTTATTACATCATTGAACGTAAGCTGCCCCTTGCCCCTTGAAACTTCTCTAATGTGCAAAGAAATTGGTGTAAAGGTGATGGCGCTTCACCATGTGAATATACAAAATAAATATCCCAGTCTTTAAACAGAATCTGGAAATGTGTATACAACATAGTCATATATGTGGAAAATAAATACTGTACATAAAGTATATATAAATATAAGAACGTGAATGAATTTTTTTTAAATAAATTCCAATGTGACTGTTCTTAACACTAATAATACAAAGTGCTTCCGAATGTGTATGTCTTCTAGTTGCTTTACCACAGGTGCTCAGAGGATAGATGGCAACTCACCAGAGGTGTTTAACCACTTTTTACAGGAGGTCAAAATGTGCTTTTTAAAAATCACATTGGTTTCTGAACTTCCACCATTTCATTCCAATGATACCCCTGGTTTAGCTAAGGAGGTAAAGATGTACTCCACCAGGGACACAAAGAAGGGCTTTATAGTGTAGTCATTTATTGGTAATTGTATAAAAGCAAGCTGAGAAAATGTTGCACTCACGTGTGGCCATGCCCGACCTGGCGTATCGCCAGCGTGCTCTTCACACCTCGTTCTGTATTCTGGGCTTGGATACGGGTCACATGCAAATCCGGAGGTGACGAATCCCTGCTCTGACATACGTTTCACCGTACTTGGCATACTAGTAACCACTTAAGCCCCGGACCATTTGTCTGGTTAAAGACCAGGCCACTTTTTGCGATTCGGCACTGCGTCGCTTTAACTGACAATTGTGTGGTCGTGTGACATTGCTCATAAACAAAATTGACATCCTTTTTTTTCCACAAACAGAGCTTTCTTTTGGTGGTATTTGATTACCTCTGCGGTTTTTATTTTTTGCGCTATAAACAAAGTTAGAGTGACAATTTTGAAAAAAAAACTATATTTTTTTAATTTTTGCTATAATAAATGTTCCCTAAAAATATATAAAAACAAATATTTTTCCTCAGTTTAGGCCGATACATCGTTTTCTACATATTTTTGGTAAAAAACTAGCAATAAGCGTATATAAATTGGTTTGTGCAAAAGTTATATGGCCAGATTCAGAAAGACTTACGCCGTGTATCTCGAGATATGCCACGTAAGTGTAAATATGCGCCTTCGTATCTATGCGCCGTACCCACAGAACTAGATATGCCTGAAAATAGGCTTTCTCCGACCGATGTAACTTTCCTACGCCGGCGTATCGTAGGCGCATATTTACGATGGACGCATCTGGCGCTCCCATTGATTTCCTATTCAAATATGCAAATGAGGGAGATACGGCGGTTCACGCATGTACGTGCGGCCGGCACAGGCACAGTCTAAAGTTATTCCATCGAAAAGCTGGTTTATCTTTGCACCTGACATGCACAGGTCAGCTAAAAAGCAGCTACAGCAGCACCGTTACGGACGAGCTGAGCAAGCTGAGCAACCCCACTTCCAGGACAACACATCTGTCTGCCAACATGCCAGGGGCAGCCGTGGTTCTAGCACTACTAATGGGTCCACAGCACGGAGGAGGAGGGCACGTGAGAGGATATACCGCACGCGCATAAGCGTCTTTGGCATGGCTGATTCGGAGGTGTATCGCATGTTCAGATTCAGCCCTGATGCCATCATGGAAATAACCACAGCCCTAAAAGATGACATCACCAGCAAGACGCACCGCTCACAAACAGTGCAGCCACTGGTCAAGGTACTGGCAACGCTGCATTTCCTCGCCAGTGGATCTTTTCAGCGTACAAGTGGTGTCATGGCTGGGATGTCACAATCCACCATGAGCAGATGTGTGCACCAAGTTGTCCCGGCAATCCTCAGACGCATGTCCCACCACATCATCAGACCCACCAATAAGCATCTGCGGCAGAAGGCAATGCAGGATTTCTACAGAATTGACTGATTCCCACGCACCATCGGTGCCATTGATTGCACACATGTGGCACTACAGCCCCCCGTGCCACAGAGCACATATATTGCAATCGGAAGCACTGGCATTCCATCAACGTACAGGTGATAGCCGATGCCCAATGTCTCATATGGCACGTCCGTGCCAAACACCACGGGTCCAGCCACGACAGCTACATATACCGTCAAAGCAACATCCCAACGGAATTCGAACAGAACGTGTACAGGGACAGCTGGTTGGTTGGTGAGTGACATGGGAGTTAGGCATGACTGTCCGACCCCATGATGCAGACATCACGAGGGGCACATGCACGGCTAACATCCTCCTGTCTTTTTCCTTCCAAATGACTCGGCATATGCACTTGGGCCCCATCTCATGACTCCATTACGGAATCCCCAAACCAGAGGAAAGAGAAGATACAATGAAGCACACATACGTACCCGTGCAGTGGTGGAGCACACATTTGGCCTCCTGAAGTCCCGTTTCCAATGCTTGGATAAGTCTGGGGGGCCCTGTTGTATTCCCCAAACTTCGTGTGTCAGATCATCGGTGCATGTTGCATGCTGCACAACTACGTCATGAGAAAGGGCCTGCAGAGTGACATATGTGATGACCTGACCCCCGAACTACACAGTCCCTCCCTGCCCGAGGCTACCTCATCTGCTGAGGGAAGAGCAGTCAGGAGGGTCCTTGTGGTAGGCATCTTTGAATGTTAAACACACACATTCATCCTGGCACACGGACAATGCACACATGCACAACACTGTGGTCCCCAGATCACACACCACATCCATATCACATTGGATTAGCCCAAGTCTGGCATGCAGGACTTGGGAGCAGCAACGCCGCGCCAAGGCCCCAATGGTGTCGCTGTCCATTCATACCACATTCACACGGCTGTGGGGGTAACTTCTCCCCAACGACTGAGGGTGACACCCCTTACTAGCAGGAGTGTCACCCCCACATTCACAAACCATTCACACTGTAATCTGCACTACTGACTGTGTGGAGTATAAAAAAAGGCTCATGACCTGAGCATAAATCAAATAAAAAAACTCATATCCTGTGCAGAAACAGTAAGAAAACAAAAATATTATGAGGGAAAAAAAAAATAACGGCACTCATTTGGCCTGACGACGGCTGCATCTTGTGCCACCTCTCTGGCTCCTCAGCTGCCTGGAGGGAGCCTCGGGTGGGGGGTGGGGCATCTGGAGGTGGCTCATCCCCGGGTGGGCCACTCCTGGCAGTTGATGGCTGCCTGCCCTCCAAGGCCATGGCAATGCGGCTGAGGAAGTAGTTTGTCTGGGCCTGCATCCTCAGCTGGCGGTTTAGATTGTGGCAATGGTTGCGCTGCCTCTGCCTCCCCTCATCCCGGATGGCAGCCGTGTTGGCCTGGACCACCCCAGTAAGGGTGTGAACCTCTGCCTGCAGCTCCCCCAGGCTGGTGACCACTGCAGCACAGTTGCAACTGACATCCTGCACTGCATCAGCCATCTGTGCCACGGAGGCCAGGCTGTCAGCCACCTGGTGCAGGTGTCCGGCTATTTCCCCCATATGCCAGGATCCCTTGCCATTTCATCATGAACGGCATCAGAAAGTCTGTCAAACTTTTTCCATCGGAAATTCCAATCATCTGTGTGGAACTCCGACGGAAAATACCCACATATGCTCAGAATCAAGTCGACGCAATGCTTGGAAGCATTGAACTTAATTTTTCTCAGCTCGTCATAGTGTTTTACGTCACCGCGTTTTGGACAGTCAGAATTTGGTCTGACAGTGTGTATGAAAGATAGCTTGAAGGAAATTTTGACGGAAAATTCCATCCGATTTTATCCCATCCGAAATTCTGTATGTACAGGGCATAACACACTTTGAAAACTTCCCATCATTATCATCAGGGGATATTCTGCAGGCAGGGGTAGAAGCAGGCCGAATGAATCTTCAGCAGTGCAGCATCACACTTTTGCACTGTTGAAGACTGAGGCGGCGTACACACGACCGAGGTTCTCGCTGGAAACCAGCGAGAACCTCGCTGGAAGCTGCATTCCAGCGAGAACCTCGGCCGTGTGTACGCTCCTGGCTCGCCCCGCCCGTCGGGAATCCCGTCGAGCGAAAAGAGAGCACGCTCTCTTTTTGCTCGACGACCCGCCTGGATGAATGGCTGGTTGCCATTCCCGAGGGGCGGGTCGCCGATTTCGCCGGCCGGCAGAGAACCTCGACGGGCGGAACGATGTGTTCTGCCCGTTGAGGTTCTCTGCCGTGTGTACACGGCTTAACACTGTAGCTGCGTACACACGATCGGTTCAAACCGATGAAAACGGTTTCATCGGTCCAAACCAATCGTGTGTAGGCTCCACCGGCCCGTTATCCTTCGGTCCAAAAACAGATGGCTTGCTTTAAAATCGAACCGATGGACGGCTAACCAATAGGTCAAAACCGATCGTTGGTACACACGAGCATCGGTTAAAAATCCATGCATACTCAGAATCAAGTCGACACATGCTTGGAAGCATTTAACTTCGTTTTTTTCATCACGTCGTTGTGTTTTACGACACCGCGTTCTGACACGATCGGTTCATGAACTGATGGTGTGTAGACACATCAGTCCATCAGTCAGCTTCATCGGTGAACCGATGAAAACAGTCCGTCGGACCGATCGTGTGTACAAGGCTTAATACTTTTAGGCACCACAAAATGCACTTAAACACAATGGCTACCTCTAGAACATTTCAGGTCAGGTCAGTTTCCCTTTAGTTTGAACTGTAATATACATGTTGTAATTTTATTTTATTTTTCTCTCAGAAAAAACATCTGTGACCCTTATTGATAATCTAATTCAAGCAACTTCAACTTATAATGTGTGATGACAGTAATCCGCTTTCTGCAGCTTAGAGCACAACTGATTGGAGCATTGCTCAATAATCATGCACTGTAGGGGTGTCCTTGTGTAGCGGTGTGTTGCCACTGGTTACTAACATCCACGCATATTCACACTTGTAGACAATGAAATGTCTTTTGCTTTGTTTTGTTGTTTTATTTGGGGAATTTAACTGGGTTGGGGGGAAGGGATATGGGATGCCCATAGAACAATTGGTATTTGCAATGCTGGAGCAAATTTTTACTCATCTTTACAGAGCAAAAATGATGAACACTAATCTTGACAGACTTTTTCACCTCAGAACTTCTTCCGCCTCTGCACTCTCCCTGAAGACTTCTGCCTCCAGGACTCTTCACCTCCTGCACAACACTTCCCTGTCACAGCACTAGACATCCTGTCCCACCATCTTGAATAGGCTAACCCTCACTGAATAATTCCTAGCTGAAACTTCTCTTGATGAATAATAGGCCAGGGGCCTGCAGTACCCCTTCTTGATGGCCCTGAACATTTAATTAATAAAGCATACTTGACGATGGACTACTGATTCCAGCAAGCCTGACTTGCTAATCCTAAGTCCTCAAGCTGCAGTGACTTGACACAAAACCCCACAGTCTCTCCTCTGGCTCTGCACCCAGCTTCCCTGGCATGTCTCTTCTAGATCTCCACTATGCCTCACTCACTGACTCTTGTCCTTAGTCCTTCTTGAAAGATTTACCTGGACCATGCAGACCAACTGCTCCTCTACCTCTCTGTTCCAGAACACCTCCACATAGCGGCGTAAGGAGAGGCTCCCTCCCAGCTCCCGAGCTCCTCCATCAAATTCACCCCCCCAGATGTGGGTGTCTCTCCAGCATGCAGGCTAGCACTCCATCTTTTAATTCACCCAGTGGACAACTCCTCACCAGCAGGCTAACTGTGAGTATATGTAGGGGGCCTGCCCCCTGCCAATCCTAGTTGGGGATTGGTCAGGGCTCCTCACATGTACTTCATGCCACTCCAGCTCTCAGCCCTGCCCCTCTTCCAGAAAATTCTCACTGCAAAGCTCCCAAGAGCTAAAGCACATGTCAGTCACACCCACTGCTCCCTGCCCCCAAAAACAAACAAGCCTAGCTTGCTGCATAAGGCCTGTTTAAATTTACATGCGCTGACAGAATCTACCAAACACTACACTTCTAGCACCTACCTATGGTAGAGGGTGCTACATTTTTGCAAACAATAACATTGGGTGACCATCAGAATGCTTAAAACAAACTGTTAAAAAATACTTACAATTATTAAGCAAGTGTTCAACAATCTCCATAGAAAAATATATGATACATTTTCCTACTAAGATCAGGGAACAATCATAACACCTTCACTCAGTAGATGGGGGCTCAATGCTGGCTGGGTCAGATTTAAATACCAAAATGTTGGATGGTGGTAATGGCTGTCATCTCTGATTTGTAATCAATGGCAGGTCTTCTCATCTATGGCTTTTTGTGTAGGCAATTACTGAAAGTTTAAGAGTTACCGTATTTATCGGGGTATAGCGCGCTCCCGCGTATAGCGCGCACCCCTAAAGTTGCCGCCATTCCTGTGGAAAAAAAGGTTTTTGTACTTACAGTTTTGGTGTCTTGCGCGGTGTCCATCGGCGGCTTCGGGTGTCCTCTTCGTCCGGTCCGGCGTCCGTCTGCGGCTTCGGGTGTCCTCTTCGGCGGGTCCAGTGTCCTCTTCGGCGGGTCCGGTGTCCTCTTCGGCGGGTCCGGCGTCCTCACGGCGTCCTCCTCGCTTTCCCGCGCCGAGTTTCAAATACTCCGCCGGCATATACCGAGCGCAGTACACTCGAGTATAGTCGGGCAGACTCGGCTCCTCTCACGCTGACGTCCTGGACGTACAGGACGTGAGCGTGAAAGGAGCCGAGCCTGCCCGACTATATGCGAGTGTACTGCACTCGGTATATGCAGGCGCAGTACACTCGGGTATAGTCGGGCAGACTCGGCTCCTCTCGCGCTGACGTCCTGGACGTACAGGACGTGAGCGTGAAAGGAGCCGAGTCTGCCCGACTATACCCGAGTGTACTGCGCTCGATATATGCCGGCGCAGTATTTGAAACTCGGCGCGGGAAAGCGGCTATCGGCGTATACCGCGCACCCACGATTTTGCCCTGATTTTCAGGGCAAAAAAGTGTGCGGTATACGCCGATAAATACGGTACTTTGTCTTATTGCTATTCAAATGTGTGCAGTCGCATTTAAACACTTAAGACCTGGACTAAATGCCCAGAGGTGTTTTTACAATTTGGCACTGCGCTGCTTTAACTGGTAATTGCGCGGTCATGCAATGTTGTACCGAAACAAAATTTGCGTCCTTTTCTTCCCACAAATAGAGCTTTATTTTGATGGTATTTGATTGCCTCTGCAATTTTTATTTTTTGCGATATAAACGGAAAAAAAACGTAAATTTTGAAAAAAAAAATATTTTTCTTATAACAAAAAGTAAAAAATATTGAATAAACTAAATTTTAGTCAAACATTTAGGCCAAAATGTATTTAGCCACATGTCTTTAGTAAAAAAGATCGCAATAAGCGTATAATTATTGGTTTTGCACAGTGAGGAAACTCCCTCCTGATTGGCTGCTAGGATAGAGCACCCAAACTTGGACTCCACTGCTGCCACCTATTGTCCTGGGGTGGGAACAGCACCCCAGAAGCAACAGAATGAGCCCACAGCACAGCCAAGCTGAGACAGAGACCTAAATTAAAACCATATTAACCACTTAAGCCCCGGACCAATATGCTGCTAAATGCCCAAAGGTGTTTTTATATTTAATGGTTTTCGCAAAAGTTATAGCGTCTACTATCTAGGGTAAATTTTCTGGAATTTACACAGCTTTTATTTTATGACTGCCTATTTCATTTCTTGAGGTGCTAAAATGTCAGGGCAGTACAAACCCCCCCCCCCCCCCAAATGACCCCATTTTGGAAAGTAGACACCCCAAGGAAACTTCTGAGAGGCATGTTGAGTCCATTGAATATTTTTCTTTTTTGTCCCAAGTGATTAAATAATGACAAAAAAATAAAAAAATGACAAAAAGTGACAACTTTGTACAAAAAAAATCAGTTTGTCATATTCCCGCAACTTGTGTCAAAATATAAAATATTCCATGGACTCGACATGCCTCTCAGCAAATAGCTTGGGTGTCTACTTTCCAAAATGGGGTCATTTGGGGGGTTTTTGTGCTATTTTGGCTTTTTATGGCCTTCGAAACTGTGATAGGTAGTGAGGAGTGAAATCAAAAATGTACACCCTTAGAAAGCCTGAAGGCGGTGATTGGTTTTTGGGGTCCCGTACACGGCTAGACTCCCAAAAAGTCTCACACATGTGGCATCCCCGTACTCAGAAGAAGCAGCAGATTGTATTTTGGGGTGTAATTTCACATATTGGGGGTGTATGCTTTGCACGTGGTTGTAAGCGTTACTGGCACTAAAAACCTTTATTAGAAAATGTATGGGGGTACCTAACGCTATAAAAACCTGGCAGGCGAACCTCAAAAAATAACTAGCTACCTAGCGGCACTAGCGACACTAATACAGCGATTAGAAAAACTATCGCTTAGTGACGCTGGCAATAGGGGGTGAAAGGGTTAACTCTAGGGGCAATCAGGGGTTAAAAACTTTAGTAGAAAATGTACTGTATGGGGGTACCTAATAAAGGTTTTAACCCCTGATTGTCCCTAGAGTTAACCCTTTCACCCCCTATTGCCAGCGTCACTAAGCGATTGTTTTTCTGATCGCTGTATTAGTGTCGCTGGTGCCGCTAGGTAGCTAGTTATTTTTTGAGGTTCACCGCCATGTTTTTATAGCGTTAGGTACCCCCATACATTTTTTAACACTATAAAAACATGGCGACGAACCTCAAAAAATTTGTGTGCCTATGTGTCTGTGTGTCAGTGTGATGCATGTGTACTCACTGTGTGATGTCTCCTCTCCTCCGCTGGACGAAAATACCGGCGGGAAGAGAGGTGACATCACTTCCTCCTCTGCCTGTGTTTACAGTTCAGACAGAGGAGGAAGCGGATTGGCTGGGAGCGCTCCGGAGGGGGTGGACAAAAACGAACAGCCGCCCCCTCATCCCGGATCGCTCCCAGAGCCACAGGGACTGCCGCAAGTAACGGGGGGGTCCAGATCGAACCCCCGACCCATGTCTAGGCAGGGACGTTCAGGTGCCAATGTGCCTGTCCGTGCCATTCTGCGGACGTATATGTACATGCGGCGGTCCTTAAGGGGTTAAAGTAAATATATGCTTTGTCCATTTTTTGGAAAACAATAGGATCATCTGTTGTTTTTTTTTTTTTTTTTTTCAGCATTTGAAATATTTGCAGTAACAGTACATGCACAATGTATCACACTACAGTACAAAAGGGACACTACAAAACGCGGCACAAAGGTTCCATTCAGTGCAGTAGAATAAATTCAGGTTCACTTCAATGATGGTTTTACTAGCTGCACATACCTACCTTGCCTTTCATTACCCAACCGCTAGGTTCACCTATTGAGTGAGGAGAGTTAGCATGACTTGGAGTTTACTCTATTCCCATCCCATGTGACCACAATCACCAAGCGCCAGTACTGCCACATGGCAGGATTGGGAATGGGTCACATGCTTCTCTCTACATACCAGGATGTACTAGTTATATTACTTCATTTCCCCAGTAGAATGGAGTCATGGAAAAGGGGAGAAGAAAAGGTATCAGCAGCTGCATGAGCTAAACACAACTTCAGTTTAACAATATAATGCAAAATGTACGCACAGTGCCCAAAGCAACATTTTCTTTCTGTTTGCTACAATTCTATCAGATAAGAGATCATTTCTGAGTGGTTACTATGAATTACTGCACTTTACACATGGTTAGTGCACTTTTGTATTGTCATATTAAAACAAGCTAGATTTTAAAAAGATTTGTGTAAAACACCATTACAAAGTTGGAAAAGTATGATGTGCTCTCAGCTAGCAGACAGTATGAAAAATGGTCACAATTAACCCTAATGTTAGCAGTCACGCTATGAAATAAGATCTTGGACAAGGTATTGGAAAGAGCAGCTGGAAATAGATGGAGATACAAAATATAGAACCAGACAAATCAATGCTGTCTCTCAGCAGGTTTCAAACATTACAGACTCTCCTAAATAACATGTTTACCGCTGTCATCATATCTCTTCTCTTCTTCTAATCCTCCTGTAGAACGACCCAGAATCATCACATTCTCAATCACTAAATCATCACTCATTCTTATGACAAAATTAGAGCCTCCTAATCAGAGTACACTGGATTTTAACTTAAGGGTGGGTTAAGAGAACAAATGAAGTGGAGACAAGTGAAGTAATTATCCTTTTAAATTATTCCTTCATAAATGTCAAATGTACTGTTAAATTAATACTAAGGTGGTAATTTTCAATATGCAATTAATGTACTGAGATACTTTGCGCCTATTTTACTATTTAACATGGAGTGGTTTGGGAAATTATTATTCATGGGCAATTGGTTACTTGATAAACCACCATAAAATGAAATACATGCTTTTTTTCCTATTTCCTTTTCTCTGGGAAAAAGTGCAACTTTATACACTATTCATGATGAATTAGCATACCTTGTCAGAAAACAAATTTAAAAATGTATCCTTTCCAGAAATTAGATGCATAAGAGATCTCCAAGATGTGTGCATCATGTGAACGTCTCGGTTTTCACAAGACTAGACTAATCTTCATCACCTCAAATGCTTGACTCTGAATACTTATTGTCTGAAAGAATTTTTCCTTGCTAAATTAAGGCATTCTACATGAATACCTGTATTCAACTGAAAATCTGTATACAAAAGTGGCATGGAACGAAATGGTTTAATATGGGCAGATGTTTGCTGATGCATTTGCTATGCTTTTTGACACATTAAATTAAAGCAAGTGCAGACTCAAGTGATGAAAATTGCTGATGCTGCAGTCATTTGTTTGTATCGCTGCCTTATGCCGCGTACACATGATCGGTCTATCCGATGAGAACGGTCTGATGGACCGTTTTTATTGGTTAACCGATGAAGCTGACTGATGGTCCGTCGTGCCTACACACCATCGGTTAAAAAAACGATCGTGTCAGAACGCGGTCACGTAAAACACAACAACGTGCTAAAAAAATGAAGTTCAATGCTTCTAAGCATGCGTGGACTTGATTCTGAGCATGTGTGGACTTTAAACCGATGGTAGTGCCTACCGGTTAGGAATCCATCGGTTAAATTTAAAACAAGTTGGCTTTTTTTTAACCGATGGTTAAATAACCGATGGCGCCCACACACGATCTGTTTGGACTGATGAAAATGGTCCATCAGACCGTTCTCATCGGTTTAACCGATCGTGTGTACGCGGCATTAGTCTGTCGCTCTGTCTTTAATTCTCACCCCCTTGTAAACAGAAATGATAAGCAAATTGGCTCAACCATCAATTCATCCTTCTGAATTCCAGTTCAGTGAATCAAAGTACTATTAGCAGCTCCACATTAATTGGATTAAGTACTGAACCATCATAGCATGTGGTAGGATCCTTCTGGCTCAGTTCCGCTTTTTGCCCCAGTCATTGCCCCAGTCATTTGACCTCCCTAGAAGTGAAGGCTTCCTATCAATTGCAGAGACACATGAATTTATCCGGCCAAGCAAATTAGTGATTATAGGTAAACATCCACTTGTCCTAAATTACTCAGATTTGCTGAAAATCCAGTTTTGGGAAAATTGATTCACTCGTCACTAGTAATTTGCTGCTCTTCTTTCTGTCCTCCCTGGGTCCCATTGCCCGATTGTTTGTTCTTCTTCATGTGTTCCTTTTCCTGTAGTCATGTATTTTTCAGTGTACCTCTGTGTCTTTTTTTTTTTTGTGCTTGGAACAAGTGCCCCTCCACCATTTTTATGTTTCCGTGATTGGATGCAAGCACAGGTAAGGCTAAGGGTACACCTACTGATTGCTCTATACTCTTTCAAAAGGACACAACAATCTGTACTCCAGTTGTCCATTATCTGTGAACCAGTTGTCCCTTGTCTATCGTTTAGTCCTTGCTCCTGTAATCCTGTTTTTGATGGGTTCCTAATTCCAGTTTCTGTACTCTCTCCCAGTTTATTTTCACTCCTGTCTCTTGCCTAGTTCTAGCCCCTGTTACATGCCTTGTCTGTGTAGAACCCCCTGGGTATACTGGAAGCACAGAGGTACCTCCAGGGATAGGGAGCGAGCTTACATTCACCCCACGGCTGAGTCCATGGCTATAATGGGAAGTTAGAACAAATGTGGGCGCCAGTCACTTTAGTATTTTTCAATGCTATAGAACTTGTAAGCAGTAAGAGGATAGAGGGTTAGGGGGGTTTCAGATACCTTTAGCATATCACTGACAGACTCCTTGAATCCAAAGGACAAAAACAGCTTTCTTTTAGCAGATCTTAAATACCTGGATAGGTCTCTCACACAGACCTAGCAACTGGTATGGTTTCTGGATAAGCCTCTCTCACAGGACTTAGCAGCCAGTAGCACTCACATATAAGTCTCTCTCACAGACCTAGCGATCAGTATGATTTCTGGATAAGCCTGTCTCACAGGCTTAGCAGCCAGTAGCTAGTTACCTTGATGTAGTATTGTAGAACAGCTTCACAGTACCAGAACCTTTAAGCTGACCCGGCAGTACTGTAAGGGTAGTTTAGCTTAGGTGCGTCCTCCAAACGAGTCACCAGGCCCTCCTGAGAGACCAGCCTTCATCTTGGCTCTCTCCAGCAAGGGTCCTCCCCTGGATCACCTCAGCTTGGCTTGGCTTTTTCCATGCAAGCAAGACAGCCCAGGACCACCTCAGGATTAGTAGGCCCCAGACAGGCTTCTGGGCCTACTTGCAGAGCTTGCAGTGATGTGCCCTCTGGCCAGGAGAGCCATGATGTAAGACCTGACTAGAGCAAATGGCTTCTGTCTCATAAATACCCTCTCCCAGAATTCACTGTTATCTCTGACCTGCTGGACTGCCTAGATTTGATTACCTGATTGACCTTGTCCCATTAGAATGCCTCTTGTCTTAACCTTAGCTTTGTTAATGACAAAGTGTCTGCTAAACCTTTTGGCTTTGATGTTCAGCTTTTTTTACACCCATCAGTGAACTTGGCTGCCTAATTCTAAGGCCTCGTACACACGATCGGACATATCCGATGAAAACGGTCCGCGGACCATTTCCATCGGATATGTCCGATCGGGAGTTTGATCCGATGGCGTGTACACACCATCGGATCAAATTCCCCGCCGCCGGATGGCGCGGTGACGTGGCGGTGACGCGGCGGTGACGTTGACGCCGCCACGTCACCGCCACGTCACCGCACCAGGAAGTTAAACACTTCCGCGCATGCGCCGAATCCATTCGGCGGTGGCGCGGCGGCGGTGGGGGACGACATGTCTGCTGGTAAGTGTACTAACCAGCAGACATGTCGGGCGGACAGATTCCCACCGGATAGATTTCAAAGCATGCTTTGAAATCTGTCGGGTGGAGAAATCTGTCCGCTAGCCCATACACACGAGCGGAGATGTCTGCTGAAACGGTCCATCGGACCGTTTTCAGCGGACATATCCCCTCGTGTGTACAAGGCCATAGGCTTATAACACAGTTTGAATCTTGGCCAGTTCAGCAGGAACCTAAGAGCTAGCATCCCTGTTGAGTCTCTGAATGTTTAAAATTGATTTAAAACAGAAAATGATGAATTTGACCACTAGGTGGCACTAATAACTATAGGAATTTCCTATGATACTTAGCACCATTTGGTGGCAACATGTGGTTGTTTCCAGAATTTTTTTATTATTATACAGGATTTATAGCCAAATATTTGTTTTTGCTCCATTTTCACAGGACATATGTACATGCACTTTAAATAGACAAATTGCAGTACAATTTATATATATATATAAGTCATTTGTAGATAGAGTTGCAGAGGAAGCATGATGAAGTCAAAACTAATCATGAGTAAATCACCAAGGGTTTGGCGAGTCTGGTTTGACATTTGGCAAACCTGAACTTAAAGATGAATCCCAAAAGCTTATGAATAAGGGAATCTTGTTGTTAAATTCTGGTGTTTTTAGGGTTAATAGGCAAACTACTGTAAAAAGGCTCAGGAATCTGGTAACTTCAACAACCATGCACAAAAAAAAAGGGGGGGGGGTCTCTCTTTTTTTTATTTATTTTTTTACTTTTGTACTTTGCGGGCAACATGGAAAATACACAAATACACAAATACTTGAAGTAATATACTTGGAGGATGCTTTAAAAGCTGTAAATGGTGTTATTAAACGGTACACTTTTCACATGTAGTCTTTTTTTCTGCAATAAGCTTGGTTTGCATACAGCAGCAGCAGCACCCCAATCTGATTCACTTGAGTTGATTCTTATTATCAGAATTTTTTTTTTTTTTTTTCAGGTAGCTTTAGTATCAAGATGTGCTTTTTTATCAAACAGTAACAGGCCCTCTTTGACTGAAAGATAGAAAATGGCAGTAGATCACTATGGTTGCCTTAGTTCTTGCTGAACAACTGTTCTGCCACTGAACAACGTCAATTAAGCTCTCATTAAGAAATTAATAAGACCGTAGATGATACAGTAGTGTAAAATTGATCGGCAGTAGAAAAAAAGTATAATAAGGGTGAATAGGCCAAAATCTAACTGCATAAAAATAGTACAGGTAGATGCTTTACTACAAAACCGAAGAAGCCACAGATGACAAAGCAGTATAAAATTGGCTAACAGCATGACATTTTCAGTAGTAAGGCTATGCCTAAATTTACTAAAGACAAAGCCAAGGTTTGGCATCATGCATACTGGACATTAAAATAACTTTATAAAACCGCCAGTAGCTTTGCAGTGAGTTTTTCAATGTTTTTTTATGTTTTTGCAATAGCGTTTTTTAGTAGTTATTCGTGTTTTACTATGTTTGCGTCTTTTAGCATTTTTTTTAAGGTAAAAAAACACCCCAGTTTAAAACTGCTGATAACAGCCTATGTGTGCATGATATGGAGTTTAATTGACAGGAGCTGCTGTAAAGAACGTCCAAAAACATCCAATGTGCATGAGGCGTTTTTTTTATGTCAATAAAAACTATCGTGTGTGGGCTCCAGAGCATTTTCCACGATGTAAAAAATGGCTATTAAAAATTTCGAACATGTTCTAATTTTTCACAATGTTTTTAAAGTTCTCGTAAAAAATGGTCGTGTGAAAAAAATGTGCATGCTCAGAAGCAAGTTATGAGAGGGGACCGCTCGTTCAGGTAAAACTGGTGTTCGTAATGGAGTAAGCACGTTCATCACGCTGCAACAGACTGAAAAGCGCGAATCGTCTTTTACTAACACAAAATCAGCAAAAGCAGCCCAAAGGATGGCGCCATCCGAATGGAACTTCCCCTTTATAGTGCCGCCGTACGTGTTGTACGTCACCACGCTTTGCTAGAGCATTTTTTTTTTCACGATAATGTGATGGCAAGGCCTAGACCATTAAAAATGACATTTTTTACAATTTGAAAAACAGTCTTGTGTACGCGGCATCAGAATAAGGATTCTATAGTGGGTACAGAAGTGTTTAGAATTTTGCCAGCAGGACAGTTTTATTCAAGGTTAAGAGGTAAAAATGTTCTAGAGTCAAATACCAGCAGCTGCTTCACTGCAGGAATTAAGAAAACACAGGTTACACAGCAGTGTAAAAATGGCCATCAGCATTATTTTAATAGGCAAGGTTGGGCCCAAATTTACTAGACACAAACAGCACAGACTGGGGTTTTATTAGAAGAATTATACTATATACTGTAATATATACTGTATATATATATATATATATATATATATATATATATATCCAGTGCTTTAACTGGGCCGGAACGCGGCGGTACTCAGTACCGCCACTTCCAAAAATGGCCCTGGAGAGTACCAGCACCTCTCAGTGCCCCCAGTACGTGCGTTTCCCGTACCGGAACGCAGCACCAGGCGGCACTTTCAGGGGAGCGGCAGCCCGCGGCCATGGAAAAAAAAGGGCACGCCGCGCTGTGATACATGTCCCGCCCTCCTCCTCCTCCTAGCTCGTGTGATAGAGCCAGTGTGCTGTCTGTCACACAAGCTGGACTAGAGGAGGGGGGCGGGACATGTATCAGCGCGCGCGCCAGAACTGTTACCGTGGAGAGAGGAGAGGAGAGGAAGAACTGCCTTCAGAACTGTGAGTACTACTGCAATGAGTACACACTACACTGTACACGTGTGAGGGGGAGGAGAGGGAAGACAGGGAAGAGGGCTGCTGATGGGGACACACACTCTGGTCTGATGTAAGGAGGTGCTGATGGGGGACACTCTGATGTAAGGAGGTGCTGATGGGGACACTCTGATGTAAGGAGGTGCTGATGGGGACACTGATGTAAGGAGGTGCTGATGGGGGACACTCTGATGTAAGGAGGTGCTGATGGCGGACACTCTGATGTAAGGAGGTGCTGATGGGGGGGACACTCTGATGTAAGGAGGTGCTGATGGGGACACTCTGATGTAAGGAGGTGCTGATGGCGGACACTCTGATGTAAGGAGGTGCTGATGGGGGGGACACTCTGATATAAGTAGGTGCTGATAGCGGACACTCTGATGTAAGGAGGTGCTGATGGCGGACACTCTGATGTAAGGAGGTGCTGATGGCGGACACTCTGATGTAAGGAGGTGCTGATGGGGGACACTCTGATGTAAGGAGGTGCTGATGGGGGACACTCTGATGTAAGGAGGTGCTGATGGGGGACACTCTGATGTAAGGAGGTGCTGATGGGGGACACTCTGATGTAAGGAGGTGCTGATGGGGACACTCTGATGTAAGGAGGTGCTGATGGGGACACTCTGATGTAAGGAGGTGCTGATGGCGGACACTCTGATGTAAGGAGGTGCTGATGGGGGACACTCTGATGTAAGGAGGTGCTGATGGCGGACACTCTGATGTAAGGAGGTGCTGATGGGGACACTCTGATGTAAGGAGGTGCTGATGGGGGACACTCTGATGTAAGGAGGTGCTGATGGCGGACACTCTGATGTAAGGAGGTGCTGATGGCGGACACTCTGATGTAAGGAGGTGCTGATGGCGGACACTCTGATGTAAGGAGGTGCTGATGGGGACACTCTGATGTAAGGAGGTGCTGATGGGGGACACTCTGATGTAAGGAGGTGCTGATGGCGGACACTCTGATGTAAGGAGGTGCTGATGGCGGACACTCTGATGTAAGGAGGTGCTGATGGCGGACACTCTGATGTAAGGAGGTGCTGATGGCGGACACTCTGATGATCAGAGTGTCCGCCATCAGCACCTCCTTACATCAGAGTGTCCCCCATCAGCACCTCCTTACATCAGAGTGTCCCCATCAGCACCTCCTTACATCAGAGTGTCCGCCATCAGCACCTCCTTACATCAGAGTGTCCGCCATCAGCACCTCCTTACATCAGAGTGTCCCCCATCAGCACCTCCTTACATCAGAGTGTCCCCATCAGCACCTCCTTACATCAGAGTGTCCCCCATCAGCACCTCCTTACATCAGAGTGTCCGCCATCAGCACCCATCCACCTCAGAGCCTTATTGTATGTATAACCTGCTGGGACTTGTAGTTCTCCAATCTCCATGAGCCCCAGGAGAAGATTGAGAACTACAAGTCCCAGCAGTCTTACTAAAATGACAGGCTCTGAGGTGGATAGATGTCTGGACAGTGACAATTGGTGACACAGTGGTGACAATTGGTGGCACAGTGGTGACAATTGGCATGGTACAGTGACTGCATTTAAAGGCATGGCACAGTGGTTGCGTTTGTTGGCATGGCACAGTGGTGACAATTGATGACACAGTGGCTGCATTTGATGGCATGGCGCCCTGTAATTGGGCATATGTGTTCATGCGTTAGAGCGGGGGGGGGGGGGGGCGAAAAAAAACGTTCTGCCCCCCGGGGGGGGGGGGGGGAACCGGCGCCTAATAGAGTACCGGCACCTCTTTTGGTCCACTTAAAGCACTGTATATATCCAGGGCTGATACAAGGCAGGGGCGGAAGGGACACGTGCCCTGGGCAGTACCAATTACTATATGAGGGGGAGCACAGCCTGCATGTGAAATTATGCCACAGTTGCCACCCACCAGTGTTTACAACTTAAGTCACCTGTGTCAGCACTGTACAAATTGTGTGTGCTGAGTGCTTGCGCTCCTGCATCCCCCTTCCCTCAGCTTCACTGTCTTCTACTGTCATGTTTACTCCCCCCTACGGAGGAGTCTCGTAGTACCTGCCAGTGGCGTGACGTCACACACGTCCAGAGGCGAGGTGGGAGGACTCAGAGGAGTGCAGGGAGCTGTGTTGGTCTCGGCGCTGTGACCTAGAGGAGCCAACGAGCTATTTGGAAACTGGATTGCAGTGTGACAGACAGTGTGCTACAGTCCGGACTTAACTTGTGTAAAAGTTTGGGATTTTGTTTGGGAGGCACGTCGCACGACCGTGCAATTGTCATTCAAAATGTGACAGCGCTGAAAACTAAAAATTGGTCTGGGCAGGAAGGGGGTGAAAATGCCCTGTATGGAAGTGGTTAAATGGTCACTTAAGGAAATTAAGTTTACCTACTGCAGTCCTGTTTTCATGTCCTCATTGTTCATTTTTGCTATGATGTTGCTGTAATCCTTCTCTGTTCTGGACACTTCCTGGTTGTCTGTTTCCTGATGAAAAAAGTCATGGGAGCTTCTCTCTGTGGTCACTAATCAAGGAGATGTGATTACTGTGTGTCTAAAACCCCTCAGAACCAATCACTTTTGTTTTACAAACGATCACTGCCCTCTATTGCAGTGTTTTTCAACTCCAGTCCTCAAGGCACACCAACAGGTCATGTTTTCAGGCTTTCCATTATTTTGCACAGGTGATTTGATCAGTTTCACTGCCTTAGTAATCACCACAGCCATTTCATCTGAGGGAAATCCTGAAAACTTGACCTGTTGGTGTGCCTTGAGGACTGGAGTTGAAAAACACTGCTCTATTGGCTCTGTGTCTCTGTACATCACAGAAGCATGAAAAAGCATGCAAAAACGAAACTGAAACTGCAGGTACATTATATGATTGATTTTTTATCAGGAATCAGGTAACTATTATGTCTCTATACCCTGTAAACAGTCATTTCAGCAAAAAAAAAAAATGTTTTCCTTTACAACTCCTTTAAGTATATTATTGTTTTGAAACAACATTGATTCCTTCTTAAAAACAGGACAGGGGAAGAGGGGGGGGGGGAGCAGTTTGCCATCTTCGCCCTGGGCAGTGGGCACCAAATGACCTTGTCCCAGCACTGTATGGGCCAGATTCAGGTAGATGGGCGCTTCTTTACTTTGGAGTAACGTTTCTCATTTACGTTACTCCGCCGACACTTTCGGCACAAGTACTGTTATTCACATAGCACTTGCGCGTAAACTTGCGCCAGAGTAACGATAATGCGCTGGCGTAACCCGACGCAAGTGGAAGTGGGTGTGATCATATGTAAATGATGGGCGGAGCCCAGCGCAGAGGCTTACGTTCAGCGCATCATCCACGGAGCATGCGCAGTAAGTGAGGCTTCACTTGCCCCCTTGTGCGCATGCTCACAACTTCCGTCGGCACCACTTCACAGGAAACGTCAGCGCAATGTATTCCGTTGCGCGTATAAAAGCGCTAGCGGAAACGCCATTCCGGCGCAAAAGTATATCCGTTTCCCCCCACCCCAGGGAAGATACTTTTGCACTGTCATGGCTGCTCCCGCTACCCCCAGAGAGAGGAGGAACCTCAACTTTAATGCCCAGGAGGTCTCTGTGATAATCTCGGCTATGGAGACGTTTAATGATTCCCTCCACGGGAAAAAAAGCAGGAAGACCAGCCGGGAGAGGAAGCAGGGCATCCTGGAGACCATTGCTGCCAGGGTCAATGTGCTAGGGTACTCCACCCGGACTGCAGGCGACATTCAAAAAAAAATAAACGACCTGCGCCGCAAGGTCCGTGGCAAGGTGGCCACCATTAGGAGCCATGAGAGGGGCACAGGTGGTGGTCCACCATGTCCGGTCAGCCTGACCACGGAGGAGGAGGTGGTCGCCCGCTGCCTGGACAGGGAGAAGTTGGAGGGGGTCCCTGGCTATGACTCCATGGAGGAAGGCTCCAGGACAGGTAAGTGTTTTTTATCCCCTATTTGGTGTGTTGCATGTGGGGGGGGAGGGTACATGTGCCAAGTGTGTGGGACCACCAACATGTGTCTGCTTTGTGTCATCCACAGATGACGGAGCTGGGCCATCATCGCTTACCGGCCAGTCCACCCCAACCTCCCAACGGGATGCTGATGACGAGGCCCTGGGTGCTGGAGACACCGAGGTGGAGGAGGAGAGTGCCCACACCACTTCAGCAGAGGTGGTTGAGGAGGAGCCTGTCCCTGAGCAGGACTTTATTTTAATGTTGGAGGAGTCCTCCTCCTCTGCAGGGCCCTCTGTCATCCCCTCCCCCATCCTAGGTAGCCCCTCAAGGGCGAATCCATCCCCACGGGGACAACCTTCTTCTGCCCCCAGGAAGGCGACCCGTAAGACCAGGGGGGTGTCTGATCTGGTCCAGGACCAGGTAGTGTTGGACCACGCAAGGCAGACCCAGCAGATGGGGGAGATTGCTGGCCACTTAGACAGGGTCGCAGACAGCCTGGGCTCCATGTCACAGCTGCCCAGTCGTGTGCAGGACGTTGTCACCAGCCTGGGGGAGGTGCAGGCTGATGTCCGGCACCTGACAGCAGCCGTCCGAGACAACACAGCTGCCATCCGGGAAGAGGGGAGGCAGCGGCAACGTGACCAGCGGCATCAGATCACCCGCCAGCTGAGGATGCAGGCCCAGACAAACCTGTATCTGAGCCGTATTGCTGTGGCATTGGAGGGCAGGCAGCCAACAGCTCCCAGGAGTGGCCCACCCGGGGATCAGCCTCCTCCAGATACCCCCACCACCACCCACTCCCTCCAGGCAGCTGAGGAGCCCGAGAGTGCCCCCAAGGAGGAGTCCCCGTCATCCCAGATGAGGGTTTTTTGTTTTTTTGGTTGTTATATTTTAAATTTTATACTCAGGATATGAGTTTTTGTTTATTTTTGAATTTTTATTTTATACTCAGGATATGAGTTTTTGTTTATTTTTGAATTTTTATTTTATACTCAGGTTATGAGTTTTTGTTTATTTTTGTTCTCAGGTTATGAGATTTATTTTTTATTTTTTACTGCACACGGTCAGGAGTGCAGGGGACAGTGTGAATGGTGTGTGAATGTGAGGGGGTGCCACTCCTGACAGTAAGGGGTGTCACCCTCGGCCGTGGTGGTGAAGTTAACCCCACGGCTGTATGAATGACGTGTGAAAGGTGTATGAATGGACAGTGACATCATTGGGGCCTTGACGCTGGCGTTGCTGCTCCCAAGTCCTACATGCTGGACTTGGGCTAATCCAATGCGATGTGCATGTGGTGTGTGTGATCTAGGGACATCAGTGGTGTACACGCGTGCATTGTCTGTGTGATAAATGTTTTGGTTTAGTGTCCAAAGATGCCTATGGCGAGGACCCTCCTGACTGCTCTTCCATCAGCAGACTGGTTCTCCTCTGGCAGATGGGGACTGTGTGGGTCGGGGGTCAGGTCATCACGTATATCAATCTGCAGGCCTTTTCTCATAGCAAAGTTGTGCAGAATGCAACATGCACCAATGATCTGACACACAAAGGTAGGGGAATACAATAGGGTCCCCCCGGACTTATCCAGGCAGCGGAAACGGGACTTCAGGAGCCCGAATGTTTGCTCCACCACTGCACGGGTTTTGATGTGTGCTTCATTGTATTTTCTCTCTCCTCTGGTTTGGGGGTTCCGGAAAGGAGTCATTAGATGGGGTCCCAGTGCATATGCAGAGTCACCTGGAAGGGAAAAGACAGGAGGATGTTAGTCATGCATGTGCCACTTCTGATGTGCATCACGGGAGGGGATAGTCATGCCTGCCACCCATGTCACTCACCAACCAGCCAGCTGTCCCCATACATGTTCTGCTCGAATTCTGCTGGGATGGGGCTCTGACGGTATATGAAGCTGTCATGGCTGGACCCGGGGTGTTTGGCACGGACGTGCCATATGAGGCGTTGGGCATCGGCTATCACCTGTACGTTGATGGAATGCCAATGCTTCCGATTGCGGTATATGTGCTCTGTGGCACTGGGGGGCTGTAGGGCCACATGTGTGCAATCAATGGCCCCGATGGTGCCTGGGAATCTGGCAATGCTGTAGAAATCTGTCATTGCCTTCAGCCGCAGCTCCTCAGTGGTTGGTCTGATGAACTGGTTGGACATGCGTCTGAGGATTGCAGGGACAACCTGGTGCACACATCTGCTCACGGAGGACTGTGACATCCCAGCCACCACTCCACTTGTACGCTGGAATGATCCACTGGCAAGGAAATGGAGTGTTGCCAGGACCTTCACCAGTGGCTGCACTGCTTGTGAGCGGTGTGTCTTGCTGGTGATGTCACCCTGCAGGGTTGTGGTTAGTTCAAGGATTGCATCAGGGCTGAATCTGAAGAGGCGATACACCTCCTCATCCCCCATGCCAAAGAGGCTCATGCGCATGCGGTATATCCTCTCACGTGCCCGCCTCCTTCGTTCCGGGGGACCCAGTTCTAGTGCTAGGACCACGACTGCCCCTGGCATGTTGGCACACAGAGGTGTTGTCCTTGCAAGTGTGGTTGTTCAGCTTGCTAGTTTCGTCGGTAACGCTGCTGTAGCTGCTCTCCTGCTGACCTGAGGCCGTCTGGAGTAAAGATAAAGCAGCTATTTGTAGAAATAACTTTGCGCCGGACAGACGAGATACGCGCGGCGCATGTAGCCGGCGTATGGTGCTAATCCGTTCGCGAATCGGGAAATCTCCCTCATTTGCATATTTGCAGGGGAAATCAATAGGCGCGACTGATGCGCCAAGCGAAATTATGCGCTGACGATACTCTGGCGTCGGAAAGTTAAGCCGATCAGAAATGGCCCGTTTTCTGTCGCATCTAGTTTGGTGGGTACGGCCACATAGAAACGACGGCGCATAATCACAGTTACGCGGCGCATATCGAAATACTCCAGCGCAAGTGTTGCTGAATCTGGCCCTATATGTCTATATATATAAATACTGCCAAGGATACAGCAGTGTAAAATTGGCTATCAGCAGGACTGCTTTAATCAGGGATTATAAGCTTAACTAGTAACTTATTTTACCTATGATAATGTGGGGTGATTTGGGTACACACTGTTCTTGGGGGTTAGTATTTATTTATTTATTTTCATTTAAATGATGTGACTGCAAGCTACAAACAAGATGCAATCTAAAGCTGAACTCCAGGGAATAAATATGATTTTTGAATATGTGCTATGCACCAATAAATAAGCTCTAATGAGATGTGTCCCATATGTGGATGGCTGCTGCACTACTTAATGCATGTATCTCATTTTCCATGCCATGTACGACATTAAATGTATCTGTTGCAATAATAAATAAAAAAATCCTGAGATCTCATAAAATCTATTGTGCTAGTGTGGGGTTTAAGGGGTTAAGAATCAAAGAGAAGACAATACAACACCACATGCCAAATGCTCTCTTGGGAGCAATTTGAATGCAAATTGCTCTTCTGAGAGCAATGCTAGTATAAACTAGCCCATAAAGTTAACTAAAAATTCTAACTGACCCTAATCTCTCCTATGAAATGTATCAGCTTTTCCTACAACATCTTTTAATGTACTGACAATATGGCTGCTCTGTACTATTTTTTTTTATTCCACCGTTGAAATATGCACATTCATTTTCCAGGATCATGAATCCCAAATCTGCACATTTTGCCTGAAACCCATGGTGGCTGTGAACCTAAAACTAATCCCTAGTCACAATCTTAGGTTACATTTTTTGGAAAAGAGGTCAACTCATGTAAGGCGGCATGTAGTTGCCATCATCCCTTAGAATGTTAAACAATTGAAATAACCTGAAAGGATTGGGATTATACAGGCAACAAATAATAAATCCAAAAATTTAAAAAAGAAATACAAATGTATTACAAAAGATATAAATATTACAATACAAATACAAATGGATAAAAAAAGTACTAATAAACTTATGTGGTCAATGTGATGTGAATACTCTTCGTCATAAGCTATCATCACCAGATGTTTGATGGCAGATTCAAGCGGATAACCGACATGTTTCGAATGAGAGCATTCTTCATCAAGGTGTGTAACAGTACACACTGTAATAGTACACACGATCATTTTTTGCGATGAAAAAAACAACGTTTTTTAAAACGTCATTTAAATTGATCGTGTGTGGGCAAAACATTGTTTTTTGTCTTCAAAAAAACGACCAAAAAAAAATTCCAACATGCTTGAATTTTTTGTGTCGTTTTTCAAAACGTCGTTTTTTGTGTCATAAAAAGTGATGATGTGTGGGCAAAACGATGTTGAAAACAAAGTTTTTAAACCCGCGCATGCTCAGAAGCAAGTTATGAGACGGAGCTTCAATGGAAAAGAGTGCAGTCGAACGTGGTGTACGTCACCACGCTTTGCTAGAGCTTTGTAGAAAAACGATGGTGTGTACGCAACGTCGTTTTGGAAAATGAAGTTTGAAAAACTTCGTTTTTTTTCATAATTGAAAACGTCGGTTTTTTTCATCGCAAAAAGTGATCGTGTGTACGCGGCATATCACATCTAAAACAGATCAAAATATCAATATTAAACGTAATACAAAAAACCTCACCATCCCATATAAAAATGTGTATAGTGAAACTCACTTTTGTCTAAAAAATCTGGGCTTGAAAGGGCATGCGACTCACAGCGTCATCAGATGCAGATGCTTCCACACTATATATAATGCGCTTGAAAAATAGATCTCCTTATCCCTACCACCCATAGGGTGGACAGAATCAATAGATTCAAAGATTGGTGTTGAAAAGTCGTCACCATCACCATATCAGGGAGAAATAGAGAGGAGGGCAGAAAAGGGAGAAAGATCCACAATGATTAACATGAAAGAGTGGTATAAATATATGAATGAGGAGTAAAAGGAATCCCCCAATCCATACTTACCACAAAGACAGGGGATAAAGGATCTTCCATGTACATACGGCTTCTGCTGAATAGTCCCTATCTAGCCACAGGTCCATTCATTGGAGTAAAGAAAAATTGCCCCCTCAATCTCTACAGGGTGGAGAGGGAATGACACCAAACATCCCCCTTGGCCTTCCTTTTATACTCACCTGTCCACGATCCTGAATGATGGGCCACTCCGACCCCTTACCATCACCTGTATGAGAGAATACAGGTGTGCGCACCTTACTGCGGACGTCAATACGCCGCGTCATAAAGACGCGACGTGAATGTGCCACCGCTATTGGCTGATTTCCCGCTGACGTCACTTCACCTGCGGCCATCTTGCTAAAGGGCTTCAGCAATACCAGGGAGACGTCATACCTGGAACCGGAAGTAATGCCACGGTCATTTTGCCAAAGGACTCCAGTCTTACCAGAGACCTGGAAAAAAGGAAATAGCCTGGATTCTAAGTGGGACTGGAAACTAGGGGAGGAGAGAGTCATGAGGAGCTAAGTGAGTTCGAATCACGCAGCTGGGGAACGGGAAACCATTGAGAGCTGAAAGGATGGAAAAGACATCGCTCCAAAACTAATTTATATACCTTTTTACACAATGCCCCCTGGTGGTAAAAGGAGGACCATTGGAGAGGTTTTTGAAAAAAGGGAAGAAAAACGCCACCGCTGCCGGGATATTGCCCTGAGGATGTAGTAGACATCCCATTGGGTTTGCAGACCACCGGGCAAAAATACAGCTCAGTAGTCTCCCCCAGCAGCAGATGGGAGAGAGGGACTTAGAGGAGAAAAGAGCGCATAAGTGAAGAAAAATAGTGCCGCATCCAATCCACAGCGAGTAACATTAATTAATCAGCACAGTTTCATAAACAAAATATATATATATATATATATAAATATATATGTATATATATATATATATATATATATATATATATGCGTACATATGTTAATTGCATCACAGCAATAATAATAAATCATGATATGCATTTTCACAGACATCAACCTGCGAGGACGCACCAATTATTTTAACATTTTAACAAAAATCTAATGAAATGTTGCATACAACAAAACATCGTCTCCCATATTTGTAATTTAAGTCCTAAGGGAGAATTCTCCCAAAATGTAAACCCCTGGGGTATAGAACAAGGAGAAGGATGTCATTGTAAAGGATGAAAAAATCCCAATGGCTAGTACTAGGAGTAATAGACCAACAGGATATCCATCCAAGGAGGAGATTACATTTTTTTACCTGGAAACTTCTTTTAAGTGATGGAAACACCCTTTAAGGGTAATGCTGGGTACACGCGGTCGTTTTTTGTGATGAAATAAAACAAGGTTTTAAAAAACTTCATTTAAAATGATCGTGTGTGGGCAAAACGTTGTTTTATGTCTTAAAAAAAACGACCAAAAAAAATACGAACATGCTTGAATTTTTTATGTCGTTTTTCTGAATGTAATTTTTTGTGTCATAAAACATTATGGTGTGTGGGCAAAACGACGTTTAAAACGATGTTTTTAAACCCGCGCATGCTCTTGAAGCAAGTTATGAGACGGGAGCTTCAATGGAACAGAGTGCCGTGGAAAGTGCCTTACGTAACTGCGCTTTGCAAGAGCATTTTTAGAAAATGATGGTGTGTAGGCAACATTGTTTTTTAAAATGATGTTTGAAAAACAATGTTTTGTTTCGTGAGATAAAACAATGTTTTTTACATCACAGTGATCATGTGTACGCAGCATAAAGGTGGTTAATGTTTGCTAAAATGTGGCCAATTTTTTGTCTTGCATGCCCGAACGGTTTCAGTACTTTACAACATAGCTATAATATTACCCCCAGTTGTTTTACAACACTGCTGTATAGTACCAATGTCTCTGTCTGTTAAACCATGCCCATACTAAGTTCTAATATTGTATAAATGTTGTAGACTATGCCATACACAGCAGAGAAAATCTGTTATTTCTTTTTGATAAACCATCCATTTCCTCAGCACACCACACTAACTTGCTAGAATGTCTGGTGATGATTTATATTGACTGATGTTAAAAGGCCCTGGGTGGGGCCACATACCAGGTGATCACAAGCGTACAATAGAATGCCCATCACCCAAAACATGGTGTTCAAAGTCTAAGTGGGGAGACATGTTTTTTTTCCCATTTAGGATTCCATGTTTCTGATTTCCTCTGGCCACTGGTTGTCTGCTGTAGAGTCCCAGAGCATTAAAGCGGAGTTCCAGCCTTTTTATGTTTATTAAAAGTTAGCAGCTACAAAAAGTGTAGCTGCTGACTTTTAATAAACAGACACTTACCTGTTCCATGGTCCAGCGATGCGGCTGCCCGGAGCGTCGCTCCTCTTCCCCCCTCTCCGCCGGTGCCTCCATTAAGACTGTGGGAACCCGGCCGTGACAGCTTTCGGCTTCATGGCCGGGCACACACTGCGCATGCACAATTCGTGCTGCACACTAGGAGTGGACAGGCGATCTCCTGGGACCTGTCACATGTCCCAGGAGAAGGCCTAGAAGGAGGGGCCGCCTAAGGCGAGAGGAGAAGTCGCCTAGGCGGACCCTGGGCGAAAGGAGGAAGTAGGACAGGAAGTTCCACTCATACCAAAGCCCCCACTCCCCCACCAAAAAATTACATGCCAAATGTGGCATGTAAGGGGGTGCTTAAAGCGGAAGTTCTACTTTGGGGTGGAACTCTGCTTTAAGGAAAAGCCTGTCAAATTTTGTCCACACATTTTGGAGGTTTGTGGTCTTCAGTTTGTGAAATTCAGGGATATTTTTCTTTGTAACTGAACATGAACAGTAACAGCAGCTGTCAAACAGATCCAACAGTTTTGATATTTATATGGAACAAATATATCATTTCTGAATGGAGAATCATTTTATTGTGACTGACTGTTGGAAGGATAGTGTATTGTTAGGAGGTGCTTTTTGGCCCATGTTACCTTGATATTAAAGGTAGATTATAAATGGTTAGCTTCTGAACAAGGGGTATTTCAAAAGGTTGTGGACTAATAAATGGGTGCAAAAGAAAGTCACACTGACCTGAAGCCTCAGGCCTCGTACACACGAGGGGATATGTCCGCTGAAAACGGTCCTATGGACCGTTTCAGCAGACATCTCCGCTCGTGTGTATGGGCTAGCGGACAGATTTCTCCACCCGACATATTTCAAAGCATGCTTTGAAATCCATCCGGTGAAATCTGTCCGCCCGACATGTCTGCTGGTTAGTACACTTACCAGCAGACATGTCGTGCCCCACCGCCGCCGCGCCGCCGCCGAATGGATTTGGCGCATGCGCGGAAGTGTTTAACTTCCTGGTGCGGTGACGTGGCGGTGACGTGGCGGCGTCAACGTCACCGCCGCGTCACCGCGCCGTCTGGCGGCGGGGAATTTGATCCGATGGTGTGTACACGCCATCGGATCAAACTCCCGATCAGACATATCCGATGGAAATGGTCCGCGGACCGTTTTCATCGGATATGTCCGATCGTGTGTACGAGGCCTCATTCAGTTGCTGGATGGGTTTCCGGCCTCACAAATTTTCCAACCCTATAATCTATTATTGCCAAAGTCTTATTGGTGAAGTTTACCTTGCCAGTGGTCTGAATAATTTACCAGTCGGGCCTGCTCCATGCCCTCATCAGACTGTCATCATTTCAGTCATTAATGTATTCTTAGGACAGGCCTCTAAAGTGTTTTTTTCTGTGTTTTCTCTAAAGTGTAACTGCATCTTTGGTGCAGTTACAGATACTGTATGCCATTGTTTTCACTGCCCCCAGCCCAGTGGTGTCTCCAGCTTTCATATTTAGGGGGGGCACATGGGGGAACAGGGACAAAAGTTGGGGGGCCAACTATAAAATGCAATTATATATATATATATATATATATATATATATATATATATATATATATATATCTCCTGGGTCCCTTTACTACCATCCCCCTTTCACATGTTCTGTAGTGAGCTCCCTTCCTACTATACTGGGGCCCTGCAGGGTGGCAGAAAACAGATATATGTCACCGGCACACCAAGAAAATATAAGGGTCCAAAGCAGTGGGAGAGCTCTCTGGGTTGCAAAGGTTGTCTTGCCACTGGGCCCTGGTGTTCTGCTACTGTGTGGATCCCCAGCTGTCCTATCCTTGCAATCGACAGCGCTGGTCTGACATCTGTCTCCTTGGCAGCGGCGACAGTCTATTAGGACCTAGTGCTGGTGACATTATGGATGCATGCAAGGGAAGGCTGGCACTATTGGTTATAGAGAGCCGAGCCCCCAGCTGGTCACCAAGCAGCAGTAATGCTGTATAACCTTCTCTGTTGACATGGAAAAAAAGGGGTTAGTGGTCAGGGGTCCTCTTTAGTATATGGCACCTCATCCCCAAGAAAAGGAGATGAAAGAATGTTGGAGAAAAAGGGATTATAACGGTGCCTAGGGAAAAAAGATTTTAAGTAGAAACCAAAGAAGACTGCATCAATATCAAGTACAAAATGTATTTTTTAATATTTAAATTACATAGTATTATAAAAAAAAACAAGAAGTAAAAAAAACAAAGGGGAACAATAAAAACACAGTTGGGAGTACTAGTTGGAGTATATAGCAAGTGATCCAGACAACCCTACTAGTTTCGCCAGGTGTGGCTTCTTCAGGGGATTTTATAGCCGGATCGTTCCAGTTATGAGAACTCTAATACAAAAAGATTTATAAATTAGGACATATAATTCAATGAGTACAGTAACAGATAATAGTTCATACACAATAACATTATAGTAGGTGTAGCCAGGGTCCGCGGCGGGGCACACGCAACCCAGGTCCCAAATCAAACCCAGCGAACAGAGCGGAAATCCAAAGGAGGGACAACTCAGTGGCTAGTCTGATTAGTTGTTCGCATGTGTAAAAAACACAGGTGCGGGCAGAGCAACATATCAGGAATAACCCCTTGTGGGAGGGAGGGCAAAAGAAAATAACCTACCCAGATGGTAAACCTGCTCACATGCGGATGGACCTCTAATGGAAGAATAGTTTCTCAAAGGGCAGAGAGCCCCCCCACATATAGATGGCAGCTTGAGTAAAGGTAGACGAATCTAGTATTTATCAATAAAGAGAGACATCTTAGTTAAGGAGAGATATGTGTGGTATGTATAGCAAAATAAACATGTCACAAACATATCATAGAGCAGGGGATGGGGGGTATATGATGGCACCTACCTTCAAAAATCAATATTAAGGCTGGGATGAAAGGTATAGAGATCTCCTTGAAAATCAATCAAACAAGTAGTGAAGGCATTATGGAATCAATATGGTGATGACCCTCATTGGGACAGTAGCTTCCAGAGGCTAGATGTGGGGTACCTTAGGCACACAGCATAGAAGGAGTCCAACAGTTGAAGATAGGAGTCAAAGGAACACTATAAGCAATAAATAAGAAAAAGCAACGTGAAGATAGTGACATGTCCGCAAAGAGCTGAGCAGATTCTAAAAGACTTACAGCAACAATCTTTGTCTGGAAAACAACCTTCCAGGGAATTGGATACAGCGTGCCAGATGGTATATAGCATAAAAGGAATCCAACAGGTGGAGTTTGGGATAAGGACACGCTGGGAACAGTGAATAAAAAGACAGGCAGCGTAAGAGCAGAGGAATGTCTCTAAAAAAGCAAGCAAGTTGAGAACACATAATTGTGGAAGTATAAAGAAGAAGGATAGGCTGTAGTTGAAGCTAGTAGGGCTATAAATAGCCGACCGAATTAGCTAGAAAATTGCGTCACAGAAACGCTGCAGCAGTTGCGCTCGCCGCCTACAAATCCCAGCATGCATGACGGCATTTCATCGTCTGGCGCTCGGTCACGAGGTGCAGAGGGAGGGGAGAGAGGACGGCGCGCGCCGCTGCTGCAATAGGCAAAAAACACCGCTCCAGACAGGGAAGGGAGGGGCGCGATCAAAGGATCGCCGCCCATCCGCCCGTCGGGACAGTACAAGACTAGCACAGGCATTGATAAAAAAAGAATAAAGAGCAATAATAAGAATGAAAACGAAGGAGGAGGAAAGGATTATTTGAATTTATAAAGCATCACTTATTAATAGGGTATTGCTAATTGGTGTAATAATATGTATAAATGTATAAAAAGTTATATAATCAGAGGGAACACCCAGATGTGGCAGGATATGACAAGGGGTATTGAGTTCACTGGGGGGAAAAAGGGGGGGGGGAAAGAGGGAGGGGGGGAAAGGGGGGAAGAAAGGAAAGCCGAACTATAGGCTGAGTGAAGGGACCATGTTGGGAAGAGAGCCCACTCCCAATAATAGGCGATATCCCCGATGGGCAAATCCGCCCCGCCGCGGACCCGGGCCACACAAAAAACAGGTGAAATGAACAGTGTACAGCAGAAACATTTTTTCAAAATTTCTTTCTTGGAAAACGTATGTATCGATTGTGTTTAACAAATCATAATTAATGTTGAAAACATTTCTAATTTTACATGTGTGTCGCATAAGGAGGTGTCTATAATAGACAGAAGAATGCATTTTTGTTTTGTTAGTTTTTAGGTCATTATTAAGAGAATTCCCAAGATAAATTCCTCCATAAGGAGCAATAAAATTTGGGAATATGACAGTTAGTTGAATGCTCAAGACACAGAAGGCCCCCAAAGGGCAAGTTGGGGCCTAAGTTGGTAACCACATAAGTTGGAATGCGAGGTCTGATTGTAAGGGGGAGGAGGGTGACAAACGGGGGATGGGTGGTGGCCATATATTCAGACCAGACCCAGAGAGGAGATTGATCCATGGTAATGCCGATATTGTATCATAATTATAATAATAATATTGTAGAAGTGTATAAATAGAATTATAAAAAAGGTTTAAAGCTTATGTATTCATTTAAACCAGGAAATTTTACAGCATTTAACACATGGATCCATCTAGTCTCGAGTTGCAGCAGGGTCTGGTCGATGCCTCCACCCACGAACATGTGGAGGGACATGCTCGAGGGCTGCAAATTTGATAGAATTGATGTCAAAATCGTGTAGGCAGCCTACATGTCTATTGAGGGCAGTGGTCATTAGTCGTTTGTAGAGGGGGGACACATGGTCCTTGATGCGCTTAAGAAACGGTCTTTTCATTTTGCCAATATAGAAGCTTCCACATTGGCAAGTAGCCAGGTAGACAACTCCTATAGACTGGCATGTTATACGATATTTTGGTTTGTGCAGTTTACCATTTGGCAGAAAAGTGACAGGACTGTTGATAATAAAGGGGCAAACATCACATCGTCCACATGCAAAGGTGCCAGTGGATGTGGGTGGATGGGTGTCGATCCGGCCGTGGTGGCTTTGTACTAAACGATCCCTCAGAGAGGGCGTTCGCTTAAAGGTTATCTCTGGGTAGGTCTTTATATATTTGGAGATGACTTTATCTGCCATAAGCAAAGGCCAATATTTTTTGAAGATGGATCTCATTTCTACATGTTGTTTCGAGAACGGGGTTACAATTCTAATAGAGTTGGCATCCTTTGAATTTTTCGTAGAGGAGTGAACAAGGGTAGAACGGTCTAATTATTGAACCTTGTTAAAGGATCTTTTGAGTAGGGAACGACTATACCCACGAGAATGTAATCGTGAGTATAGATCGTTAGCTGCAGTGTGGAAATCTTCATCTCTGGTGCAGTTTCTTTTGAGTCTCAAAAATTGGCTGTAAGGGATGCTATCCAAAAGGGGTGCAGGGTGGGCACTGTGGGCGTGGAGGATGGTGTTGCCCGCTGAGGGCTTTCGATAAAGGGACGAATGCAAGCGGCCAGCTGGGTCAACGTGGATTTTCAGGTCCAAGAAGTTGACTGAAGATTGGCTGCATTCCATTGTAAACTTGAGGTTGTGTTTACTGAAAGTAGTTTCATCAAGGAGGCAAGTTCTTCTCTATTGCCTGACCAGAATATAAGAATATCGTCAATATATCTGTGCCACTCTATGACATTAGACAACAGACCCAGCATGTGTTTGGCTGAAAAAATCTCTCTCTCCCACCCCCCCAGATACAGGTTCGCATAGCTAGGGGCACACTTGGTCCCCATAGCTACACCCTGTATCTGGAGGAAGTGGGAGGAGCCAAAGAGAAACACATTTCGTGTCAGAATAAACTTTAACAAAGTAAGCACAAATTCGTTGTAGGTGTCAAAAGCCCTCGGGCTTGAAGCTCAGAGGAGATAACCTCCAGACCTCTGGTGTGCGGGATCGTGTTATAGAGGCTCTCTACATCGAGGGCCACTAGCCACGACCCCGGTGGAATGGACCTGCCGTCAATGGTTTGAAGAAGGTCGATTGTGTCCTTTACATAGGAGGGCAGGGCAGTTACATGTGGGAGTAGGTATTTATCAACTAGAGCGCTAGCATTTTCTGTCAAACTTTGGCAGCCTGAGATGATTGGCTGTCCTGGAGGGTGGTCAAGAGATTTATGAACCTTGGGTAAGGCGTAAAAAGTTGGGGTTTTTGATTCTTTAACATTTAGATAATTCCAGGTATTTAGGTCAATGGTGCCCCTTTGATAGGCCAAAAAGATCAGTTCGGTGTATTCTTTGGAAAAGTTATCAACCACCATTTTGGTGATAGGCCTATACCAATCGTCGTTGTAAAGGATGTCGAGGCACATACGTTCGTATGCCCCGACATCCATGACAACAACGTTGCCACCCTTATCAGTTGGTTTCACAACCAGATTAGAATTTTTTTGCAGATCGGTCAGTGCCTTAGAGAGTGCAGGAGACAAGTTTTTTCGATTTCTATTAATGAGGTTCATATTGTTGATCTCATTTGTGACCTGCTGGACAAAAGCCCAAATGTTAGGGTTAGTTTGTAGAGAGGGAAAGGCTTGAGATTTAGGTTTGTATGATGCTGGGGGGGGGGGGGTGACAATCCCCAACGTTGTGGGGTTAATGTCGCCGCCGGTGTCGCCCTCCTCCCAGAGGTACATCAAGTCATCCATGGCCTGAAGTTCTCGATCTGTGTAGTCTGTAAGAGAACAATCTAGTTTAGGTTTGTCATACAGTGTTTTAAATAACAGACGTCTAGCAAAAAGGTGTGTGTCTTTAACCAGTTGGAATTTGTCCATATTAGTGGTAGGGCAAAAAGTCAAGCCCAGACCAAGGACCTGGATCTGCTCAGCAGTCAACGTTTCTGAAGAAAGGTTGATTACCTCAAGTCCTGCAGACCCTGTTTGGGTATGGAGGGAGCTGGAGTCAGGCTTAGATCTGGGTTTTTTCCTAAAAAAATAGGGGCTATCTTTGGATCTATAAGTTGGGCACTACTTGGAAATAATACAGAAATCGAAGGTTCACTTACCCGGCGGGTAGGAGAGGACATCGATATTGCGGACGAGCCCGATGGATTAATTTCAATAGATGGCAAACAAGAAAGATGAGAGGGAATAGTTGTAGCAGATTGTTTACCGGGAAAAGGAGTAGATGAATGAGTGTTAGGGGGTGCGTTCCCGGCCGGTTGTGATTTTCTACTACTACCCGCCGGACCGAATGTGCGGTGTAGGGAGTCCAAAGATGCTGCGGTACGATCACCCTTCCTTTTCTTTGGTAGTCTATCCTGTGAAAAATCATGGTATGTAGTTGAGGTACTTGGTGAGATGGAAACTGAAACAGAAGCAGTATTAGGCATGTCAGTTTGATTCTTAGCAACACCCGGAGGGTAAGATTTAGGGTATTTGGGGGTTGTGGGTTCATTCCATTTATAGGCATAGCCGTTGTCATGGGCTAATTTATCCCTTTGGAATTTGCTTTCTTTAACATTTATAATACTGAGTGTGTATTCCTCCAGGTGAGTTCTCAGGTCTTTGTCCCGACTTGCAAACCTGGGAGGAACTGAAGTTGGCCAGCAGTCAGAGTACCAAGCACTGATTTGTACTGTAAGTCAATCTGCTCCAATTCAGTTTCATACTCTTTACAAAGAATAGTAATCATTCCGTGAGAGCAAAGTTGGAGATTGTGCTCCCAGGATTGTTTCAGAGAGTCAGTGATTTTACGTATATTCGGGAAAATTTGAATTCTAAGTCCCCACGGAACCACTTGGTGTTCCATGTATTTCTCAAAATAGGTTTTATGCCAATAAATTCTGGATTTTCTCTCCAGGAGACGTTGTAGTCGCGTGAAGATTCGATCTAAATCCTCATCCGACATTTTTGTCCCTCTTTGGGAGGAGTGAATCCTGGCCATAAGACCCTCCCACGCTTCCCCACAAAAAATCGGCCATGGTTAGTGGAAATACCAATCTAGGTGTCTAGAGTCAAAGGAAACTAACAGTCAAATATACAAAAGTTTACCTAGTGCACAGATTAGTCTTAAATATCAATAATATACAGAAAAACATCAAATAATTGTTCATAATCAGCAGTAGCACATTTACTATATATAGTGTTCTTTGGTTTCTATTAGGACGAGAGACCACCAGGTGGTGCACTAAAGCACCGATAAAATGGAGGAAAAAATGGCATCTTGATCGGGATGTGATCCAGGTGATGCTCCCAATCAGATCTAATAAACACAGTATTTATTAGCATCAAGAGTACAACCACATTATATATATATATTCAACCGTATATTCAGCAGCCATGTGTGCTCTATGCCTGTAAAATGTGGTCTTTGATCAATAAAATCACCGATATTTAACACTAGGATTTGACTAGGAGCATCACCTGGATTGCATCCCGATCAGCTTGTCAGAGAAGGCTCCACTGGTGCTAATCAACCTGCAGGGAGCTCAACTGTCTACAACCAATAGAGATGGGCTTGGGTGTGTTTGAAATTCCACATTCCCGATCCCACCAGGAAGAAGACACTCCACAGTGCTAATCACAGGTAGTGAGACATTTCCTGATCTGTGCAGAGCTGCGGACCGGGAAATGTCTCACTGCCTGTGATTAGCGCTGAGCAGTGTGAGCTTCCTGGCAGGCTCTGGCATGTGGAATTTTGAACATGCCCAGCCCATCTCTAACAACAAATTATGCTTGTCCTCCTGTACATCAGCCCCATAAAGTAACCAGCACTGGGTTCCTATGTGCTGCCGCCACTGCCATGGGGAGACCAGCGCTGTGAATAGCCGGGATAGGACAGCAACTCTGGTTATTCCAGCACTGGTCCACACAGGGAGGATTCCCCCATCCACCTATAATGTGTAGATGGGGAAATTGGATATTTTTTTTTTCATTCAACCTAATAGTTGAATGAAAACAAGTGATCAATGTGTGGGCTGCCTAAGAGCCAAGACCAGCCATAGACAGTTTAAATCTCAGCTGGTTTAGCAGGAACTGGCTGAGATTTGAACCATTAATGAGCAGATTCTATTATGATTATCACTAGTGGTTGCTGTATAGCCACTAGTGATAATCACTGTTTGTCAGGAGAATACAATTGCTGGGCAGGAGGGATATTCCCCTGTCAGCACTGTCTGTGTTGATAGGGGAATCATGCAAGTTTCTTTCCTGCAATCTGTGGATGCAGGGAAGAAATTTGCAACGTATATTACCTGCCTAACTGAAAGTGAAAGTAAATTGTGAATGTATTGAAAGAACAGGAGACGTCCAGGATGGCGTGCACATGAGGACGTGACGCATTGGTAGGTGGGAGGAGCCGCCGGATCGGGAGCCTCGCGTGTGGGAGCGAACGGAGCGGGCTGTGGCGAAAGGGTCAGCCGGCAGAGATGAGGGGAGGACGGTCGGTGCGAGGCGGAGGAGAGCGCCGTACATGCAGCCCTGACTTGGAATAGCCGTACGCTGTCATATGATAACAACCCCCACTGCCGTAACAACGAGACGCCTGGCTGGCGGGGACATACGCCGCCGCAATAGTAGCCTCGTTCCTCTCCTCCTCCCCCCCCAGCCACCCCCCCCCCACCGCTGAAAACAACACAGGGGTAAACTAAAAAGTCTGCTGCGTACAGCTCCTCCTTCTCCAGCCCTGAGTGGAAGAGTCCCCCGTAATGGTGTGTGACGTCTGGAGCATGCTTCCTGAGCTCTCAAGGTAACCCTGCGTACATACAGGAAGGTAAGCGATTTGGATTGATCTGTGTATACTCGGTGAGAAAAGAAAGTGGGGTTGGAAGGCTGAAGATCAATATTGAAGGTATGCTTAACCCTATATGCCTGTACATCGGTTTATAACATGGTAAAAAAAAAGCAGAGGACTGAGAAAGGAAGCAGTGCCATAAGAGTGTAATAAAATCAAATATTTTTTGGGACTCTAAAGAGACTTAGAAACCCTGCTATATAAAAGTGTTTGCATAAAGGTAATGAAAGAAATTTCTAGAAGCCCGGTCTCCTGATGATAATACTGTGATAATACTGTTCTAATACTGTCATAACACTGTCACAAAGCAAGAGATCAAATTGCCCAAATACACATATCAGATTCAGTTACCTTAAGGGCAAAGGAAATAAGTAAAATTGGGGCTGAAAAAAAATAAAAAAAATAAAGGGGAGAGGAGGGAGTAAAACAAAACAAAACAAAAGCAAAACTAAGGAACAGATACGAGCGACTCTCCACCTCTGGGGTCTCCGTCAATTAGGCCGACCCGAGAGCCCGGTCCTCCGCATGCGGAAAGTGAATATACTGTGAAGAGGGAAAAACGACCCCCAAAAAAAAAAAAAAGAAAAAACTCTCAGGAGTAAAGGAGTAAAGGAAGAAGAAAGGGGGGAGAAGAAATAAGATTTCAAACTGGGGAAGAGAATTAGAAGAAGAGTGGATACTATGCAAAGAATGACGAGTAGATCTACAAAGGGGGGCCCCCCGAAAACGCCCCCAAACCCCTCTAGTTACCAAACAACAACAAGCTCCATCAGACAATATATGACAAAAGATGATAGCCCACGAACTCAAGGCACAAAAAACCAACAAATAAATAAGGATAAAAAGACGGAAAACAAGATCCCCCAAAATAAGTCGGTGAAGGAAAGAACAACAGAACCAAGAGAGGAAGGGGTAATGGATAAAGACCTGGAGCTCAGTGGATCAGAGGAACAAGGGCCATCAAGGAGCGAAATGGCAGACATGCTGCAGAGATTGGAAAACGCCATCAAGGGAGAGATCCAAACACTACGATCGGATTTAGGACACCTATTATCCAGAATAGAGGTAGTGGAAGAGAAAATGGAAAAACAGGAGCATGAGTCAACATGTATAGAAGAGCAAATCGACCAGATAAAACTACAGCAGAGGCAAATACTATATAAATTGGAAGACCAGGAAAATAGGAACAGGAGAAAAAATTTAAGAATAAAATTTCTACCGGAGGAACAGGGAGAGGAGCTGAGAAAGGCGATGCAGGAATTATTCAATCCCATACTTGATAGAACCCCAGAAGCCTCAATCGGGATCGAGAGAGTACACCGCATAGGGAACCCCAGAAGAAAAGACACCGAGAGAGTTAGAGACGTTATTGTAAGGTTCAGAGCGTATGAAGAAAAGGAGAGGGTTTGGAAGAGCCTGAGAGGAAAACCTCCCTTGGTGTATAGAGGGGTTGAACTTCAGATTTATCCAGATTTGTCGACAGAAACATTGACAAGAAGAAGATTATTAAAACCCCTGCTGAACCAGCTGACAATGCAAAAGATCAAATATAACTGGGGTTTTCCAGCATGCCTAATAGGGATCAAAGAAGGAAAAAACGCAATTCTAAGATTCCCGGAGGACATTACTTTATTTTGTAGCAGACTGGACATTCAAATCCCAGACCTCCCGGGCTGGGAGTAGGGGGACGGGGACGGGGGGAGGGGGAGGAGAGGAGGATCGGTTTGTGGGGATCAACAACAGATGAGGTGATGACCGGTGCTTCTCCCCCACGATTCTGTCCAGAGGGGGAGGGGATAATCCCAGGCCCACTGAGACAGGTCTGAACCAAAACCAATTTTGATGTTGGTTCAGAGGCCGTTAGTTGGCCAACTGGGAGGGGGAGGGGGAAGGGGAGAGGGGAGGGGAGGAGGGAGGGGGATGGGATGGGAGGGGGGATGGGATGGGAGGAGGGAGGGGGAGGAGGGATGGTAGGGGAGGAGGGAGGGGGGAAGATGTAGGGAAAGCGTGTACCCCACCTAGAAAGCCAAATGAGGTCAGAAGAAAGAATTACTCTAGAAAGATCCGAATTTTCCCTTATGAAAAGAGTAAGGAAAAGAAAAAAACAAGGAAAAGATGCCGGTAACTAAATTTCTGTCGTATAATGTGAAAGGCCTAAATAATCCAACAAAGAGACACAAGATATTAAAAGAATTGAAAAGTTACAGGACGAACGTGGTGTTCCTGCAGGAAACACACCTCTCGATAGAATCAAACATCAAGCTTTACTCACCTGATTTCCCAGTGTGGTATTATGGCGATACCATCTCCAAACGAGCTAGGGGAGTAGCTATTGGTTTGGCCAAAGGAGTGCAGTTTAGACTAGTGGATCGACTGGCAGACCCTGAAGGGAGGTTTATTTTTTTTAAAGGAGAACTGGAAGGGTTGAAATGCACACTGGTAAATGTTTATGCCCCTAATGTACACCCGATAAAATATCTTATGGGACTTATAGGAAAACTGAAAGATTTTAAGCAAGGGAAGGTAATTATGGGAGGTGACTTAAACTTTTGCCTCAACCCCGAGGTGGATAAGAATCCCCAGTCGAAAGAGAAAAATAAAACTCTCTTAAAAAAAATAAAAAATAGTTTACATGATATCCAACTGATAGATGTGTGGAGAACTATGAACCCAGGACAGCGGGATTATACGTTTTTCTCCTCAGTACATGGAAGCTACTCCCGCATTGACCACATTTTCATAGATCATAGTATCTTGGAGATGGTGGTGGATGTGGAGATAGGGACCATGACTCTCACAGATCACTCCCCAATAAGTGCTTCCTTAAACATACCAGGAAGCCAGAAATCATTCCAGAATTGGAGGCTAAATGAGGAACTATTGATGGACGAGAGTAGCCTAGGTAGGATAAAAACAGAACTGGGGGAGTATTTCAGGACTAATGACACAAATGAAATATCGGGAGCGACACTCTGGGATGCACACAAAACAGTGATTAGAGGGATCTTGATATCAGAAGGGGCGAGGAAAAAGAAAGAAAGAAGTTGCAAGAGAGATAAAATAATAACCGAGATAAGAACGCTAGAGCAAAAACACAAAAAATCGGTAAAGCAAAGGGAGATATTCCAGGCCTTAGTTAACAAGAGAAATGAACTAAAAGAAATAGTACACCAGGAAACAAAAATGGAATTCAATTTAGTAGCAAAAGAAAGGTATATGTGGGGAAACAAAACAAATAAACATCTTGCCAGGATGGTACAGAAAAAAAAAAACAAGAAACTATATAGAAAAAATAAAAAACGAGAAAGGGGAGACGGTTCATACCACAAAAGAAATTGCTGAATCC